>CM038671.1:541881450-542546973 GCA_021605145.1 Aegilops bicornis
GTTTATCGGAATCAGGCGATTCAAGCGCCTGGAGTTTCGTATCGAAACCCTCTATCAGAATAATCAACTCAACCAAGTTTTTATCCCTGTAAAATTTGACCCTAGTTCAGATTAGTAAACGGACCATGTTTCTTACGCCGTTTGAGTTTCGTTGTTTCGTTTGGTTTGATTCTGTTTGCAAACCGGAGTTCTTAAGTTGAACTCTCCGGTCAACCTCTTTCAGTTGAAGTTTCGTTTGTGCATCTTTGCTTGTTTACTTATGTATGCGTTTTTTGCTTGCGATAGAATTCCCGGAGTGCGAAGCGTGTTACTACGAGTCTCTAGGATTCACGGATCGTCAGCAAGGCAAGTAACACTTGATCATACTCTTTTCATACCCAGTTTTTATGCATTAGCTCAACCTCAAACATTGCATGATTAGGATGTCATTAATTTGTGGGTTGGGAAGTAGATGATGAGGTAGGAACCTATTGCCTCACACTTTCAAACCCTTGGGAGATACTTCTACGTTATGCTTATACTGCCATGCTATGCTCATAGACGTGGTTTGGGTTTGAGAGATATTCACGACAGATGTGAGATTGTTAATTAATGGTTTACTATAAGCTGGCAACTTAAATACACATCCGGGTGGATTGAGGCACTGGGAACCCGGTGTTGTCTGCATTTTTGAAATCACGGGTACCCGTGTGATCTTCCTATGGACCGCCACCTGTGCTCAAAGGGAATTGAGTTTATTCATGCTAGAAACTTCCATGTGCAGCCACAAGCTATTATGGGCTCTAGCATAGTTGAGTAAGTTACGTGAAGCTCTCGAAGAGGTAGATCAGCAGGTAGTGGGTTTTATAGGTTTGGTATGATCTATCCTGAGTAGAGAGTTAATGTTTCTGAAAGACTGTGTCTCGGTCATCCGTCTCTCAAACACCATGCAGTGCGAGAAACCAATGGAGGCGATCGAGTCTTGTGGGGAAAAGTGCGCAAACCTCTGCAGAGTGTACAAACTAATCATGGTTAGCCGTGTCCCTGGTTATGGACGATTCTGAGTATCTAGTACTTGAGTATCCACATGTATCTCAACACTCTTAACTAATTTTGCTGGGTTGTTAATCACTTGAATTGGGATCATTGAGTTGGGGTTACACCTTCTCGATGATGTTTCAACCACCATGATAGTTAAATTAAATTTATTCCTTTGATGTAGGGAAAAATTGGCTTTTCGCAAAACTATAACCATAGAGCTTTCCACCAGCCATATATGCATGTAGTATAGCTTATTCTTTCATTACTCTATGTGTTACATTGCCAAGCATATTCCATGTGTCGACCCATTCTCGGCTGCAACGTATTATGTTGCGACTTTTTGACGAGGAGTAAGGATTGTAGGTCGTTGCCGTGCAACCCGATTATGCCGTTGGAGTTGATGGACTCACTTTATCTTCCAAGCCTTCATTTGTTATCGCATTAGATGGCCTTCACCATATTATTGTTTTAAGTTCTCTTTTGAGACATTCGATGTAATAAGTGTGTGTTTGCTACTCTGTTATAAATCCTTCGAGTAATCGTGTGTGTCAAGATTACCGATCCGAGGATGACACGAATACGTAGACTTGACCATCTGAGGTCGGGTCGCTACAAAAATTCTTCTTCAACTTCTCTTGTTCAGAGACGCTGAATGCAAATTTGGAGTTGGCCTTTTGAATTTCAATTTCTTGAGCTGCTAGGCGGTTCTTCAGGTCAGCAATCTCTGACTCAAATTGACTTGTGGTGGCCTGCGTTGATGCCGGATTATAGCTAAAATTATGGTAAGATATCATTAAGTCCCAAGCACTTTGCAAGCAAAGGTACTTGACACTTGGGGGCTAATGTATGCTGAAGAAATTTAAGGTACAATGCCGGTTCATGAGAAATTAAGTCCCAAGCACTTTGCAAGCAAATATACTTGACACTTGGGGGCTAATGTGTATTGCAAATTCAAGGTATCATGTTACAACCGGGTTAAATATTTTCATATAAACCGGACAAGGGAGTGCTAAGCAAGTTTCTAAGTCTACAACATATTCATTCATAAGCGATAACTTGGGGGCTGATACAGTAAGTATGATTAAGGAAAGTAGCATAAGTTGTACCTCAGATTTTTGCTGTATTTGCTTCACCATATCAATTTCCAGGTCACGACTGCTATGTACTTGATTGATATAGCCAGAGACTATACCTCCAATGCTCAAATTAGTATAATTTGCAATGTCTAATTTGGCCTTTCGGCGCTCCAAAAGCTCTTCTTTGGCAGAACACTTGGCAAGGACGGTGGGCTGACTTGGCTTGACAAACCGAGTCTTGGTAATTTCAACCTCCGGATCAATTGTCTTGACCGGGCTAGGAGTTTCCGGCTTATCAGAGCCGCCAAAAGTTTCTTCAGCGGGCGGATCGGAGGATGGTGCTGGAATTTCATAAGTCGGTTCAGGCGGCGGCTGATGGGTGGAACTGTTAGGAGCAGCTGTTCCAAGTTCCGGTTCAGTCACGACCGGGTCTTGGGATGGCTTATTCTTCTTTGCCCTCTTACTGGGCTTCACTTGCACGATGTGGACAAAGCAGAAGGGTGAGTACAAAAACATGAGTAAGGTAAAGTACAAGGTAAATAAGTTTATATTACCCGGGGGCAGTCTTGAAAGCCGGCATGTTAGATTGCATAGATTCTCCGCAGGAAGGAGAGGTATCCTGATAATTGGAGTCATATGGATTGAGAGGTTGACGAATTAAGCCCGCCAAAGGGTAAACAGAACGTAAATCGGAGATAACCTCGGCCGACGCTTCTGGTTACGTCGGGTAAGTGGAGGAGAGCTCTATATCCTTGTTGGTCCGGGTTCGCCTCCGGCTTTCAAATTGTTGTTGCTTCAAAAGAAATTGAGGATCTTGGTAAGCCAAAGGATGTGAAAATCTTACTTTCCGGGTTATTCTTCGAGTTTTCTGACGCGGCAGGGGCTCGGAGTCGGAAGAGATTATAGTTACCTCTTCCTCGACGGCTTGTCTGTTCCCCGTGTCTTCCTGAAAAGGTTTAAATATCAGTAAAGTAATGATAAAGAGTCAAGGGAGTTAAAAATTACCTCTTCTTCATCATCATCGGTATCGTCAAGTTTCAACAGGTCTGAAGCGCTTGGCTTCCTCTCCTTGAAGTTCCAGTCTTGGCGGCTTTCCTTTTGGCTCTTTTTGCCGCTCTGGCTTGTTTTGCCGCCTCATGGTTATACTTGACCTTCCAGAAGTTATCATCGGCCTATAAAGAATGATAAGGCGTTATGAATAAAAGTAAGGTAAAACATTGCAAGGAGTAATTATTGAGGTTGATGGTTTACTGCAGGGGCCGGGTTCTTCTTGCAGAAAGGAAGTAAGCCAAAGTTGTTACTGGTCACCGTGCCTTCTTTCAGCAATGTCTGAGTCGTAGCCTCTACCACATCATCTGGTAAGTCGTCGGGGCTATGACGCAGTGGGTCATCCTTCTCGCCAGAGTAAGTGCACATTAAGCCGGGGCGGCGGCTTAACGGAATTACTCGCCAAGCAACCCAGACTCAAACCAGGTCAACACCATCCAAGACATTTCCCAAAAGAGCTTTGATTTTGCTAATGGTAGGAGCAAGTGGCAGACGTTCAACAGCAGTTAGTTTATCTCACAGTGGGTGGTTGGATTCAAGGCACAAGGCGCGGAAGCCGGGCAGAGGATTTTCGTTAGCCGGAGAAGTATCTAGGCAGTAGAACCACGTCTGATTCCAATCCTTTGGATGACTCGGCAGTTCAGCATAAGGAAAAAGGCAGTCTCTCCGTCGTTGAATTGAGATGCCACCAAGTTCTAGACTGGGCCCGTTGGCGCGTTCATTCTGCCGGTTTAAGTAAAACAATTCTCGAAATAAAAGTAAGCTAGGTTCTTCCCCAAGGTACACCTCGCAGAAGACTTGGAAGTTGCAAATATTTGACACGGAATTGGGTCTGATGTCTTGAGGTCTGAGGTCGAAGAAATGTAAAACATCCCTGAAGAATTTTGAACCGGGTGGAGCGAGGCCCCGGTTCATATGATCGAAGAAACACAATCACCTCCCTCCTTGGGTTGAGGCTTCTCCTCCGACGGGTTAGGAGCACGATAAGACATGACCTCTTTCTTGGGCAGATGGCCGGATTTCACAAAGTCGTACAAAGTGCTTTCAGAATAAAGGATTTGACCCAGTTGCAGGTCACAGGAGCTTTGGGAGCCTTGGGTCCCATTGAATAAACTGAAGCCTATGACAAAATAAGAAGTTCCGGTTCAAATTTAACCCGGAGGAAAGCATTTTAAAATTTATTTAGATGGCAGCTTAAGAAGGGGCCTAATGACATAGGGTGACTATGCAGTAATATTAAAACTGTTACAGTTATCAAAGGCACTTAAATTTTCTTAAGTCGCCGGAACAAGCGAGGCTGACAACCGGTGTTGTCTTAAACCGGCCGTATGGGCTATCATGGCTAAACAGATTCAACAGATGCAGTTTTTGGCTAAGTGTGGAACAAACAGGTTTCACAATTTCCAGAAATTATTTTGGATCAAACGGTTGCTCTGGAAAGAAAAAATTTCTAGACCTAAAACAGTGCAGAGAAGCTCATACACTCGAAGAGGGCTTCCGAACAAGGGAAATGAGATCTGTTTTTATGCAAGTTAAGCACAAACAATCACCGCAGCAGTTTTACGTTATTTTTACGACCTAACAGGGTGTTGGAGGTAAAAACTATCGAGGGTCTGCAGCAGGCGGCGATGAACACCGACGAACTCAAAAAAATTTCAAAGGCAGATCTAAGAAAGGGAAGGAGAGGAACTCACGGATGTGGACGAGCTACGAAGATCCGCCGTCGATTTATGGTCAGAGTCAGGTTGATGTAGCGGCCTGAGTCGGTGAAGACGGGGAGTTCGACGGCGGCGGCAGCGGAGCTCGAGAGACAGAGAGGCAGCAAGAGGAAGAAGATGACTGAAAGAGGGGAGAATTGAAGATCTAGGTCATGCCTATTTATAAGGGAAGGCCGACTGAGACGGCGCGAGAAACGAGGAGACCAAACATCATTATCCAGCGGCCCCGACGCCTCGGTTTTTGGAAGGCTCAGTAAAGGCAAAGATCCGTTGGAGGATACGACGGAGTAAAATATGAATTTAATTGAAGATGACGTCATGGCGGGTTAACATGGATCTAGAAGATGATGTCAGGACGGGTTATGACCTTTTCACAGGATTAAAGACAGAAGGACTGGTTGTCAAGGTATTTTAAGATTGACATGAACCGGTTCAAATCAATTTGGGGCCTAATGTTGGGGATATGACTATTTGTGTAAGCCGCCCAGGAGGGGCCGGGTTACGCAAAGAGAGACTCATCAGAAAAAGCCCAAGACCAAGCATGTAGATGGCGGTTCAATAAAGGGTCTAAGGCCCATAGGCGACTTAAGGCCCATAGTGATAAACCGCCATGAAGGCATGACTTGTATTGTAAGGTAGAATTAACTAGTCACCGAGCCGGACACTGTCTATAAGCCGGCCTGGACTCTGTAGGCCGCAGGGCGTCAACCCGTGTATATAAGGGGACGATCCGCTAGCGGCTTAGGGCAAGAAACAACTCATCGAGAGCCGGGCAAAGCGTATCTCGCTCCCTGATCATCGAAACATCAAGAAATACCAACCCAACTAGACGTAGGCTTTCCTTCACCGCAAGGGGCCAAACTAGTATAAAACCTCTTGTGTCCTTTGTCCCGATTAACCCCTTAAGCTTCCTAGTTGCGATGGCTCCACGACTAAGTCCTTGCAGAGGACATCTGCCGTGACAATTCCACGACGCCGGCTGTATGGTTCAACTTCTTTAGCACGGTTTTCCTGCACCCAAGCCTTTTGCAAAACTTGGTTAACATCTGAAAATTCTTGCCCTTCCAATTTATCTCTAATATGAGGAAGCAAATCCTAAAAGGCAAGATCAGCTAAATCTTTTTCAGCTATGGTCAAACTGAAGCATCGGTTTTTGACATCTCTAAATGTTTTAATATAATCATAAATAGATTCATTGTTCTTTTGCTTAACCATTGTCAAATCTGAAAGTCTAAGTTCAGTTTCACCACCATAAAAGTACTCATGAAATTTCTGCTCCAGTTCGGCCCATGTTGCAATGGAGTTAGGAGAAAGCGATGTAAACCAAGTAAATGCAGTACCAGATAAAGACAAAGGAAATAATTTCACTCTAAAAATATATGATGTACCAACTTCACTGCATTGTGCTAAAAATTGTCCTACATGCTCAACGGTTGATCTACCATCTTCTCCTGTGAACTTAACAAAATCTGGAATTCTAAACCCACGAGGATAAGGTGTTGTGTCGAAATATTCAGGGTAGGGTTTTTGATATGCATGTGCTCTACCCTTAGGTTCCAAGCCAAATTCCCTAAGTATATTAGCAAGTTGATCCTTAAAATTTTCAGCAGGCTGTGGAGAACTAGCTTGTGGCATAGATGCACCATAGGTACGTGGCGGTAAATCTGACAAAGAAGTTTGAGCATGATACATTTGCTGCGGAGAACCATTAAAACACGCATCTGGCACCGGCTCGTAAGGAACCCCGGTACCAATAGGTGGCAAGGGTGGTGTGCTATATGCTATTGTTTGATAGTAGGGTTGCTGCAGATTGGAATTAAAGCCGACACTTTGGTTATTGCTACTAAAATTTTGTGGAACCGAAGTCAGAGCAGGAGTAGCAGCAGTAGGTACAAAATTATTGGCCGAATTGCCAATGTAATTCTGGCCACTTTGGTTATTGCTTAACGGGATGCGGGGCTGCACACAATTGGGCACTGCAACGGGTGTATGCATAGGGTTAGGTACATTAGTCAACCTTCTATTTTCTGGATGCACCGGCTGTTTCTCATAACGTTCATCATTGGCCTGTAGTACCATTGAACGAATTTGACGAGGCAAGCTGATATGAATATCCTTATTAAATTGCTCTCTGAACTGATAGAATTTGCTACTACAGATTCAGTAATCGTGCGTGCCATGTCTGTCATTTGTTTTACTAGCTACACATGCATCAATTAGATGTGCAATCTCTTTTGTACAAGCAGTTTTACTTACCCCAACAGGAAGACTTGGTGTAGCTACCTTCTGGATGACTCCGTTTCTTGTCCTTTGGAAGCCCGCCAACTTCTGCTTCAGCTTTTCCACCCTCTCTTCCTCAAGCTCATGTTCAAGTTTCTGTCGTTCATCCTCAGGTAGATCCTCAAGTGTGATGGCGATGATGTTGTTGGGGTTGAGATCACTCCCGTCCTTGGGGTCGGTGCTCATTGTGTTCCTCTTCTTCCCCAGCGGAGTCGCCAATTGTTTTGCTGTGCGAAATTGATCCACACAAAGACCACGTAATCCTCACTTTCGTGGAGGTAAACCGACCGTTTTTCAATGCAAAACGGCAAAGATCAGCCAAACCCTAGGGTTGCTAGGGCTAGGCAAAAGCTACGAGCTAGGTGCTGGAAAGAAAAGAACGTAGGAGATAAAGTAACGTAAGGTTGTGAAAGGATCGATTGATTGCCCTTTTTCCAATCGGCCAAGGCCTATATATAAGGCACGCAGGACTTTGCGTATGGGAGCAGGACTCCAGGTCCAAACTGGATAGGTTTTGGCCACTTTAAGTTGGTTGCCATGTATACAGAAAAAACCTGCCTACTAGCCATGTTCCCCTGCCATGTCTCGTACAGGGCTTCATTGGCCTATAATGGGAATAATAAAATATTCCGGCCAGGACGCTAATCATACCAGATAATAGAAGTTTTATACTAGTTGCCTTGTTCACTTGCGCCACCCTCCATCCAGATGTCTTCCCTTCTACTTTTTCCCCAAGGAAATAACTTGCTTTTGCCTGGCTTGGTGTTTCTGCATTGAACATTAGCATATACACTAATCTGGCAGATCAAATAAACTTGGTAGCCAAATTATACCTGCAACATCTATAAAGCTAGAATTAAAAGGAAACTAATAAGAAATTAGAAACTGTAAAAAGAAAAGAAAATTGCAAATAGAAAAGCAGAACTTTAAAACAATGGAAAATGCCCCCCTATTTGTTTGGGCCGTAACCCACCTAGTCGGCCCAGGTGGCCCAGCTGGCACCTCCCCGTCGTTGTCGTCTTCTCTCCACGCCCCCACTGTTTGTCCGACCGCGCCCGCTGTCGCCGACGGACCAGCTCACCGTCCACGCCGCTACAGGCCCCCGGAGGGGATAAGGATGCCGCCTGTGCCGCCTCGATCTCCCCTCCCCACTTGCCCCTAGCTCCGCCACTCCCACTCTCTCCTCCCCCCACTCTACCTCCCTTCCCCCCAGATCTGCCTCGCCTAAGACCGCAGTCACCGCGCTCGCTGTCGTCTTGGACATCAGTCGCGGCCAGTCGCCTCCTCGACGCCCTGGACTCTGCTCTGGGGAGCTCGCCTTCGTCGTCCTCGTCTTCCCGGTACAAGGGTTCACTCTGGGTCGACGCCGGCGCTCGAGACCGATTCCATCTTCATCATCGCCGGCCGCCACTTCTTCTCTTTGGTATGCACTGCTCCGGCCGTCCTCGGCTTCACCAGGACACAAGGGAGCACCTCTGTGAGCCCACGAACAGGATCCCTCCCTTCCCCGCTCAAATCCGTCGCTCTAGCTCAGTTTACCACCATGACCGAAGCTGGACACCGCACGGCTAGTCGCCGACGCCACTCCGATGGCCTTTGGTCTCGCGCGTGTACCCGTCATCTTCACTGCGTCATATAGATGCTTCCTAGCCCCCCTGCTCGTCCTGTGCACGCCCGTGGCTTCGACCCCATCGAGTCCGAGCCGCGCCACCGCTCCGACCTCGCATAGAAGCGGACGAGCTCGCGCTTGCCGTGTTCGCTGCGCCATCCCCGTGCCCAGCTCGCGCCCGTCCACGCTCCCACACGCTGGACACCCTTGGCCTTGCGCCCGCTCGCCATTCGACCCTGCCACCAGCTTGTCACCGTCGCCCTGCCCGCCGTGCCGACCACCACGCCCGCCTCCCCGCAGCCACCCCACGGCCCTGCCCCACATGCTGCTCATTGCCGATCTCAAGGCCCAAGCCACGTCGCCGTTGCTACCAAGGCCCCGCTCTATCCGCTGCCCTCCAGCTCCAGCCATCCGCTGCACCCAAGGTTCGTCTCGGCTGGCTCCGTCACGGGCGACCAAGACTGCCTCGGCGCCCTCTAGCTGCCCGGCCGGTGTTCGGCCAGCCTCACGCCGGGTTCTGCCTCTAACTCCGCCTCACTGGCTGGCCTGGTGCCTCCGGGCGCCCCACACCCCGCTTAATTAAAAAAGAGTTTAAAATAAAAATAATAAAAATGTGTAATTAATTAATTAATTAATTAAATTGATCTTGTTTAATTAAACTAAACCTAATTAACTTAACTAATTCGGTTGGTTAACTTACACAGTCAATGACAGGGGGCCCACACCCTGTTGACCAGTCAAACATTGACTGGTCAACTGGGACCCCCTGGCCAACTTGTCATCCTCGGTGTACACTTCTGTGTACATAGAGTTGGGTACTCGTAGCATTTAATCTTTATTTTCGAATTAATAATAATTTCAGGATATTACTAGTACTTTAGAAAAACATATAAAATAATCTGTAACTCGGATGAAAATACTTTGTACATGAAAGTTGCTCAGAAAGATGAGACGAATCCGAATACGCAGTCCATTCTTTCGTCTAGCGTACGTAGCATAGTGAACATGCAACCATCCCCTCTGATTCATCTATGTGAAAATGCCAAACTTTGAGAAAACTTTCCCGGATGTTATCCCCTTCGCCGGTATCGTGTAACACTGCGTTACAACACCCCTAGCGCTGCTTATTGTCTTATAATGCATAGTATTGTACTAGTTTGCTCTTTATTTATTGTTTCTCCCCCACTTCTCTCTGGTAGACCCCGAGACCGTTGTTGATGCCCCTTTGATCGACTACATCGCAACGACCCTTCTTCCCTTTCAGCGGAGCTTCCAGGAAAGCCCCCCCCCCCCTTGATCACTCCGATATCTCCCATTCCATTCTCTCATGCTTGCATTAGATTTTGGCACTGTTATTGTTTGCTCCTATTCTAATGCATAGCCTCCTTTTGTAACCGCTCATTGTACCTTACCTGCTTATCCTAAACTACTTAGTATAGATTGGATAGTGATCCATCGGTGACCCCCACCTTGTCCTTGTTGCCCCTGCTTCACCATTGATGACTCGATAAACGTGATCGACAACCAGACCCGACACCTCACATCACATCACGCCCCTTTTGTTGCTCGACTCTGCAGAGCTACTATCGAGTGCCCAGGGTGATACCTCGTAACGCACTCGTGATGACAACTCTATATTGTAGCTATTCGGTCGTGGTCAATGAGGGTGATTCCTCTTTCACCACTCCTGATACCACTCTGTCGTGTAACCCCTCAAGTGTGGACCTCGAGGGTGATTCCTCCTACATTCACCTTGATGATTACATCGAGTGGAATCCATCAAGGGTGTTTCCTTGGGTTTTCCCCCTTGATGTTTTGGACACACGGTTACTCGGATTTTACTTGAGACCATTGTTGAAGTCAGGTCAGCCCTAATGGGTACCCGCGAGTTGATGTGAAAGTCGGGCGGGCCCGTAGAGCACCCACGAGTTTTCTACGAGGCACGGCCAGGCATTCTGGGCCCTTGCCATATGTCCACAAGACGGGGCGACGGGGTCACATTATCGTGAGTCTCTGCTCGTCTCCACGAGACCCCAATGCACTAACAGGTTTGGGTATTTGTTCTGAGTTGGCATCTGGCCTTTACACACTAACCACCACGCGAGAATAGTTATGGGCCTTGGCGTCGCACTATGAGCAAAGCTTTGTTAGACGTCCTGTTCAGCATTGTGGTCGGGCCGGATCGTGCCATCCAGGCAGAGGTGGTGCTAGTATCCCCTTGCGCACAACGACCCGGAGTGCAACAGGCGATGGGCCCAAGACCCCGAAGCGCTTCGGATGTAGACCGGCGGGGACCTCTATGCTGAGCCTAGGTAGGTCTACAACGTGTTGATCTTCCAAGGCAGGGCATTGACTCAGAAAAGTGTGTCCGGCCAGAGTAATCAAGCGTGTTGGGTAATGTAGTGCACCCATGCAGGGAAGTTATCTATTCGAATACCAGGTCCACGGTAATGGACGTTCAAACTTGTATCCTGATCTATTACAACTAGAACTGGTTACTTGAAACATGTGATGGATATGTGGCCCATGATTGCTTTCTCGCAGCGAGTCGAGGAAGGATCTCTGGGCGTTAATGTTACAACATGCTTGTTAATTATAAAATGCTATTTCTTTACTCTTCTATATGCTGCAAGATGCTTGGAGCTGCTTGAAGATGCTTGTCTTCGATAGGCTAGGGCTTCCCCTCTATTATGGCATTCTGCAGTTCAGTCCACAGATACATAATACGTCCATTTTGCATCATGCTTCTATATCGATATTTATTGCATTATGGGCTGTTATTACACGTTATATCACAATACTTATGCCTATTCTCTCTTATTTTACAAGGTTTACATAAGGAGGGAGAATGCCGCAATGGAATTCGGGTCGGAAAAGGAGCAAATATTAGAGACCTATTCTGCACAACTCCAAAAGTCCTAAAACTCCATGAAAGTCATTTTGGGAAATAATAAAAATATCCAGCGGAAGAAGTTCACCGTAGGGGGCCCACCTGTCCACGAGGGTGGGGTGCGCCTACACCCTGTGGCGCCCCCACCTCGTGGGCCCCTGTTGGCTCTCCGATGGCCATCTTCTCGCTATATGGGGTGTTTCACGAGGAAAAATCATAAGCAACCTTTCGCATTTAAACTCCGCCGCCACGAGGCGGAACCTTGGCGGAACCAATCTAGGGCTATGGCAGAGCTGTTCTGCCGGGGACACTTTCTCCGGAGGGGAAATCATCGCAACCGTCATCACCAACTCTCCTCTCATCAGGAGAGGGTAATCTCCATCAACATCTTCACCAGCACCATCTCCTCTCAAAACCCTAGTTCATCTCTCGTATCCAATTCTTGTCTCCAAGTCCGGGATTGGTACTAGTAGGTTGCTAGTAGTGTTGATTACTCCTTGTAGTTGATGCTAGTTGGTTTATTTGGTGGAAGATCATATGTTCAGATCCTATATGCATATTAATACCCCTCTGATTATGAACATGAATATGCTTTGTGAGTAGTTACGTTTGTTCACGAGGACATGGGAGAAGTCTTGCTATTAGTAGTCATGTGAATTTGGTATTCGTTCGATATTTTGATGTGATGTATGTTGTCTAGCATCTAGTGGTGTTATGTGAACGTCGACTACATAACACTTCACCATTATTTGGGCCTAGAGGAAGGCATTGGGAAGTAATAAGTAGATGATGGGTTGCTAGAGTGATGAGCTTAAACCCTAGTTTATGTGTTGCTTCGTAAGGGCTGATTTGGATCCATATGTTTCATGCTACGGTTAGGTTTACCTTAATACTTTTGTTGTAGTTGTGGATGCTTGCAATAGAGGTTAATCATAAGTGGGATGCTTGTTCAAGTAAGAACAACACCCAAGCACCGGTCCACCCACATATCAAATTATCAAACTACTGAATGCGAATCATATGAACGTGATGAAAACTAGCTCGATGATATTCCCATGTGTCCTCGGGAGCGCTTTTCCTATTATAAGAGTTTGTCCAGGCTTATCCTTTGCTACAAAAAGGATTGGGCCACCTTTCTGCACTTTATTTACTTTTGTCACTTGTTGCTCGTTACAAATTATCTTATCACAAAACTATCTGTTACCACTTATTTCGGTACTTGTAGAGAATACCTTGCTGAAAACCGCTTACCATTTCCTTCTGCTCCTCGTTGGGTTCGACACTCTTACTTATCGAAAGGACTACGATAGACCCCCTATACTTGTGGGTCATCAAGACTCTTTTCTGGCGCCGTTGCCAGGGAGTGAAGCGCCTTTGGTAGGTGAGATTTGGTAAGGAAAAATGTATATAGTGTGCTGAAATTTACTGTCACTTATTATTATGGAAAGTAATCCTCTGAGGGGCTTGTTCGGGCTATCTTCACCCCGACCAGTAGAGCAAAGAGTTGCTCCTCAACCTACTGAACCTACTAAACATGAAAATATTCCCTTTGAAGTTCCTTCGAGTATGATGGAAAAACTGCTAGTAATACATTTACAGGAGATGGAACGCATCCTGATGAACATTTACTCTATGTGGATGAAGTTTGTGGATTATTTAAGCTTGCAGGTAAACCCGATGATGTTGTTAAGAAGAAGTCTTCCCTTTATCTTTGAAGGGAGATGCATCGACATGGTATAGGCTCTGTGATGATACGGGATCATGGAACTATAAACGAGTGAAATTGGAATTTCATCATAAGTATTATCCTATGCATTTTGTTCATCGTGATCGCAATTATATATATAATTTCTTGCCTCGTGAAGGAGAAAGCATCACTCAAGCTTAGGGGAGGCTTAAGTCAATGTTATATTCATGCCCCAATCATGATCCCCCAAGAGAAATAATTCTTCAAAGTTTTTATGCTCGGCTTTCTGAAAACAATCGCACCATGCTCGATACTTCTTGTGCTGGCTCTTTTATGATGAAGACTATTGAACTCAGATGGAATTTATTGGATAGAATTAAACGCAACTCTGAAGATTGGGATCTCGAAGAAGGTAAGGAGTCAGGTATGACACCTAAGTTTGATTGTGTTAAGTCTTTTATGGATACCAATGTTTTCCGTAAGTTTAGCACTAAATATGGACTTGACTCTGAGATAGTAGCTTCTTTCTGTGAATCTTTTGCTACTTATGTTGATCTCCCCAAAGAGAAGTGGTTTAAATATCATCCTCCCATAGAAGTAAAAGTAGCTGCACCTATTGAAGTTGAATAAAAGATTTTCACTTATAATGATCCTATTGTTCCTACTTCTTATGTTGAGAAACCACCTTTCCATGTTAGAATGAAGGGTCATGCTAAAGCTTCAACTGTTGTTCGTAAAACAAATATTAGAACTTATACACCTCCTGAGCAAGTTAAAGCAGAACCTAATATTGCTATTATTAAAGATCTCTTGTCTGATAATATTGATGGGCATGTTATTCATTTCTGCGGTGAAACCGCTAGAATTGCCAAACCTTTTGCTAAAGATAAACATAGACCTGTGGTAGGCGTGCCTGTTATTTCTGTTAAAATAGGAGATCATTGTTATCATGGCTTCTATGATATGGGTTCTAGTGCTAGTGTTATACCTATTGCCTTATACGAAGAAATTAAGCATGAAATTGCACCTGCTGAGTTAGAAGATATTGATGTCACAATTAAACTTGCCAATAGAGATACTATATCAGCAATGGGAATTGTTAGAGATGTTGAAGTCTTGTGTGGGAAAACTAAATATCCTACCGATTTTCTTGTTCTTGGTTCCCCACAAGATAGCTTTTGTCCCATTATATTTGGTAGACCCTTCTTGAACACCATTAATGCTAAGATAGACTGCAAAAAGAATGTTGTTACTATTGGCTTGGATGACATGACTCATGAGTTTAATTTCTCTAAATTTAGTAGACAACACCGTGAAGAAGAATTGACTAGTAAGGATGATATTATTGGTCTTGCTTCAATTGCCGTACCTCCTAATGATCCATTAGAACAATATTTGCTAGACCATGAAAATGATATGTTTATGAATGAAAGAAGGGAAATAGATGAAGTATTATTTAATCAGGAACCCATTCTGAAAGACAATTTACTGTTGAAATCCTAGGGATCCTCCTCCACCCAAGGGTGATCCGTGTTTGAGCTTAAACCGTTGCACGATAATCTTAAATATGCTTATCTTGATGAAAAGAAAATATATCCTGCTATTATTAGCGCTAAACTTTCAGAGCATGAAGAAGAGAGATTATTGAAAACTCTGAACAAGCACCGTGCTGCTATTGGACATACTCTTGATGATCTTAAGGGCATTAGTCCCACTCTATGTCAACATAAAATAAATTTGGAAGAAGATGCCAAACCAGCTCGTGATCATCAACGGAGGCTTAATCCTAAGATGAAAGAAGTGGTAAGAAAAGAAATACTAAAGCTTCTGGAGGCAGGTATAATTTATCCCGTTGCTGATAGTCAATGGGTAAGTCATGTCCATTGTGTCCCTAAGAAGGGAGGTGTTACTGTTGTTCCTAATGATAAAGATGAATTGATTCCGCAAAGAATTATTACAGGTTATAGGATGGTAACTGATTTCCGTAAATTAAATAAGGCCACTAAGAAAGATCATTACCCCTTACCTTTTATCGATCAAATGCTAGAAAGATTATGCAAACATACACATTATTGCTTTCTAGATGGTTATTCTGGTTTCTCTCAAATACATGTATCGGCTAAGGATCAATCAAAGACAACTTTTACATGCCCTTTTGGTAAATTTGCTTAAAGACGTATGCCTTTTGGTTTATGTAATGCACCTGCTACCTTTCAAAGATGCACGATGGCTATATTCTCTGACTTTTGTGAAAAGATTTGTGAGGTTTTCATGGACGACTTTTCCGTCTATGGATCCTCTTTTGATGATTGCTTGAGCAATCTTGATCGAGTTTTGCGAGATGTGAAGAAACTAATCTTGTCTTGAATTGGGAAAAGTGTCACTTTATGGTTAATGAAGGCATTGTCTTGGGGCATAAAGTTTCGAAGAGGTATTGAAGTTGATAAAGCCAAGGTTGATGCTATTGAAAAGATGCCATGTCCCAAGGACATCAAAGGTATAAGAAGTTTCCTTGGCCACTTGAATTTTATAGGAGGTTCATTAAGGACTTCTCAAAAATTCCTCGACCTCGACTAATTTATTACAAAAGATATACCATTTGTCTTTGATGATGATTGTGTAGAAGCATTTGAAATACTTAAGAAAGCATTGAACTCTGCACCTATTGTTCAGCCACACGATTGGAATTTACCCTTTGAAATTATGTGTGATGCTAGTGATTATCTTTGTAGGTCTTTGTCCTAGGGAAAAGAGTTGATAAGAAATTAAATGTTATCCATTATGCTAGTAAGACTCTAGACAATGCTCAAAGAAATTATGCTACTACTGAAAAGAAATTCTTAGCAGTTGTATTTGCTTGTGATAAGTTCAGACCTTATATTGTTGATTCTAAAGTAACTATTCACACTGATCATGCTGCTATCAACTACCTGATGGATAAGAAAGCTGCTAAACCTAGACTTATTAGATGGGTTCTCTTGATACAAGAATTTGATTTGCATATTGTTGATAGAAAGGGAGCTGAGAACCCCGCTGCAAACAACTTGTCTAGGTTAGAAAATGTTCTTGATGACCCACTACCTATTGATGATAGCTTTCTTGATGAGCAATTAAATGTCATAAATGCTTCTCATAGTACTCCATGGTACGCTGATTATGCCAATTACATTATTGCTAAATTTATACCACCTAGTTTCACATACCAACAAAAGAAAAAGTTTTTCTATGATTTGAGACATTACTTTTGGGATGACCCACATCTTTATAAAGAAGGAGTAGATGGTGTTATTAGGCGTTGTGTACCGAGCATGAACAGGAACAGATCCTACATAAGTGTCACTCCGAGGCATACGGAGGGCACCACGCTGGAGATAGAACTGCACATAAGGTATTGCAATCTGGTTTTTATTGGACTACTCTCTTCAAGGATGCCCGTAAGTTTGTCTTATCTTGTGATGAATGTCAAAGAATTGGTAATACTAGTAGCCGTCAAGAAATGCCTATGAATTATTCACTTGTTATTGAACCATTTGATGTTTGGGGCTTTGATTATATGGGACCTTTTCCTGCCTCTAATGGGTATACACATATTTTAGTTGCTGTTGATTATGTTACTAAGCGGGTGGAAGCTACAACTAGTAGTGCTGATCATAACACTTCTATTAAAATGCTTAAAGAAGTTATTTTTCCGAGGTTTGGAGTCCCTAGATATTTAATGACTGATGGTAGTTCACACTTTATTCATGGTGCTTTCCGTAAAATGCTTGCTAAATATGATGTTAATCATAGAATTGCATCTCCTTATCACCCTCAGTCTATTGGTCTAGTAGAATTGAGTAATAGAGAACTCAAATTAATTTTGCAAAAGACTGTCAATAGGTCTAGAAAGAATTGGTCCAAGAAACTTGATGATGCATTATGGGCTTATAGAACTGCATATAAAAATCCTATGGGTATGTCTCCGTATAAAATGGTTTATGGAAAAGCATGTCACTTACCTCTCGAACTAGAACATAAGGCTTATTGGGCTTTTAAAGAGCTCAATTATGATTTCAAACTTGCCGGAGAGAAGAGGTTATTTGATATTAGCTCACTTGATGAATGGAGAACCCAAGCTTATGAAAATGCCAAGTTGTTTAAACAAAAAGTTAAAAGATGGCATGACAAAAGGATACAAAAGTGTGAGTTTAATGTAGGTGATTATGTATTTCTATACAACTCTCGTTTAAGATTTTTTGCAGGAAAACTTCTCTCTAAATGGGAAGGCCCCTACGTTATCGAGGAGGTCTATCGTTCCGGTGCCATAAAAATCAACAATTTCGAAGGCACAAATCCGAAGGTGGTAAACAGTCAAAGAATAAACACTATACCTCAGGTAATCCTATAAATGTTGAAACCAATGTTATTGAAACCGTAACCCCGGAGGAATACATAAGGGACACTTTCCAGAATGTTTCAGACTCCGAAAAGGAATAGGTATGTGGTACGGTAAGTAAACCGACTCCAGAACAATTTTCAAGGCAATATTTCTCCGTTTTAGAATATTTAGAAAAATAGAAAAACAAGAAGCAGTCCGGGAAGGACACGAGGGCCCCACGAGGGTGGAGGGCGCGCTCTACCCCCTGGGCGCGCCCCCCTACCTCGTGGGCACCTCATGTGCCTTCCGGACTCCGTTTTCTTGCATGATACGTATTTTGGTCGGTAAAAATTCACTATATATTCTCCCGTAGGTTTTGACTCTCGTATCACGCGATTATCCTCTATTTTTGTTTCGAGCTGTTGCTGCTGCAGATTAGAGCAAGATGTCTTCTCAAGAGTCAGTCAGGGAGAGCCGGGTGTCTCATCCGGCATTGGAACCAAGGGCAAACAGCGACGCTGACCACTTTGGGTCAGCAACGGAGGAAGAGATGGAGGCTGACTTGATGAGAGTAGATGCCATGGAGGATCAGGAAGTCACTTCTCGCTTCCGAGCCGGGTTCACGATGGGGGAACTACAGAGCTCAGCTATTCCAAACTCGGTTATCCCTTCCAATGTTAGATTTCTTTCTTATGAAAATATGAAGAGGAGTGTCACTTGTTCTCCCAAGAGCTATGCAACACCCTTGGGTGCAAGGAGCCTTAGCTGTTACAGTGAAAGCTTCAAGGAAATAATGGACCTCAAGCAACAAGTCAATAAGCTCGAGGAGGAGAATCAGATCTGAAGGGCATCATCGCCAAGAATATTTCACCAACAACAAAGAAGGAGACATAATCACATGGGTATGGGCACTCCCTTGGCAAGTGCCAAGCTTGGGGAGGTGCCCTGCATCGTATCACAATCACATCTCCTATCTTTACTGTTTTTCTTAGTTTGATCCTATTAGTAGTATCTTGATCTAGTAGAATAAAGTTTATGGCATGATCTTGTTTTGAGTTTTGCTTTATGATTTCTCTATGTAATCGAGTCTGTGAGTTATATAATAAAGATTAGTGTTGAGTCAAGGGCTTGATTGTTTTGCCATGATCTTGAGTGAATAAAAGAAAAGAAAAAATAATAAAAAGAAACAAAGAGTTCATATTGATCTTGTTGACAGTAATGACTTCACATAGAAGAGCATGATGATTAAAAGTTGTTGGGAGTTGGCAAACATAGCTTTGGTCATTGTTGCAATTAATAGGAAGTAATAAGGAAAGAGAGGTTTCACATATAAATATACTACTATTGACATCTTTTATGATTGGGAGCACTCATTAAAATATGACATGCTAAAGAGTTGACGTTGGACATGGAAGACAACGTAATGGGTTATGTTCTCTTATATATGAGATAAAGTATATTGTCATGGATCATCCAACATGTTGAGCTTGCCTTTCCCCCTCGTGCTAGCCAAATTCTCAGCACCAAGTAGAGATACTACTCGTGCTTCCAAAAAACCCTTAAACCAGTTTTGCCATGAGAGTCCACCATATCTACCTATGGATTGAGTAAGATCCTTCAAGTAAGTTGTCATCGGTGCAAAGCAATAAAATTGCTCTCTAAATATGTATGATTGATTGGTGTGGGAGAAATAAGCTTTATACGATCTTGTGATGTGGAAGAAATAAAAGCGACGGACTACATAATAAAGGTTCATATCACAAGTGGCAATATAAAGTGATGTTCTTTCACATTAAGATTTTGTGCATCCAACCATAAAAGCGCATGGCAACCTCTGCTTCCCTCTGCGAAGGGCCTATCTTTTATTATTATCCTCTACCTTGTGCAAGAGTCATGGTGATCTTCACCTTTCCTTTTTTACATTTTATCCTTTGGCAAGCACAGTGTGTTGGAAAGATCCTGATTGATATATCTACGGATATAGGGGGCATGAGTTATTATTGTCGACATTACCCTTGAGGTAAAAGGTTGGGAGGCAAAACTATAAGCCCCTATCTTTCTCTGTGTCCGATTAAAACTCCGTAACCACAAGTATCGCGTGAGTGTTAGCAATTATGAAAGACTAAATGATAGTTGAGTATGTGGACTTGCTATTAAGCTCTGACATAGACTCTTTCTGATGTTATGATAAATTGCAATTGCTTCAATGACTAAGATTATAGTTTGTTTGTTTTCAATAAAGTTTATGATTCGTACTCTGCATTGTGAATGGATTATTACTTGAACATAAGCAATCATATGACATTACCTATATATGTTGCTGTTATGAGAATAATCATGATGCCTTCATGTCCGAATTTTATTTTTTATCGACGCCTCTACCTCTAAACATGGGGACATATTTATCGCTATCGGCTTTCGCTTGAGGACAAGCGAGGTCTAAGCTTGGGGGAGTTGATACGTCCATTTTGCATCATGCTTTTATATCGATATTTATTGCATTATGGGCTGTTATTACACATTATGTCACAATACTTATGCCTATTCTTCTTATTTTACAAGGTTTACATAAGGAGGAGAATGCCGACACCGGAATTCGGCCGAAAAGGAGAAAATATTAGAGACCTATTCTGCACAACTCCAAAAGTCCTGAAACTCCACGAAAGTCATTTTGGGAAATAATAAAAAATATCCAGCGGAAGAAGTTCACCAGAGGGGGCCCCACCTGTCCACGAGGGTGGGGGCGCGCCCCCTACCTCGTGGGCCCCCTGTTGGCTCTCCGATGGCCATCTTCGGCTATATGAGGTCTTTCGTCAAGGAAAAAATCATAAGCAACCTTTCGGGACGAAACTCCACCGCCACGAGGTGGAACCTTGGCGGAACCAATCTAGGGCTCCGGCAGAGCTGTTCTGCCGGGGACACTTTCTCCGGAGGGGGAAATCATCGCCATCGTCATCACCAACGCTCCTCTCATCGGGAGAGGGCAATCTCCATCAACATCTTCACTAGCACCATCTCCTCTCAAAACCCTAGTTCGTCTCTTGTATCCAATTCTTGTCTCCAAGTCCGGATTGGTACTATTAGGTTGCCGATGGTATTGATTACTCCTTGTAGTTGATGCTAGTTGGTTTATTTGGTGGAAGATCATATGTTCAGATCCTATATGCATATTAATACCCCTCTGATTATGAACATGAATATGCTTTGTGAGTAGTTACATTTGTTCCCGAGGACATGGGAGAAGTCTTGCTATTAGTAGTCATGTGAATTTGGTATTCGTTCGATATTTTGATGAGATGTATGTTGTCTAGCCTCTAGTGGTGTTATGTGAACGTAGACTACATAACACTTCACCATTATTTTGGCCTAGAGGAAGTCATTGGGAAGTAATAAGTAGATGATGGGTTGCTAGAGTGATGTAAGCTTAAACCCTAGTTTATGCGTTGCTTCGTAAGGGCTGATTTGGATCCATATGTTTCATGCTATGGTTAGGTTTACCTTAATACTTTTGTTGTAGTTGCGGATGCTTGCAATAGAGGTTAATCATAAGTGGGATGCTTGTTCAAGTAAGAACAGCACCCAAGCAATCGTCCACCCACATATCAAATTATCAAAGTACCGACGCGAATGATATGAACGTGATGAAAACTAGCTCGACGATATTCCCATGTGTCCCCGGGAGCGCTTTTCCTATTATAAGAGTTTGTCCAGGCTTATCCTTTGCTACAAAAAGGATTGGGCCACCTTGCTGCACTTTATTTACTTTTGTCACTTGTTGCTCGTTACAAATTATCTTATCACAAAACTATCTGTTACCGCTTATTTCAGTACTTTCAGAGTATACCTTGCTGAAAACCGCTTATCATTTCCTTCTGCTCCTCGTTGGGTTCGACACTCTTACTTATCGAAAGGACTATGATAGATCTGCTATACTTGTGGGTCAGCAATACATACCTTCCATTTAATACCAATGCATACTTAGTATAGATCTGATGCTTGCTAGTACTTTGGATGAGTACTCACGGTTGCTTTGCTACCCCTTTTCCCCCTTCTTCCTTCTTTCTGGTTATTGCAACCAGATGGTGGATCCCTGGAGCCAGATGCCACCGCCGATGAATACTACTACATGGAGGCCGCCGAAGACCAGGAGTAGTTAGGAGGTCCCGGGCAGGAGGCCTTGCCTCTTCGATCATTGTTGCTTTTGTGTTAGCCTTCTTAAGGCATCCTTGTTTAACTTATGTCTGTACTCAGATATTGTTGCTTCCGCTGAATCTTGTGTATCAAGCTATGTATTCGAGCCCTCGAGGCCCCTGGCTTGTAATATGAAGCTTGTATTATTTTATTTGTGTCTAGAGTTGTGTTGTGATATCTTCCCGTGAGTCCCTGATGTTGATCGTACACATTTGCGTGTATGATTAGTGTACGGTCGAATCGGGGGCATCACAGTGTCCCTAAGAAGGGAGGTATTACTGTTGTTCCTAATGAATTGATCCCACAAATAATTGTTAGACGTTATAGAATGGTAATTGATTTTCACAAACTAAACAAAGCTACTAGAAAAGATTATTACCCTCTTCCTTTTATCGATCAAATGCTAGAAAGACAGTCCAAACATACACATTTTTGCTTTCTAGATGGTTAGTCTGTTTTTTCTCAAATACCTGTGTCAAAACAGGACCAAGAAAAGACAACTTTACTTGCCCTTTCAGTACTTTTGCTTATAGACATATGCCTTTTGGTTTATGCAATGCACCTGCCACCTTTCAAAGATGCATGAATGCTATATTCTCTGACTTCTTTGAAAAGATTGTTGAGGTTTTCTTGAATGATTTCTACGTTTATGGAACTTCTTTTGATGATTACTTAAGCAACATTGATCGAGTTTTGCAGAGATGTGAAGAAACTAATCTTGTTTTGAATTGGGAGAAGTGCCACTTTATGGTTAATGAAGGTATTGTCTTGGGGCATAAAATTTCTGAAAGAGGTATTGAAGTTGATAAAGCTAAAGTAGATGCTATTGAAAAGATGTCGTGTCCTAAAGATATCAAAGGTATAAGAAGTTTCCTTGGTCATGCTGGTTTCTATAGGAGGTTTGTTAAAGACTTCTCTAATATTTCTAGGCCTCTCACTAATCTCTTGCAAAAATATGTTTCTTTTGTTTTTGATGATGATTGTGTAGAAGCATTTGAAATACTTAAGAAAGCCTTGAATTATGCACCTATTGTTCAGCCGCCTGACTGGAATTTACCCTTTGAAATTATGTGTGATGCTAGTGATTATGTTGTTGGTGCTATTCTAGGGCAAAGAGTTGATAAGAAATTGAATGTTATTCATTATGCTAGTAAAACTCTAGACAGTGCCCAGAGAAATTATGTTACTTCTGAAAAAGAATTTTTAGTAGTTGTTTTTGCATATGATAAGTTCAGATCTTATGTTGTTGACTCCAAAGTAACTGTTCACACTGACCATGCTGCTATTAAATATCTTATGGAAAAGAAAGATGCTAAGCCTAGACTTATTAGATGGGTTCTCCTATTACAAGAATTTGATTTGCATATTATTGGTAGAAAGGGAGCTGAGAACCCCGTTGCAGACAACTTGTCTAGGTTAGAAAATGTTCTTAATGACCCACTGCCTATTGATGATAGCTTTCCTGATGAGCAATTGGCTGTCATAAATGCTTCTCGTAATACTCCATGGTATGTTGATTATGCTAATTACATTGTTGCTAAATTTATAAAACCTAGTTTCACATACCAGCAAAAGAAAAAGGTTTTCTATAATTTAAGACATTACTTTTGGGATGACCCACACCTTTATAAAGAAGGAGTAGATGGTGTTATTAGACGTTGTGTACCAGAGCATGAACAGGAACAGATCCTACGCAAGTGTGACTCTAAGGCTTATGGAGGACACCATGGTGCAGATAGAACTGCACACAAGGTATTACAATCTGGTTTTTATTGGCCTACTCTCTTCAAGGATGCTCGTAAGTTTGTCTTGTCTTGTGATGAATGCCAGAGAATGGGAAATATTAGTAGACGTCAAGAAATGCCTATGAATTATTCACTTGTTATTGAACCATTTCATGTTTAGGGCTTTGATTACATGGGACCTTTTTCTTCCTCTAATGGGTATACACATATTTTACTTGTTGTTGATTATGTTACTAAGTGGATAGAAGCTATTCCAACTAGTAGTGCTGATCATAACACTTCTATTAAGATTCTTAAAGAAGTTATTTTTCCGAGGTTTGGAGTCCCTAGATATTTGATGACTGATGGTGGTTCACATTTTATTCATGGTGCTTTCCGTAAAATGCTCGCTAAATATGATGTCAACCATAGAATTGCATCTCCATATCACCCTCAGTCTATCGATCAAGTAGAATTGAGCAGTAGATAGATTAAATTGATTTTGCAAAAGGTTGTTAATAGATCTAGAAAGAATTGGTCTAACAAACTTGATGATGCATTATGGGCTTATAGAACTGCTTATAAAAACCCTATGGGTATTTCTCCGTATAAAATGATTTATGGAAAAGCATGTCACTTAACTCTTGAATTAGAACATAAAGCTTATCGGGCTATTAAAGAGCTCAACTATGATTTCAAACTTGTCGGTGAGAAGAGGTTATTTCACATAAGCTCGCTTGATGAATGGAGAACCCAAGCCAATGAGAATGCCAAGTTGTTTAAAGAAGAGGTTAAAAGATGGCATGACAAAAGGATACAAAAGCGTGAGCTTAATGTAGGTGATCATGTTTTGCTATACAACTCTCATTTAAGATTTTTTGCAGGAAAGCTTCTCTCTAAATGGGAAGGTCCTTACATTATCGAGGAGGTTTATCATTCTGGTGCCATCAAAATCAACAACGCCGAAGGTACACATCCGAAGGTGGTAAATGGTCAACGAATCAAACACTATATCTCAGGTAATCCTATAAATGTTGAGACCAATATAATTAATACCATAACACCGGAGGAGTACACAAGGGACACTTTCCAAAACGTTTCAGACTCCGAAAAGGAATAGGTATGTGGTATGGTAAGTAAACCGACTCCAAAATGTTTCCTATGGCAATTTTTCTCCGTTTTGGAATATCTAAAAAAATAAGAAAATTAAAAGCAGTCTGAAGAGTGCACGAGGAAGCGGCAAGGCAGGAGGGCGCGCCCTACCCCCTGGGCGCGCCCCTGTACCTTGTCTCCACCTCGTGTGCCCTCTAAACTCCGTTTTCTTGAAGAATACTTCTTTTGGTCGGTAAAAATTCATTATATAATCTCCCGAAGGTTTTGACCACCGTACCACGACAATATCTCACGTTTCCGTTTTGAGTTGTTTCTGCAGTAGATTTAAAGCAGGATGTCTTTGCAAGAGTCGGTCGGGGAGAGTCGTGTCTCTCATCCGACACCGGGTCCAAGAGCAAACAACGAAGCTGATCACTTCGGGCAATCAAAGGAGGAAGAGATGGAGGCTGACTTGAAAAGGGTGGATGCCATGGAGGAGGATCAAGAAGTTAACTCTCGTCTTCAACCTGGATTCATGCTGGAGGAACTTCAGAGCTCAACAATACCAAATTCGGTCATCCCTCCCAAGGCTAGATTTCTCTCTTATGAAAATATGAAAAAGAGTGTTGCTTTTTCCCCTGCAGCTATGAAACATCCATGGGAGATTGCAGCTCTAGCCGTCACGGGTAAACTTCGCAAGGAAATAATGGATCTTAAGTAGCAAAATAATAAGCTCAAGGGGGAGAATCGCATCCTAAGGGGCGTCATCACCAAGAATATCACATCATCACCTCCGAAGAAAAAGACATAAATACATGGGTATGGGCACTCCCCTTGGCAATCGCCAAGCTTGGGGGAGGTGCCCCGGTATCATATCCCCTTTACCTTTATCATTTTTCTTAGTTCGGTCCTTTTGGTTATATCTTGATCTAGTAGAATAAAGTTTTAGTATGATCTAGCTTTGAGTTTTGTTTCGAGATCTATCTATGTAATCGAGTCCTTGAGTTATATATAATAAAGAGTAGTTTTGAGTTGAGGGCTTTTCTTTCTTGCTATGATCTTTAAGGAATAAAATAATAAAAAGAATAAAATAATTAAAAGATCATATAATGATCTTATGGAGAGTGATGACTTCACATATAAAGAGTATGATGAATAAAAGTTGTTGAAAGTTGACAAACATAGTTTTGGTCATTGTTGCAATTAATAATAATATAGAAAGAGAGGCTTCACATATAAATATACTATCTTGGACATCTTTTGTAATTGTGAGCACTCATTAAAATATGACATGCCAAAAAGTTGATGTTGGACAAGGAAGACAACATAATGGGTTATGTTTTCTTATATCCGAATAGAAGTTATATTGTCATGGATCCTCCAACATGTTGAGCTTGCCTTTCTCTCTTATGCTAGCCAAATACTTTGCACCAAGTAGAGATACTACTTGTGCTTCCAAACATCCCTTAAACCAATTTTGCCATGAGAGTCCACCATGCCTACCTATGGATTGAGTAAGATCCTTCGAGTAAATTGTCATCGGTGCAAGCAATAAAAATTGTTCTCTAAATATGTATGATCTATTAGTGTCAAGAAAATAAGCTTTATACGAACTTGTGATATGGAAGAAATAAAAGTGACAAACTGCATAATGAAGTTCTTTATCACAAGCGGCAATATAAAGTGACGTTCTTTTGCATTAAGATTTTGTGCATCCAACCATAAAAGCGCATGACAACCTCTAGTTCCCTCTGCGAAGGGCCTATCTATCACTTTTATTTTTCTACCCTTATACAAGAGTCATGGTGATATTCACCTTTCCTTTTTACACTTTTTTTTCTTTTTGGCAAGCACTATGTGTTGGAGTAAGATCCAGATATATATATCCACTCGGATGTAGGTTATCATAAAGTATTATTGTTGACATTACCCTTGAGGTAAAAGGTAGGAAGCGAAACTATAAGCCCATATCTTTCTCTGTGTCCGATTGAAGCTTCGAACTCATAAGTATCGCGTGAGTCTTAGCAATTGTGAAAGATTAAATGATAGTTGAGTATGTGGACTTGCTGAAAAGCTCTTATATTGACTCTTCCCTATGTTATGATAAATTGCAATTGCTTCAATGACTGAGATCATAGTTTATTAGTTTTCAATGAAGTTTCTGATTCATACTTTACCTTGTGAACAAATTGTTACTTTAGCATAAGAAATTATATGACAATATATGTTGTTGTTCTAAAGATGATCATGATGCCATCATGTCCGTATTTTATTTTATCGACACCTATATCTCTAAACATGTGTACATATTTTTTGATTTCAGCTTTCGCTTGAGGAAAAGCGAGGTCTAAGCTTGGGGGAGTTGATACGTCCATTTTGCATCATGCTTTTATGTTGATATTTATTTCATTATGGGCTTTTATTACACATTTGGGCACAATACTTGTGCCTTTTCTGTCTTATTTTAGAAGGTTTACATGAAAGGGAGAATGCCGGCAGCTGGAATTCTGGACTGGAAAAGGAGCAAATCTAAGAGACCTATTCTGCGCAACTCCAAAGTCCTGAAACTTCACGGAGAATTAGTTTGGAATATATAAAAAATATTGGGCGAAGAAAGTACCAAAGGGGGCCCACCAGGCATCCACAAGGGTGGAGGGCGTGCCCTACCCCCTGGGCACGCCCCCCTACCTTGTGGGCCACCTGGCAGGTCCCCGGGGCCCATCTTCTGCTATATGGTGTGTTTTGACCTGGAAAA
This sequence comes from Aegilops bicornis, assembly GCA_021605145.1. Classification (NCBI taxonomy): domain Eukaryota; kingdom Viridiplantae; phylum Streptophyta; class Magnoliopsida; order Poales; family Poaceae; genus Aegilops; species Aegilops bicornis. The sequence continues at coordinate 541,908,897 of CM038671.1, forward strand.
AAATAAGGAGGAAGCTTTCGAGGCAGGCGCCCGCCGTCTCGGCGTAACGTGGGGGAGAACCAATGTAGGGCTCGTGAGCTGTTACGCCGGGAAACTTCCCTCCCGGAGGGGGAAATCGAAGCCATCATCATCACCAACGATCCTTTCATCGAGAGGGGGTCAATCTCCATCAAGATCTTCACCAGCACCATCTCCTCTCAAACGCTAGTTCATCTCTTGTATCCGATCTTTGTCTCAAAACCTCAGATTGGTACCTGTGGGTTGCTGGTAGTGTTGATTACTCCTTGTAGTTCAGGCTAGTTGGTTTATTCGGTGGAAGATCATATGTTCAGATCCTTATTGTCAATTGTGTTAATAATATGCAAAACCCCAAGCTTGGGGATGCTAATGTTGCTATGTCCACTACTTATTGTAATGATCATGATTGGGGTGATGCTTCCTATGATCTTGGAAATTTATTTAAGCCTCATCATGATTATGATATTGATAGTGACATTTGCAATAATATTGAAAGTGGGTTTGGAAGAGTTTTTACTTTAGGTAATAATAATCCCACTATTTTGGAAGAGTATCAACTTTTTATGCATGTGGATCATGAAGAGAAAATTTTATATGATAGATATATTGTTGAATTGGATTATGATCCTACATGTAATTGAGAGAGGAAAATATGGTTGTAGAAGTTTCCATGTTACTAATTTACCTCTCGTCATGTTGAGATTACTATTGTTTCTTTCTTCTTCCTTGCATATGCTAGATGTTTCTTGTCTTGATAATTTGGTTGCCTACAAAATGCCTATGCATAGGAAGTATGTTAGACTTAAATGTGTTTTTCACATGTTTTATGATGCTCTCTTTGTTCTTCAATTCACGTCTTTCATGTGAGCATCATTGAAATCTCAAGCCTATCTTAATGGCTATAAAGAAAGAGCATGTTGGGAGACAACCCAATTAATAAAATAATTTTTTATTTTTTTATTTTTTGTTCTTGTGTGTTTTCATATATATGTCTCTGATTGATTGTGTTTTTTGTGTTTTAATTAGTGTTTGTGCCAAGTAGAACCTATAGGATCTTCTTGGGTGATAGTTGTTTGATCTTGCTGAAAAAACAGAAACTTTTGCACTCACGAAAACAGTTCCCTTTTTTACCAGAAAGTGCTTTTGCCCTGATTATTTTTGCAGAAGATTAATATACAAATTGCTCAGGTCGTCCTATTTTTTCAGAATTTTTGGAGTTCAGATGTTTTCGAAATAGTCAGATTGCTACAGACTGTTCTTTTTTGACAGATTTTGTTTTCTTTGCGTTGTGTGCTTATTTTGATGGCTCTATGGTTTTCTTTGATGAGTTTTGGCCACAGAAAAGTTGGAATACAGTAGATATAATGCAAAAACAAAATATGAATTGGTTTGGTACATTACTTATAGTAGTGATTTGCTTTCTTTTACTAACGGATCTCACGGAGGTTTTGTTGAGTTTTGTGTGATTGAAGTTTTCATGTTTTGGATTATCTTACGATGGATGAAGGAATAAAGGATAGAAGGGCCTAAGCTTGGGGGATGCCCCGGCATCCCAAGCTATTATCCAAAAATGAGAAACCAACTAAGCTTGGGGATGCCCCCGAGTGGCATTCCCTCTTTCTTCTAACGACTATGTGTATTTTACTCGAAGCTATATTTTTATTCGTCACATAATATGTGTTTTGCTTGGAGCGTCTTGTATGATATGAGTCTTTGCTTGTTTTATTTTGCGTTTTAAGTCTTGATCCCTTGCTGGACACAACTATTTGAGGGAGCCAAAATTATGCCATGACTTGTTAGAATTGCTCTCTATGCTTCACTTAAATTTTTATGAGCTATGGACTTGCTCTAGTGCTTCACTTATATCTTTTTTAGCACGGTGTGCTTAGTATTTTTGAAGAAATGCTCTCTTTCTTCACTTAGAATTATTTGAGAGTTAGTAAAATTTTCAAGAAATTCTCTCTTTCTTCACTTAAATTAATTTGAGAGAAAGAAAAATTATGCTCATGATCTTCACTTATATTTGTTTGAGCTTCTGAAAAGCAACACGTGAAAATTAGTCCCAAAGTGATAGATATTCAAGAAGGATATAATAAAAACTTTCATGAAGATCATTGGACAAAATAAACTTCATTCTTAGTAATAGTTTGGAGATATGATGATGTGATATGTGAGTTATGTTGATGAGTAGTTGTGCTTTAGTAAGAATATTGGTGTTATGGTTTGTGATTCCCTATGCAAGTACGAAAGTCAATAGTCATGCAATGAAATTATATCCGACTTGTGGTGCATTATTCGGTGTTATTTATGCTTAATTCTTGCTTATGAGATGATTCGTTTCTTGGTCGGTCGCTTCTCAATCTTTTGCTAGCCTTCATTTTGCACTAAGTATGATCTCTACTTGTGCATCCAAAAACCTTTAAACCAGTTTTGCCACATGAGTCCACTATATCTACCTATATGTTGTATTCTTTTTCCGTTCTAAGCAAATTTGCATGTGCCATCTCTAATTTTCAAAATAAACTTCTCTTTTGTGTGTTCGTTTAAGCTCATGGAAGCGGTGAGGGTGGCTAATATTTTCCATGCTAGATGTGTTATTCTCACGATGAGTGTTTATTCACTTGTCATTGCACGAGAGTAAGGCAAAGGTATTAGGGAGGCCCAGTCCCGAAATGAAAAATGAATTTACTTTATGTTGTCAAATAATAAATTCCTTGGGAAGTGTTGGTATGGAAGGCACCCGTGGATACGGTTAGCCATGGAAAGTTAAAGTATGGTTGAAGAAGGAATAAACTTTATTTTCTGTTTGGGAACCGCCTATGATATATCTAGCATGGAAAGTGTTGGGAACTCTAAGTCGTTTTTGTTGGTGGGATGGATACACCTCCCAAAATGTTTTTATCTCTAAGTTTTTCGCTTTGAGCTCTAGCACCTCTACAAATCTCTACTTCCCTCTGCGAAGGGCCTTTCTTTTACTTTATGCAATTTTTATTTTGAATTTGAGTCTCCATCTTCTCTCATAAAAAGCACCAACTAGGAGGCAATATGATCGTACTTAAGTATTGGGTGTAGCTAATATTCGAGTGTGTTTCATGAACGGATCAATGTTTCAGCATGATGGGCTAGGGATAACTTATTTTAGCATTGATATTTTGAAAGACTTGGTTGCTTGTTGATATGCTTGAGTATCTAAATTATTATGTCAAAACTAGACTATTGCTTTGAATCACATAAAAAGTCCAATTGTCCATGCTATAAAGAAAAGAAATATGATATGACATGATAGGCAGCATTCCACATCAAAAATTCTGTTTTTATCACTTACCTACTCGAGGACGAGTAGGAGTTCAGCTTGGGGATGCTGATACGTCTCCAACGTATCTATAATTTTTTATTATTCCATGCTATTATATTATCAATCTTGGATGTTTTATAATCATTTTATAGTCATATTATATCATTTTTTGGTACTAACCTATTGACATAGTGCTAGTTGGTGTTTTTTCCATGTTTTTTACATCGCGGAAAATCAATACCAGACGGAGTACAAATGCCACGAAACTCCACGATGATTTTTTATGGGCCAGAAGGAACACATTGGGCCCTGGCTACGCCTGGGGGGTGCCCCGAGGGAGGCACAACCCACCAGGGTGCGCCAGGAGGCCCAGGCGCGCCCTGGTGGGTTGTGCCCACCTCAGGTGTCCCCGGACCGCCTCTTTGCTCTATACATACCACAATATTCCAGAAACCCTAAAAGGATCGACGAAATATTCATCCAGCTACCGCAGAGTCCAGAACCACCAGATCCAATCTAGACACCGTCTCGGATGGGGTTCACCACCTCTATTGGTGCCTCTCCGATGATGCGTGAGTAGTTCTTCATAGACCTTCGGGTCCGTAGTTAGTAGCTAGATGGCTTTCTTTCTCTTGCTGAATTCTCAATACAATGGTCTCTTGGAGATCCATATGATGTAACTCTTTTTGCAGTGTGTTTGTTGGGATCTGATGAAGTTCGAGTTTATGATCACTTATATCTTTTTATATCCATGAAATTTATTTGAGTTTCTTTGATCTCTTATATGAATGATCTCTTGTAGCCTCGTATTTCTTATCCGATATTTGGGTCTTGTTTGGCCAACTTGATCTATTTATCTTGTAATGGGAAGAGGTGCCCGGTAGTGGGTTTGATCTTACGGTGCTTGATCCCAGTGACAGAAAGGGAACCGACACGTATGTATCGTTTCTACTAAGGATAAAATGATGGGGTCTATCTCTACATAGATAGATCTTGCCTACATCATGTCATCGTCCTTATTGCATTACTCCGTTTTTCCATGAACTTAATACATTAGATGCATGCTGGATAGCGGTCGATGTGTGGAGTAATAGTAGTAGATGCAGGCAGGAGTCGGTCTACTAATCTTGGACGTGATACCTATATAATGATCATTGCCTGTATATCGTCATGAGTATTTTAAGTTCTATCAATTGCCCAATAGTAATTTTTTCACCCGCCGTTTGCTATTTTTCTCGAGAGAAGCCACTAGTGAAACCTACGGCCCCCGGGTCTCTTTCACATATATTTGCCTTTGCGATCTAGTTTTCTTTTGCATATATTTTCATATCTATTAAACCAAAAATACAAAAATACCTTGCTGCAATTTATCCTTATTTATTTTATTTGGCGTTCGATCTATCAATTTACTACAAATTTATCGCACGTCTGTTTGCCTACTTGAGGCGCCGTACCCCGGAAGGGATTGACAACCCCTTTAACACATCGGGTTGCGAGGATTTGTTATCTGTGTGCAGGGGATGTTTATGTTGTGTTGCTTGGTTCTCCTACTGGTTTGAGAACCTTGGTTTCATATCTGAGGGAAATACCTACCGCCGCTGTGCTGCATCATCCCTTCCTCTTTGGGGAAATACCAACTTAGCTTCAAGCGACATCAAACCCCAGTCGCCCAATGTTCCAACCCAACATGCATCAGTTGTAGAACATTGATAAGGACACGAATGGCATGTCCTCCCACAGGTCCAACAGCTGGCCTGCTGTAACGCCCACGATGCGGTTATATCTCCCATGTGTCGAGGCACGACTTAGAGGCATAACTGCATGGTGGTTTTGTCGCAAGAAGGGTCATCTTCACACAATCCCATGTAATGACCAAGAATGAGATAAAGAGTTGACTTACAATCGCCACTTCACACAATACATAAATAAATTCATAAATCAACCAAAATACACACATAGACCGACTATGGTCGAATCCAAAAGAAAAGAAGATAACCCCAAATGCTAGATCCCCGATCGTCCCAACTAGGCTCCACTACTAATCATCAGGAAATGAAAAATAGTAACGACCAAGGTCCTTGTCGAACTCCCACTTGAGTTCGGTAGCATCACCTGCACTGGTATCATCCGCACCAGCAACTTGTGTGATAGTATCTGTGAGTCACGAGGACTCAGCAATCTCAAAACCCATGAGATCAAGTCTATTTAAGCTTATGGGTAGGAAGTGGTAATGAGGTGGAGTTGCAGCAAGCACTAAGAAAATATGGTGGCTAACATACACAAATAAGAGCGAGAAGAGAAGCAACGCAACGGTCGTGAAACTAGAAGTGATCAAGAAGTGATCCTGAAACTACTTACGCACAATCATAATACAAAGACCGTGTTCATTTCCCGGACTCTGCCGAAAAGAGGCCATCACGGTTACACATGCGGTTGATTCATTTTAATTAAGTCAAGTGTCAAGTTCTCTACAACCGGACATTAACAAATTCCCATCTCCCACATAACCGCGGGCACGGCTTTCGAAAGTTTATACCCTGCAAGGGTGTCCCAACTTAGCCCATCACAAGCTCTCACGATCAACGAAGGATATTCCTTCTCCCGGAAAGACCCGATCATCTCGGAATCCTGGTTACAAGACATTCCACAATGGTAAAACAAGACCAGCAAGACCACCGGACATTGCCCACAAATCCCGATAGGAGCTGCACATATCTCGTTCTCAGGGCACACTGGATGAGACAAGCTACGAGTAAAACCAGTCCTCAAGTTTCCCTTAGGTGACCCCGCAGGCTGCTTGGTTCGGACCAACACTTAGAGAAGCACTAGCCCGGGGGGGTTAAAAATAAAGATGACCCTCGGGTTGGCCGACCCAAGGGAAAGGTATAGGTTGTTAGGCAAATGTAAAACCAAGCTTGGGCCTTGCTGGAGGAGTTTTATTCAAAGCAAACTATCAAGGGGGTCCCATAACCCCAACCGCGTAAGAAATGCAAAATCAAGGAACATAACACCGGTATGACGGAAACTAAGGCGGCAAGAGTGGAACAAAACACCAGGCATAAGGCCGAGCCTTCCACCCTTTACCAAGTGTATAGACGCATTAATTAAATAAGAGATATTGTGATATCCCAACATATCCATGTTCCAACATGGAACCAGCTTCAACTTCACCTGCAACTAACAACGCTATAAGAGGGGCTGAGCAAAGCGGTAACATAGCCAAACAACAGTTTGCTAGGAAAGGTGGGTTAGAGGCTTGACATGGCAATATGGGAGGCACGATAAACAAGTGGTAGGTAGCGCGACATGGCGATAGAGCGAACAACTAGCAAGCAAAGATAGAAGTGATATCGAGGGTAATGGTCATCTTGCCTGCAAAGTTCTTAGAGTTGACAAAAGCTTGCTCCTCGTTATCGTACTCAACAAGTTCTGTTGGGGATATAACTATTTGTGTAAGCCGCCCAGGAGGGGGCCGGGTTACGCGAAGAGGATTCACCAGAAAGAAGCCCAAGACCAAGCATGAAGATGGCGGTTCAATAAAAGGGCCTAAGGCCCACAGGTGACTTAAGGCCCGTTGTAATAAACCGCCACAATGGCATGATTTGTATCATAAGGTAGATTTAACTAGTCACCGAGCCGGATACTGTCTATAAGTCGGGCGGGACTCTGTAAGCCGCAGGGCGTCAACCCGTGTATATAAGGGGACGACCTGCTGGCGGCTTAGGGCAAGAAACAACCCATTGAGAGCCGGGCATAGCGTATTCCACTCCCTGGTCATCAAAACATCAAGCAATACCAACCCAACTAGACGTAGGCTTTCCTTCTCCGCAAGGGGCCGAACTAGTCTAAAACCTCTCGTGTCCTTGGTCCCGATTCACACCTGTCAGCTTCCTAGTTGCGATGGCTCCACGACTAAGTCTCAGACGAGGACATCTGTCGTGACAATTCCACGACAGTTGGCGCCCACCGTGGGGGCCAGCGCCGCAGTGGGTTGAGTTCTTGAAGGGCAGCTTGAAGGGCTCAAAGGGATACGCGATGGGCGGATGACCAAGAGTCGCGGCAAGATCTACATCGACAACGAAGGCTGGGGCCCCGAGGCCGACTCAATTGAGTACGGGTACCGGGTCCCCTTTGGCGGAATCCACGTCTTCATCGGTCGGATTGGTGAGCCAGGCCCTAAGCCGGACAACTACACCGACCTCGTCGAGACGGCTCAGTGTGCGAGACCCGCCCGAGTTCAACCCGTCATGAAGCGTGCCTTCGTGGGCTGTGTCCACGGAGAAGAACTTCCTGAAGGATCTGAAGATGGCGGAGAGACGGCCGTCCCATCGGATGATGATTCGTCCACCGGTTCAACAGATTCTTTGTATCAGGTCCAAGAGGGCATGCTGGGGGGCTGTTCTGACGACTCTAGCATTCCAGATTTCTATGAGCCGCCGAGCTGGGCAGGAGTCTTCAATGCTGGTACTCAACCCGGTCAAAACTCGACGGCTGAAACAGCAATAACGTCCAGGTGAGGAGCGGCCGGGGCAGGAGGCCCTGTGCGCCCACCGGTTCAGGTGCTGATGGATCTCATGGTTAAGTTGACGGCCCTGCTAACCACCACGGTTATTCCTGCAAATCAAGATGAGCATAACGCGGAGGTGGCAAAGGTGCGTGAGGAGATAGCCCTGGCCAAGGAGGCCTTGGCAGCTGAGGTCACCAGGTTAGCTACGGAGCGGGCGGCTTTGGACGCATGGGCGCAACAACTCCAGTCAGAGGCTTTCCAACTTAATATGAGTCTGAACGCATCCAATGAGCTCATGAGAAGGAGACATCAGAAAACCCAGTCCCGTCTGCCTCCGGTTTACGATCCTCAAAATCTTTTCACGAAACCCGGAGCTGGTCCTAGCAACCCGCCCGAAGCCAATCAGTTTATGACACCCGGAGCTAGAGGACCGGTTTAGCCCCGAGAGATGGCACCACCTCACGGGAGTATGGCCCCGCCCCGATACATACCAATACCACCGGGACACTTCTCCAACCCCATGGAGAACTTGATAGCAGCATCCGCGCGTCTGGCGGCTCTTCCAGTGGACGGTGATGACCCGACGGCGATGGAAACCCGGAGGGTCAGAGATCTTATTCAGACGGCCTTGGCGCAGCAGGAGACCTATTCTTACAGCAGGGACAAGATTCATTCAACTCCTCCGCCTTGGCTAGCACCTCGTCAAAACTGGAGCCTGAGTTACAAAGCAGTACATGGAGTCAGAAGCTTTATCAAGCAACGCCCAGCGTCGTAACCACCCGGTGGCTATAACCCGGTGCAGGACCGAATATGTCAGGAGGACGAACGGGCGGCTCAGTTAGTGGCTCAGCAGGCGGCATATGAAGGTCTCCCAGAGTATCCGACGACTTCTGTTGGAGTAGGAGTGGCCACTAGAACTGGTGTTGTCCCTTGTTTGGTGCCGGCTCTGCGGGATGTACGTCTGCCCAAGGATTTCAAGGGACCTTGAAAGGTGCCGAATTACACGGCCGACTTACAGCCTGGGGCATGGATCGAAAGTTACGAGATGGCCATGGAGCTACTGGAGGTCAGCGACGCAACAATGGCTAAGTATTTCACCATGATGTTAGATGGAACGGCCCGGTCTTGGTTAAAAGGTTTGCCTCCCAATTCCATCAGTTCATGGGCAGAGCTAAAGGCCCGGTTTATCCAGTACTTCAAGGACACTTGCAAGTAGTCTATGTCAATTGTGGACTTGACCAATTGTAAGCAGGAGGAGGGTGAATCCACAACTCATTGGGTGCGCCGGGCCAAGGAAATAATACATTCATCTGATAAGATGGATGCCGGCTCTGCGGTACTTATGCTCCATCAGAATTGTCACTTTGAGCTGCTAAGGCAGAAGCTGGGGCGCCTTAAGCGTGATTGCAATGATATGGGTACGCTGATGGCAGCCTTAGTCAAATACATCGATTCTGATAGTACCAAGGATCCCGCGTCTGATGAGGAAAAGACAGGGAGGGGAAAGAAGAACGGCAATGGAAAGGGTCAGCAGCATAACCCGGTAAGTCAAGGAGGCAACAAGCGTAAGGCGGAGGGTAACCCGGAGTTTGTGGCCAATGCTAATGCACAAGGTAACAACCAGAAACGTAAGGGGAGACCGCCCCTCGATCTGGCGGCTCAGGCCCATCTCTTGAGCAGCTTCGAATGAGCCTTGCGAGACACGGTACTCGGGGCGTCCGCCACCCACTTATGGAAAGATCAAGCGATCATGAAGGCTTTCAAGAATTCCAACATGTTCGATGGCAATCACGGATCGGTGCGGCTCGAGGCTGGTGGCTTTCATGGCCCGGGTGGCGGTTCAAGTTCCGGTTTCGGGGAGGTCAAGGTGGCTATAATCAGCAACCCGGTCAAGGGGGGACAGCAACAGACAGCGATCAGGTTATCGAGCCATCCAAAGCAAATGAATGGTGGGCAATACCATGTGTTCACCACTAACTTGTGCAAACATGACCGAAAGGTTCATAAGAGGGCTATGAATTACATTGAGCGGCGGTTCCCCGTTACTTGAGGTGGTCGAGCAGCCCATCATATGGAGTAGGGAAGATCACCCTCCGGTTGATAACCCGGTCAGTTAACCTTGGTGGTGGCCCCTCGGGTTGGTGGATATAAATTCACTAAGGTACTCATGGACGGAGGAAGCAGCATCAATATTCTCTATTATGAGACCTTTCGCCGCATGGGGTTGGTGATAAGGACTTGAGGACGCCCAACACCGCTCTTTCATGGGGTGGTACACAGTAAATCGGCATATCCGGTTGGTAAGATCGAAATGGAAGTAGCCTTTGGAGATGGATATGATTCGGGGCTGAAACTGACGTTTGAGGTAGTCAAAATCAGGAGCCCGTATCACGCTATGTTTGGACGACCGGCTTATGCCAAGTTCATGGCACGACCGTGTTATGTTTATCTACAGTTGAAGATGCCGGGTTACAAGGGCACCATCACTGTGCATGGGAGTCAAAAGGTAGCCTTGGAATGCGAAGAAGGCGATGCGACTTATGCTGAATCTGTTTGTGCCAAAGAGGAGCTGAAGTTTTATCAAAATAATGTTGACCCGGCGGATATGACCTCTTTAAAGAAGCCAACCACAGAGCAAGACTCGGCGTTGAAATTTAAGTCAGCCGCCGAGACAAAACTGGTCGACTTCACTCCAGGCGACTCTTCCAAGCAGTTCAACATCAGTACCAATTTGGATCCCAAATAGGAAGGCACGCTCATCGAGTTTATCCATGAGAACCGGGACATCTTTGCATGGAAACCTTCTGACATGTCGATTGTCCCGAGAGAACTCGCTAAGCACACTCTTAATATTGATCCGAAGTATAAGCCGGTCAGGCAATTTCTCCGACGGTTCAATGAGGAATGATGGAAAGCTATCAGGGAAGAGGTCGCTCGGCTCTTAGTGGTTGGGTTCATCATGGAAGTTTTTCACCCGGAGTGGTTAGCTAACCCGGTGCTTGTGCTCAAGAAGAACGGCACCTGGCGGATGTTTGTAGATTACACGGACTTAAATAAAGCTTGTCCGGCTGATCCCTTTACTCTACCTCGTATTGATCAAATCATTGATGCTACTGCGGGTTGCGAGCGTTTGAGTTTTTTGGATGCTTACTCCGGTTATCATCAGATCAAAATGGCAGTTAAGGACCAGGAGAAGACGGCTTTTATTACTCCATCTGGAGCCTTCTGCTATGTATCTATGCCATTTGGGCTCAAGAGTGCCCAGGCGACTTATCAACGGTGTGTATAGAATTGTCTCCACAATCAGATTGGGCGCAATGTTCATGCTTATGTAGATGACATTGTGGTGAAGTCCAGAGAGAAGGAAACCTTGATATCTGATTCAAAGGAAACCTTTGATAATCTCTGGGTCTATAAGATGATGCTTAACCCAGACAAATGTGTATTTGGTGTACCGGCAGGCAAACTTTTGGGGTTCCTGGTCTCAAACAGGGGCATTAAAGCTAACCCGGAGAAGATCAAGGCGATTACCTCTTTGGCTAAACCGGCGTGCATCAATGATGTTCAGCGATCAAGGGTCGCGTTCTTTGCTTTAAGCCGATTCATAAGCCGGTTAGGTGAGAAGGCTCTCTTGCTATATCGGATGATGAAGAAAACATACACTTTGTTATGCAGGTGAAAGGCTGATGCTGCCTTTGAAGATTTAAAGAGACAATTGTCTGAGCCGCCGGTTCTTGCGGCTCCCATTGATAAAGAGCCGTTGTTGTTGTATGTTGCTGCTAACTCACGAGCTGTTAGTGTTGCCATCATGGTGGAGCATAAGGAGGCTGGCAAGGAGCATCCGGTTCAACGGCCGGTCTATTACATCAGTGAGGTGCTCATCGAGTCCAAGCAAAGATATCCGCATTGGCAGAAACTTGTTTATGGGGTGTTCATGGCAAGCCGGAAGCTAAAGCAAGATTTCCAAGGTCATCCTATAAGCTGTAGGTAATCGCCCCTTGGGGACATCATCGAGCAGGAAGCCACAGGCGAGTCGCCAAGTGGGCCATTGAGCTTGGGCCTCACGGTTTGAAGTATATGCCACGTCTGACTATCAAGTCTCAAGCCTTGGTGGACTTTATCAATGATTGGACGGAGTTGCAGGCACCAGAGGAGAAGCCAGATAACACGTATTGGACTATTCACTTTGATGGGTCCAGGCAGTTGGAAGGCTCGGGGGCTGGAGTCGTTTTAACTTCCCCCCGAGGTGACAAATTTTGCTATGTGCTCCGGCTTATGTTTCCTTGTACTAACAATGCAGCTGAATACGAGGCTTTACTCCATGGTCTCCGGATGGCCAAAGAGATGAATTTGAGCCGGGTAAGGTGCTTGGGCAATTCAGACCTCGTCGCTCAACAAGTGTCAGGCACGTGGGACTCCAAGGATCCCCTTATGTCGGCTTATCATCGTGAAGTTGATGCGGTGGCCGGGCACTTCAAAGGTTATCAGGTAGAGCACATTGATCGAGGGAAGAATGAGGCGGTGATGCTTTAAGCGGTGGGGTCTCAGCGTAAGCCGGTGCCGCCTAACACCTTTCTTGACGTTTTGCATAACCCTTCTGTCAGAGTGCCTACAGAGGAAGAGCTAGCAGTGCCAAACCCGGAGGCACAGCTGGTGGCGGCTATCCACGCCATCCCAGATTGGACAGTCCCATATTTGTCCTATATGACCCGGGGAGAGTTGCCTGAGGACGAGACCTTGGCAAGACAAATCATCAGGCGGTCCAAATCCATGACAATTGTTCATGGCGAGTTGCATCACCGCAACGTCTCTGGGGCGTTTCAACGTTGCGGATCGCCTGCGGAGGGTCAGGAGATAGTTCGTGAGATTCATGAAGGAGATTGTGGTCATCATGCTGGCTCAAAATCTCTGGTGGCCAAGGCTTTTCGTCATGGTTTCTATTGGCCGACGGCTCATCGCGTCTGGAGGATCTGGTCGACAAATGTGACGGATGTCAAAAATTCTCACGACGAGCTCATGTGCCGCTCAAGAATTGAGGATGATTCCAATTACTTGGCCGTTCTGATGCAGGGGCTTGACATGGTTGGACCTTTCAAAAGGTTTAAGGATAAGAAGACACACATGTTGGTGGCGGTGGATAAATTCACCCAGTGGGTTGAAGCGAGCGGTCGATAAGTGTGATGCAGCCACGCGGTTCAGTTCATGAAAAGGTGATCTTTCGTTTTGGCTTTCCACACAGCATTATAAGCGATAATGGTACTAATCTCTCCAAAGGTGCCATGGAAGAGTTACATCAATGAGAGCACATCCGGCTCGACGTTTGGTATTGCTCACCCTCAATCTAATGGTCAAGCGAAAGAGCTAATCAAGAGATCTTGAAAGGTATCAAACCACGGCTCTTAGTTCCCTTGCGGTGAACTCCGGGTTGTTGGGTGGAGGAGTTACCCTCGTGCTATGGAGCATCAACACAACGCCTAACAGATCTACAGGTTATACACCTTTCTTCATGGTGTACGGAGCAGAGGCGATTCTGCCAAGTGATATCCGGCATGATTCACCCCGAGTGGCGGCTTACGTTGAGGCTGATAATGAAAAAGCTCGTCAGGATGCACTTGACTTGTTGGATGAGGAGCAAGACTTGGCAATAGCCCGCTCGGCGATTTACCAGAAGAAGACCTGCGCCCGTTATCACAACCGCCGGGTTAGAAGCGTAACTTTTCAGAAGGCGATTTAGTGCTCCGGCTCATCCAGGATCGATCGATATGCACAAGCTATCCTCCACAGGAAGGACCTTTTGTGGTCAGTAAGAATCTGAACAACGGGTCATATTACCTCATCGATGTTCGAGAGCACAAAGACTCGCGTAAGTCGAAGGAAGAGACCCGCCGGCCGTGGAACATAGCTCATCTTCGGGCCTACTATACTTGAGCCACTGGCTCTCAGAATACATATGTTTTTCCTTTTTTAGCAATGTATATAATATATAAAGCAATAAAGCAGGACCTCTTTTCTTTACACACTTAAAAGTTTATATATCTTCTTTACCAGGTGGTGGAAACAACCAACAGGGAGCGGATCATATCTGAATCCGGCTTTCCCTTTGGTCTGGCTTATGATCATATCTGAATCTAGCCATGGTCACTTGGGGGCTTCCTGTTCAAACATAGGTCGTATTCTAACCAAAGAGAACATAGCTGTCGATACCCAATTGATCGGCATACTGCCAAACCCGCTTGGGGGCTTCTTGATCATATTTGAATTTGACGCCCCCGATTCAATCGTACACTAATCATACACGCACACGTGTACGATCAAGATCAGGGACTCACGGGAAGATATCACAACACAACTCTAAAAATAAAATAAGTCATACAAGCATCATAATACAAGCCAGGGGCCTCGAGGGCTCGAATACAAGTGCTCGATCATAGACGAGTCGTGGAAGCAACAAAATCTGAGTATAGACATAAGTTAAACAAGTTTGCCTTAAGAAGGCTAGCACAAACCGGGATCTGAGATCGAAAGAGGCGCAGGACTCCTGCACAGGATCCTCCTAAACTACTCCCCGGTCGCCGCCGGGCTGCACGTAGTAGTAGGCACCTTCGGTAGTAGTCGTCATCGGCAATGACGTCGCTCCACAGGCTCCATCGTCTGTCGCAGCAATCGAGTAGAGATAGGGGAAAAGGGGGAACAAGGCAACCGTGAGTACTCATCCAAAGTACTCGCAAGCAAGGAGCTACACTACACATGCATGGATATATGTGTAAAGGGCCATATTAGTGGACTGAACCGCAGAATGCCAGAATAAGAGGGGGATAGCTAATCCTTTCGAAGGCTACGCTTCTGGCAGCCTCCGTCTTGCAACATGTAGAAGAGATTAGACTGAAGTCCTCCAAGTAGCATCACATAGCAATAATCCTATCCGGTTCTAGTTGTCATAAGGTCAAGGTACAACTCCAAGTCGTCCTGTTACCGAAGATCACGGCTATTCGAATAGATTAAACTTCCCTGCAGGGGTGCACCGCATAACCCAACACGCTTGATCCCATTTGGCCGGACACACTTTTCTGGGTCATGCCCGGCATGGAAGATCAACACGCCGCAGCCCCACCTAGGCACAACAGAGAGGCCAGCACGCCGGTCTAAACCTAAGCGCACAGGGGTCTGGGCCCATCGCCCATAGCACACCTGCACGTTGCGAACGCGGCCGGAAGCAGACCTAGCAACCTCCATTACAAAGGAAGTCACGTTACGCGGTCCAATCCGGCGCGCGCCGCTCAGTCGCTGACGTCACGAAGGCTTCGGCTGATACCACGACGTCGGGATACCCATAACTACTCCCACGTAGATGGTTAGTGCGTATAGACCAAATGGCGGACTCGGATCAAATACCAAGATCTCGTTAAGCGTGTTAAGTATCCGTGAACGCCGACCGGGGCCAGGCCCACCTCTCACCCAGTAGTCTCAACCTGCCCTGCTCCGCCGCAAAGTAATGTGATCGGGGGCCGTCGGGGAACCAGTGCCCACCTCTACCGGGATGGAGCCACACCGTCTTTCATTTCCATCTCCGACAAGATTCACGAGTAATGTAACAAAGGTAAAGTATATAGTAAATGCCCGTGATCACCTCCGAAGTGATCACAGCCCAGAGTATAGCATGGCGAGACGGACAAGAGTGTAGGTCCACCGATGGAACACTAGCATCCTATACTAAGCAAGAGGATAGCGAGATAAAGGTAACAACAAGAGTAGCAAGGAGAGGCTATGCGGCAGATAGGATTAATCGAAAGCGATAACATGCTACACTACTCTAATGCAAGCGATATAGAGAAGAGTAGGCGATATCACGGTGATCAAGGGGGGCTTGCCTGGTTTCTCGAGACAAGAAGGAGGGGTCGTCGGCGTAGTCGCACAGTGGGCATCAAAGATCGCCATGGGGTCTCTACGAGAGAAGAGGGGGAGAAACAGTAAATACATAGCAAGCAAGTGCATAACAGGACAACAAGCAGAGCTAGATGTGTTCTAACGCGGTATGAGGTGATACCAGTGAAGGGGGAAACATCCGGGAAAGTATCCCCGGTGTTCCGTGTTTTCGGACAGATGAACCGGAGGTGAAATGTTGCAGGTTCACTATGCTAGGGACGCGTGGCGGACGAACGGGCCGTGTATCCGGATTCGTCTCGTCGTTCTGAGCAACTTTCATGTAGAAAGTATTTTCATCCGAGTTACGGATTAAAAGATATGATTTTCTAAAGATTTAAATCCTTTTTTGAATTAGCAGAATTAATTTAATTAGGAAATGCCATTATGACGTCGGCATGACATCGTGGTGATGTCGCGATCAACGATCGATTGACTTGGTCAAACCGACGCGGGTCCCATCATTGTCATTGACTAAGACTAATTAAACAGTTAATTAGTTCAATTAGTTGTTCGATTTAATTAATCAAAATTAATTAAGTTAATTAATTCTTCAATTAATTAATTAAGTAATTAATTGTTTTTATTTTTATTATATTATTTTTTTTCTTTTTTTTATAAAACGTTCTCAGGGGGTGGGGCCCCCATGTCATTGGCCCTAGGGGCCAAACAGTGACGAACGCAGGCGTGGGCACCGTCGAGGCTAACCCGGTGCGTGACGGAGCCTGTGGGCGCGACCAGCGCCGATCGACCGAGGCCGCAGCTGCTGGGCGGCGGCGAAGCGCAGGGACGGCGCGCTGGCGCTGCCCGAGGCCACTGGGAGGCGGGCGCACCTGAAGCGGCACTCGCCGCAGCAGACGAGGTCACGGGCACCGACGACGGGAAGGCCGGCGATTAAGCCTTGGGCCGGGCGCTGCCCGACCGGGCGAGGCAGCGTGACGCGCGGCTGCAGTGACCAAGGACGTGGCGGGGGTATGGGGCTGCGTCCGTGGCCACAAC
This sequence comes from Aegilops bicornis, assembly GCA_021605145.1. Classification (NCBI taxonomy): domain Eukaryota; kingdom Viridiplantae; phylum Streptophyta; class Magnoliopsida; order Poales; family Poaceae; genus Aegilops; species Aegilops bicornis. Next base: position 541,925,636 of record CM038671.1, read on the forward strand.
GCGCATGGCACGGGGGCGGCGCACGGTGCGGGTTGCGGGGCGCGCGGCCTTCGGGCGCGGTCGATGCGCGGGGGAGAGAGAGGAGGGAGGATGGGGCTCACAGTGAGCCGTACGGGGAGGCAGTGGCTCGAGGTGGCGCGGGTCGGGTGGCGCCGGCGAGGCGACGGGTGGACGACGACGAAGTCGTCCATGTCGAGGCAGGTGTGTGGCGCCGAGGCAACGGGGCGCCCAAATGAGGCGGGCGACACTGGGAGCGGCGCCGACGTCGGGGGCGGCAAGAAGGCAACGGCGACGGCGAACCGGGGCGGTGGCGTGGTCGGGTTTTCGCTTTCCTCGATCCAGATCGAGGGCGAGGAGGTCGTGGGGAGTGGGACCGAGAGGTGAGGGGAAGGGATCGGGCTAGGGTTTCAAAGTGGGGGTTATACAACCGGGTTGGGCCGGCTGGGTCGCGTGGGTGGCCAGCTAGGCCTGTTGGCCCAGTTGGCCGGGGGGTGTCCCCTTTGTTTTTGTTTTTGTTTGTTCTTCTTTTTTGATGTTTTCCTTTTCTTAATTTTCTTTTATCTCTTATCTGTTTTATTTTAGTTTCAAAAAAATACAAAAGTGGCACCTAAAATAGTGTTACAATTTATGCCGCTGCCACAAACCGTTTAGCACTAAAATAAAATAGTTTTAAATTGTTTGTTAGTTTAAAGCATTTGAATAACTGTTTTGTCACTATTTACTTATTATAGTGCATTTAAACGCATTATAAAAGTGTGGTTTCTCCACCATTATTACATGGGATTTATTTGGCCCAGCTTGAACATTTTAGTTTTAATGTTCGAAAACTTTTGATGTTTGCATTTAATTCAAATTTGAACTTGGATCGGTTTCGAACTAACGCGAGGCTAGCAACAGTAATCATGTTGACGTGGCACCATTGGCGAGGGTTTCATTGTAGCTTGATTATCCCAAGGCGTCACAATTCTCCTCCACTACAAGAAATCTCGTCCCGAGATTTAAGAGGGGAGTAAGGGGGAAAGTTCTGGTTACGGTATTCTAACGGATCTTCTCGGTCTTGGTTGCTCTTCTCGAAGCGGTTGATCCATTATGTTGATGTCTTCAGTCCTCTGCTTCAACGCATCATGATGAAATTGTCGTCCTTTCTTCAGGATCTCCATCGTTCTTATGAAAGAATAAAGGGTGGTTATTCAAAGAGCGCACCTCTACAAGGTTGACTACAGTCGATAACATCGGGGAAGGTGGCAGAAAGTAACTCTCGAATTGAAACCGAAGAAAATATCGAGAGCAAGGTAAGAAGGTGAAATAAGAAGTTTCAAGTGGATAGGTAATCATTTGTTGCCTGATACGAAATGTGAAAGGGGTTCAGAGCAATGGGAATAAGTATTGCGTCTGATACCAGAATAGATCACTAGGCAGGTGGCCCATGAATTACGTAAGAAGTCACGCGCGAGGAATAACTTTGGAAACCGGGGGTGTACTGGAGAGTCAGGTTTCGATCCTGTGGAATTGTGGGTTATGGGCCCACCATGTGGTTAAAAGTAGGAAAAGCGTTGATATCTTGCACGGTCGTGATAGCAAGACATGTCAGAGGGTAGCCTATCAGCTATGTTGGCAACAATGTCGATACCAAGGGCGAGGGACGAAGAGAACCATTTTCCTGCTCGTTGAATGAGGCGGACCAATAGGCAAGGTTCTCGTCCATCGGTGGCTACCGGAATGTCATCAACAAAAGTAACACGGTCTCACTGGCAGAGTTGTACACCGAGGTGTTTACATAAGAAGTGAATTATTACTGCTTAGGCTATATAGATCACAAGAAAGGTCAAACAAACCAATGGAAAGGAAAATGTGATCATCGAGTTAAACAGAACAATGTAAAGGAAAAATGAGTTTAAACACATATTTAAAGGGTATATCCTTCCCAAGGACAAGCGAGCATGATATCCGTGACAAGATATAATGTAGAAAACCCTTTAGGTAAGGTGAGAGAAATTTCATGACATTACCCATACAACGGTGTTTGGATAATTGAGCGAGAAACATTTAGCATTGGGCTTCAAATGTTCTGGTTGAAAGTCGGATTACCACAGACATGCTTTAGGATAGCATTGACATGGTCTTCAAGCAAAAGGTCAGACTCTGGATACACGAAGATTCATCGTGAACAACTTATAGAATAAGTCTTACAATTTTCCTCATGAAAGAATGGCTAAACTTGCTAAAGGATACTATAACAATAGGTCCTCCGCCAGTGTGCTAGGCATGACATCACCTCACCGATATATAAGGACCAATGTTATAACTCTTGGAAATATGTCCCAACCATCATATCTGACCGAGATTCAGATCTGATTGGGGTGATGATACCTCAGACTCAGGATGTCCGAGAAGAAAAGCTGCAACACAAATTGACGAAATGACATTGCAAGATTCTCAGGAAATGAACTATGGAAGCGAAGTTCAAACAAGAGTTCATCATTAAATCAAAGAGAGGATGAGGAGGTGGTGATGGTCTCGGCGACAATTCATCGAGATTTCCAAAAGATGGATCTCCACAATTATGTGAACAAGGAGATAACATTTAATGATCAAATGTTATAATGATGTATGCTCGAGGGAAACATACACAATTAATCACTGGTTGAAAGGTGCACCGAAATATGGGCTTAGGTAGCAGGATCAATGTTAGAATGGTGATTCGATAACCAATGGTCTAAGAATGAAATGCCGACCATTAACTTCAAAGCAATAGGGCTGCTAGAAGTACAGAATCCAAGCAACATGGTTCACGTGTTGGTATCCCGGTTAGAATCAACACGGGGACCAAGAAAGAATGGTGAGGGTGAGAAGTATCACAATACCAAGAATTGCTTAAGAGGTGGAGCAGTCCTCACAACATCCTTGACATAAAAGATGGTAACACTCCAAGGTAAAGAAGAACAAATGCTAGATAGCAAGGAACTCAAAGGTATAACACAAAACACGAACAAGTTTGTGTTGGAGGGAAGGCAATAAGTGGCCGATGATAACACAACTCATCAAGGGCAAGGATGGTATTTCTCTTCATGAATCCGGTTGATATCCTGGAAGAGCTCATAAGGTTGATGATGATCACGACACCTTTGTCGAGAGATTTCATGAAGATGTAATCAATCAATGACGACATCAAGTCAAAGGAATGATGAAGCAAGAGGCTATTGGAACCACGATTCTGACACAAACTCGAACTCAAGCTTGTTGTTTAAGGTGAAAGGGTATGACGAGGAAAATCGACGTAAAAGCTTAGCTATCGTCGCAAATTGGTGCTCCGAGAATAAGGACCAGGTAGCACAGTTAGAATCATCACGACAATGATATAGTCAAACAGGCTAGGAATGGCGTGATCTGGTACAAACTCGTACTTATAGAAGCTTACTGAAGAGTTGTTGAACCGTAGTGCAGACTCGGTTCAGTTTATTGGTGTCTTTGAGTGTTTAAAAACTCAGGGGCCGTGAAAAATTGGAATTAGTGGGAATGTAGCACTTGATGAAGAACTCATAAGAAGTTACGCAGTTCCATGATAATCTCGAGATACCAGGGGGGTAATGCTCGACGACAGATCAAAGTAGAGGTTGGACTGGGATATTGCTCTACAGAAGACAAGTGCTTAAACTTGCACGAGAATGGTATTTAAAAGAGAACATGGTCGAAACCACGATTGCAAAAGGCCAGATCCCAGATATAAGATGGACTTATACCAAAGGGATAATTAATTTAAGAGAAGCTTTAATGATAAGATCTACATCGTGCCCATGGGCATGAACACAAGTTCAAGGTCGACTCCCACTTCTCCAATGCATAACCTTTCATTCACTTCTCACTTTCGAGGAGGTTGTAGTGTTGAAATTTTATCCGCAAAATACCCGAGTGTATGACTCGTGAAAACTTTCTAGTTCACACATATTAAGGAAGGCATAGGTTCAAGCCATCGGGCTTCTTAGAACATATACCACGAACTTCGTGGAGTAATTAACACAAGCTCAAAGTAGAGCATGGTTGACAAAGCAAAGGATACAATTTACCAAAGGAGGTATATATCCTAGGAAAGGCTCAAGGTTATTGAATATGAAGGATATTGTCGGATAAAATTCAACAAAAGATCTGGTGGTCCATAAGGGATCTGATGTGAGCATCGGTACTCAACCAGAAGAAGAAAGCATGCAAGGAGATCAGATGATAGAAATAACTGACTACTTCAAAGCTCAATTGCAAAGGAATTATGAATTCCAAGACAAGGGATCAGAAGCAATGCTCCGATTACTTTACCGAATAAGTTGAATAGCCTTAGGGATACAGTCGATGGCAATCTGATTGGTCGAGAACCAGCTCATGTTCAAAAATGATGTCTGAGCCGGAAAGATAATTTAAAAGGACCAGCCGATGATTGCGAGCATTCACACTCATGTTGAATCAATAGGATCCAATGACGGTGTCTAAGGATACTAACGAATTTTGCCAGACATATGGAAAGCATCCATAATGCAAGCAGACAAGTATTTGTAGAGCAATAGGGCTGCAAGGATTTTCAAGGATTTAATAGTATTTCAAAGACTTTTGTGAAACACCTGAACAACTGGGGATGAGCGGATACTCGGAAAGTGCGAGAATTATCCGTAGGGGTATTCAGGTGACAAAGAACAGCAAGGCAGCAAGCTCAAAGGATTATCGAAACAACGACGAGTGTTTCGGGGTATCTTGTAATAACAAGACCAACTGGGGATGAATGTAAGAATAACAACTGCAAGTAGTTATCCATAAGGGTTGACGGTGGAAGGGAATTGCAAACGCGATGAACACAAGTTCTCGAGTTAACAACGGAGAGTATCTTCAGGGTCTTCACGTGCAGCAGACGATCATCAATAATAAGAGGCTCTCCGGTGAAAGTGATAACGAGATCCTAATGTTAGATTTAGTAAAATTCATTTAACCCGAATAGAAGAGAGATCAGAGTCCCAGAGTATAGACAAGGAGTAAAAGATCCTAATACCACCCAATGGCGACGTGTGCCCGTAAGACACACAGCCATGTTAGTAAAAGTTTTGTATTGACTAGACTCGACTTCGGCCAAGGAGTATAGAAGGGGGATTCCTACAGGCAGTCGGCTCTGATACCAACTTGTGACGCCCCCGATTCAATCAGACACTAATCATACACGCACACGCAATGCATCAAGATCAGGGACTCACGGGAAGATATCACAACACAACTCTAAAAATAAAATAAGTCATACAAGCATCATAATACAAGACAGGGGCCTCGAGGGCTCGAATACAAGTGCTCGATCATAGACGAGTCAGCGGAAGCAAGAAAATCTGAGTACAGACATAAGTTAAACAAGTTTGCCTTAAGAAGGCTAGCACAAACTGGGATACAGATAGAACGAGGCGCAGGCCTCCCGCCTCGATCCTCCTAAACTACTCTGGTCGCGTCGCCGGGCTGCACGTAGTAGTAGGCACCTCCGGGTAGTAGTCGCCATCGACGGGCGGCGTCGCTCTGGGCTCCATCGTCTGTCGCAGCAATCGAGTAGAGATAGGGGAAAAGGGGAACAAGGCAACCGTGAGTACTCATCCAAAGTACTGCAAGCAAGGAGCTACACTACATATGCATGGATATAAGTGTAAAGGGCCATATCGATTAACCGAGCTGCAGAATGCCAGAATAAGAGGGGGATAGCTAATCCTGTCGAAGACTACGCTTCTGGCAGCCTCCGTCTTGTAACATGTAGAAGAGAGTAGACTGAAGTCCTCCAAGTAGAATCACATAGCAATAATCCTACCCGGCGATCCCCTCCTCGTAACCCTGAGAGAGAGTGACCACCGAGTTGTATCTGGCACTTGGAAGGGTGTGTTTTATTAAGTATCCGGTTCTAGTTGTCATAAGGTCAAGGTACAACTCCAAGTCGTCTCATATCAAGATCACGGCTATTCAATAGATTAAACTTCCCTGCAGGGTGCACCACATAACCCAACACGCTTGATCCCATTTGGCCGACACACTTTTCTCGGGTCATGCCCACCGCGGAAGATCAACACGCCGCAGCCCCACCTAGGCACAACAGAGAGGCCAAGACGCCGGTCTAAACCTAAGCGCCACAGGGTCCGGGGCCCATCGCCCATAGCACACACCGCACGCTATAACGCGCCGGAAGCAGACCTAGCAACCTCCATTACAAAGGAAGTCACGTTACGCGGTCCAATCCGGCGCGCGCCGCTCAGTCGCTAACGTCACGAAGGCTTCGGCTGATACCACGACGTCGGGATACCCATAACTACTCCCATGTAGATGGTTAGTGCGTATAGACCAAATGGCCAGACTCAGATCAAATACCAAGATCTCATTAAGCGTGTTAAGTATCCGCATGACGCCGACCAGGCCGAGGCCCACCTCTCACCCAGTAGTCTCAACTCTGCCTGCCGCTCCGCCGCAAAGTAACGATCGGGGGCCGTCGGGAACCCAGCCCACCTCTACCGGGATGGAGCCACCGTCCTTTCAGCCCCCATCTCCGAACAGTATCACAGGTAATGTAACAGTGTAAAGTATATAGTAAATGCCCGTGATCACCTCCCGAAGTGATCACAGCCCAGTAGTATAGCATGGCAGACGGACAAGAGTGTAGGTCCACTGATGGAACACTAGCATCCTATACTAAGAAGTAGGATAGTAGATAAAGGTAACAACAGTAGTAGCAAGGACAGGCTATGCAGCAGTATATGATTAACTGAAAGCAGTAACATGCTACACTACTCTAATGCAAGCAGTATAGAGAAGAGTAGGCGATATCTGGTGATCAAAGGGGGGGCTTGCCTGGTTGCTCAGACAAGAAGGAGGGGTCGTCGGTGACGTAGTCGACCACAGGGGCATCAGCATCGTCATGGGGTCTACCGGAGAGAAGAGGGGGAGAAACAGTAAATACATAGCAAGCAAGTGCATAACAGGACAACAAGCAGAGCTGATGTGTTCTAACGCGGTATGAGGTGATACCGGTGAAGGGGGAAACATCCGGGAAAGTATCCCCGGTGTTCCGTGTTTTCGGACAGATGAACCGGAGGTGAAATGTTGCAGGTTCACTATGCTAGGGACGCTGCGTGGCGATTTAACGGGCAGCGTGTCCGGATTCGCCTCGCTGCTCGAAAGCAACTTTCATGTAGAAAGTATTTTCATCCGAGTTACGGATTAAAAGATATGATTTTCTAAAGATTTAAATCCTTTTTTTGAATTAGTAGAGTTAATTTAATTAGGAAATGCCATTATGACGTCAGCATGACATCAGGGTGATGTCAGCAGTCAACAGTCAGTTGACTTGGTCAAACTGACGCGTGGGTCCTACTGTCATTGACTAAGACTAATTAAACAGGTTAATTAGTTCAATTAGTTGTTCAGTTTAATTAATCAAAATTAATTAAGTTAATTAATTCTTCAATTAATTAATTAAATAATTAATTGTCTTTATTTTTATTATATATTATTTTATTTCCTTTTTTTTTATAAAACGTTCTCAGGGGGTGGGGCCCCCATGTCATTGGCCCTAGGGGCCAAACGGGCGAACGGGCACGGGCGTGGGCACCCGTCGAGGCTAACTCGGTGAGGCGACGGAGCCTGTGGGCGCCGGACCCGGCCGATCGACCGAGGCCTTGAGCTGCGGGCGGCGGCGAAGCGTTAGGACGGACCGAGGCGGGCGCGTCGAGGCCACTAGGCGGCGCACCGAAAGGTGCACTCGCGCAGCAGACGAGGTCACGGGCACCGACGACGGGAAGGCAGCGCGGTTAGCGCACGCCGGCGCGGGCCGCCGACTGGCGAGGCAGGCAAAGGACGGCGCGCTGGTGACCAAGGACGTGGCGGGGGTGTGGGGCTGCGTCGTAGCACAACGCCGCATGGCACGGGCGGCGCACGGGTTGCGAAGCGCCACGGCCTTCGGGCGCGGTCGATCGCTGTGAGAGAGGAGGAAGGATGGGGCTCACAAAGTGAGCCGGACGGGGAGGCGGCGGCTCGAGGTGGCGCTGGTCGGGTGGCGCCGTGGCGAGGCGACGGTGGACGACGACGGGTCGCCCATGTCGAGGCAGGGCGTGGCGTCGAGGCGGCGGGGGCGTCCAGCGAGGCGGGCGACACGGGGGGAGCGGCACCGACGTCGGAGGCGGCGAGAAGGCAACGGCGACGGCGATCCGGGGCGGTGGCGTGGTCGGGTTTTCGCTTTCTCGATCCATCGAGGCGAGGAGGTCGTGGGGAGTGGACCGAGAGGGGGGGGGGGGGGGTGGGGAAGGGATCGGGCAGGGTTTTCAGGTGCGTGGGGGGTTATACAACCGGGTGGGGCCGGCTGGTCAGTGGGTGGCACCGGCCTGTTAGCCTGATTGGCCGGGGTATCCCTTTGTTTTTGTTTTTGTTTGTTCTTTTTTATGTTTTCCTTTTCTTAATTTTATTTTATCTCTTATACATTTTATTTTAGTTTCAAAAAAATACAAAAGTGGCACCTAAAATAGTGTTACAATTTATGCCGCTGCCACAAACCGTTTAGCACTAAAATAAAATAGTTTTAAATTGTTTATTATTTTAAAGCATTTGAATAACTGTTTTGTCACTATTTATTTATTATAGTGCATTTAAACGCATTATAAAAGTGTGGTTTCTCCACCATTATTACATAGGATCTATTTGGCCCAAATTTTGAACATTTTAGTTTTAATGTTCGAAAACTTTTGATGTTTGCATTTAATTCAAATTTGAACTTGGATCGGTTTCGAACTAACGCGAGGCTAGCAACAGTAATCTTGGTGACGTGGCACCATTAGCAGAGGTTTACTGTAGCTTGATTATCCGGGCGTCACATTGAATCATAGCTTAACCCCTTTGGGTCTGACGTGGATCGTATTCGAACCAGCATCATTAAACAACTCTAATGGTCACTTGGGGGCTTCCTGTTCAAACATAGGTCGTATTCGAACCAAAGAGAACATAGCTGTCGATACCCACTTGATCGGCATCGCCAAAGCCATTGGGGGCTATATGATCGTATCCGAATCTTAGCTTAACCCCTTTGGAACGGTTCTCTTGATCGTATTCAATCGTGAGGCCTTTGAAAATTAAGTTACTATTTATTTTACTCAGAAGGTAAATAATATTAAGGGCCGAATAAACATTATATGTGCCAACTTTCGTGAAGTTAAGTTTAACTCTCGCTTTTGGGATCACATAAGCCGGTAAAGTATGTTTCAAATAAGATAGCAGGTATATTATTATGGTCATAATCATAAACCGGATGTTTTTATGATGTTTTGGTTCACACTCCGGGATATCACTATTCTATATGACCCCGGATGTGATAAGACGCCAAAGGAATTCTGTTTTTGTTTTATACACAGGATAAAGCAAGAAAGTTTTGGACGTCAAGGAACAATTAACATAAGCCGGAAGTATATAACGATAGCGGCTTATGACAATATTAAGCACCACAAACATGCGCAAAGGCATGACAGAGTTAAGAGGTTTTTATACCCTATTACAAGACTCCCCGAGTCTGAATAATGAAGCATCATTTTTTCAAAGACATAGCACCAAAGCGAGTTACTCCTTTGGTGGGCTTGAAGATTCGGGTTATCCTTCTCCGCCTCTCAAATGCGCTGCTTTGTCCTGGAAGGTTGACGAGGTCCAGTCAATGCCGCTTAAGGCTTCAAATTCAGCTTCATCATCTATTAAACCGGCTGGGTCAACTTCAGGAGCAAAGGTATGCTTACGAGTTGGAGGAATCAGGCTGACGTCATCATAATGAGGAGTTGGAATCCTCCGGTTCTCGTTGTCGTAACCCGGCTGATACTTGGTAAGATCAATATCATTGCCAATGAAGGTGGCCACAGGACGTACGACTCTCACACAGGCGGTGAAGTCTGATTCATCGAATACAGAGCCATCCTCCTTCAAACTGGGATATCCAAGAGCAACGTTTGCCAGGTCTAACTCTGGAAGCAACGCCTTGGCCCGGCTTAAGGCGGCTATGGCCCCGGTTCTAGCAAATGCCCTCCTTAGCTCCTGAATCCGTTGGGGTAACACGGCAAGCCGTTTGAGCACATCCTGCAGGAGATAAGGAGCATCATTTGATAAAGCCACAACGGCCAAAGCACATTGTGACCCAGTGTATAGCTGTTCCACCAGAGTGTACACCGCCTTAAGCTTGATCAGCATATTCTGCTTGAGGTTTGTGCTCCTGGGGCCTGCGTTTATCGATATAAGGTAAGCCGGAGATAATAATTGAAAAAGTCATCAAAGGAACCATGGTGATATTCACGATTATACATAGTAACTTACCGAAGATTGCTGAGACCATTTGAGATATCTGGCACTTTAAGCCGGACAGCTGGCAGTTGCTTCGGCAAGAGTTGCTTCTGCTGTCTCGGCCCGGGTCAGAAGTGAGGCCTTTTCATCTGCCCAGATTTTCTTCTCTGCATCAAAATTCTTCTTTAACTTCTCTTGTTCAGAGACGCTGAATGCAAATTTGGAGTTGGCCTTTTGAATTTCAAGTTCTTGGGCCGCCAGACGAGTCTTCAGGTCAGCAATCTCCGACTCAAATTGACTGGTGGAGGCCTGCGTTGATGCCGGGTTATAATCAAGGTTATGGTAAGATATCATTAAGTCCCAAGCACTTTGCAAGCAAAGACACTTGACACTTAGGGGCTAATGTATGCTGAAGAAAATTTTAATTTATAATGCTGGATTATGTATATTAAAGTCTCAAGCACTTTACAGGTAAAGATACTTGACACTTGGGGGCTAATGTGTATCGCACGTTTTAAGTTATCATGTTATGACCGGGTTAAATATATTTTCTTTTAAACCGGATGAACTAACAATAAGCAGGTATCTAAGTCTACAACATATTTATTCATAAGCAGTAGACTTTGGGGCTGGTACAGTAAGTAAGATTCAGGAGAATAGTATGAGTTATACCTCAGATTTGTGTTGTATTTGTTTTACCATGTCAATTTCCAGGTCGCGGTTGTTATGCACTTGATTTAGATAGCCTGAGACTATATCACCAATGCTTAAGTGAGCATAATCAACGATGTCCTGTTTGGTCTTCCGGCGTTCGACAAGTTCTTCCTTGGCGAGACATCCGCAAGGACGAGGCCGCCCGGTTCAACAAACTGGCTTTTCAAAATTTCAACCTCCGGGTCAGTCGTCTTGACCGGGCTAGGAATTTCCGGGTTATCGAAGCTATTGAAAGTATCTTTGGCAGGCGGGTCAGAAGATGGCGCTGGAATTTCATATGCCGGTTCAGGCGGCGGTTGATGAGTAGAAGCGTCAGGGGCAGCTATTCCGAGTTCCGGCTCAGTTGCTACCGGGTCTTCGGATGGCTTGTTCTTTTTTGCCCTCTTACTGGGCTTCACCTGCACGCTGTGGACAAAATGTATGGGTGAGTACAAAATATAAGTAAGGCAAAGCATAAGGATAACAAAGGTATATTACCCGAGGCAGTCTTGAAGGCGGCATATTGGATTGCATAGACTCATGGGAGGAAGGAGAGGTATCCTCGATAATTGGAGTCGATGAATTGAGAGGTTGACGAATTAAACCCGCCAAAGGATAAACAGAACGTAAATCGGAGATGACCTCGGTCCGACGCTTCACGCTTCGTCGGGTAAGCCGGAAGAGAGTTCTGCATCCTTGCTGGTCCGGGTCTGCCTTCGGTTTTCAAGCTGTTGTTGCTTCAAAAGAAATTGAGGATCTTGATCAGCTAGAGGATGTGAAAATCTTACTTTCTGGGTCACCCGTCGGATTTTGTGCTTTGGCAAGGGCTCTGAGTCGGAGGAGATTATAGTTACCTCTTCGCCAGGAGCTTGGCTGTTCCCTGTATCCTCTGAAAAGGCGGAAATGTCAATAAAATAATAACAAAGGAGTTAAGAGAGTAAGGGATTACCTCTTCCTCATCTGAAGAAGAGTCATCCAATTTGAACAAATCGGAGGCGCTGGGTTTCTTATTCTTTGAAGTTCCCGTCTTGGCGGCTTTCCTTTCGGTCTTCTTGGCTGCCCTGGCTTGTTTGGCAGCCTCGTGGTCATATTTGACCTTCCAGAAATTATCACCGGCCTATGGAAAAAGATAAAGAAATGTAAGTACAAAGGAGGTAAACATGTTAAAGAATATTTATTAAGATTGGTAACTTACTGCAGGGGTCGGGTTCTTTTTGCAGAAGGGAAGTAAACCGAAGGCATTGCTAATAACAGTGCCCTCCTTCAGCAGTGACTGGGTTGTAGCATCAACCACATCATCTGGTAAGTCGTCAGGACTATGATGCATTGGGTCGTCCTTTTCGCCTGTATAAGTACACATTAAGCCGGCGCGGTGGCTTAATGGGAGTATTCACCAAGTGACCCAGACTCGGACCAGATCGATGCCATTTAAACCATTTCCCAAAAGAGCTTTAATCTTCTTGATGGTGGGATTAAGAGGCGACGCTCAACAAGCGTCGGTTTATCCGCCAAATGGATGGTTGGACTCAAGGCGCAGGCGCGAAAGCCGGGCAGGCTTCTCATCGATTGAAGAAGTGTCTGACGGTAGAACCATGTCGAGTTCCAATCTTTGGGTGACTCGGCAGCTCGGCATAAGGAAAAAGGCAGTCTCTCCGTCATTGGATCGAGATACCGCCAAGCTCAAGACTAGGCCCATTGGCACGCTCATTCTGCCGGTTCAAGTAAAAAGTTCTCAACAAAAGCAGACTTGGCTCCTCTCCAGTGTACACCTCTCAGAAGACTTGGAAATTGCAAAGATTTGACACGGAATTGGGTCCAATGTCTTGGGGTCTAAGGTCAAAGAAATTCAAAACTTCTCTGAAGAACTTTGAGCCGGGAGGGGCAAATCCCCGGCTCATGTGATCCATGAAAACTATCACCTCCCCTTCTTTGGGTTGAGGCTTTTCTTCAGATGGGTCAGAACACGATAAGACATGACCTCCTTTTTTGGCGAGATGGCCAGATTTCACAAACTCAGCCAGATTTACTCTTAGTGACTGTGGATGGGACCCGATTGCGAATTACAGGAGCTTTGGTCGCCTTAGGTGCCATGACAACAGTTGGACTATTAGAAAATAAGAAGTTCCGGTTCAAATTTTAACCTGGGAGAAAATATCCAAATTACTGAAGGTAGCGGCTTACGAAGGGGCCTAATGATATAAGGATAACTATGCAAGAATATTTAAGCCGCTACAAGCATCAAGAGCAGTTCAAAATTCTTAAAGATATGAGAAGTAGGCAAGGTTCACAGATCGGTGTTATTCATTTAAGCCGGATACCGGCGATTATGGGCATTTAACAGAAGAAGTTTTCCGGTTGATACAAACAGGTTTCATAATCTTCTGCTAAAATTTGAGATCAAAGGTCTGTTCTGATAAGAAAATTTTCTAGACCTAAAACCGACGCAGATGTGTTCATAGGCTCGAATGAGGCTTTTATACAGAGAAAGGGATCTGATTTTATCCAAAACAAGTGCGAAAACAACTCTGCGGCCATTTTATATCATTCTCGCATCGTAAGAGGCGTCGAAGAGGAAAGTCGACAAGGGTTTGGCTCTAATGGTGATGAACTCACGAACTCGAAGAAGCTTTAATGCGCACCTAAGCAAGGAAGAGAAGGAACTTACGGATCTGGATGAGCTGCGGAGGTTCGTCAGCGTTTCTCTGATCCAACCAGGTTGATGCAGCTGCCCTGAGATGGTGAAGACAGGGAGTTCGACAAATGGCCAAGGAGCTCGAGAGGAGGCAAGAGGAAGAAGATGACTGGAAGGAGGAGAATGGGAGACCTAGGTCGCACCTATTTATAAGGAGAAGATAACTAAGACGGTGCGGGAAATGAGGAGATAAGAGTTATTATGCAGCGGCCCCGACGCCTTGATTTTCGGAGCAGTCAATAAAAGCAGAGATCCGTTGAAAGATACGGTCGAATAGAAAAGGAATTTAAGAAAGGATGACATCACGCCGGGTTAACACGGATTCAAAAGATGACGTCATGGCGGGTTAATCTACACAGTCAGAAGACTAAAGATTTATTTCTTAAGGTATTTTAAGATTGACATGAACAGGTTCAAATCAATCTGGGGCCTAATGTTGGGGATATAACTATTTGTGTAAGCCGCCCGGGAGGGGGCCGGGTTACGCGAAGAGGATTCAACAGAAAGAAGCCCAAGACCAAGCATGAAGATGGCGGTTCAATAAAAGGGCCTAAGGCCCGTTGTAATAAACCGCCACAATGGCATGACTTGTATCATAAGGTAGATTTAACTAGTTACCGAGCCGGATACTGTCTATAAGCCGGCCGGGACTCTGTAAGCCGCAGAGCGTCAACCCGTGTATATAAGGGGACGACCTACTGGCGGCTTAGGGCAAGAAACAACCCATCGAGAGCCGGGCATAGCGTATTCCGCTCCCTGGTCATCAAAACATCAAGCAATACCAACCCAACTAGACGTAGGCTTTCCTTCTGTCGGCGTTCTGGGAACGGGGGTCCCCAGACTTGCCTGCCTGCGGCGTGGCTCGAAGGAGGCCCAGCACGGCCCATCTTCATCAACGCAAGCTCAAGACCCTCGCGAGGGGCCAAGCCTCACGGGGCGGACGACAAGGAGCTTCCTCAGGCACGGCCTCGTCAGGCTGGCTCATGAGGAGGCGGAGAGTTCAAGGCGGGGTACCTCGCGAGGTGCCCATGACGCAAGCCATGACGACCAAGGGCGCCAGTCGGGCGCCAGCCCGCGCAACGTCCTCCTTTCCTCTTTGGTGCAAAGGGAGCAAGCGCAAGCGAGAGAGCATCAAGCAAAGGCATCCGCTTTGATTGCAACAAGACCAAGACCAGCCCCAACGGGCCGGAAAGGAGTCATCGTGGAGCCCAAGCAAAGGCGTCATCACCCGAGCCTTTGGCAAAGCGAGGAGCAACTTTAGTCGGGATAAGTGTACCCGTTGTTCCCCTTCAAAATGGCCAATTGTTGGCGCCCTTCCCGCTCAATATTTGGGAAGAGGCCGTGGCCTTCGCCTATAAATAGGAGTAGCCACCCCGGGGAGGGGATCCATATCCGAACCCTCATCAAGAAACCAGTAGCTAGAGCAACTAAACCCCCCCCCCCTAGTAGTTCATCACACCCGCCGAGAACAGACCCTCGCGAGGCTGTTCTTCCTTGTATTGTTCCTCATCAGCCCAAGAGGCAATCCACCACACCACACACTGGAGTAGGGTATTACACCACAATGGTGGCCTGAACCAGTATAAATCTCGTGTCTCTTGTGCTGTTCCGTTTAGTAGTTTAGGTCCCTGCGATTCGGCGAGGTGCGAGACGGTGGAAGGTTGGATCTCCGCGCGCACCCCAGTGTTCGAACCTCAAGGGTCTGCCGGAACCCGAAATCCGCCATTTGGCGCGCCAAATATGGGTGCGCCGGAATCCACCTTCTGCCACCTCGTGTCCCGTCGCATCGTCATCACCATGTCCGGCGACCAAGCGGGCAACCCAGATCCTTGGGCGGCGTGGCCCGCCCACGCAGAGCCGCTCGCCTCGGGCGACCCGTGCCCAGTGCAGCTCGCGGTCCACAGACGCCGCGGGCCGGCAGCGACGCGACAAAGCCGGACGGCTCTCACGCCGCGGGCAGGCGCGGTCGGCAGCAAGGGCCTCCAACCACGCCGCGGCCACGACACCGTACACCCGCCGGGAGCAGGCGAACTCAAGGGCCGCGCTCACGGTGGCCGAGAGCTGCTGCAGCGGTGGCCGGAGAGCGGCCGCGACGTCTTCCGAAGCGAGTGGCGAGCTCCTGAGCCGCCCGCCTCGAGGCTCACCCTCGCACCCAGCTTCCATCTCGGGCCCAGGCGGCCCGAGGCTCCACGCGTGCCCGCGGGCTCCAAAGCTACTCCAACACCGGCGAAGATGTCAGCACCGGGCCGGCGGCGGGGTTGCCCCCGCCCCCGGCCCGCGGAAAAGAAGGACTCAACGTAACCCACGGCCCAGGTGGACCGCCGCGCCCCCACCCCACGGTGGGCGCATCAAGCAGAGCCGCATGGCACGCTGAGCACTACGGCATGGCCTTCGGGATGACAGCGCTAGAAGAATACGTGCCCCACATGATGGACCAAGGGCACCCGCCTGAGGGAGAACAAGGCTCGCTCCTCAGCCCGAGCTGGGGGGATGAGGCGCCATAAGCTGAGCTCTTCCAGGAGCCTCGGGATTGTCCCACTGGTCGCTGGCCGGGTGACTATTATCGGGTACCGCTACTTCCTCAAGAGCAAGCATACGCTAATCATGGATCGCAGGAGGTGCAGGTCGCCGCGGCGAGCAGCTGCCCCGCTCCCGCAGTCTCCTACCCCTCGGGAGGAGGGCGCAGGGAGCTGCGGGAGAGGGGCCGAGATCCAACATCACCACCGCGTCGTTCGGAGCAAGGCGTTCTCAGGAGGTAGGCCCTCTGCTGGGGAGGTGCCTCGTGGCCTGCCTCGGGCGGAGGACCCGTGGTCGCCGAGGGAACTGGCGACCGCTCTACCTACCCCATCGGCGGCGCCCCGGTTTCCGATCATCGTTGATGGCACTAGAGTGTGGCGCAAGGCGGGGCCCTCGTCTGGCGATATGAAGCAAGTCCCAGACACATGAAGAAGGCCCGGTGCATGTGAAGCTCGCCGCCCGTGACACTCTCACGTAATAATGAGTGGGGATGTACACGCCCATTCTCGGGGTGCCGCCTCGAGCCTGGGGCTCCCTCCCACGCCCGATGGCAGCACTTAGCTCCGCTGGTGAGAAGACGTCCAAGACTAGACTAGGTGCCGACGCGCTTTTCTTCTGCTTTCTTCGCCTTTCCATTTTGGTTGTCGCTTTCCCCGCTGGATTTAAGTTGGATTCGAATTTGAGATTTGCGTGTGTTCGGGAAGGGTGCTTAGTCTCGTTCGAGCAAATCTCTCGCGTTTGGTTACCACTCCGCCTCATTTGCCTCCCCTCATGAGCCCCTCGCGTCGGGCCAGGCCTAGCTTGCCAGCCCAGCCTGCCGCCGCCCGCGTCCTCTCCGGGAGGGTTTTACTGCAGATCCTACGGATTCGATCAGAGACACTCAGTCACCGCAGCCTCCCACAAGGCTATCTCGTGGCTCAGACGTAAAGCAGAGGTAAACCAGCCAACCAAAGCACGTCGCTTAGCCAACCACTTGGCGGGCGTATGAGCGATGTAACACCGCTAATACGATGAACACAAGTTTTACATGAGGCTCCCCTCCCAAAATGCTCTCACAGCCATCGTGCCAAAACCTGAGTTCTATTCATGCAGGTAATGGAACAGGGACAATACATAATCAGTCGGATAAATCCCCAATGCGTCCTCGTGAGCACCTCCCGAGCCGTTCTTTGGCGTCGCTGGCCTCGCCGTCACTGTCTGCGTGGCCATCGGCGGCGTCAGGGCCGTTCACCACGCCGCCCTCATCGGCGGCCACGACCACGCTGTCGTTGTCCGAAGCAAAGGCCCTGTCGAGAGCGTCCACATTGTCTTCCACCCATTGCGCTAGGTCACCCCGGACGGCCTGGGGAACTGGGGCGGTGGCTGCATCAAAATCAAAGTGGGGGTCCATGTTCCGGAGATGGCTGAAGACACGAGAAAAGGCGCGCCCAAGCAGCGCGCGGATCCTCTCCTCCACCAACCTAGTGGCCCTGACCGACCGCGCCTCCAACCGCGCCACCACGTCGGTGAAGAACTATAGATTGCCGGCATAGTTAACCGCGTGCGGCTCGCCAACAGCCGCCTCGCAGATGTTACCCAAGGCTGTGTTGGCTCTTTCCCGGTGCGTGGTGAGCATGGGGCCGTGCTCATGCTCCAGGATTCGCCGCTGACGTATCTCGTCCGCATTCTGGCGCGCAACAGCCTCGGCCTCCTCCACCCGTCGGCGAAGAAGGAGCACCTCGGCCTGAGAGGTGGTTGACTCCCCCTGCGCCACCTCGAGGGCGGCCCGAAGAGCATCGGCCCGCCGCGTTGCCTCCTCCAGCTTGTCCCTCAAGTCAGCAGTCCTGCCTTCAGCCTCGGCCTTGATCAACCCCAGCCTCTCCTCGAACTCGCGCTCGAGGTTCAAGCGCGCTGCCGCCACTCGGCGTTCGACCTCCTCCAGGACGCGGGCTTCCCGTGCAGCGACCTCATCCTCCGCCCGCGTCGCCAAGCGCCTCCTCGTCTCAAGCGCCAGAGCTGCTGCTCGGGCGGCTTCAAGCGTCAACGCCTCCTCACGCTTCTGGAGCTCCGCCGGGTCGCCGGAGGCCACCTTCATCGATGCAAGGGCTGCCTCGTGCAGCTCTACTTGCTCCTTCAGTGAGTGACACCAGGCCAGGAGTTCCCGTGCCCGCTCCTCCGCCGCCTCTCGCCGCCTGTTAGCTTCCCGGGCCTCCTCGACGGCCCGAGAACAGGCCTCCCAAGAGGCTGCCAGCGACACCTTGGCCTCCTCATCGTCAAGATCGCGCTGATGGCGCGCAAGGGCGGCAGCACCCTCCAGCTCACGCCTCTCTACGGCCAGACGCAGGCCCTCGGCCTCAAGGCGCGCGTCTTCATCAGCGAGCTCTTCACCAAGAAGGCTCACCGCGTCAGCCGCCCTTCAAAGAAATCCTTGGCGAAGGGCGCGGTGCTCCTGGCGGCCACAAGACGTCTTCCACACCATCGACCGCCCAAGCGGGCGCCGGAGCCACGAATCAGCACTCCCTCTTGGCAGGGGCTGGGGCACTGGCACTGACGGCGGCCGGGCACGCCGCCGAGCCCGGCACCGAGCCAGCCCACCCCGGATGAAGAGCGCAGAAGCGCCTCGGCCAATCGCCATCCACGACCAGCGAGAAGCCCACGGCAGGCTAGCTATGCCACGAGAAGGCTCGCGAAGAAGGGTCGCGAGGCGCGCAGGCCTCGACGCCTCGGGTGGTTCGCCCCTGATCGCCCTCACCATAAGGGCTCCACTGCCCGGAGCACTCAAGGACGGGAGAGGGGGCGAAGCCGAGGGGGACGGCTCCTCACCCGTCTCCGTGAGCTCGGCAGAAGGGGCCTGCAGAGCAAGGATCGATACAAGCGGCAGAAGGATCAGAGCTCGAGAAGGATAAGGCTTACTCGTCAATGGCGGCATTTCCACGCTTGCCAGGCGACAAGGGTAATCATCGCCTGTGGCCTCCCTTCTCTTCCGAGGGCCTCAAGTCCACACGGCGACCCAAGATTCGAAAGCGCAGGGTCACCTGACGAGGGAGGAGAAGCATCAAGGCGACCTGCGCTGTGGGCGCCCGCCGACGCCAAGGCCGCTGGTCGCCTCACCAAGAGAAGCAGCAGGGCCTCGGGGCCTCACCCGCAGCGCCGGGCAGCTGCTCGCCGCCTCACCACGGCGGCATGAGCCTCGTGGAGCTGCTCCCTCATGAGCGCCGCCTGCGCTGTCACCCGGCGGGGTCCCTTTGGCCTCGGGCTCGTGCCTCCCTGCCCCGCCACTTGAGGAGGAGTCGCCTTGGCCGACTGGAAGGGCGGGCCACCACCACTGGATTCTCATGAGGCCCACAGGAGGCCAGCGGGTGCGGCCCCATTCGTCAAAGATAGGCATGTGGTTCACAAAGTCGCCTGCTCGCGGAAATGCAGCAAGGCCCTCCACGCCGGATGCCACCGGGGTTGGGGTCACCAGTCAGGACCAGGAGCACCGTCCTCAGCACTTCAGGCGTCAGATCCTCTTTCTGGAGCCTCATACGATCATCAGGCCCACTGAAGGCCCACATCCGGTGGGAGTGGCGTTGGAGAGGAGCGATACGGCATAGCAGGAACTCCTTCACCACCTTGGGCGCCGTCACGCCAAGCTTTCTCAGGAACTCGAAGCGGTGCCAGACGAAGGCAAACCGGGGGCCCGCGAGTGTCACTTGGCCCCAGCCTGAGTTGGGGACAGCAGGCGAAGATGGCTCCGTCAGCAGGGGGCTGGGTACCCCAACGTCCACGTACAGCCACCGCTCGCGAAACCCTGGCGAGGGCGGCGGAAGGCTGAAGTCAATTCCGGAAGCCGTTGTCTCAGGCGCAGTGATGAAGCTCACGCACCCCGAGCACTGAATGGGGTCGATGAGGCGCAGAGAGAAGAAGTGGCGCAGCAAGGCAACCGAAGGAATGATGCCCGTCATTGCCTCACAAACAAATGCAAATACCGCGAGAAGGGTGATGGATTCAGGACCCAGATGCATCATATGGATCTGGTAATGGGAAAGCACGGCATTGAAGAAATCTGAGAAGGGGGGAACCAGTCCTGCCCAAAGGGCGTCGGCGAAGTACCGGACCTCGGTGGGAATCCTGTCAATGGAGAAGCAAGACGCAGGCCAGGCCGTCGACCTCCCGCACTCATTGAAAATGGTGGCCAGGGCCGAGCGGACCTTGCCCAGGCCCTCTTGGTTGATTATGACCGGCCGATCGACGGCGGGGGCCACCGTCAACGGCGAGCGAGGCAGCGGCATGGGTTTCTTCCCTTTTCCCTTCCTCGCCGGGGCCATGACGGCAGGAAGGAGATGGGGAAGGTTCGAGATCAGAGTGGATGCAAGAGCTGGAGTTCGAGGGAAGGAAGGACAGGGAGCGCTCAAGCAGCAGAAGGAGGACCGGATGTGTACAGCAGCGTGTCCGCCTAGCAAGGCACGAAATAAGGAGGCGTGGGGGAACGGTGCCGCCCACATCCAATCAACCGCCACACGGCGCCCAAGGCCGCAAGCTGTTAGGGCCTGCGACGCTTCGCACTTAACCTTTCGCCTCTCACCGGCCAAGTTCGGCGCGCCGTGGGCACAGGGGCTCTGTCGGCGTTAAGAGCAGGGGTCCCAGACTTGCACTGCATGCGGCTGCGCGTGGCTCGAAGGAGGCCCAAGACGGCCCATCTTCATCAACGCAAGCTCAAGACCCTCGCGAGGGGCCAAGCCTCATGGGCGGACGACAAGGAGCTTCCTCGAGCACGGCCTCGTCAGCCGCTCATGAGGAGGCGGAGAGTTCAAGCGTGGTACCTCGTGAGGTGCCCATGACGCATAAGCCATGAAGACCAAGGCGCCCGATCGGCGCCCGGCCACCTGATGTCCTCCTTTCCTCTTTGGTGCAAAGGGAGCAAGCGCAGCGAGAGCATCAAGCAAAGGCATCCGCTTCGGTGCAACAAGACCAAGACCAGCCCCAACGGCCGGAAAGGAGTCATCGTGGAGCCCAAGCAAAGGCGTCATCACCAGAAAGCCTTTGGCAAAGCGAGGACCAACTTTAGTCGGGATAAGTGTACCATTGTTCCCCTTCAAAATGGCCAATTGTTGGCGCCCTTCCCGCTCAATATTTGGGAAGAGGCCCAGGGCCTTCGCCTATAAATAGGAGTAGCCACCCCCAGGGGAGGGGGATCCAGATCCGAACCCTCATCAAGAAACCAGTAGCTAGGGCAACTAAACCCCCCCCCTAGCAGTTCATCACACCCGCCAAGAACACACCCTCGCGAGGCTGTTCTTCCTTGTATTGTTCCTCATCAACCCAAGAGGCAATCCACCACACCACACACTGGAGTAGGGTATTACACCACAATGGTGGCCTGAACCAGTATAAATCTCGTGTCTCTTGTGCTGTTTCGTTTAGTAGTTTAGGTCCCAGCGATTCGGCGAGGTGCGAGACGGTGGAGGGTTGGATCTCCGCGTGCACCCCAGTGTTCGAACCTCAAGGGTCTGCCGGAACCCGAAATCCGACACCTTCTCCGCAAGGAGCCGAACTAGTATAAAACCTCTCGTGTCCTTTGTCCCGATTAACCCCTTTAAGCTTCCTAGTTGCGATGGCTCCACGACTAAGTCCTTGCACGAGGACATCTACCGTGACAATTCCACGACAGGTTCCTCGTTCACGAACTCGTCTCCCAGCTCTACCCAAAGCAAGAATACAAGCAACGGAACAACAATCAATCACGGTGCAATGCACAAGCAACATGATGCAAGACATGACATGATATGCAAGATATGATGTCCAATGCATATGGGTACTCCGGAAGGAAAATAATGAACAAGTAATCAAATTGGCAAACCAAGTATGCCGCTGGAAAGATGAGGTGATTTCGATTGAAACCGGTATAAGGATCACCGGAAACGGATGCACGGTGTGCAAATGACAAGCAACACAAGAATGATGCACAACTGCGCTTAACAGCAACATAGCACTTCGAATGCATCAGGAAACTATGCTAGATCACCCCAACATAGAAAAAAAGTACACGACATGAACTTAAAGATGAAGCTCTACAAATCATGAACAGTGAGATTCTGCTAGTTCTCACTAGAACAAGATCAAAACAGCATGGCAAAAGTGCAAAAGATATCAGATTCACAGACTTAGAGAAAATACTAAGCATGGCAAAACAGCATCAGGTAGCAATGTTTAGAGCTAGCAAACAACATGCTACAGGAACATATCATGGAAACCAAAGGAACCTGATTCTAGTACTAAAGACATAGAACAAAACACTCTTACTGAACTTTAACCAAAGATGCATAGAAAATGATGTGGCACCCATGCAAACATGGCAAGTTTTATAAACAGATTCGGACTTGGTGAAATTTTAGGACATGGCAAAAACAGATTCATTATAGCAACTTTGCAAGCTCATGCCACTCAGCGGAAAGCATTACATGACAACATAAGATACCAATAGTAAGAAGACATGTTCCGAAAGCTAACCATGGCAATATCAAGTTCATAGGATGCATGGATCACTAGCAAATCACATGGTAAAAATGAATCTCATGATAACAATCTGCCAGTAATAAAATATAGCAAAAGTAGAGCATGGTAAGAACAATCTAGATCACTCCGTAAATGCAACCAGAGACATGAATGGATAGATCATACCATTTGTTCAAAACATCCTTACTGAAGTACCTCAAAATAATCATGTATCTCATGTTAGCAACATGTTTACATGGCATCAAAATAACAGCAGGAAAAGACAGCAAAATATTCTGTCTGAAATCAGCAACATCATGAAGCCTACTTTGCATGCTTGTGCTAGTCACCACATAGATCCCAAAAATATAAGACTCGCACCTCTGTAAATATGGCATATTGTATCTCAAAACACATGTAGACATCATGCTCATAGGATGCACACACAAAATGCGAAAAAATGACAAATCATCAAGTTCTCTTAAGAACCAGCAGTTAACATTTTATAGCACTATTGCAACGATGATAATGGCATCAATATGGAAAGTAACATGCAGGAAAATGCTACTAACGTGAAGAGATTAGTGATACGAACATTTTAATGTATCATATGCATGAATCGGAGTCACAGTCACCGAAATATAGCATGATGAAAGAGGCATTAAAATTACAGGGTTTCGGGACTTAGTGGAATTTCACCTCCCAGATCTGTATCTAGGTATCGGCGCGTGAATCGAGGCAGGGCTGAACAGGGCGGCGGCTCCGGTGAGGTGACGAGGTGGCGACGCTGGCAGGGCGCTCCAACGAAGGAGAGGGGAGGCGCCGGCGAAGGAGAGGGCGCAACGAGCGGCGCCAAGACGTGGCACGGCGCGCTGCAAGGCGGCACATGGAGGCGAGCGGCTCCGGTCGATGGTGGTGACGGCGAAACACCGGCAAGGTCGGCGGCGCGGCGGAGGCGCGGGCGCGGTGGTTGCGGCTCGAGGCGACGGCGCGGCCTTGGCTCAAGGGTCGGCTTGCCCCAGACATGGCGGTGAAGGTGGGGTGGAAGACGTGTCATCCCCGGAGAGGCTGGGCGACGGTGGCGGACATGTCCGTCGGTGGCGGGGAAGACGTCCGGCGGCGCGAGGGGAATTTCTAGGGTTTGGACTGCGAAATTTCGGGGGGATGCACATATTTATAGGTAGTGGGAGCTAGAAGAGTCCAAATGAGGTGCGGTTTTCGCCCACACGATTGTGATCCAACGGCGGAGAGCATGGAGGGGGTTTAGATGGGTTAGTGGTCTATTTAGGAGGGGTGCTGGGCTGCAAAGAGAGAGAGAGGCTTTTGCAATTACCCGGTTAACCGTTGCGGCATCAAACGACCTCCAAATGGAACGAAATTTGACAGGCGGTCTACCGGTGCTATACCAAGGCCACTTGAAAAATCTCGACCCATTCCGAGAAGGTTTTTCTCCCGCTCATGAAACAAGATAAGAGGGGTGCAACGGGTGCGTGTGTGAGTGTCGGATCGCGAAACGGACAACGGGGAAAATGACCGGATGCATGAGACGAACACGAATGCAAATGAGATGCACATGATGACATGAGATGAAATGCATGACATAAACAAAATGCAAAACGAAAGACAAAACCCAACCACGAAGGAAATATCATAACACATAGCCGGAAATGGCAAGAGTTGGAGTAACAAATATGGAAAGCTACATCCGGGGTGTTACAACACTCCACCACTACAAGAGGATCTCGTCCCGAGATCTAGGATAGCACCGGAGGGAAAACGGGGGAGGAAGAGATAAAACAAAGTTTCTTCTTTGACAAACGCGTGAAACCACGAGCCTTGAGAGGTTAATCAATTTTGAGAAAGGAATACAACGAAGATGAACGAAGTTGAAACACACTCCGTTAGAAAAGAGGAACAAGGAGCACTACAAGAACCTTGTAGGTTGAAGGACAAAAGAAAAAGGGTTACAATGGACAAGAAGTACAAGCAAGCACTCCAGTTGAAACGAGATGTACAAGGAACGATAAGAACAATTACGACAACACTCCAGTTGGAAATGGAAGGAATAGACTATGAACTTGGCAAAATGAAAGCACTTGGATGAGACTCCGGTTAAAAGAGGAATGATAGCCACAACACTCCGGATAAATGGAAAAGCAATGAAAGAACAAGATCTTGACAAAACAAGATGATGGGTCGAAGAGAGCAACATCACAATGCCTCCAGAAGAAATGACATAGTGGAATGAAAGGAACGGAGAAGAAAACAACATGTTCTACCTCAAATGAATTTGAGAGAGCGTCCTTACAAACAAGGATTGAACGGAGTTGTTGGAAGATCAATACGGAAGGATATGATCCTCGTGGGCTTATGGGGACATCCCAAAATTATAGGTGACAACCTGCCACTACCAAAAGATTGATTAGCTGAGAGGAACGAAGAGATGGAAAAACATCTTTCACCACGAGAATAGGAGGTCACTTGGATCATTGATAAACACCTTAATAGCGACATTCCTTAGGGAAGGCTTTAAGTGAAATCCATACCAAGATAGCACCAACGAAGAAATTATTGGGTTGAAAAAGATCTCGTGAACGAATTGAAAATGATGGGTTTAAAATATGTCACTCTTGAAAACTTGTGAATCATGAAACACGAAGGGAAATTATCAAGAATGACATAACACCACCTCAAAAGATAATGGAGAAGAATTGCAGTTCGGAATGCAAGATGAAGAATGGTTGAGCTCCTCCAATAAGAATTTTGGCGAACACTTCGATGAGGAATTAAATCCTTGATGAACCACCATGAAGAAACTCTCGAAGAACTCCGGATAGATAAAAAGATGGTCACAAAGAAAGCAAGCTTGAAAAGAATAAGATGAATCCTTGCATTGATTAGATGGAGCTTCGCGATGATATAACCGAGAAAAGCTGGAACTCCGGAAAAGAAAAGATAGCATCTCGAACCGAGAATGATATGACGAACAACTCCGGAAAATAGAAGATGAAGCATCTCGAACCGACAATGTGATATGACGAACAACTCCGGAAAGAAAGATGAATCACTTGGATGAAACATGAATAAGAATTATGTTATGCGTATCCTTCACCAATTTAAATTGATGACAAGCAACGGATTTGGCATACTACTTATTCTCGTAGAAAGGATTAAGAGAGATATAGCGTAAACTTGAGAAGGTCTTCAACGAACCACCGGTAGGATTGAAACAACGAATAAATAAAATATGAGAACATAGGAAGAGGAATCTTGAACAAACCGCTGTAAGAATTGAAATGAACGTAGCAAACGCACAATTCACCGGGAAGAATTGGAAAGAGAATAAAGATACTTGAGGGGAACTTAGATACAAGATAATAAAGAGATCATGAGCTGACTAGAGTATACTTGAACGATGCACCGGTAAGATTTGGAGAACGAGAGCTGAAAGCTGGAAAGAATAATTCTAAGATGACACTACTAGGGAAAACGCTATACACAGAGGTATAGCAGTAGCGTTGGTCAAAACTCGGCGCTAGCGCTACTTAGTAGTAGCGCTTGTTGCAAAACCACGCTGCAATCATTATTTTAGCAGCAGCGCATCTTCACGTAAAAGCGCTACTACTAAAATTCTCTCACTAGTGCCGTAGGCTAGGAATAGTAGCAGTAACTTCTCCCGTAAGCACGCCATCGCTAAAAACATTCTAGCAAAGACGTTTCTTCTTTACAGCTACTGCTATGTAAAAGAAAATAAATAGAAAAATAAGTAGAAAAGTAAATGAAAATGAAAGAAATAGAAAGGAGAAATGAAAAAAGAAAATGTAAAGAAAACAAAAGAAAAGAAAAAGAAAAGCAGAAAGGGTTAGGCTGCGGTAGCGTTTCTGAACACGCTTATAGCTATCTTAGCTATAGCTGCGTTTCAAAGAAAACGCATTCTTTGCTAGTTTGACTAAAATCTCGGCCCCGGCTCAAAATTTCGCTAAGTCCTTTTCCCCTCTCTACTCCCCCTGTCCCCCAAGCTGCTCCATCTTGTATTGCCCCTTGTATCGACCACCGCACGCCGCCCGAGGCATGGCCGACCACACCACACCGCCCGAGGCCGCCCCTCGACCTCACGGCCGCCCGCCCGAGGCCGTCGTCGACCTCCTTTGTCGCTTCCCTCGAGCCTCGCCCGCCGCCTCGACCTCACCGCTGCTGAGCCAGAGCCTGCCCTCGCCGCCGTGAAGGCTATGCCTCTCTGTCCCTACCCTCCTATATCTCTCTGCTAGTGCAATTATATATATGTGTTGATATTGTGTTGATGTTCATATGAACCCTAGATTATTTTAGGGCAGTAGGCATTTTATAGCATTTAGGAAAAATGATTTGCAAATTTTATAGGAAATTAGCTAGGGCAATTTTTATGAAAATTCCTAAACAGTAATTCCATTTAGCTTTAAACTAATAGAGGGTATATAAATAATAGTAGCATTTAGATTTAAATTAATGAGGGTATAAACAAAAAACACTTAGCTATAAAAAAATATTTTGACTACGGACCTGAATTTGTTCCAAATTTCATTCAAATGAAATTTGAATTATTTGGACTATGGACCTGAATATTTTTGAAGAAATTGGGTGTAGGTACTAAGGTCTTCTTTGTGGAAATTCTGGTGAGGTCAAAAGGGTTAGAGAAAATGTAGTTCCTAGACTTTTAGCTTTAGACAAAAAACAAAAGTATTTAGCTATAAATAAAAAAAGTAGCTATGGCATTTAGCTATAAACAAAAAACAGAATTGTTTTTCTTTTCAAAAACTTGGTCAAACGTAAAAGTAGCTATATGTCATTGATGTTCATTTGCATATTCCATTATTGTTGATTATATCTTTTCATTGAAGTGGCCATGTTATATGCAAATTCCTCAATAGTGTTTGCTCATGTTATATCTTTTCATTGAAGTTGTTCGATTGTGCCCAAGTGGCTTTGTTGTTTCAGGGAATGATGTTGAGTGGTTTATGTTTTGCCGGAATGTTGATTCATTTCTGTTCCGCAAATTTCAGGTTCTCGATTTGTCCACTTTTTAGCAAAGGTCATGCCGAAATTTTCCGTGAATTTCGGCATGACTTGTGCTACAAACTAGGACATATCGAGTGCCCGGGATTTGCCGCACCAGGAAGGAGTCAACAATCCTGCAAAACAATAGTCCTTTTTTATGTCATTATTCATTTTATTAGGTCTATAATTAATTGACTAGATTGAATCATAGGAAACATGGCTAGCAACGATGAAGGGCAGGGTTCTGGTGATTGCGACGACGTCTACGTGGCGGCAGACGAATATTTTAGCCGTACCGATGATCAACCGATGTTGTTGCTGGGCCCACCGGTGGCATCGGGGACTGAGACCAACACGCAGACCGGTGCTGAGACTGAGACCGGCGCTGAGATTCAGACCGGCATCGAGACCGGCGCTGAGACCGGTGCTGCCTCGGGGAGCGGAGCCAGTGTAGAACCGAAAGCAAAGAGGCAACGAGTTCCTAACAAACTCAGGACTACTAGACTGGTGGTCACGGAGGTGGACGACGGCAATTTTGAGCCAAAGGCACCGGAGGAAGCGCGCGCGTGCTACGGCAATCAAATTGGCTGCATCGTACGGACAACCGCCACCATCAATGATGAGAAACTACAGAAGATAGAAAATATGAGGAGCTCCCTCCTAAAGAAGTTTCACCAGATATTCTTGTTCCCGGGCCCAGATATCCAGACGAGGACCCGGCAATGAAGAAGATAAACAAACACGCCATGACCAAGTTTAGCGATGCGTTGGCCGCCTGGAAAAATCGAGTGAAAGCAAAGATCAACGACGGGGAACCCTACTCCGAGATTGTAAAGGATACGCGAGGGATTACATCGTCAGTTTCATGCTCGCCAATAAGGACAAGGAGGCGATTCTCGTGCCTTATCATCCCGTGTAAGTCATCTGCGCTGCTATCCTTCCTTCGATTTCAATAATTCATTTGCACGGTGGAGGCTAATTAATTGGAGGTGTACTTATTTTTATGCGGCCAATGGTAGCGCCGTCCTCATCATCCTCTACCCCGATTCTCCCACGCTCTTTACTTGGACTCGTCAAGAGCATTCACAAAAATGATTACACCCACATCAAAGATGTTCTCGACAGATGCTATGTTTTACTACCAAGCAAGGGGTGGAGAGGTTAGGGACAAGAAGAGAAGGGCGGCAGGGGCCTTCGCCATAAGACCGACTTCGCATCCAAAGAACCTAACGATTCTCTTAATGATGGATTCTATGTCCTAAACCACATGCTGGAGTACGCACGGGATCACCGTAACCTTCAAATGTCACCTAGATCTGGTGATGCCCATATTCTCGCAATGGGCAAAGGACATAGGAGATATCGAGGATCATCGACTTGAGCTGAGTTCTATAACATCCAGCGAACTTGCCCAAATCATGATGAAAGAGGTCGTCGGAAAAACAGGGATGTTCTACGGAGAAGGACAAATGTCGCGGGAAGACGTCCGAACATGGATAGCCTCTCAGCGTCTCGACATGAAGCCTTTCACTAAGCTCGGGACTATCTCCCTGACCTCGATGGATGGCACGACATGTTGGAGTGATTGTAGATATATGACAATGTGTCTGTTTAGTCCATACTTTCCGTATGACAAAACTTTGAGTTATCTTGTGATGAAACTTTATTTGTGATGTAATTAAACCGTCCTCCTCCTCGACTAGCAAAGATCACTCTAGTTAGGGCATTTTGGGTACGATGAACTTTGTTATTTATGCTTATGATATGTTGTTTCTATTTTTGTCAAGTCTGTCTCTTTCAGTTGCTCAACTATATATGTTGCATAGCATCGACTCATGTGACGATGCAGGTGCATAGATCATCGATGGCGAAGAAGTGCTACGCCAGTAGTATATATATCGATGAGTGGCCGGAGTGTCGAGCCAGTGTGTTGCCGCTTTCCGGTTTCCGAGCGACGAGGCAGTAGTTAGTTTAGGTTCACGCTAATGAGAGAGAGGATACGAACTCATGTACTCAAAGTGATAGCTCTTCTCGCGTATACCATTGTTTAGATGGATGACGATGTATTTGCAAGTAATCAAGGACTTGTATCGCTATTTTCGAGATGATGACGAGAGACCACTTTGTGTTGGATGATGATTATGATGAGACTATTTGTATGTATATGCTATATTATATTCGTGGTCTCGCAGGCATTTGTATGTGTATCATGATGACATTTCTATGTGCTAAAGATTCTTCTATAAAGCCTGTTCAAATACAAAACAAATATGCCCAAAAAAACAAAAAACCTATTAAATTAGCGATGGCGAGTGTATAGAAGTTAGCAGAGCGCGCTTATAGCAAAGATGCGCGTTGTCGCAAAGGGCGCTAGAGCTACTAGCGATGGCGTGCTCTCAAAGAATCACTGCTACAATTGTGTAGCAGCAAGAGTGCCGGCCGACCACGCCATCGCTATATGTTAGTCATGGCGCCTTATTAGCAGCGCCCCACCCCGCGCTACTCATACACCTAAAACCCGCGCTACTGCTAGCCTTTTCCCTAGTAGTGTGATGGGCTCCGGAGAATCAAACTGAAAAGACTCCTGAATTGCTCCGGATGGGTGAAAAGAATTCTCACAATTGAAACAAATTATGAGAGGATGGCATGAAGCTAGAACCTTGAATCTTCAAAAGAGCGAACAAGATTTAGAGGAAAACTCTTCTTCAGACTTCAAAAGCTGAGAATGACGACGAGAAACACCACCATGAATTGCTGAGACACTCCGGGATAATGAAGAATATAAAGGTTGAATCAATGATGAAAAGAATTTGAAAGTGATCTTGGAGAAGGCATTTGACTGATGAAAATTCATTCTTACGTCAAACTTTGAAAAGAATTTGGGAATAGCTCTGGGAAAATTAGAAGAGTCAGGTAAGATCCTGGGAAAAGACCTGTGGGTTAGGGCCCACTCAAAATAAAACACTGTTGAACGATTTAAAAGAGAGATTGCGCCGGTTGAATTAAATGGCTTGAATGAGATAACAACCTCGAAATAGCTTGAAAGGATTAAGAATAGAAACTTGAATCTCCTGAGATGATCTTAAGCACTCCGGAACAGATGAATAACAAGAAGTGAAAGATTACGAGGTGCGCCGGTATGGGAAAACATTTGAAACAAGGAAAGGATAAGATCGACAAAGCTTGAATTGAATCCACCGGAGAATAAAAAGAACAAAGAACAATAAACTTGAAGCTTCGTTAAAATCTTCCTGAGAATCACCTGATAAGAACATTGACGGAAAAGAATGGAGAGAATTCCCATCAATAAAATGATACTTGATTGAGAAATATGAGTCCTTGAAGAAAAGGGTGGGAGGGCGGGAAAAACAAAGACAACTTGGGTCGGATGAAACGAACACCGTAGAGAAAAATCTTAGAATTGATCTTGCGAATGTTGGAATGACCGGATGCACTTGAAGAGAAGCACGCCGGTTGGAAAAGAATTGACATGACATTCTCGATTATCATGAAGGAATAGTATTCACATAGAAATATGAGAGCACCGCTTAGGAAAGGTATGGAATCAACACTTGACATCGAAGCAACTCGAATACCACAACAAAAACAAAACAAGGATTTGGCTCGCAGAATAAGCCAGAACAAATACATATGATAGAGATTTACCCAATCCCATATCATGCATCTGTCGGAAAGATATTCTAGGAGCTACTTGAATTCCCACCTATAAACTCCCGAAACTTTCTGGTTCTGCAATCTGGTGTTGGGGATATAGGGGAAGCACAATATCTCACCCAAACTAACAATCCCTACATCCAGTTGTATCCATCCGCCAACACATAACCAAGAAAACTCCGGAAATCGTGTACCTCAACCTTTGAAAGCATCCGTTATACGAGCTATGGCAATACTCCCGAATTCCGGACCCAGTACTAGGTGGCGTCGAGGTTATCTCACCAACAACTGCATAAAAGAGATTTTCGATCTCGGCGAAACTCAGGTATTCCAAAACTGCAACGCTAAAATTGTGATGACAACACCTCGGAGCTCAACTCCCCGGGACACTGTCACAGCCCCTAAATGTCAGGAGGCACCAAGAACAATGTTCTCGTCACAAGAATATCGGAACAATCCCAAGATACCCGCATGATCCTAAAAAAATTCGTGAAATTTGAGAAGAGGAAAGACAAAACATATACGTCAAGGGAACTCACCAGTGTGACAAAGGACTGAGGAGTAAAAAGAATCCTACTCTCCGATATATATAATCCTAAGACTCAAAACATTTTATTCTAGACTCAACAACGTCAGCGATTCGGTCAAGCAAGGGGCTCTAAGTCAGGGAGGGCTCTGATACCAACTTGTAACGCCCACGATGCGGCTATATCTCCCACGTGTCGAGGCACGACTTAGAGGCATAACCGCATGGTGGTTTTGTCGCAACAAGGGTCATCTTCACACAATCCCATGTAATAAATAAGAACGGGATAAAGAGTTGGCTTACAATCGCCACTTCACACAATACATAAATAAATTCATACATCAACCAAAATACACACATAGACCGACTACCGTCGAATCCAAAAGAAAAGAAGATAACCCCAAATGCTAGATCCTCGATCGTCCCAACTGGGCTCCACTACTGATCATCAGGAAACGAAACATAGTAACGACCAAGGTCCTCGTCGAACTCCCACTTGAGTTCGGTAGCATCACCTGCACTGGTATCATCGGCACCTACAACTGTTGTGATAGTATATGTGAGTCACGAGGACTCAGCAATCTCAAAACCCACGAGATCAAGTCTATTTAAGCTTATGGGTAGGAAGTGGTAATGAGGTGGAGCTGCAGCAAGCACTAAGAAAATATGGTGGCTAACATACGCAAATAAGAGCGAGAAGAGAAGCAACGCAACGGTCGTGAAACTAGAAGTGATCCTGAAACTACTTACGCACAATCATAACACAAAGACCGTGTTCACTTCCCGGACTCCGCCGAAAAGAGACCATCACGGTTACACACGCGGTTGATGCATTTTAATTAAGTCAAGTGTCAAGTTCTCTACAACTGGACATTAACAAATTCCCATCTGCCACATAACCGCGGGCACGGCTTTTGAAAGTTTATACCCTGCAGGGGTGTCCCAACTTAGCCCATCACAAGCTCTCACGATCAACGAAGGATATTCCTTCTCCCGAAAAGACCCGATCAGTCTCGGAATCCTGTTTACAAGACATTTTAACAATGGTAAAACAAGACCAGCAAGACCACCCGACGTTGCCCACAAATCCCGATAGGAGATGCACATATCTCGTTCTCAGGGCACACCGGATGAGACAAGCTACGAGTAAAACCAACCCTCAAGTTTCCCCGAGGTGACCCCGCAGGCTACTCGGTTCAGACCAACACTTAGAGAAGCACTAGCCCGGGGGGGTTAAAAATAAAGATGACCCTCGGGTTGGCCGACCCAAGGGAAAGGTATAGGTTGTTAGGCAAATGTAAAACCAAGGTTGGGCCTTGCTGGAGGAGTTTTATTCAAAGTGAACTATCAATGGGGTCCCATAACCTCAACCGCATAAGGAATGCAAAATCAAGGAACATAACACAGGTATGACGGAAACTAAGGCGGCAAGAGTGGAACAAAACACCAGGCATAAGGCCGAGCCTTCCACCCTTTACCAAGTGTATAGATGCTTTAATTAAATAAGAGATATTGTGATATCCCAACATATCCATGTTCCAACATGGAACCAGCTTCAACTTCACCTACAACTAACAACGCTATAAGAGGGGCTGAGCAAAGCGGTAACATAGCCAAACAACAGTTTGCTAGGAAAGGTGGGTTAGAGGATTGACATGGCAATATGGGAGGCATGATAAACAAGTGGTAGGTAGCGTGACATAGCGATAGAGCGAACAACTAGCAAGCAAAGATAGAAGTGATATCGAGGGTAATGGTCATCTTGCCTGCAAAGTACTTAGAGTTGACAAAAGCTTGCTCCTCGTTATCGTACTCAACAGGTTCCTTGTTCACGAACTCGTCTCCCGGATCTACCCAAAGCAAGAACACAAGCAATGGAACAACATTCAATCACGGTGCAATGCATAAGCAACATGATGCAAGACATGACATGATATGCAAGATATGATGTCCAATGCATATGGGTACTCCGGAAGGAAAATAATGAACAAGGCATCAACTTGGCAAACCAAGTATGCCACTGGAAAGATGAGGTGATTTCGGTCGAAATCGATATAAGGATCACCGGAAACGGATGCACGATGTGCAAATGACAAGCAACACAAGAATGATGCACAACTGCGCTTAACAGCAACTTAGCACTTCGAATGCATCAGGAAACTATGCTAGAGCACCCCCAACATAGCAACAAAGTACATGGCACGAACTTAAAAATGAAGCTCTACAAATCATGAACACTGAGCTCCTGCTAGTTCTCACTAGAACAAACTCAAAACAGCATGGCAAAAGTGCAAAAGATATCAGATTCACAGACTTAAGAGAAAATACTAAGCATGGCAAAACAGCATCAGGTAGCAATGTTTAGAGCTAGCAAACGACATGCTACAGGAACATATCATGGAAACCAAAGGCACGGGATTCTATTACTAAAGACATAGAACAAAACACTCTTACTGAACTTTAACCAAAGATGCATAGAAAATGATGTGGCACCCATGCAAACATGGCAAGTTTTATAAACAGATGCAGACTTGGTGAAATTTCAGGACATGGCAAAAACATATCCATTATAGCAACTTTGCAAGCTCATGCCACTCAGCACAAAGCATTACATGACAACATAAGCATACCAATAGTAAGAAGACATGTTCAGGAAGCTAACCATGGCAAGATCAAGTTCATAGGATGCATGGATCACTAGCAAGGAAAAAGTGAATCTCATGATAACAATCTGCCAGGAATAAAATATAGCAAAAGTAGAACATGGTAATGACAATCTAGAGCACTCCGTAATTGCAACCAGAGCAATGAATGGATATAGCATAACCATATGTTCAAAACATCCTTACTGAACTACCTCAAAATAAGCATGTATCTCATGGTAGAAACATGTTTACATGGCATCAAAATAACAGCAGGAATAGGCTTGGCAAAATATTCCAAGTGTCTGAAATCAGAAACATCATGAAGCCTACTTTGCATACTTGTGCTAGTCACCACATAGATCACAAAAATACAAGACTTGCACCTCTGTAAAGATGGCATATTATATCTCAAAACACATGTAGACATCATGCTCATAGGATGCACACACAAAATGCAACAAAAATGACAAATCATCAAGTTCTGTTAAGAACCAACAGTTAACATTTTATAGCACTCTTGCAACAATGATAATGGCATCAATATGGACAGTAACATGCATTAAAATGCTACTAACATGAAGGTATTTGCGAGACAAACATTTTGACATATCATA
Organism: Aegilops bicornis; assembly: GCA_021605145.1. Taxonomy (NCBI): domain Eukaryota; kingdom Viridiplantae; phylum Streptophyta; class Magnoliopsida; order Poales; family Poaceae; genus Aegilops; species Aegilops bicornis. The sequence goes on from CM038671.1 coordinate 541,960,790, forward strand.
TGCATGAATCGGAGTCACAGTCACCAAAATATAGCATGATGAAAGAGGCATACAAATTACAGGGTTTCGGGACTTAGTGGAATTTCACCTCCCAGATCTGTATCGAGGGTTCGGCGCGCGAACCGAGGCAGGGCTGAACAGGGCAGCGGCTCCGGCGAGGTGACGAGGTGGCGACGCCGGCAGGGCGCTCTGGCGAAGGAGAGGGGCGGCGGCGTGGGACGAGCGGCGCCAAAGACGGGCGACGCTTGCCGAGGCGGGCTACGGGAGGTGGAGCGGCGCGGCCGACGGTGGCTGAAGGCGAGCGCGGCGAGGCGGCGGCGGAGGGCGCGGTCGGTGGCGGTGGTTGCGGCTCGAGGCGAACGGGCGCGCGCGCTGGCTCGCAAGGCCGGGCTTCGCTGGCCAAGCGCGGCCGAGGGCGGTGGGACACGTGTCAGCCCCGGAGAGGCCGAGCAACGGCGGCGGACATGTCCGTCGGTGGCGGGGAAGATGTCCGGCAGCGCGAGGGGAATTTCTAGGGTATTGACTACGAAATTTCGGGGGGATGCACATATTTATAGGTAGAGGGAGCTAGGCGAGTCCAAATGAGGTGCGGTTTCGCCCACACGATCGTGATCCAACGGCGGAGAGCATGGAGGGGGTTTAGATGGGTTAGTGGACTGTTTAGGAGGGGCCCTGGGCTGCAAAGAGAGAGAGAGAGGCTTTTGCGGTTACCCGGTTAACCGTTGGGGCATCAAACGACCTCCAAATGGACGAAATTTGACAGGCGGTCTACCGGTGTTATATCAAGGCCACTTGATAAATCTCGGCCCATTCCGAGAAGGTTTTTCTCCCGCTCACGAAACAAGATAAGAGGGGTGCAACGGGTGCGTGTGTGAGTGTCGGATCGCGAAACGAACAACGGGGAAAATGACCGGATGCATGAGACGAACACGAATGCAAATGAGATGCACATGATGACATGAGATGAAATGCATGACATGAAAAAAATGCAAAACGAAACACAAAACTCAACCACGAAGGAAATATCATAACACATAGCCGGAAATGGCAAGAGTTGGAGTAACAATAATGAAAGCTACATCCGGAGTGTTACACCTGCCCACTCCGGTCTGTCGTGGTATCTTCTTCTTCCTCATCTAAGACCACAACGGTGGCAACTCCTTCTTATTCTTGTTCTCTCGATGGAGGAGAGAAGTAGTACCTCTTGTTGACGGTTTTCTACTAGAGCTATTGCGAACCAAAAGAAGGCTTTGATACGTCTCCAATGTATCTATAATTTTTTATCCATGCTATTATGGTATCAATCTTGGATGTTTTATATGCTACTTTATATCATTTTTTGGGACTAACCTATTAACCCAGTGCCTAGTGCTAGTTGCTGCTTTTTGCCTGTTTTTGTTTTCCCGGAAATCAGTACCAAACAGAGTCAAAACACTAGGAAATTTTTTGATGATTTTTTTGTAGACAAGAGAGACCCTAGAAGCTTCGGGAGGATATGACAAGGCAATAGGGCATGCCCTGGAGCGCCTTGCTGCCTTGTGGGCCCTCCGTGGCTCCGTGTGACCTAATTCCACCTCTGTAAATTCTATAATATTGGAACCATCTGAGAGCCACCCAAAATACTTTTCCCTCTGCCGCAAGTCTCTATTCTTTTGTGATCCCATCTGGAGGCCTTTTCTGGTACTCTATCGGAGGGGGAATCAATCATGGAGGGCTTCTACATCATCCTTGCTACCCTTCTGATGATGCGTGAGTAGTTCACCACAGACCTACAGGTCCATAGCTAGTAGCTCTATGTCTTCTTCTCTCTCTTCGATCTTCAATACAATGTTCTCCTCGATGTTCTTGGAGTTCTATCCCATGTAATCTTCTTTTGCAGTGTGTTTGTTGGGATCCGATGAATTGTGGGTTTATTACATGAATATTAATGGAGTCTTTTCTGAACTTTGTTATGCATGATTGTTATAGCTTTGCATTTCTCTCCGATCTATTCATTTGGTTTGGCCAACTAGATTGACTTATCTTCAGTGGGAGAGGTGCTTTGTAATGGGTTCAATCTTGCGGTGCTCTATATCCCAGTGACAAAGTAGGGACAAGACACGTATTTGTTTGCCATTAATGGTAAAATGATGAGGTTTATTCATATTGATTGAGTTTACTTTGGGTACCATTAATGGCAATTTGCACGGGTTATGAGATTGGTCCTAATATGATATGTATTCAAGAGGGATATAATAAAAAAAAGTCATGTATCATTGAATATGATAAGTTTGATTCCTTGCAATAGTTTTACGATATTAAGATGGTAATTTGTGGGAGGTACTAGTGAATGATTGTGGTTTAGTAAGAATATTGGTGTTAAGGTCTGTGATTCCCGAAGCATGCACGTATAGTCTCTAGTTATGCTAAGAAGTTGGAGCATGATTTATTATTGATTGTCTTCGTTATGAGTGGTGGTCGGGGACGAGCGATGGTCTTTTCCTACCAATCTATCCCCCTAGGGACATGAGTAGTGGTACTTTGCTTCGAGGGCTAATAAACTTCCACAATAAGTAGTTGAATTCTTTATGACTAATACGAGTCCATGGATTATACACAGTCTCACCTTTCTGTAATTTGCTAGCCTCTTCGGTACCGTGCATTGCCCTTTCTCAGCTCGAGGGTCGACGCAAACTTTGCTAGTGCATCCAAACCTCGTGATATGATACACTCTATCACACATAAGCCTCCTTATATCTTCCTCAAAACAGCTACCATACCTACCTATCATGGCGTTTCCATAGCCATTCTAAGATATATTGCCATGCAACTTCCACCGTTCTGTTATTATGACACACATGTTCATTGTCATATTGCTTTGCATGATCATATAGCTGACATAGTATTTGTGGCTCAGTCACCGTTCATCATTGCACATCCTCGTACACTGCCAGAGGCATTCATATAGAGTCATATTGTTCTAGTATTGAGTTGTAATATTTATTTGTAAGTAAATAAAAGTGTGACGATCATCATTATTAGAGCATTGTCCTAGTGAGGAAATAAAAAGAGAGAGAGAAAAAAAGAGGCCAAAAATATCCCAATAAAAAAAGAGAAAAAGAGAGAAGGGGAAATGTTACTATCCTTGTCCACACTTGTGCTTCAAAGTAGCACCATGTTTTTCATATAGAGAGTCTCCTATGTAGTCACTTTCATACACTAGTGGGAATTTTTCATTACAGAACTTGGCTTGTATATTCCAATGATGGGGTTCCCCAAATGCCCGAGGTATTCATGAGAAAGCAAGTTGGATGCAAACCCACTTAGTTTTCATGTTGAGATTTCATACACTTGTAGCTCTTAGTGCATCTATTGCATGGCAATCCCTACTCCTATCATTGACATCAATTGATGGGCATCTCCATAGACCGTTGATTAGCCGCGTCGATGTGAGACTATCTCCCTTTTTGACTTCTTATTTATCTATATCACTGCATTCTATTCCACCCATAGTGTTATGTCCATGGTTTACGCTCATGTACTGCGTGGGGGTTGAAAAAGCTGAAGTGCGTTAAAAAGTATGACCCAACGGATTGGCTTGTCGTCGAGGCTGTGCATGATAAATCTTTGTGTTAGGAAGGTGGAGCATGACAAGACTATATGATTTTGTATGGATAGCATTATTTAGCATTTTTATTCTGAAAGGCATGATTGTTTGTTTGTATGCCTGAGTATTGATGTCTTTATATCAAATTATAGGCTATTGCTTTCAGTCATTCAGATCTCAATATTCATACCATAAAAGAAAGATTGCATGATGAACATGTTAAGTAGCATTCCACATCAAAAAATCCATTTTTATCATTTACCTACTCGAGGACGAGCAGGAATTAAGCTTGGGATGCTTGATACGTCTCCAACGTATCTATACTTTTTGATTGTTCCATGCTATTATAGTATCAATCTTGGATGTTTTATATGCAATTATATGCTTTTATATCATTTTTCATACTAACCTATTAACCCAGTGCCTAGTGCCAGTTGTTGTTTTTTGCTTGTTTTTAGTTTTCAGAAAAACAGTACCAAACGGAGTCCAAATGCTATGAAACTTTTTGACAAATTTTTTCTGGACAAGAGAGACCCTAGAAGCTTCGGGAGGAGACGACAAGGCAACATGGTGCGCCCTAGGGGGGCGCCCTGATGCCTTGTGGAGCCTTCGTTCCTCCGTTTGACCTAACTCCACCTCTATAAATTCTCTAATATTGAGAAACCAATAGAGAGCCACCCAAAATACTTTCTCTGTCGCCGCAAGTCTATGTTCTACGGTGATCCCATCTGGAGGCCTTATCCGATACTTTTTCGAAGGGGGAATCAATCACGGAGGGCTTCTACATCATCCTTTCTGCCCTTTTGTGAAGGAAATATGCCCTAGAGGCAATAATAAAATTATTATTTATTTCCTCATATCATGATAAATGTTTATTATTCATGCTAGAATAGTATTAACCGGAAACATAATACATGTGTGAATACATAGTCAAACATAGTGTCACTAGTATGCCTCTACTTGACTAGCTCGTTAATCGAAGATGGTTAAAATTCCTAGCCATGGACATGAGTTGTCATTTGATTAACGGGATCACATCATTAGGAGAATGATGTGTTTGACTTGACCCATTTCGTTAGCTTAGCACTTGATCGTTTAGTATGTTGCTATTGCTTTCTTCATGACTTATACGTGTTCCTATGACTATGAGATTATGCAACTCACGTTTATCGGAGGAACACTTTGTGTGCTACCAAATGTCACAACATAACTGGGTGATTATAAAGGTGCTCTACAGGTGTCTCCGAAGGTACTTGTTGGGTTGGCGTATTTCTAGATTAGGATTTGTCACTCCGATTGTCGGAGAGGTATCTCTGGGCCCTCTCGGTAATGCACATCACTATAAGCCTTGCAAGCATTGTGACTAATGAGTTAGTTGCGTAGATGATGTATTACGGAACGAGTAAAGAGACTTGCAGTAACGAGATTGAACTAGGTATTGAGATACCGACGATCGAATCTCGGGCAAGTAACATACCAATGACAAAGGGAACAACGTATGTTCTTATGCGGTTTGACCGACAAAGATCTTCATAGAATATGTAGGAGCCAATATGAGCATCCAGGTTCCGCTATTGGTTATTGACCGGAGACGTGTCTTGGTCATGTCTACATAGTTCTCGAACCCGTAGGGTCTGCACGCTTAAAGTTAGATGACGATCGGTATTATGAGTTTTGTGTTTTGATGTACCGAAGGTAGTTCGGAGTCCCAGATGTGATCATGGACATGACGAGGAGTCTCGAAATGGTCGAGACATAAAGATTGATATATTGGAAGCCTATATTTGGATATCGGAAGTCTTCCGGGTGAAATCGGGTTTTTACCAGACTACCGGGGGTTACCGGACCGCCCCCCCCCCCCCCCCGGGGGAAGTATTGGGCCTATTGGGCCTTAGTGGAGAAGAGAGAGGGCAGCCAGGAGGTGGCGCACGGCCCCACTTGCCCCAGTCCGAATTGGACAAGGTAAGGGGGCGGCGGCCCTGTAGGACCTTGAAGTATGTCTAGAGGGGGTGATTAGACTACTTGACCAATTAAAAACTTAACCTTTTCCCAATTTTAGACTTTGGCAGATTTTAGCTATCTTTAAGCAAGTCAAGAAATCTTCACGCAATTCAAGCAAGCATGCAAAGAGTATATAGGCAGCGGAAAATAAAGCATGCAACTTGCAAGAATGTAAAGGGAAGGGTTTGGAGAATTCAAACGCAATTGGAGACACGGATGTTTTTGTCATGGTTCCGATAGGTGATCCTATCGTACATCCACGTTGATGGAGACTTCAACCCACGAAGGGTAACTGTTGCGCGAGTCCACGGAGGGCTCCACCCATGAAGGGTCCACGAAGAAGCAACCTTTCCTATCCCACCATGGCCGTCGCCCACGAAGGACTTGCCTCACTAGCGGTAGATCTTCACGAAGTAGGCGATCTCCTTGCCCTTACAAACTCCTTGGTTCAACTCCACAATCTTGTCGGAGGCTCCCAAGTGACACCTAGCCAATCTAGGAGACACCACTCTCCAAGAAGTAACAAATGGTGTGTTGATGATGAACTCCTTGCTCTTGTGCTTCAAATGATAGTCTCCCCAACACTCAACTCTCTCTCACAGGATTTGGATTTGGTGGAAAGAAGATTTGAGTGGAAAGCAACTTGGGGAAGGGTAGAGATCAAGATTCTTGTGGTTGGAATGGAATATCTTGGCCTCAACACATGAGTAGGTGGTTCTCTCTCAGGCTGTTAAGTTGGAAGTGTAGGTTTGTTCTGATGGCTCTCTCCTCGAATGAAGAGGAGGTGGAGGGGTATATATAGCCTCCACACAAAATCTAACCGTTACACACAATTTACCAAACTCAGTGGGACCGAATCATCAAACTCGGTCGGACCAACTTAGTAAACCTAGTGACCGTTAGGGTTTTTGGTGGGACCGATATGCAACTCGGTAGGACCGATATGATTAGGGTTAGGGCATAACGTAATCTCGGTGAGACCGATTACACAAACTCGGTGAGACCGATTTTGGTAATTAGCCAGCCAGAGAGTTGGTCAGGTAAACTCGGTGGGACCGATTCACTCTTTTGGTGAGACCGAAAAGTTACGAAAGGGAAACAGAGAGTTTACATTGTAATCTCGGTGGGACCGATCGCTCACTTCGGTTGGACTGAAACGTTACGAAGGGAAACAGAGAGATTACAATCCCATCTCGGTGAGACCGATTTGCCTAGGGTTTGTGGCAGTGGCTATGACATTTGAACTCGGTGGCGCCGGATAGAAAGAATCGGTAGGGCCGAGTTTGACTTTAGGTTTAGGTCATATGTGGATGTGAGAAAGTAGTGGAGGGTTTTGGAGCATATCACTAAGCACATGAAGCAAGAGGCTCATTAAGCAACACCTCATCCCTCCTTGATAGAATTGGCTTTTCCTATAGACTCAATGTGATCTTGGATCACTAAAATGTAAAATGTAGAGTCTTGAGCTTTTGAGCTTGAGCCAATCCTTTGTCCTTGATATTTTGAGGGATCCACTTTCATCATCCATGCCATGCCACTCATTGAGCTTTCCTGAAATATTTGTCTTGGAATAGCATTAGCTCAATGAGCTATATGTTGTTATGAATTACCAAAACCACCTAGGGATAGTTGCACTTTCAATCTCCCCCTTTTTGGTAATTGATGACAACATATAGATCAAAGCTTCGACAAATGATAATAAAATTTGAAAAACATCATCGCTTTGAGAAGTATGTGATAAGCAAGAGCTCCCCCTAAATTTGTGCATATTAAGATTTGCTTTGGACTGCAAATGCACAAGGAATTAGGCTCATAGGTTACTCTTCCATGTCACATACATCTTGGTGGAGCGCTCAAAATAATAAAGATTGTATACATGCACTCATCACCAAGCACAGTGAATGATCATATAAGGATAAGTAAGATAATATCATAACAAGCATAAGTGTAGCTTATGATCAAACACATGATCATCAATGTCTCACAGGTAATTGCATAGTATCTCAAGCAATCAAAAGCAAACAAAGTTCAACCAAGAAGACAAGAGAGAACAAAAGCAGCAAATCTCTCTCTCGAAGCCTATGATCTATACATTTGCTCCCCCTTTGGCAACAAGTTACCAAAAAGTTCCTAGAAAATGCATAGGACTATATCGCCTCTCAGGCTTTGTCTTCAGGTGGTGGTGTCCGGAGAACTCCAAGAACGAAGGCTTCAGTCGATGTAGAAGGAGCTGAAGGAGTTGGTGCTGGAGCTGGTGGCTCTGGAGCTGTAGCTGGAGCTGATGAAGTGACTCTGGTGACTGGCTCTACAGCTGATCTCTGAGCTCGAGGCACTCTGGCAAATGCATCAGTTGTTGTCCTACCCTTCCTCTCCTGCATGTCATCATGTAGCTGCTCCACACCGATCAATCTCAGTTACTTTGACATCAAGATCATAGAATTTTTGTTCCATGATTCTTTCCAGACTCTCCTGGTTTTGAGTTAGGGTGGCCAACCCCTTCTCAATCCGCAGATTTGATGCTATCAAGTAACCAAGCTGCTCCTGCTTGTTCTTCAGAAAGTACTCATATGCCTCTGCTTGAGTTGGCATCTTGGCAGCCTTCTCTTTCCTTGGTTTCTCCTTCTTCTCTTGCGCTTGTACCGATGATGGTTCATTCTCAGTCATGACAACTTGATTGTCCTCAAAGTCGGATAGAGAACCAAGTGTTCCTTATCCAGCAGATACTTCCTCGTGCCCATCTTTGAGTTAATCAACTCCTGAATCAGGGGCATATCCACAGCTCCTCTTCTGTCTGCTGTTGTCCTCCCGATAGTTTCAACTATGAGGCTCATGACTTTGAATTTCGAGGCACATCAAAATGTGAAGCAAATTGATTGCATGCCCTCCGATCATGTTATGGTCACCGATTTGGGCAACATAGTGTGCCTTAGGATCCAGCTTGATCGTAGGCAGCCCTGACAGAAGAAAATGAACTGATCCAAACTTGAAAGTCTCAAGTGCATCATCTGCGATCTCCTTGTACATCTGTGACATTGAGTTGTGACCCATCTTCTTCTTGGCATAAATGTCCAAGTCATCTTCATTTTCCTTTGGGGCATTGATCAGACTTGCCCATTCCTCTATGGTTGATTGGTATCTTGTTCCTTCTGACATCCAAACTATCCTGCCATCGGGATAGAAATGTCTTTGTGGAGTAGAATTGCATAATGAGCTCGTCATTCCGGTTTGTGAGCTTTTGCCCAACAAAATCTGCAAGTCCACACGCATCAAGGCATCATGCACTCTAGGATAGTGTTCTGCATTCTCCTGAATGTAGGTCCAGTCGACCCACCTCATATCACAAACTATGGGCTTCTTATCCAATAAGATGGTCTCATAGCAGTCTTGTTGCTCCTTGGTGTGGAACATGTAATCTACGGAAGTCCTTCTCCTGGTGGCATATGGATCTGACTCTCTCCATAGCCTCAACCCTAGATCTCTCCTGATCATCATGTTCTCAGCCACAGGATGAGCATCATTGTGGTCTGGAATCTTGGGTTTGAGCTTCCTCAGGACCTGCCCTTCTTCATCTTCCTCAGTGACAACATCCGCATTGGGGCCTTGTTCTTCTCATTCTTTGGTATACTCCTCGTATTCCTCTTTGGTGCACTCTTGGGCTTGGGGCAGCTTTGGGCTTTGAAGTTGCAGCCCACGACTTTATGGCATCACCCATCGACTTGTGCCTTGGGTGTTGGTTCAGCAACCTCTTCTTCTTCCTCTTCCTCCATCATAGAAGGTTTCCCAATCACTCTGGCCATGGTCTTCTTGACCCTTTCCTTCCTTTTCTTTCCTTCAGCAGCAGCATGTTCTTTGGATTGGGATTCCAAAGAAGCTTGAGTGGAGACTCTGGCTTTGGATGGAGACTCTGGCTTTGGACATAGGTTGCCTACCTGCAGGCCTTTTGATCTTCATGCCTGGCTTAACTATTGTTGAGCTGTACTCCTTCTTGTGCACTTTCTTCTTTGAACTGGCCTCATCCTCAAGCGCCACATAATCTTCATCCTCGGACTCTGAGGTCTTCTTCTTCCTTGTCCTTGTGGCAGCCTTGGGCAAATTTAAGGAGTGCTTCTGCTCCCCTCATCTGAGCTGCTAGAGGGACTAGTGCCCTCACTCATGTGAATCTGCTCTTCACTGTTATTTGTCACTTTGGTCCGACATGCTGCTCACCTTGGCTTGACCACATGAATAGTTATAGATGAGGTAGAGTGGATGAGCATCACAAAATGCAGAGATTTTTGCAAAAGAATGATTCAAAAAACTTAGTTTTAGTTTTCCCACGAAAGCATTTCGGATCTACCGATTTTTAAACTCGGTGATACCGAAGCGATTTTGGAACATAAACTAGTGAACTCGGTCGACCAAGTCACGATTCGATGGCACCGAGACTGCTAGGGTTTCACAAAGTTCTAAAATCGGTCACACCGATTGTAATTCTCGGTCGGGCCGAGACTTACTAGTGCAATGGCGTTAGCCAAATCGGTGGGACCGAGTTTTTCAACTCGGTGGGTCCGAGATGGTTTCATGAAACCTAACCCTAAATTTTTAAATCACAACTATTCTAAGGATTGTTTTGACTGGATAGAGGTGTTTCAATCGTGGCAAGATGCATTACAAACACAATGTGCTGAGAATCGGACAAGGATAGCACAGTGATTGAGTTCATACCCTAGTTCGGCAGTGAACTCGCTACGGCGGCAACGGCGGAGAAGAATTCCGTTGACGGCGGAGACCAGACGAGGAGGCGGTGGCGGCGAAGTCGACGATCCGTGAACCTAGTAGGCAGAAGCGAGCTATGCGCTGAGCGAGGAGTTTCGGAGAAAGTTTTCCAAAATTTGCCCATGAGAATATATAGCCCGACAATCGCCGGTGTGACCGAAGTGGAATAACTCGGTGGCACCGAGATGCATAATCTGATAAATTCTGACAACTCGATGTGACCAAAAAGTTCAAATCGGTTGCACCGAGATTGAAAACCTAGATCGACTTAGTGATCTCGGTATGACCAAAATGGAGGAATCGGTCAGACCGAAAATCACAAAGAAGTTTTGGAAGTTTAAGTCTATGACGAATCGGGGACTCCGAGTGATCCTCACACAGAGTGGTTCGAATCTGACTTGATCAAATTTTGTGATGTAGCATGAATAGAGTTTGAGACGAGAAAAACATAGATAGCTAGACAAGGTTCTTATGCATTCTTGTCCATCCACTTGGCCAAAGAGAAAGAAACCAATCAATCAAAACAACAAGTGGATGTCCTCGAATGAGTAAAATATGCAACCAACATGCTCACACAATAAAATGACAAATGAAATATGTGCCAAAGCATGCACAACCAATTCTAGCATCTATCAAACAATTGGCGATGACTAGGTCATCTATATATGAGTATATTGACATAGGAGTCAAATGAGAACATTTGATCATAGGTCATACTCATCGTTTAAGCTCAAGTGGGGTTACCACTTTTACATAAAGCATTTAAGTGTTCACATCATTAGAGTTGCTTTGCCTCATTCTTGAGTTAAGCTCCCCCTAGATATGAGATCCCCCTTAGAGGGATAACTAACCTTGGGTTTTGTCGATGATGACTTCATGTAGGTGTTGAAGATGTGGATGCTCAATGTTGATGTAGATCTTTTGGAGCAATCCTTTGGAGTGAGTTGCACTTTCAATACCTACACGGGTTAGTCCCACGAGGAACAAACAAGAATATCCATAGACATAGAGTGATGCACACACAAAATGATGTCCATGAAAACATTAGGTTACCTTGTCCCTTGCCTTGCCAACGTGAGGGTTTGTGACTCCTTGAACTAGTGCAAGATATGGAAGATGATTGCACTTGTCCTTGCCATAATGATATGAGTGAAAAATGTTGGCGGAGTCACCCTCAAGAACTCTCTAGTTCTTCTTCTTTGGGATCCACATCATCTTGATGGGAATACTTGGTGTAGTAGTTGTGCTTGATGAAGTAGAACTTGACGTAGTCTTGGGAACCCACTTGACCAAGGCTTTTTGTGCTTCTTCAAATGCATCAATCTCCTCTTGAAGCTTGTCCTTGCCTTTGTTCTTGTGGTCTTGTGGTGGAAGATCATCTTGTGCTTGTGTTCCCTTGAATGAAGTAGGATCATACTTCTCTTGTTGAGGAACAAACTTTGTCTTGGGGTATTGATCTTCTTCCCACTCAACTCCATTGGCATTGAACTTTCGTTCAAAACCAACACCTTGATTCTTCCGGTGCCTTCCTTGCTTTCTTACAATTTCCTCAAATTGCTTACTCCCAGCAAGGCTCTTGTATACACCTTTCTCTATAATTCCCTTCAACAAGCTGTTTTCTTGCTCAAGTGTAACTTGGCTAAGAGAATCATTAGTGGAATCAAGAGAACTACTAGAAGCAACAATATTGGGTTTAGCATTGTTATTGTTACTACTAGAAGAAGAATCTTTCTTGTTCTTGTTACTAGACTTGACTTGAGGCATGTAGGTAGATAAGAGTAAACGCTTGGCAATATAAGAAGAACTTTTCTTACGGAGATCATCATTGATTGCTTTTAGGAACTCATGCTCTTGCTCAAGATTGAGCTTTTCAAAGCGTAACTTCTCATGAGCCCTTAAAAGTTCTCGATGATCTTGAAGATAGTTTCATGAGCTAACTTAAGAGTGTTTAGTTCTTTAGTTAGACGCTCAATCTTCTCCTTATCATTGTCATTCGTTTCATCTTGATTAGCATGATTAATTGACGTTTCATCATAGTATTCATCACTAGAGTTGTCAATAAGTAAATCATCATCACCTAGCAAGTCATCTTCATCACTATTAAAATCAACATACTCGGGTGTGTTACCTTAGGACCTTTGGCCATGAAGCATCTTCCAATTCCTTCATTTGGTGATTCAAATATGTCGTAGGAGTTGGTTGACACAAGTGCTAAACCGGCAACACCTTCATCTTGAGTGTATTCAGAGTCGGAGTGATAGCTTCTCTAAGAGTGATTGTCGGAGTCGGAGCCGGATACCCATTCACCAACATGAGCTTGATGTCTTCGTTTAGTGTAGCTCTTTAATGACTTGTCCTTCCTTTCCGAATCCTTGCTTCTCCGTGAGGGTCTTCGTTCATAACGATCATCTCTACTCCTTCTCTCTCTTGGTGGTGATTCTTCTCTTCTACTTCTTCTCTTGGGAGAATCTTCTCTTCTTTTGTAGGGTGCCGTACACTCATTGGAATAGTGTCCGGGTATCCCACAATTGTAGCAATTGCGCTCTCGACTAGAAGATCTTTTGTCACTGTAGGACCTTGACTTGGAGCTTCTTTCTTTGCTTCTACTCTTGTAGAATTTGTTGAAGTTCTTCACCATTAAGCTCAATTTTTCATTGAAGGTTTGTTTCCAGCTTGATGATGTGGGGGCTTCATATGAGGCTTTGTAAGCACCACTTGACTTGTTGTGAAGTTCCTCCTTATCCTTGAGTGACATCTCATGAGCAACAATTCTTCCAATGACTTTCGTTGGCTTGAGATCTTTGTAATTTGGCATCATTTGAATCAATGTGCACACGGTATCATATTTTCCATCCAATGCTCTTAGGATCTTCTTGATGATGAATCATCGGTCATCTCTTCACTTCCTAAGCCGGCAATCTCATTTGTGATAAGAGCAAGCCTAGAGTACATTTCAGCGACACCTTCACCATCCTTCATTTTGAACTTGTCAAGCTGACTTTGGAGCACATCCAACTTGGATTCCTTGACGGAGTCGGTACCTTCATGCATATCAATCAAAGTATCCCAAATTTCCTTTGCATTCTCAAGACGGCTGATTCTGTTGAATTCTTCCGGGCACAAGCCATTGAAGAGGATATCACAAGCTTGAGCATTGTATTGCAGCATTTTCAACTCTTCCGCACTAGCTTCACGGTTCGGTTCTCTCCCATCAAAGAATTCACCTTGCAAGCCAATACACACAATAGCCCAAACGGCGGGGTTATGTCTGAGAATATGCATTTTCATCTTATGCTTCCAACTAGCAAAATTAGTGCCATCAAAGTAAGGACCTCTACGGTGATAATTTCCTCGCTAGATGCCATACTCTCCTAGGTTGTGAAACCAAGGCTATGACCACCAAAAGCTATGGAAATCAAAGCAAATGGAGACCAAAGCTACGATACCACTTGTAGGACCTTGAAGTATGTCTAGAGGGGGGTGATTAGACTACTTGACCAATTAAAAACTTAACCTTTTCCCAATTTTAGACTTTGGCAGATTTTAGCAATCTTTAAGCAAGTCAAGCAATCTTCACGCAATTCAAACAAGCATGCAAAGAGTATATAGGCAGCGGAAAATAAAGCATGCAACTTGCAAGAATGTAAAGGGAAGGGTTTGGAGAATTCAAACGCAATTGGAGACACGGATGTTTTTGTCGTGGTTCCGATAGGTGGTGCTATCGTACATCCACGTTGATGGAGACTTCAACCCACGAAGGGTAGCAGTTGCCAAGTCCACGGAGGGCTCCACCCACGAAGGGTCCACGAAGAAGCAACCTTGCCTATCCCACCATGGCCGTCGCCCACGAAGGACTTGCCTCACTAGCGGTAGATCTTCACGAAGTAGGCGATCTCCTTGCCCTTACAAACTCCTTGGTTCAACTCCACAATCTTGTCGGAGGCTCCCAAGTGACACCTAGACAATCTAGGAGACACCACTCTCCAAGAAGTAACAAATGGTGTGTTGATGATGAACTCCTTGCTCTTGTGCTTCAAATGATAGTCTCCCCAACACTCAACTCTCTCTCACAGGATTTGGATTTGGTGGAAAGAAGATTTGAGTGGAAAGCAACTTGGGGAAGGCTAGAGATCAAGATTCTTGTGGTTGGAATGGAATATCTTGGCCTCAACACATGAGTAGGTGGTTCTCTCTCAGAACTGGTAAGTTGGAAGTGTAGGTTTGTTCTGATGGCTCTCTCCTCGAATGAAGAGGAGGTGGAGGGGTATATATAGCCTCCACACAAAATCTAACCGTTACACACAATTTACCAAACTCGGTGGGACCGAATCATCAAACTCGGTCGGACCAATTTAGTAAACCTAGTGACCGTTAGGATTTTTGGTGGGACCGATATGCAACTCGGTAGGACCGATATGATTAGGGTTAGGGCATAACGTAATCTCGGTGAGACCAATTACACAAACTCGGTGAGACCGATTTTGGTAATTAGCCAGCCAGAGAGTTGGTCAGGTAAACTCGGTGGGACCGATTCGCTCTTTCGGTGAGACCGAAAAGTTACGAAAGGGAAACAGAGAGTTTACATTGTAATCTCGGTGGGACCGATCGCTCACTTCGGTTGGACCGAAACGTTACGAAGGGAAATGAGAGATTACAATCCCATCTCGGTGAGACCGAGATCCCTATCGGTGAGACCGATTTGCCTAGGGTTTGTGGCGTTGGCTATGACATTTGAACTTCGGTGGCGCGGATAGAAAGAATCGGTAGGGCCGAGTTTGACTTTAGGTTTAGGTCATATGTGGATGTGAGAAAGTAGTGGAGGGTTTTGGATCATATCACTAAGCACATGAAGCAAGAGGCTCATTAAGTACCACCTCATCCCTCCTTGATAGTATTGGGTTTTCCTATAGACTCAATGTGATCTTGGATCACTAAAATGTAAAATTTAGAGTCTTGAGCTTTTGAGCTTGAGCCAATCCTTTGTCCTTGATATTTTGAGGGATCCACTTTCATCATCCATGCCATGCCATTGATTGAGCTTTCCTGAAATATTTGTCTTGGAATAGCATTAGCTCAATGAGCTATATGTTGTTATGAATTACCAAAACCACCTAGGGATAGTTGCACTTTCAGGCCCCCCTCTCCTTCCTTCTCTCCACCTCCTCCTCCCCCCCCCCTTCTCCTACTCCTACTAGGAAAGGAGGAGTCCTACTCCCGGTGGGAGTAGGACTCCCCTCTTGGCGCGCCCTCGCTGGTCAGCCGCCTCTCCCCCTTGCTCCTTTATATACGGGGGCAGGGGGCACCTCTCTAGACACAACAATTGATCTCTTGATCTCTTAGCCGTGTGCGGTGCCCCCCTCCACCATATTCCACCTCGATCATATCGTAGCAGTGCTTAGGCGAAGCCCTGCATCGGTAGCAACATCATCACCGTCATCACGTCATCGTGCTGACGGAACTCTCCCTCAAAGCTCGGCTTGATCGGAGTTCGAGGGACGTCATTGAGCTGAATGTGTGCTGAACACGGAGGTGTCGTACGTTCGGTACTTGGATCGGTCGGATCGTGAAGACGTATGACTACATCAACCGCGTTGTGCTAACGCTTCCGCTTTCGGTCTACGAGGTTACGTGGACAACGCTCTCCCCTCTCGTTGCTATGCATCACCATGATCCTATGTGTGCATAGGATTTTTTTTTTTGAAATTACTACGTTCCCCAACAGTGGCATCCGAGCCTGGTTTTATGCGTAGATGTTTATACACGAGTAGAAAACAAGTGAGTTGTGGGCGATACAAGTCATACTGCTTACCAGCATGTCATACTTTGGTTCGGCGGTATTGTTGGATGAAGCGGCCCGGACCGACATTATGCGTACGCTTACGTGAGACTGGTTCTATCGACGTGCTTTGCACACAGGTGGCTGGCGGGTGTCAGTTTCTCCAACTTTAGTTGAACCGAGTGTGGCTACACCCGGTCCTTGAGAAGGTTAAAACAGCACTAACTTGACGAACTATCGTTGTGGTTTTGATGCGTAGGTAAGAACGGTTCTTGCTCAGCCCGTCGCAGCCACGTAAAACTTGCAACAACAAAGTAGAGGACGTCTAACTTGTTTTTGCAGGGCATGTTGTGATGTGATATGGTCAAGGCATGATGCTATATTTTATTGTATGAGATGATCATGTTTTGTAAGCGAGTTATCGGCAACTGGCAGGAGCCATATGGTTGTCGCTTTATTGTATGCAATGCAATCGCCATGTAATTGCTTTACTTTATCACTATGCGGTAGCGATAGTCGTAGACGCAATAGTTGGCGAGACGACAACGATGCTACGATGGAGATCAAGGTGTCGCGTCGGTGATGATGGTGATCATGATTGCTTGAGGAGATGGAGATCACAAGCACAAGATGATGATGGCCATATCATATCACTTATATTGATTGCATGTGATGTTTATCCTTTATGCATCTTATTTTGCTTTGATTGACGGTAGCATTATAAGATGATCTCTCACTAAAATTTCAAGATAAAAAGTGTTCTCCCTGAGTATGCACCGTTGCCAAAGTTCGTCGTGCCGAGACACCCCGTGATGATCGGGTGTGATAAGCTCTACGTCCATCTACAACGGGTGCAAGCCAGTTTTGCACATGCATAATACTCAGGTTAAACTTGACGAGCCTAGCATATGCAGATATGGCCTCGGAACACTGAGCCCGAAAGGTCGAGCGTGAATCATATAGTAGATATGATCAACATAGTGATGTTCACCATTGAAAACTACTCCATCTCACGTGATGATCGGACATGGTTTAGTTGATTTGGATCACGTGATCACTTAGATGATTAGAGGGATGTCTATCTAAGTGGGAGTTCTTAAGTAATGTGATTAATTGAACTTAAATTTATCATGAACTTAGTACCTGATAGTAATTTGCTTGTCTATGTTGATTGTAGATAGATGGCCCGTGCTGTTGTTCCGTTGAATTTTAATGCTTTCCTTGAGAAAGCAAAGTTGAAAGATGATGGTAGCAATTACACGGACTGGGTCCGTAACTTGAGGATTATCCTCATTGCTGCACAGAAGAATTACGTCCTCGAAGCACCGCTGGGTGCCAGGCCTGCTGCAGATGCAACTGACGACGCTAAGAACGTCTGGCAGAGCAAAGCTGATGACTACTCGATAGTTCAGTGTGACATGCTTTACGTCTTAGAACCGGGACTTAAACGACGTTTTGAACGTCATGGAGCATATAAGATGTTTCAGGAGTTGAAGTTAATATTTCAAGAAAATGCCCGGATTGAGAGATATGAAGTCTCCAATAAGTTCTACAGCTGCAAGATGGAGGAGAATAGTTCTGTCAGTGAACATATACTCAAAATGTCTGGGTATAAAAATCACTTGATTCAACTGGGAGATAATCTTCCGGATGATAGTGTCATTGACAAAATTCTTCAATCACTGCCGCCAAGCTACAAGAGCTTCGTGATGAACTATATATGCAAGGGATGGATAAGACAATTCCCAAGCTCTGCACAATGCTAAAGGCTGCGGAGGTAGAAATCAAGAAGGAGCATCAAGTGTTGATGGTCAACAAGACCACCAGTTTCAAGAAAAAGGGCAAAGGGAAGAAGAAGGGGAACTTCAAGAAGAACACCAAACAAGTTGCTGCTCAAGAGAAGAGACCCAAGTCTGGACCTAAGCCTGAGACTGAGTGCTTCTACTGCAAGCAGACTGGTCACTAAAAGCGGAACTGCCCCAAGTATTTGGCGGATAAGAAGGATGGCAAGGTGAACAAAGGTATATGTGATATACATGTTATTGATGTGTACCTTACTAGAGCTCGCATGAGCACTGGTATTTGATAATCGGTTACATTGCTAATATTTGCAACTCGAAACAGGGACTACGGATTAAGCGAAGACTGTGTAAGGACGAGGTGACGATGAGCGTGGGAAATGGTTCCAAAGTCGATGTGATCGCCGTCGGCACGCTACCTCTACATCTACCTTCGGGATTAGTTTTAGACCTAAATAATTTTTATTTGGTGCCAGCGTTAAGCATGAACATTATATCTGGATGTTGTTTGATGCGAGACGGTTATTCATTTAAATCTAAGAATAATGGTTGTTCTATTTATATGAGTAATATCTTTTATGGTCATGCACCCTTGAAGAGTGGTCTATTTTTGTTGAATCTCGATAGTAGTGATACACATATTCATAATGTTGAAGCCAAAAGATGCAGAGTTGATAATGATAGTGCAACTTATTTGTAGCCTTTCTGTTTGGGTCATATTGGTGTAAAGCGCATGAAGAAACTCCATACTGATGGACTTTTGGAATCACTTGATTATGAATCACTTGGTACTTGCGAACCATGCCTCATGGGAAAGATGACTAAAACGCCATTCTCCGGAACTATGGAGCGAGCAACTGATTTGTTGGAGATCATACATACTAATGTATGTGGTCCAATGAATGTTGAGGCTTGCAGCGGGTATCGTTATTTTCTCACCTTCACAGATGATTTGAGCAGATATGGGTATATCTACTTAATGAAACATAAGTCTGAAACATTTGAAAAGTTCAAAGAATTTCAGAGTGAAGTGGAAAATCATCATAACAAGAAAATAAAGTTTCTACGATCTGATCGTGGAGGAGAATATTTGAGTTACGAGTTTGGTCTACATTTGAAACAATGCGGAATAGTTTCGCAACTCACGCCACCCGAACACCACAACGTAATGGTGTGTCCGAACATCATAATCGTACTTTACTAGATATGGTGCGATCTATGATGTCTCTTACTGATTTACCGCTATCGTTTTGGGGTTATGCTTTAGAGACGGCTGCATTCACGTTAAATAGGGCACCATCGAAATCCGTTGTGACGACACCTTATGAACTGATGTTTGGCAAGAAACCAAAGTTGTCATTTCTTAAAGTTTGGGGTTGCGATGCTTATGTGAAAAAGCTTCAACCTGATAAGCTCGAACCCTAATCGGAGAAATGTGTCTTCATAGGATACCCAAAGGAAAATGTTGGGTACACCTTCTATCACAGATCCAAAGGCAAGACATTCGTTGCCAAGAATGGATCCTTTCTAGAGAAGGAGTTTCTCTTGAAAGAAGTGAGTGGGAGGAAAGTAGAACTTGATGAGGTAATCATACCTGCTCCCTTATTGGAAAGTAGTTCATCACAGAAACCGGTTCCTGTGACACCTACACCAATTAGTGAGGAAGCTAATGATATCGATCATGAAACTTCAGATCAAGTTACTACTGAACCTCGTAGGTCAACCAGAGTAAGATCCACACCAGAGTGGTATGGTAACCCTATTCTGGAGGTCATGTTACTTGACCAAGGAGAACCTACGAACTATGAAGAAGCGATGGTGAGCCCAGATTCCGCAAAATGGCTTGAGGCCATGAAATCTGAGATGGGATCCATGTATGAGAACAAAGTGTGGACTTTGGTTGACTTTCCCGATGATCGGCAAACCATTGAGAATAAATGGATCTTCAAGAAGAAGACTGACGCTGATGATAATGTTACTGTCTATAAAGCTCGACTTGTTGCAAAAGGTTTTCGACAAGTTCAAGGGATTGACTATGATGAGACTTTCTCACCCGTAGCGATGCTTAAGTCCGTCTGAATCATGTTAGCAATTGCTGCATTTTATGATTATGAAATTTGGCAAATGGATGTCAAAACTGCATTCCTGGATGTATTTCTGGAAGAAGAGTTGTATATGATGCAACCAGAAGGTTTTGTCGATCCAAAGGGAGCTAACAAAGTGTGCAAGCTCCAGCGATCCATTTATGGACTGGTGCAAGCCTCTCGGAGTTGGAATAAATGCTTTGATAGTGTGATCAAAGCATATGGTTTTATACAGACTTTTGGAGAAGCATGTATTTACAAGAAAAGTGAGTGGGAGCTCTGTAGCATTTCTAATATTATATGTGGATGACATATTACTGATTGGAAATGATATAGAATTTCTGGATAGCATAAAAGGATACTTGAATAAAAGTTTTTCAATGAAAGACCTCGGTGAAGCTGCTTACATATTAGGCATCAAGATCTATAGAGATAGATCAAGACGTTTGATAGGACTTTCACAAAGCACATACCTTGACAAAGTTTTGAATAAGTTCAAAATGGATCAAGCAAAGAACGGGTTCTTGCCTGTGTTACAAGGTGTGAAGTTGAGTCAGACTCAATGCCAGACCACTGCAGAAGATAGAGAGAAAATGAAAGATGTTCCCTATGCTTCAGCCATAGGCTCTATCATGTATGCAATGCAATGTTGTGTACCATACCTGATGTGTGTCTTGCTATTAGCCTAGCAGGGAAGTACCAAAGTACTCCAGGAGTGGATCACTGGACAGCAGTCAAGAACATCCTGAAATACCTGAAAAGGACTAAGGATATGTTTCTCGTTTATGAGGTGACAAAGAGCTAGTCGTAAATGGTTACGTCGATGCAAGCTTTGACACTGATCCGGACGATTCTAAATCGCAAACCAAATACGTGTTTATATTGGACGGTGGAGCTATTAGTTGGTGCAGTTCTAAACAAAGCGTCGTGGCGGGATCTACGTGTGAAGCGGAGTACATAGCTGCTTCGGAAGCAGCAAATTAAGGAGTCTGGATGAAGGAGTTCATATCCGATCTAGGTGTCATACCTAGTGCATCGGGTCCAATGAAAATCTTTTGTGACAATACTGGTGCAATTGCCTTGGCAAAGGAATCCAGATTTCACAACAGAACCAAGCACATCAAGAGATGCTTCAATTCTATCCGGGACCAAGTCCGGGTGGGAGACATAGAGATTTGCAAGATACATACGGATTTGAATGTTGCAGACCCGTTGACTAAGCCTCTTCCACGAGCAAAACATGATCAGCACCAAAACTCCATGGGTGTTAGAATCATTCTTTGTGTAATCTAGATTATTGACTCTAGTGCAAGTGGGATACTGAAGGAAATATGCCCTAGAGGCAATAATAAAATTATTATTTATTTCCTCATATCATGATAAATGTTTATTATTCATCCTAGAATTGTATTAACCGGAAACATAATACATGTGTGAATACATAGACAAACATAGTGTCACTAGTATGCCTCTACTTGACTAGCTCGTTAATCGAAGATGGTTAAGTTTCCTAGCCATGGACATGAGTTGTCATTTGATTAACAGGATCACATCATTAGGAGAATGATGTGATTGACTTCACCCATTTCGTTAGCTTAGCACTTGATCGTTTAGTATGTTGCTATTGCTTTCTTCATGACTTATACTGTTCCTATGACTATGAGATTATGCAACTCCCGTTTACCGGAGGAACACTTTTTGTGCTACCAAACGTCACACAACAGAATCGGGTGATTATAAAGGTGCTCTCAGTGTCTCCGAAGGTACTTGTTGGGTTGGCGTATTTCGAGATTAGGATTTGTCACTCCGATTATCGGAGAGGTATCTCTAGGCCCTCTCGGTAATGCACATCACTATAAGCCTTGCAAGCATTGTGACTAATGAGTTAGTTGCGAGATGATGTATTACGGAACGAGTAAAGAGACTTGCCGGTAACGAGATTGAACTAGGTATTGAGATACCGACGATAGAATCTCGGGCAAGTAACATACCGATGACAAAGGGAACAACGTATGTTGTTATGCGGTTTGACCGATAAAGATCTTCGTAGAATATGTAGGATCCAATATGAGCATCCAGGTTCCGCTATTGGTTATTGACCGGAGACGTGTCTCGGTCATGTCTACATAGTTCTCGAACCCGTAGGGTCCGCACGCTTAAAGTTAGATGACGATCGGTATTATGAGTTTTGTGTTTTGATGTACCGAAGGTAGTTCTGAGTCCCGGATGTGATCACGGACATGACGAGGAATCTCGAAATGGTCGAGACATAAAGATTGATATATTGGAAGCCTATATTTGGATATCGGAAGTGTTCCGGGTGAAATCGGGATTTTATCGGAGTACCGGGGGTTACCGGAACCCCCCCCCCCCCCAGGGAAGTATTGGGCCTATTGGGCCTTAGTGGAGAAGAGAGAGGGCAGCCAGGAGGTGGCGCGCAGCCCCTCTTGCCCCAGTCCGAATTGGACAAGGGAAGGGGGCGGCGGCCCCACTCTCCTTCCTTCTCTCCATCTCCTCCTCCCCCCCCCCCTTCTCCTACTCCTACGAGGAAAGGAGGCGGGAGTAGGACTCCTCTCTTGGCGCGCCCTCCCTGGCCGGCCGCCTCTCCCCCCCTTGCTCCTTTATATACGGGGGCAGGGGGGCATCTTTAGACACAACAATTGATCTCTTGATCTCTTAGCCGTGTGTGGTGCCCTCCTCCACCATATTCCACCTTGATCATATGGTAGCGGTGCTTAGGCGAAGCCTTGCGTCGATAGCAACATCATCACTGTCATCACGCCGTTGTGCTGACGGAACTCTCCCTCAAAGCTCGGCTGGATCGGAGTTCGAGGGACGTCATCGAGCTGAACGTGTGCTGAACACAGAGGTGCCGTACGTTCGGTACTTGGATCGGTCGGATCGTGAAGACATACGACTACATCAACCGCGTTGTGCTAACACTTCCGCTTTCGGTCTATGAGGGTACGTGGACAACACTCTCCCTTCTTGTTGCTATGCATCACCATGATCCTGTGTGTGCGTAGGAAATTTTTTGAAATTACTATGTTCCCCAACATTTTGATGATGCGTGAGTAGTTCAGCACAGACCTACGGGTCCATAGCTAGTAGCTAGATGGCTTCTTCTCTCTCTTTGATCTTCAATACAATGTTCTCCTCGATGTTCTTGGAGTTCTATCCGATGTAATCTTCTTTTGAAGTGTGTTTGTTGGGATTCGGTGACTTGTGGGTTTATGGTCTGAATATTTATGAATATTAATGGAGTCTTTTCTAAGCTTTTATTATGCATGATTGTTATAGCTTTCTATTTCTCTCCGATCTATCCATTTGGTTTGGCCAACTAAATTGATTTATTTCCAATGGGAGAGGTTCTTTGTAATGAGTTCAATCTTGCAGTACTCTATATCCCAGTGAAAAAGTAGGGGATAACACACATATTTGTATTGTTGCCATTAAGGGTAAAACGACGGGGTTTATTCATATTGATTGGGTTTAATTTGGGTACCCATTACCCATGTACGTGGTGGGTAAAAACCTTATTAGGGCAAGGGTATAGGTCAAAAAATTTACACATGGGTATATAAATAGGAAAATTTTAAACCCATCGAGTATAGTGGGTACGGATATGGTTTAGTATAATCCATACCCGTGTACCCATGTACTGTGTATAGTCATGACAACTGAGCCTTATATATTATTTATCCACATGCTAAACCTATTATTACATTTACCTAAATCCCACAGCCCTAGAAAAAACTAATCTTGCTAGGCCGTCAAACCCCACTAGCAACACACGAGGCCACTAGCCCACAGCCGCAGAGAGCCAGAGCCCATTCACTAATCACCTCCCATCGATAAATCATGTGCGCATCCTTCTTTCTAATTCTAAAAAAAAACATACATATCCTTCTATCTAGCGTTGACGTGCGTCGCAGCAGCCAACATATCAATCTCCATCTTCTTGCCGCGAGTGCCTCAGCTCCACTCCAGCCACTCGCCGCCTCACACCATCACCCCTTCATGTCCTTTAGAGGTGGACGCAAATGCCATGGAGCCCGGGGACAATGACCATAGCTCGCGCGTCAACGAGATTCGTTAGGTGGAGTTGCAGCTTGGTGACTACCATGGCCGAAAGCACCACACAGCTACCCCAATCCCAACCCTATCATTCGATGGTGCCTTCCACCTCTGCCTGCCAGGAAAGGGCCAAGTCCACAACCGAGTGCCGATGTCAAAGCCTGCCACCTCCTGGTTCCAAAGAGCAGCACCTTCGGAGCACTATGTGACATGTCTGTAAAGTTGTGGTCATTGTGAAGGGACACCGTGGCCTGCTTAGCAACGGTCCTCAAGCAGAAGAACAAGAGAATGGCTATTTCTGGTCGGTGAGTTTCCATTTTCCTTAATTTTATGCTTTTGTTGTTTATAAATTATTATTACAATTTGTTGTTTATGACTACGTAATCTCAAATTGATGTGTTGCAAATCTGGGTAATTTTACCCGTGGGTACCCGTTTACCCTGATGGGTTATGGGTATGGGGGGAATTGTAACCATCGTCGGGTATGGGTACAGGTGATGGGTAAGGTTTGGGATGATGGGTAAGGATATGGGGTGACTCCACTCGTACCCAAACCCGGCGGGTGCCATCCCTAGTCTACATCACGTCATCTTGCTTAAGCCGTTACTCTGTTTTATACTTAATACTATAGATGCAATGCTAGATAGCGTTCGATTGATGGAGTAATAGTAGTAGATTCAGGCAGGAGTCGGTCTACTTGTCTTGGACGTGATGCCTATATACATGATCATTGCCTTAAATATTGTCATAACTATGCGTTTTTCTATCAATTGCCCAATAGTAATTTGTTCCCCCCACCGTATGCTATGTGCTCGAGAGAGAAGCCTCTACTGAAAACTATGGCCCCCAAGTTTACCTTTATCATGTATAAAAACACAAAAAAATACTTTGCTACAATTTTTTTATTTTATTTTATCTTTGCAATTTATCTATCTATCATTACAAGCCTTGCAAGTAATCGCCAAGTGGATTGACGCAAGTATTTGTTTTTGTGTGTGCAGGTGTTGTTCATGAGGTTCTGTGTGATTCTCCACCTTGATTCTTAACCGAGGGAAATACTTATCTCTACTGTATTGCATCTCCTCTCCTCTTCGAGGAAATCCCAACGCAGCTCACAAGTAGCAGGATCCTCATCATTGGCGGCCTGGACCTCGTAGTCTTTGTCGAGGGGGTGAGGTTTTTGTAGAGGTTGGCGAGGGCCGACGCACGGATGGCGATCGATACGGTGAGGCTGACACCCACCAGAGACCATCGACTCCCAGTGAACCTGAGGTTGAGGCCGCACAACGTGTATTGCGAGAAGCAGGTGAGATGGAGCAGTGGATGCCGATCACCATGTGCTTTCTCTCGATGTGCTTGACGGTGTTGACCTTGCAATAGGTCTCGCGGAGTGCGATCATGTCGCCATTGTTTGGGCACCGCCTCCTCCTATGTCTCCTCCTTTCCCGTTCTCTTCCGCTAAAAATCACCTTCATTTATCCCGAAAACCACCCAAGGGCCACATTTATCCAATTTTGTGTAATTTTAAGGTTAAAATAATATGATTTTAATGTTTAAAGTTTAGAGGGATACATGAGAAGGTGTAAAAACACAGGTCCTTCCCAGCCCGACCGGGCCCGGCCCGCTCGGTCCCCATCTCAAAACCCAACCCGCGCCGTCAGCATGTGGCTTGCTCTCCCGCGAGATCCTATACAGCGCGTAGGTCGCCCGCTAGCAACATATCGCGCACCCCCAAGCTCCCTGTTCAGCGTATGGGCCGGCCCGTTTTGCGGTTTATTTTGCCACTGATTTTGAGAAGGTTCTAGAATCTTCCCATAACTGTTTTTTTATGTTTTCTATACTGGTTTTTTGTTTTTTCTTTTTTCTTTTGTTTTTTCTTTCTTTTTCCTTTTTCCTTTTTCCTTTTTCTTTTTACTTTCCCTTTTTCTTTTCTATTTTCTTATTTGTCTTCTTCTTCTTCTTCACTTTTTGACTATTGGCATTTTTTATTTTCAAATTTGTTAACACCTTTTTGTTCATTGAATTCAAAAAAATTCAACCATGTAAAAGTGTGTTTAACAATTCAAAAAAATGTTCGTCGAATTCAAATTTTTGTTCACCGGGTAAAAAAATGTTCACAAAAATTCAAAATATGTTCATCATATTCTTTTTTTGTTAATTGTTTTAAAAAATTGTTCATCACATTCAAAATTTGTTCATAATTTTTTCAAAAAAATGTTTTTTTTAAAAGGCAGTAGGAGAGACTCCTACTGGTTGTATATATTTCTTCCTTTATAGGTAGTTACATGTGTGCTACAGAGCAAGGTACAGAATAGTGATCTGCCATCCCTCCACTCCTGGTGGAGTGGAGATATAGATGGGCACCAAAACAAGGGTTCACTACACAAGGATCAGGGAGGGAGTTTAGGCTAGTGAGTTACAAAAAGTAGTTACAAAAGATCTTTGCGCCTCCTTCACTCTGTATTGGAGGAGGTCAAAATCCCTCTTGAATCGTGCCAACCAGGAGTCAATGCTGGGGCTGACCCCTCTGAAGTGTTTATTATTGCGTTCCTTCCATAAACTCCAAGCTGCTGTGAGGAAGATTTCTCATCAAATTCAAAATTTGTTCATAATTTTTTCAAAAAATGTTCTTCAATACAAACTTTGTTCATTAAATTAAAGAACTGTTCATCAGATGCCAAATTTGTTCATCATGTTTAAAATGTATTCACCAAATTCAAAAAAATGTTCATTCCTTTGAAATCACGAACTTTTTTTTGAATTCAAGAAATGTTTTTGAATCCAGTGAACATTTTTTAATTCCATGATAATTTATCATTTCGTGAACATTTTTACAAATCATGAACAATTTTTGAATTCACGAACATTTCACAAGTTTTAACTTTTTTGAAATCCCGAATTAGTCTTACAATGGAAAACAATTTTAAAAAAGCAAAAAAAAAGATGTTTCCGCTTTCCCGCCCCACACATGGGCCGGCCCATGAGGGAGCGCAGGGGGTACGCGCTCCGTCGTTCGCTGGCGTGTACAGCGCTAAATAGGAGGTCTGTGCTCTCCCCCCCCCATCCGGAGTCGCAGCCAAATCCGAAGCAGAGCAGAGCACCGGGAGGAACGCCATGGCCTTGAGCCGCGCGCTCCTCTCCCACATCCTTCACCGCCCGCCTCTCCTTGCATACGCTCACTCTCCTTCTTCCCAGTCTCTCTTTTTTGCGGGAAATTTTGAGCTTTATTCAAACAGCATCGGCACCAACACGATCAACCATCACGCTGGTCATGAGGAAACCGAGCGGAGAGTCCATCCAACAGTCGGTAACCTCAAGTGTATTTGCATGTTTCGCACACAAGTGGGCCGGCAGGTTGGCATTTCTTATTACATGCTGAATATCAAAGAAAGAAAAGATAAGGCTAGCCCATCAATTTCTAAAAGTAACGGCGCTACAATAGAGCGTGAAAAGCGTCGAGAGTGCCAATTGTACCACCTCTAAGCAATCTGTTTCCATAAGCACTCGTGAAAACCCCTGGAGCTTTGCAAAAATCACCCTATCTTGCAATGCCAAAGCTTCTACAATAAGTGGATCCGTAACATCGTGGTAAGGCTTGCTCCAGACAGCAATAAATTAAGGAGTTCTAGCTAAACCTCTTACTCCTCTCTTATTTTCAGTCAAAGAGACACTAGCATCCGTGTTGATATTGACCCAATCAGTCTCAGGCGGTCTCCATCCAAACCCAGGCAACATCCTGTTCTGGTCCAAAGGAAGCTCCAACAAAGCTAGAGTTTCTCTTATACAGTTCACGGACTCGACCGGGTCCATGCTCACTCTATCATGCGTTACGTTGTTACGAGAAGTCCATATCGGCCACATGACAGTGATTATTTTCGCCCGGTCTGCATCAGCAATACGTGAATCACAGAGGATGTCCTTGCACCACGTACTAGGGTGTAACTCAGGGAGCTTGAGGTGAAGCCAATGGCTCGCCTCTATCCAAAAGCTCTGTGCATGAGAACACTTAATCAAGGCATGAATCATATCTTCATCTGCCCCTGTATAGACCTTGCAGCGAGCTAAGGTCGCTATGTGTCTGTGTTGTAGTGTTGTTTCCACCGGAAGGATACCTCGAAGGACTCGCCACCAGAACACACGGACCTTGGGCAACACTTTGAGCTTCCATAGTCGTGTCCACACCTGTTTATTATTCTCTGAAGATTCTATGATCGCCCCTTCCTCTAGAGCAAATTGCTCGTTACGAGTCATTAGAGCACGATACGTGGATTTCACAGTGTAGGAACCCGACGGCTCATGAGCCCAAGCCCAGAAATCACCACCACCACCCTGTCTGAGCGGGATATTTAGAATTGCATCAGCATCTGGGTGTATGAAGTTATTCCTGACTAAATCAGCTTTCCAGGACCAACTATCATTGTCTATCAAATCTGCGACCATATGGAGTATGGCAGTACCAACCTGCTCCGAAGGTCGTAGTGATAATCTCCCTGGGAGCCATCTATCTTCCCAGATTCTTATAGAGGAGCCATCCCTGATCCTATTTAGTAGTCCAGCCTCCAATGTTGCCCTTCCTGCAACTATCGCTCGCCAGCTAGCCAAAGAATTGCATGGAACAGTAGCATGCATGAAATCTGTCGTTGGGAAGTAACGACCTTTTAGCACCCTAGAGCATAAAGCATGCGGACTTGTAATCAGCCTCCAACCATGTTTTCCCAACAAAGCAACATTGAAGCATTCTAGATCACGGAATCCCATTCCTCCTCTTATTTTTAGAAGTGACAAGGACTTCCAATCTATCCAATGCATGGAACGCCGGTCAATCGAACTGCCCCACCAAAATTTTGCCATCAGCGAGGAGATATTTTTGTACACTTTTTTCATGAGCTTAAAGCAGCTCATGGTGTACATTGGGACTGCCTGAGTCATTGACTTGATTAACACCTCCCTCGCCGCGCAAGAAACCAAACGTTCTGCTCCACCATTCAACTTTGATCTCACTCTCTCGCCGATGAAATCAAAAGTACCAGATGTAATTCATCCAACTGCAGTTGGGAGGCCTAAGTATCTTTCCTTGAAGGCCTCAACCGCAATGCCCATGGCACGTTTCAACATTACTCTGACTGGACGTGGTGTGTTTAGACTAAAAAAGATGGAGCTCTTCTCTCTGTTCACACATTGGCCCGAACAATCACCATATATCCTCAGGATGTTATTCAAACGCATTGCACTCTCCAGTTTAGCTTGCATAAATATAAGGCTGTCGTCTGCAAACAGTAGATGGTTAATCCATGGTGACTGGGTGCATACTCGAATTCCTTTGTCCGCATAGACTCCACCAAACTAGTTCGACAGAGTTGTGAAGCCCTCCGCGCAAGAAGAAATAGATATGGTGAAACGGGGTCTCCTTGTCGGAAGCCTCTAGATGGGGTAAAAAAGGGCAATAATTCACCATACATGTACTGCAAACCGAACTGATGAAACACATTTCAAGATCAGTCGGATAAAGGTTGATCTGAATCCCAATTTAGTCATGATGGCCTCAAGGTAATGCCATTCAACATGGTCATACGCTTTCGTCATGTCTAATTTTACAGCACACACCCAATTCTTTCCTTTCTTCCTCTTCTTCATTGCATGAACACTCTCGTGCACAATAAAACATTATCCGTTATGAGGCGCCCGGGCACAAACGCACTTTGCTCCTCACTTACTATTTCATGATGAAACTCCCTCATCCTGTTGGCAATACATTTGGCAGTGATTTTGTATAAAATAGGACATAGGGAGATAGTTCTATACTGGTTTATCCTCTGTGGGTGTCGTACCTTAGGGATTAGTGTAATTGAGGTGTCGTTCATGCCTGTAGGTAGCTCGCCTCCATTCAAAAAACCCAACACCGCCAGGACTATATCATCTTTCAATAAGGACCAGTGTCTCTGAAAAAATCCTGTAGTAAAACCATCCACACCAGGCGCCTTGGACGGGGCCATCTGAAATAGCGCGGTCCATACCTCCTTTTCCGTGAACGGCATATCAAGATGTGCGTTCATGGGGCCGGTCACCCGAGTAGGAACCAACTCCATCAGCTCATCAAGTGGTTTAAACCCTTGAGATGTGTACAGATCCTAATAGAACTGCTGAACTTCAATCATGTCATCCTCCAGTGTTTGACAAACTGACCCATCTACACGCACAAGCCATTCAATATTTTTCATTCTTCTTCGTTGTGCTGCTTGTGCGTGAATTTTTTTCCTTATTTCGATCTCCTTCACGCAGGTACGACACTTAGACTGTTGACGCATCCATATTCCCTCTTGATGAATTGCCTCACGAAGCTTTTTAACTGTTGCCTTTTCTTCATCAGTGGGACCTCTTCCAGCAGCTCGACTATTCAGGCGATTCAAATTTTCACATAGTTTCCTGACTATGGCCGTCAAGCTACCAAACTCTCGTGCACCCCATGCAGTTAACGAGCTCTGCATTTCATGGAGTGAATGAAGAATGTTGTCTCTTGAACTACGTCAGTATTTCCCCAAAGAGGAAAGGATGATGCAGCACAGCTTTGGTAGGTATTTCTCTCAGTTATGAAACCAAGATTATCGAACCAGTAGGAGAACCAAGCAACACTATGTAAATGATACATGCACACAAAGACCAAATACTTGCAACCTGACATGTTAAGGGGGTTGTCAATCCCTTTCGGGTAACGGTGCCAAAAATTCGCACGTTGACGGGATAAAAATTATGATAGATTGGATAAATAGATCTCGATAAAATGTGAAATAAAAGATGCAAATAAAAAGTGCAGCAAGGTATTTTTGGGTTTTTGATAATATAGATCTGAAAATAAAAGTGGCAAATAATAGATCGGAAAGCAAATATGAAGAAGAATAGACCCAGGGGCGTAGATTTCACTAGTGGCTTCTCTCAAGAAAGATAGCATACGGTGGGTAAACAAATTACTGTTAGGAAATTGATAGAACTTCAAATAATTATGACGATATCCAGGCAATGATCATTATATAGGCATCATGTCCAAGATTAGTAGATCGACTCCTGCCTGCGTCTACTACTATTACTCCACACATCGACCGCTATCCAACATGCATCTAGTGTATTAAGTTCATGGAGAAACGGAGTAATGCAATAAGAACGATGACATGATGTAGACAAGATCTATTCATGTAGGAACAGACCCCATCTTGTTATCCTTAATGGCAACGATCAATACGTGTCTTGCTGTCCCTTCTGTCACTGGAAAAAAACACCGCACGACCGAACCCATCACAAAGCACCTCTTCCCATGGCAATAAAAATCGATCTAGTCGGCCTAACTAAACCAAATATTTGAAGAAGAAATACGAGGCTATAAGTAATCATGCATATAAGGGATCAAAAGAAGACGCAAATAACTTTCATGGATAAAATAGATCTGATCATAAACTCAAAATTCATCGGATCCCAACAAACACACCAGAAAAAGAGTTACATCAAATAGATCTCCAAGAGACCATTTTATTGAGAATCAAAAGTGAGAGAGGAAGCCATCTAGCTACTAACTACGGACCCGTAGGTCTATAATGAACTACTCACGCATCATCAGAGAGGCACTAATGAGGATGATGAACCCCTCTATGATGGTGTCTAGATTGGATCTAGTGGTTCTGGAACTTGTGGCGGCTGGAATTATGTTTCGTCAACTCTCCTAGGGTTTTTGGATTTTCAGGGTATTTATAGAGCAAAGAGGAGGTGCGGGAGGCGGCCGAGGTGGGCACAGCCCACCAGGATGCGCCTGGGCCCCCAGGCGCGCCCAGGTGGGTTGTGCTCCCCTCGGAGCCCCCCTCTGGTACTTCTTTGGCCCAACAGGTGTCTTCTGGTCTAGAAAAAATCTCCAAAACGTTCCGCTGCGTTAGGACTCCGTTTGGTATTGATTTTCTGCGAAGTAAAAAACAAGCAAAAAACAACAACTGGCACTAGGCACTATGTCAATAGGTTAGTCCCAAAAAATGATATAAAGTTGCTATAAAATGATTGTAGAACATCCAAAAATGATAATATAACAACATGGAACAAGCAAAAATTATAAATACGTTGGAGACGTATCAAAGAACTCCAGCCAGACCCTACAAACTGGGCCCCTTTTGCGAGTTATTTAGGACAACACTATCGTAGTCTGCATGTGTCTGCACATCCTCGTAGCGAAATTGTTTCGCTCCTCTTCTTCTTCCGTCGACCACTTGTTCCCACAGCTCAACCAGTACAAAGCAATGGTCAGATTCCGTGGTACTGATGTGTCGAACTCTAGTATGACCAAAACAATTAATGAAGGCCGGATTCCCGAAGGCTCTATCCAGCCGAGCTTTTACATTGTCATCACCTGCTTGGCCATTATCCCATGTATACTCCATTCCAGAACACCCTAGGTCCTGGAACAAGTACTCATCTATTACATCTCGGAACGCCCGCATCTGCCACTTGGGACGGGTAGCCCGCGAAAAGTGTTCCGAGGCATATAGTATCTCATTAAAATCCCCAACACATAACCATGTTGGGTGCTGGATGGAGAATAAAGTTCGAAGAAACCTCCAGCTATGTTGTCTATCAGCTACTCGTGGGGGCTCCATAGAAACCCGTGAGTCTCCATTTTTAAGAACTCTGCTCACTTTTCTGCAACATTACATCAATGTGGCAGAACTATAATTCTGAAGATCAACCTGAACTTCAGCTAACCAAAACAGAACAATGCCTCAACTCAGCCCAGCACTGTCCACTGCAAAACAACCTACAAAACCAAGTTGATTCTTTAGGCTTTCCACCCTCTTTGCCGCAATCTTTGTCTCCATCACAAACAGAAGACATGGCCCTTCTTGCTTCACTAAACTACGAAGCTCACGAACTGCCGCTAGGTTCCCAAGCCCACGGCAGTTCCAGCTGAGGCAATTCATTGCGTCGGGCAGGGCTGCGCTGCAGCCTTTGCCGATGCCCCGGAGTTAACTGGGGTGGCTTTCTTTTTCTTTGGCGTCCTCTCACCATCTACACTCTTCTTAGAGGAGTCAGTAGGGTCCTCGTCAACACCCTTCTTGTCTCCCCCTTGATCATGTGGCTCGTTCATCAGCAAGGGTAAACCCTCCTGTACTCCTATTTCTTTCCCTGTGGCCCTCCCTTTCTTTTGTTCTGATTTGTATTGTTTGCCGGGGAAGTAACCTCAGTTCCTTACTCGACTGCAATACTTGAACCCTTTGTCTCAGCTGTATAATTTTGGTTGCGCGAGTGCTCTTTGGACATGTTCTCACTGGAGCCAGGTATTTTATGATCATCTGTGCCCGCAATCCTTTCCCAAAGGGGAGATCCCCATTGGCATCCCTCATCCCAGGGGACGGACAGTGCAAGTCAGAGTGGCCCAAACGTCCACATGAAAAGCAGAAGTGTGGACCATTCTCATATTGAATATCATAGAGATCCGTCCTCTTCCTCCGCGCTGACTCGATCAGAATCCAACGCCTTAGTGGTTTTTCCACATCAACTGACACTCTGGCTCTAAGATAGCCATTAGCATGATCAAACTGCACGTGAGATGCCTGCTTATCAATCTGCTTGGCTATAGCACCACACCACTTGTCATTATGCAGGTTAAAGGGCAGATTAACAACCCTCGCCCACATATGAATCTTGTCAAACCTCAATTCAGACGGTCGCATGCATTCATCAAACTCCGCCAAGACGACAACATTTTTACTAACATGCCACGGCGCCCCTTCCCAGACACGATACCGATCTCTTTGACTAGCAAACTCAGCCACAAACATGTTTTCTCCAACAGATCTAAAGACCAAACCTTTAGTCTTTCCCCAAGCTGGACGGAGTGCGCTGATGATTGTTTGGATGTGTAGAATCTTCCTGTGCAGCACTTTCCCGGCCAGCATCTACTTTTCTTGCACCCCTTCATCCCTATCATTAAGAACAAGCGGCGTGGCCTCCTCCTCGGTGATATCCAGTTTACCTAGAGCCTCCACTAACCTCGCCCTCGCCGCACGTGGCGACAAGCCGACAAGGGCTCCTTCCCGTTGCCATGGCCCGATGATGTTGCCATGTTCAAGCCAGAAATTCTGTGCGCCGCGCCGAAGAACAACACGCGCCGCCAGACTCCACCCGCAAACCCTAATCGCCCCTGGTGGAGCGCCCCGGGAATTTCGGGGGGGAAATGAGGCTACTTGAATGAGAATCCTAATTCGACTACTCTTCCCAGTCTCTCTCGCACGCCCTGAACACGCTTGGGCTGTCAGAGCTGACGTTGATAGTACATAGTATTTGCAGAGCTGATTCGAGGCACATATTCTAGTTACCTCCTCAATATGATGCATGTATATGTCTGTACTGTACTACTGACATTCTGTTTATTGACGATAGATGTCGAAGTCTGCTCCTTCAAATCTGTCTCGCATTAACCTCCTTGACCCAAAAGATGTAAGTTCAGTGTAATATGAATTCAATGTTCTGCTTTTGTGTTACTTTGATTATGTTTATAGGTTTATGCATTTTGATTTGTTCTGGTAGATCTCTCACGCTTTGCAGGTGATTGTGAACAAAATCAAACGCTGCAAAACTGACTCGCTCCCTGGGTCTGTAGCCTCTCCTTCCCCCTCTCACCGCAATTTGAATTAATATAGCCATTGGTAACGAAATTCATGTCATTCAACTTGTACGCTCCAGCTTGGGATTCGACAACCCAGAGAGGCCGGAATGCAAAAATCTTCTCTCAGTCTACCAGATCATCACTGGAAAAACAAAAGAGGTTACTTTTGCATGCTTGAATAACCTGCTCAGCCAGAACATGAAACAGGGTCTCCTGCACATGGACCAACATCATGTTTTGATACAAAACATAATTTACCCATTTGGTTTTTGCAGGAAGTTGTTGGTGAATGCCGAGATATGAACCGGGGGACATTCAAGGCTACCCTTACGGATGCCTTAATTGATCATCTCCAGCCTATTCAGGTCTGATAATCTTTAGGATTTGTGTGGTCTAATCATGTTCACCCTATCCAAGTATACTTGATCATTGTACTAGGGATGCAGGCAGCCGCGTCCGCATCTGCCCACCAAAGAAATTAATGCTGTCCGTTCACGCATTAACCACTAAAGTAGTACTCCCTCTGTTCATTTTTATAAGGCGCTGTAGACATTTGACAGCATGCAAAACAACTCAATTTTAGTTGTCTGAAATGACTTATAAAAGTGGACGAAGGGAGTACTACAGTACGTCCCTTTCAAAAAAAAAAGTACTACAGTACGTGCTTTAGTTCATTCAATCTCCAGTGGACGGATGCGAAGATGCGGACTGTCCGCCTGCATCCCTGATTGTAACGTACACCCTAGTTAGTTAACCAAATTATTTTCACTAGTATAATTAATTTAATCTTGCATATGCTCCCTGGTTATACATTCATCTTTTCACCTTTCTGTAGGTTCGATACGAGGAGATCATCTCTGATCCAGGTTATTTGGATAGTGTTCTGCTAGATGGGGCAGGGAAAGCTTCTGAGATAGCAGACGCCACTCTCAACAACGTCTATCAAGCCATGGGTTTCTTGCGCAGATAGCGTATGTAGAACATTTCACAAGAACTACAATTTTGTTTCTGCACTTGTAGGCCTTTCTGCTAGTGCTACTGATAAACATTTTGTTTGATGGTACTTGGATTAGCCTTTTGTTTCTGGTTGTTATGGACACTGTTAATAAATTGTGAAAGGATTATTTACCGAAATATAATGTCCAAATACCATCTCTGGACAACTTTACAGTTATTTTGTCAAAGTTACATGTGTGGGTATGGTGATAGCGCATACGTACGAAACATTTGCACAGACTGTACGCTCCCTGCTAATTGAATCAGCAGAGGAAAAAGCTTCATGTCAACCCTCCACTTAGGACTAACGCTGCTTGGCTGATGACTCTAGCAATCCTGTGGATCTCATGCTGTACAGATTGCCACGACTCGGAGGTATTTGTTTTCTTTGCAGTCTGAATGGCATCATCCGCACCTGGATACACTTCGGCTCCATAATCGTTGTACAGTGAAGGTCCATAAATCTGCGTGATTTCTTTTCCGTAAGCATGACGGTATGTAATGAACCAACTACGTATTTTACCGAAACCACAGCTTACCATGTGTTTGTACCACGGTCTCCCAGAAAGTCCTTCCCTCTCTGTGAATGCCCGTTCAGTTATCATCAGCCGGTCATTCAGATCTCTTACCCTCAACGGGTTGTTTCGCCAGGGGGACCAAAATTTCCATGTTTGCAGAGCCTAATTACCAAGATGAACTTAGAAAGCCAAAAACTTCCATGTTTGCAGAGCTTAATTATCAAGATGAACTTAGAAAGCTCGAAGTTAAAACTATGTCCCAACAACAACAGCAGACAGCAATACCTGAAGTTCAGAATCCACTTTCAGCACTGCTCTATTGAACTGTTTGATCGACCTGTGGAGGGGAGATAAGCTGACAGGCATTCCTAGTACTCTCTTATTTATATCCACTGCACCATTCTGCGAAAGAGAGAACTACTGTCACGATCCTCCAAATTTAAACCCCTAATTACTGAGAGAAGATGCTCAGTTCTGAAAAAGTTGGGTATGGGGGAGAGCTCTGAACGACATGTTACCTCGAGCTCTGTGGCATATGAGCTGTAGTTGAAGGGTAGGATCTCCTCATCTGAAAGCCTCAAAGCAACAAGCCCCCATATGCTTGCCACTACAAGAAGAGATG
Source organism: Aegilops bicornis (assembly GCA_021605145.1). Taxonomy (NCBI): domain Eukaryota; kingdom Viridiplantae; phylum Streptophyta; class Magnoliopsida; order Poales; family Poaceae; genus Aegilops; species Aegilops bicornis. The sequence continues at coordinate 541,997,640 of CM038671.1, forward strand.
ATTTTAGCTAGAGTTTTGGCTAGTGGGCTTATGCAAGTATTTTGCAAATGCAACAAAATTTAGCACAGCATATTTTCGATGATCAACTCAACACAAAAGTATATACGACAGTGTTAAAAAAAAGTATATACGACAGGCACTTGTTCACTTGGTAAGTATGGTTAAGATGTACAGTATGCTTCACACGTTTTACCAATGTCCCATGATCCTCCCTACTTTTGTGTTGTGCCTCCTGCTGGATAGCCACAGACAAGTTCCTGTCTGCAATGGAAGTCCAGAAATGTGAATCGTGTCGTTGTTATGGGTCAGAGGAGCACATGGAGACCTATGTTGACATCGAGCTTGTCATCTTAGAGCTGGCACAAACCCCCGCGTCACCTTCCCTTGCAGCTCGGGGGTTCACTCGTGCGCAGCCACCGGTGGCTCCCCCAACCTCCTCCCGTCCCTCGCCGCGGCCTGAGGTTGGCGCCGAGCAAGCCCAAGCCGCAGCCAAGGAAGGTGGCGGCGGGGCTCGTGCTGCTCCGCCCTGTCCGGGGGCGGCGGCTTGCGGACGGAGCGGGGGTGGCGGCGCACCCGTTGGCTCTGCTCTGGCGACCTGGGGATGGCGCGGGGGGTGGCGGCGGTCCGACGTGGCCGTCGATCTGGACGCGGTGGTGGTGGCGGCGCCCTCGGCTGGGGGTGCTCGAGGGCGGTGGATGGATCGCTTCTTAACTGCGTGGGCTGTGAGTCGTCGGTGGATCTCCTTTCCGCTGCAGCCTCTCTCCCGCTGCACTTGGTGGCTTGCGGTTTCAACCGTCTTGACACGTTGGCGGGGGCTGGTAGAGGTTGATTCGGACCGGAGAAAACTCTGGATGGCTCGCTCATCCCAACGGTTCGACGACCATGGTCGCTGCTCTCCTCCTTGCAGCATCGTCGAGGTCCCTCCCCTACACCCCGACCCCATGCCCGGGTGAAGACCCAAAATCTCCTCAGATTGGCAGCGGCGGCACTGTGTGTGCCGTGCCCTTCTTGGAGGCGCCTCCTGGGGCGCTAGGGTGCTCGGTTAGAGGAACTGCAGGCGAAGGGGATGGGACCAGTGACAGCTGGTGGTGTTCGCGATGGAGGAGTGGCGTGGCATCTGGCACGTCGACAATGGCGGATCTCGGAGGCATGGAGCAGTGGGGTCTTGGCTGTGGACGCATGTTGATGGACGAGCACAGGATGGTGGCGCTGTCTGGTGTCGTGGTGGCGTTGACGGCAGTTGGGCCTGGCAAGGTTGATGCGTCAGTACCTGCTCTGAAGATGGATCGGTGTAAGACGGTGGCGGCGGCCTCTGCAGCGTGAGCGTGCGGTGACCACTGAGAGTGCGCCGGACCGGTGTGTGCCCAGACCCGGCAATGCGGCTTGGTTGGGGCCTCCGGCTTTAGATGTTGGGCTTTGGTGTGAGGTCTGGGTATGCGGCTTAGACAATCGGCACCCCTTCATCAAGTTGATAGGAATAGCGACGATTGTTGCTGAGATGGTGGCTTCAGACTTATTGATGTACTATTTTGTAAGGTCTTGATGAATAATTAATAAAATGGCTGCATGCATCATCCTGATGCAGAGACCGGGGGTCATCCTCCTTTTCAAAAAAAAAATCTTAGGGCTGGCACAAAAAATAAAAGAGCAGTTCGAAGACAAACTGCTTGTGGAGAGGGGTGTAATGTCATGGGCAGACTTAGGAAGGAGGACAATAGGAATGCAATTTGCTAGGAAAGTGGTGCATCTCCAACCGATCCCCAATAACAATTTTTATATTACTGGGGATGGTTGCTTTCGCAGATCCCCAATAACCCCCATCCCCAATTACATATGGGCCCCACTTATCAATGAGATATTTCTTCCAGAAGACAATGATGGAGACAAGAGGGTGGCTACGTGGTGTTCAATGGTGGGCCCCATGGTATTGGGAAAGAGGCAACTCTCCTTCTATATTGGGGGAGTTGGGGTGATTTATTGATGGTCACCGATAAGATGGGACGGGATTGGGGGTCTATTGGAGCTGATATTTTTTCCCAACTCCCTAAATACAGAGAAATGGGACAGAGGATTGGGGATCGGTTGAAGATGCTCTTATGTTCTTAGTGGTCAAATCTGAGTTTTCCCTATAAAAGGCACACCATATACGACCAATCAAGCAACGAGAAGAACAAACTAGTAAAGATCTAATCCCAATCACTCACTTATATGCCTATCATCCCCTGCACGCCAGCCTACCCTTGCTCCTCGGAGCCATAACTCCAACTTTGTCATGTTCATCAGTCTCGAGACCGCAAGTAATTTTAGCATAGGTTCGTTGCTATGGCGTACCTGCAACATGCCTGCGGAACATGGGATCTCCATACTTTTCCATCCATGTGAAGTCATCATACAAGCTATGGTACACTGCGTATCCTGCAAACAAGTAGCACTCTAATTCAATTTGATCTAGTAAAAGAATTCGCAATCAGTCAAGTGCAAACAGCAAAACATTTCAGGAATGTAACTTAATGAACATAGGCAGATAAAAAAAGCATAAAACAAACCTGACCCAATAGCCATGTCGACTGAAGGAATACCAATATGTTGAACAAAGGCAGAATAATCTGATCCTCCACCTCCTAACCTTCCAATCTTAATATATAAGTGTGTCATCAGAAATCTAGTATAGCAAAAGCATCACACACCTGAACTTAGAACAAGAGGAAATAGAACTGTCTAAACTATACATAATATTCCTTTTACATGCTAGTGTGCAGAATACTGAGAGAACAAATTTGTGTGACATGCTTTAGTTAACATTAAGTGCATACCAGAGAACTATCAGAAGCCATCCACAAGTCATACAGACTTTCTGTTCCATTATCCGGATTTTGAACCTTCCTCGGAAAGAAAGAAAACACAGCGTATTAAGAGAAGTAGAGAATCCTTAACACTAATTCACTCTTTGGTTTTTAATAGAAATTCCTACTGAAAACAATTCCATTACAGTAAACTATTCCTTCTTTCAAAAGTAACAACTATAAGCAATGACAAAACAAGCCGAGCGCAGGTTAGAGAGAAAAGAATTTATTGATTGTAAATTTGTTGCCCCACTGTCCCCTTGGCATAATTGCACGAGCCATGCAATTCAAGTCCCTTGTAGTTTTTGGCCACGTACGAGTTACAACATGCTGTTGGTGTCTAACTATGCCAAAACTTAGAGCAAATTAGTTTGTATATTAAACTTGCCAAAGTTTGCCTTTTCCTTTTTGCCAAACTTGCCTAAGTTTAGGTCATAAAAACTGAAACCACTTTGGTTAGAATTTTGCACACTTTAGACCCAGGTGCTGTAAATGGAATTTTGCCACATGTGAGACTACGGACCAAATGGATGCACAAGTCAGGGTGTGGGAAGTGTGGAATTCTGGTTAATCTAAAGGTCTGGTTATGAACGAAACAAGGCCTTGGCCAAACCGCGGCTTGCCAGAAAAAACTCTAGATCTTCTTACGTAAATGCTATGTCACCATGAAAGCAAGCGACCCTCGGCGGGTCGGATCTAACCCTAATATTTTTGTATATATTTGCTGTTGACTGAATAGGCATGTCTATTTACTGAATAGACATGTCTATTTCGACTATTATACCTTTTTACTCGCCTGCTTTAGCAACTCATCAAGTTGAGGAGTGGCTGATGCGTCAACTCCAGAACCAGACACCCCAACATCTACATTCAGGTAAGCAACAGTTCTCGAAGTTAGCATTGCCCTGTTCTCTTCAACCCATTCTGTGGATCCTATCTGCAATTTTCTAAAGAAATTAGTATGAAAAGGACAGGCGAACTGCTTGTTAATAGTACAAGGGAAAGGAGAGAGAGAGAGAGAGAGAGAGAGAGAGAGACCAATCCATACTCTTCAGCATCCCAATTACACAAAATGATGGTTCGACGAGGTCTCCAACCCTTGTTTTGTAGCATAGACAGCCTTTGAGCTAGCTACATTCAATAGTAGTTAACAAGCCAATGTGTTCCTCTAGATCATTAGTAGACTAAAACAAAGGGGTGACATAGAGCAACTGAGTATGCCATACCTCAAGCAAGGCTGCCGTTCCGCTGTTTGGGTCAGCTGCCCCAAATGTCCATGCATCACGATGGTTGCCAAGAATAACATACCTGTATGTGCATGATAATTATTACTGGATATGTAGTTATCCATGTACTGAATCTCTTACATGCAAAATCATCAGTGGTAATAAACAGTAGAAACCTAAGATGGTTCTTGGTGTCTGTTTCAAAATTGTAATCCAAGATATCTCTAATTAACTACTGATGAAATGTAGCTGAGTTTCTCTGATGCAATTATAACAATGTAGTTATAAGTTTGTTGAAATTTCGTTATCAAGGGTACTCATATTGTGGCCTATGGCACGGATTTGGAGTCAGTCATTTGGAGTTGAGTCAGAGGGCACACTGTTGCCGACAGTAGGGGGTTTGGTGGGCGCTGAAGTGGAATTCCCATTGAAGAGAAGTGTATGGCAAAATGGTGAGCGGTTTTGCCATTTGGGGATATTGACCACAAAAAGGAGAAACGCGGAGAGTTTCGTTTACCTGTCGGGTTCTTCTTTACCTTCAATCACCGAAATAACATTCTGAATAGTAGCTATCGTCTCATTCCCCTGAAAGAAACACACAAGCATCACTCGAGTCAGCCAGGAAGTGGAACCAAAAAGAGAAAGGCAGATCTCGTCTCCACATCAATTTGACAGCAACTTACTGTGTATGTCAGATTGAGTACCGCAGGCCCGGGCCCGAGGCGGTAAACCGGCGCGCCGTCACCGCCTTGCCAATCCTCTGGCGCGACGTCCCCGCCGACGAGCCGTAGTATCTCCTCCCCGTCCCTCCCCGACACCGGCAGCGCCGGTATCCCCGGCATGTCGTCCGTGGACATCGCCTCCGCGACGCTCACACGCTCGCAACCTTCCGACGACGCCCACATCGGCGTCGTGGGGTCCCCCACCCCCTTGAACGTGCTCCCCACCTGCACGCCGGTCGGCGGCATCCACGGCCCATCCGGGAAGGCCTTCCCCGGCGTGTAGTCCTTGGGGTCGGTGAATATCACAGCCGCCGCCGCGCCAGCGTCACGGGCGTTCTTCACGATGTCGCCCCGGTACACCTTGCCGTAGCGCGCGAGGGCGACCTTCCCGGTGACGTTTACGCCCCGGGAGGCGAGGTAGGCGTAGTCCTCCGTGCGGCCGTAGTTGGCGTATACCACCTCGGCGGCGGCCGAGCCGGACGCGGCGTAGGCGAGGAAGGTGGGGACGACCTCCGCCGAGGCCGCGGCGTAGGGGTCGCCAGGGTAGGTGTCCTGCACCAACGCGAAGGCAGTGGCGTCGCGGCCTGGCGCGGAGAGGGAGAGGGAGCGGCGGACGGGGTAGGAGAGGAGGACCTCGTAGGGCGTGACGCGGGTGGGGAAGGAGAGGGAGGAGAGCGTGGAGACGACGTGGTCCGCGGCGAGCGCGTTGGCCTCGGTGCCCGCGAGGTGGGGGCGGACGGTGAGCGCGCGCAGGTGCGCGGCGGCGGTGTCGTTGGAACCCAGTGAGAGGAAGAGGGATTGGTAGTACGACGGGGCGGGCGCGACGAGGAGGTGGTAGTAGGTGGCGAACAAGGCGCCGACGAGGAGAGGGAGCGGGTGGAGCCTCGCGGTCGCCCGGGGAGGAGGAAGAGGAGGGGCGGCGGGGATGAGCGGGGTAAGCAAGCAGGAGTCGTCGTCGCCGAGCGGAGGCGGCATGGCGGCGGCGTCCGGCGGCGGCACTGGCGAGGCGGGGTAGTCAGTCCGGTAGTGCCTGGCGTGTGGTGGTGCGGCGGGAGAGCCCGAGTGGAGTGGGTAGTAGAGTATAGACGCAGGGAACGGTGGCGTTTCCCTGTCTTCCGCTGACATCTGGGTCCCGGTGCGATGTTTACGTTTTATACGTTATCTTTCGCTGTCCTTGGTACAGCGTGGCGTGTGCTTCGTCGAATAATCGTGCAATACGTTTTCGACCTTTGCGACGTGGTGGTGGGCTGGCTGGGTGGGGTAAGACGTGGATTGATTCGGATTAGGCCTTTGTTTATGGCTTCATTATTTGGGGGTCCATTTCTCGTTCCTAGGATTATTTTTTCTGAACATAGTATACAGACGCAAGCGCTCATATATGTACGGCATACACTTTTTCCTCTTGAATACGTAAAGCTCGCGTATCATTGCATTGATAGAAGGAATATAATGAGTACAGATAGGGGTACAACACATGACACGAACGCAGACAGGCGTGAACATGGTGCCCGGAGCAGAAAGAAAGGAATGCTCAGCCCGAACAGAGGATACATCACAGCTAAAACTACCAAGCCCGAACCAAGAGCGGCAACGCTGAACCAACAAGAGCACCTACATCTCGAGAACCAAAATCGGGGACACAGCGAGCGAGCAAGATGGCGCCTTCAAGAAGGAGCACGACACCGAGACGCCGTCGCCATCCGGTCCGGAGGAACCAGACCTAGGGTTTCCCCTGAGCTCGAAGAGGGGCTCAGCCGAGAGCCTTGGCAGCGCCTCCAACAAGGAAACGACATCCGCAGATGCCGCTGTTACCAGCATCGGCAAGCCGAGCAAGGATTTCTCCCTAGCCTGAGGCTGAGCAATCCCATAGCCGCCGTATCTGGAGTCGAAGATGAGGAAGCCAACGCCGGTCGGAGCCACCACTTCGGAAGGGGGTTGGCAAGGCTGCATCTGCCGTCGTAGGATGGCACCGCCTCTGAACCCACGAGCACTGGATCTGGCAAAAGTGGAGGCTTTGAGGCGTACAATGTAGGGCATGCGGCGAACTGAACCACGAGGGGGTTGGGCGATGGCGGCAATGCCTACAAGCAAGGACTGGAGGGACGCAGATCCTGGCTACCGTGGCCATAGCCGTCGGGACGTCGGGGAGCTAGGCGAGCTGGAAGGAACGCAGCTGCTGGGTCGCCTAGGCCGGAGCCGCCCGGCAGAGGACGCCGGCAACCAAGGACACCGGAGGAACGCGGGTCCAAGGTCGTCGGGGCCGGAGCAGTGCCAGCAAGTACCTGTTGGGAAACGTAGCATGCAATTTTAAAAAAAAATCCTACGCTCACGCAAGATCTATCTAGGAGATGCATAGCAACGAGGGGGGAGAGTGTTTCTACGTACCCTTGTAGACCGAAAGCGGAAGCGTTTTGACACCGCGGTTGATGTAGTCGAACTTCTTCTAGATCCGACCGATCAAGCACCGAACGTACGACACCTCTGAGTTCTGCACACGTTCAGCTCGATGACGTCCCTCGTCCTCTTTGATCCAGCAAGGTGTCGAGGAAGTAGAAAAGTTCCGTCAACACGACGGCATGGTGACGGTGACGGTGAAGTGATCCACGCAGGACTTCGCCTAAGCACCTCGAGAATATGACCGAGGTTGTAAAATGTGGATGGGGGCGCCGCACATGGCTAACAATTGATCTTGTGTGTTCTAGCGGTGCCCCCTCCACATATATATAGGTTGGAGGGGAGGGGAGGCGGCCAAGGGGCGCCCCAAGTAGGCCGAATCCTACTTGGGGTCCTCCCCAATTCGGCCTCCCCCCTTCCATATTGCCGGAAGAAAACGAGAAGGGGGAAGAGAGAAAGGAAGGGGGCCGAACATCCCTTGTTCCTTATCCAATTCGGCCTCCTGCCTAAGGGGTGGCGCGCCACCCCTTGTGGGCTGGTGTGCTCCCCTCTTATGGCCCATATGGCCCATATCTTCCCCCGGGGGGTTCCGGTAACCCCCCCTTCCCCCCCTCCCCCCCCGGTACTCCGATAAATACCCGATACTATCCAGAACACTTCCGGTGTCCGAATACTATCATCCTATATATCAATCTTTACCTCTCGACCATTTCGAGACTCCTCGTCATGTCCACGATCTCATTCAGGACTCCGAACAACATTCGGTCACCAAATCATATAACTCATATAATACTAAATCGTCATCGAACGTTAAGTGTGCGGACCCTACGGGTTTGAGAACTATGTAGACATGACCGAAACACTTCTCTGGTCAATAACTGATGACCCACAAGTATTTAATAAACTCCCACTTAGATAGACATCCCTCTAGTCATCTAAGTGATACATGATCCGAATCGACTAGGCCGTGTCCGATCATCACGTGAGACGGACTAGTCATCAACGGTGAACATCTCCATGTTGATCGTATCTACTATACGACTCATGTTCGACCTTTCGGTCTCTCGTGTTCCGAGGCCATGTCTGTACATGCTAGGCTCGTCAAATCAACCTAAGTGTTTTGCATGTGTAAATCTGGCTTACACCCGTTGTATTCGAGCGTTAGAATCTATCACACCCGATCATCACGTGGTGCTTCGAAACAACAAACCTTCGCAACGGTGCACAGTTAGGGGGAACACTTTCTTGAAATTTTTAGAGAGGGATCATCTTATTTATGCTACCGTCGTTCAAAGTAAATAAGATGTAAACATGACAAACATCACATGCAAATCATAAAGTGACATGATATGGCCAATATCATCTTGCGCCTTTTGATCTCCATCTTCGAGGCGCGGCATGATCACCTTCGTCACCGGCATGACACCATGATCTCCATCATCATGATCTCCATCATCGTGTCTTCATGAAGTTGTCTCGCCAACTATTACTTCTACTACTATGGCTAACGGTTAGCAATAAAGTAAAGTAATTACATGGCGTTTTCATTGACATGCAGATCATACAATAAATTAAGACAACTCCTATGGCTCCTGCCGGTTGTCATACTCATCGACATGCAAGTCGTGATTCCTATTACAAGAACATGATCAATCTCATACATCACACATATATAATTCATCACATCCTTTTGGCCATATCACATCACATAGTATACCCTGCAAAAACAAGTTAGACGTCCTCTAATTGTTGTTGCATGTTTTACCTGGCTGCTATGGGTTTCTAGCAAGAACGTTTCTTACCTACGCAAAAGCCACAACGGTGATATGCCAATTGCTATTTACCCTTCATAAGGACCCTCTTCATCGAATCCGATCCGACTAAAGTGGGAGAGACAGACACCCGCTAGCCACCTTATGCATCAAGTGCATGTCAGTCGGTGGAACCTGTCTCACGTAAGTGTACGTGAAAGGTCGGTCCGGGCCGCTTCATCCCACAGTGCCGCCGAATCAAGATAAGACTAGTAACGGCAAGCAAATTGAACAAATCATCGCCCACAACTACTTTGTGTTCTACTCGTGCATAGAATCTACGCATAGACCTAGCTCATGATGCCACTATTGGGGAACATAGCAATAATTCAAAATTTTCCTACGTGTCACCAAGATCAATCTAGGAGATGCTAGCAACGAGAGGGAGGGAGTGCATCTTCATACCCTTGAAGATCGCTAAGCGGAAGCATTACAAGAACGCGGTTGATGGAGTCGTACTCACTGCGATTCAAATCACGGAAGATCCGATCTAGCGCCCGAGCAGACGACGCCTCCGCGTTCAACACACGTACCGCCCGGGGACGTCTCCTCCTTCTTGATCCAGCAAGGGGAGAGGAGAAGTTGAGGGAGAACTCTGGCAGCACGACGGCGTGGTGGTGGAGCTTGTGGTATTCCTGCAGGGCTTCGCCAAGCTCTATGGAGGAGAAGGAAGAGTTGGAGGAGGGAGGGGCTGCGCCAGGAGCAGGGGTGTGGCTGCCCTCTCTCTCCCTCACTATATGTAGGGGGGAAGGGGGTGGAGGAGGCGCCCTAGGGGAGGGGTGGCGGCCACAGGGGAAACCCTAGATGGGTTTGGGAGCCCCCACCCCTAGGAAACTTGCCCCCCAAGCCGGGAGGGGTGGCTGCCCTAGGGGAGGCGCCCCCACCTCTCCACGATACGTGAGATGGGGTGGGAGGGGCGAACAACCCCTTAGTTGGCTTATGTGCCCCCTCCCCTTGGTCCATAAGCCCCCCCAACGCTTGCCGGGGCCTCCGAAACACCTTTCGGTCACGCTGGTCGTCACCCGGTACTCCCAGAACAATTCCGGACTCCAATACCCTTCGTCCAATATATCGATCTTCACCTTTGGACCATTCCGGAGTTCCTCGTCACGTTCGAGATCTCATCCGGGACTCCGAACAACCTTCGGTAACCACATACTATTTCCCATAACAACTCTAGCGTCACCGAACCTTAAGTGTGTAGACCCTACGGGTTCGGGAACCATGTAGACATGACCGAGACATTCTCCGGCCAATAACCAACAGCGGGTCTGGATACCCATGTTGGCTCCCACATGTTCCACGATGATCTCATCGGATGAACCACGATGTCAGGGATTCAATCAATCCCGTATTCAATTCCCTTTGTCTATCGGTATGTTACTTGCCCGAGATTCGATCGTCGGTATCCCCATACCTCGTTCAATCTTGTTACCGGCAAGTCTCTTTACTCGTTCCGTAACGCATGATCCCGTGGCTAACTCCTTATTCACGTTGAGCTCATTATGATGATGCATTACCGAGTGGGCCCAGAGACACCTCTCCGTCATACGGAGTGACAAATCCCAGTCTCGATTCGTGCCAACCCAACAGACACTTTCGGAGATACCTTTAGTGCACCTTTATAGTCACCTAGTTACGTTGTGACGTTTGATACACCCAAATCACTCCTACGGTATCCGGGAGTTGCACAATCTCATGGTCTAAGGAAATGACATTAGAAAAGCTCTAGCAAACGAACTACACGATCCTGTGCTATGCTTAGGATTGGGTCTTGTCCATCACATCATTCTCCTAATGATGTGATCCCGTTATGAATGGCATCCAATGTCCATGGTCGGGAAACCATAACCATCTATTGATCAACGAGCTAGTCAACTAGAGGCTTACTAGGGACATGTTGTGGTCTATGTATTCACACATGTATTACGGTTTCCAGTTAATACAATTATAGCATGAACAATAGACAATTATCATGAACAAGGAAATACAATAATAACCATTTTATTATTGCCTCTAGGGCATATTTCGAACAGTCTCTCACTTGCACTAGAGTCAATAATCTAGTTCACATCACTATGTGATTGCAATGAATCCAACACCCATGGGGTTTGTTCATATCTCGCTTGTGAGAGAGGTTATTAGTCAACGGGTCTGAACCTTTCAGATCCGTGTGTGCTTTACAAATCTCTATGTCATCTTGTAGATGCAGCTACGACGCGCTACTTGGAGCTATTCCAAACAACTACTCTACTATACGAATCCGGTTTACTACTCAGAGTCATCGGATTAGTGTCAAAGTTTGCATCGACGTAACCCTTTACGACGAACTCTTTTACCACCTCCATAATTGAGAAAATTCCTTAGTCCACTAGTTACTAAGGATAAGTTCGACTGTTGTCATGTGATCCATGCCTGGATCACTCTTGTACCCCTTGACTGACTCATGGCAAGGCACACTTCAGGTGCGGTACACAACATAACATACTGTAGAGCCTACTCTAAAGCATAGGGGACGACCTTCGTCCTTTCTCTCTCTTCTGCCATGGTCAGGTCTTGAGTCTTACTCAATACTCACACCTTATAACACAGCCAAGAATTCCTTCTTTGTTGATCTATTTTGAACTCCTTCAAAATCTTATCATGGTATGTATTCATTTGAAAGTACTATTAAGCGTTTTTTTATCTATCCTTATAGATCTTGATGCTCAATGTTCAAGTAGCTTAATCCAGGTTTTCCAATGAAAAACACTTTTCAAATAACCCTGTATGCTTTCCAGAAATTCTACATCATTTCTGATCAACAATATGTTAACAACATATACTCATCAAAAATTCTATAGTGCTCCCACTCACTTTTTGGAAATACAAGTTTCTCATAAACTTTGTATAAACCCAAAATCTTTGATCATCTCATCAAAGCGTACATTACAACTCCGAGATGCTTACTCCAGTCCTTAGAAGGATTGCTGGAGCTTTGCATACTTGTTAGCATCTTTCAGGATTGACAAAACCTTCTGGTTGTATCACATACAACCTTTCCTCAAGAAAATCATCGAGGAAACAATGTTTTGACATCCTATCTGCAAGATTTCATAAATAATGCAGTAACTGCTAATACAATTCCAATAGACTCTTAGCATCGCTACGAGTGAGAAAGTCTCATTGTAGTCAACTCCTTGAACTTGTCGGAAAACATCTTAACGACAAGTCGAGCTTTCTTAATGGTGACACTTACCATCATTGTTCGTCTTCCTTTTAAAATCCATCCGCACTCAAATGTTCTTTACGACCATCAAGTAGTTCTTCCAAAGTCTATACTTTGTTTTTATACATGGATCCTCTCTCGGATTTTATGGCCTCGAGCCATTAAACGGAATCCGGGCCCACCATCGCTACACGATAGCTCGTAGGTTCATTGTGGTCTAGCAACATGACTTCCAAGATAGGATTACGACCACTCAAGTAGTACGCATCCTTGTCGACCCTCACGAGCTTTGGTAGTGACTTGATCCGAAGTTTCATGATCACTATCATAAGCTTCCACTTCAATTGGTGTAGGTGCCACAAGAACAACTTCCTGTGCCCTGCTACACACTAGTTGAAGTGACGGTTCAATAACCTCATCAATTCTCCACCATCCTCCCACTCAAGGCTTTCAAGAGAAACTTTTCCTCGAGAAAGGACCCATTTCTAGAAACAATAACTTTTGCTTCCGGATCTGAAATAGGAGGTATACCCAACTGTTTTGGGTATTCTATGAAGATGCAATTATCTGCTTTGGGTTCGAGATTATCAGCCTGAAACTTTTTCACATAAGCGTCGCAGCTCCAAACTTTTAAGAAACGACAGCTTATGTTTCTCTAAACCATAGTTCATACGGTGTCGTCTCAACGGAATTGCGTGGTGCCCTATTTAAAGTGAATGCAGTTGTCTCTAATGCCTAACCCATAAACCATAGTGGTAATTCGATAAGAGACATCATGGTATGCACCATATCCAATAGGGTGCGATTATGATGTTCGGACACACCATCACACTATGGTGTTCCAAAGCGGTATTAGGTGTGAAACAATTTCCACAATGTCTTAATTGTGTGCCAAACTCAGAACTCAGATATTCATCTCTATGATCATATCATAGACATTTTATCCTCTTGTCACGACGATCTTCAACTTCACTCTGAAATTACTTAAACCTTTCAATAATTCAGACTTGTGTTTCATCAACTAAATATACTCAGCATCTACTTAAATCATCTGGGAAGTAAGAACATAACGATATCCATCACAAGGCCTCAAAGACTCATTGGACTGCACACATCAAAATGTATTACTTCCAACAAGTTGCTTTCGTGTTCCATCTTACTGAAAACGAGGCCTTTCAGTCATCTTGCCCATGTGGTATGATTTGCATGTCTCAAGTGATTCAAAATCAAGTGACTCCAAACGATCCATCTGTATGGAGTTTCTTCATGCATATATACCAATAGACATGGTTCGCATGTCTCAATCTTTTCAAAACGAGTGAGACCAAAGATCCATCAACATGGAGCTTCTTCATGTGTTTTATACCAATATGACTCAAATGGCAGTGCCACAAGTATGTGGTACTATCATTACTATCTTATATGTTTTGGCATGAACATGTGTATCACTACGATCGAGATTCAATAAACCATTAATTTTAGGTGCAAGACCATTGAAGGTATTATTCAAATAAACAGAGTAACCATTATTCTCCTTAAATGAATAACCGTATTGCGATCAACATAATCCAATCATGTCTATGCTCAACACAAACACCAAATAACAATTATTTAGGTTTAACACCAATCCCGATGGTAGAGGGAGCGTGCGATGTTTGATCACATCAACCTTGGAAACACTTCCAACACATACTGTCATCTCACCTTTAGCTAGTCTCCGTAGCCTTTTATTTCGAGTTACTAACACTTAGCAACCGAACCGGTATTTATTACCCTGGTTGTTGGGGATATAACTATTTGTGTAAGCCGCCCATGAGGGGTCGGGTTACGCAAAGAAGAATTCATCAGAAGAAGCCCAAGGCCAAGCATGAAGATGGCGGTTCAATAAAGGGTTTAAAGCCCACAGGCAACTTAAGGCCCGTAGTGGTAAAACCGCCGTAATGGCATGACTTGTATGATAAGGTACAATTAACTAGTCACCGAAATTTGGACCTTTGTTTATGAGCCGTAGGGACTCTGTAGGCCGCAGGGCGTCAACCCGTGTATATAAGGGGACGACCCGCTGGCGGCTTAGGGCAAGAAACAACTCATCGAGAGCCGGGCATAGCGAATCTCGCTCCCTGGTCATCGAAACCCTAGCAATACCAAACCAACTAGACGTAGACTTACCTTCACCGTAAGGGGCCAAACTAGTATAACTCTCTTGTGTCCTTTGTCCCGATTAACCCCTTTAAGCTTCCTAGTTGTGATGGCTCCACGACTAAGTCCTTGCAAGAGGACATCTGCCGTGACAATTTCACGACAGTTGGCGCCCATCATGGGGCCAGCGCACGGTGGATTTGAGTTCTTGAAGGGCGACTTTGAAGGGCTCAAGGGATACTCAGTCGGCCGGATGACCAAAAGTCGTCGCGACAAGATCTACATCGGCGACGAAGGCTGGGGCCCCGACGCCGGCTCAGTTGAGTACGGGTACCGGGTCCCCTTTGGCGGAATCCACGCTTTCATCGCCGGATTGGTGAGCCAGGCCCTGTGAAAGCACAAGTGCTCCCTAGGTGGTTTTGGTAATTAATGTCAACATATCTCTTGTTGGACTAACACTTTTATCTAATATGTTTCAGATAAGTTCAACAATGGACTGGCATGGACTAAAGGATGTGGGAACTCCTTCAAGATGCTAAAGACAAAGGATTGGCTCAAGCTTCAAGATCAAGACTCTTCATTTTACATTTTAGTGATCCAAGATCACATTGAGTCTATAGGAAAAAGAGATCTCCAGGGGGAGAAAGAGATCTCCAGGGGGAGAGAATACTCAAGTAGAAGTATTTCTCAAGGATCCCAGATGCTTGGTGTTCAAGAGGAGAGATGCCACATGTCTTTTTGGGGGAAAGACATGTTCATGTGTGCTTACTTGCATTAAGCTCCGTTCTTTTATATCTTTTCAGCTCTGAATTTCTGTTCCCTATCTTCTCCCAATATCTCATGCTAGATTCAGGGGAGCAAGACATCTAAGGGAAAGGAATCATTCAAATTCATTGCATATCTTTACTCTTGGGGACATGTCTAATCCAATGTGGTACTTAGTACTCACTCTTTACATGTCATCCCAGTCTTGGTATTCTTGTGGTTTCTTCATTTTGCTCACGGCTAGTAGATGTACCTGTGTTATCTAACCTTGTTTGTGCAGGTTCATTCCACCCTAAGCCAACTCAAGACTACAAGGTAAGTATATGCATCACACTCGTGCGTATGAGGAATTCTTGCTGATGTACATACTGCTTGCAAGGACTCATGAGCATGAAGGTACTGTCTTTAATATTCTTTGCTCTGATGCATATGGCCAAGATACATGTAACACATTGCCTACTCTATCATGGTTATGCTCTCACATGTTTCTATATTCCATATTCACATGATTGCATACATATAGGGGAGCCTATGCTTGTTACATGTCTTTCCAAGCTTTACTTGCTATTCTTTGTATCTTTATCTAAAGCTTTGATGTATGTTGTCATCAATTACCAAAAGGGGAGATTGAAAGCACAAGTGCTCCCTAGGTGGTTTTGGTAATTAATGTCAACATATCTCTTGTTGGACTAACACTTTTATCTAGTATGTTTCAGATAAGTTCAACAATGGAGTGGCATGGACTAAAGGATGTGGGAACTCCTTCAAGATGCTAAAGACAAAGGATTGGCTCAAGCTTCAAGATCAAGACTCTTCATTTTACATTTTAGTGATCCAAGATCACATTGAGTCTATAGGAAAAGCCAATACTATCAAGGAGGGATGAGGGTTGCTTAATGAGCCTCTTGCTTCATGTGCTTAGTGATATGCTCCAAAACCCTCAACTAGTTTCCCACTTCCACACTCATATGACCTAAACCTAAAGTCAAACTCGGACCTACCGATTCTTTCTATCCGGCGCCACCGAGTTCAGATGTCATAGCCCCTGCCACAAACCCTAGGCAAATCGGTTTCACCGATAGGGATCCCGGTCTCACCGAGATGGGATTGTAATCTCTCTGTGTATGTCCATTACCAAAATCGGTCTCACCGAGTTCGTGTAATCGGTACTACCAGGATTACAATGCAAACTCTCTGGTTAACTTGTTACCAAAATCGGTCCCGCCGAGTTTGAGTAATCGGTCTCACCGAGTTTGTCTAACCAACTCTCTGGTTAGCTAATTACCAAAATCGGTCTCACCGAGTTTGTGTAATCGGTCTCACCGAGATTATGTTATTCCCTAACCCTAACCATATCGGTCTTACCGAGTTGCATGTCAGTCCCACCGAAAACCCTAACAGTCACTAGGTTTACTAAATCGGTCTGACCGGGTTTTATGATTCGGTCCCACCGAGTTTGGTAAATTGTGTGTAACGGTTAGATTTTATGTGGAGGCTATATATTCCCCTCCACCTCCTCTTCATTCATGGAGAGAGCCATCAGACCAAGCCTACACTTCCAGCATCCTATTTCTGAGAGAGAACTACCTACTCATGTGTTGAGGCCAAGATATCCATTCCAACCATATGAATGTTGATCTCTAGCCTTTCCCAAGTTTCTTTCCACTCAAATCTTCTTTCCACCAGATCCAAATCCTATGGGAGAGAGTTGAGTGTTGGGGAGACTATCATTTGAAGCACAAGAGCAAGGAGTTCATCATCAACACACCATTTGTTACTTCTTGGAGAGTGGTGTCTCCTAGATTGGCTAGGTGTCACTTGGGAGCCTCCAACAAGATTGTGGAGTTGAACCAAGGAGTTTGTAAGGGCAAGGAGATCGCCTACTTCATGAAGATCTACCGCTAGTGAGGCAAGTCCTTCATGGCGACGACCATGGTGGGATAGACAAGGTTGCTTCTTCGTGGACCCTTCGTGGGTGGAGCCCTCCGTGGACTTGCGCAACCGTTACCCTTCATGGGTTGAAGTCTCCATCAACGTGGATGTACGATAGCACCACCTATCGGAACCACGACAAAAACATCCATGTCTCCAATTGCGTTTGAATTCTCCAAACCCTTCCCTTTACATTCTTGCAAGTTGCATGCTTTATTTTCCGCTGCCTATATACTCTTTGCATGCTTGCTTGTTATGTATTGAGAATGTTAAACTTGTGCCTAAACTCCACTTAAACCTAAAAGAAGTTAAAAACTACAACTTTGGTACTTAGTGTCTAATCAACCCCCCTCTAGACACCTCTTCTCAAGATCCTACACCCTGAGCCGGACAACTGCACCGACCTCGTCGAGACGGCTCAGCGCGTGAGACCCGCCCGGGCTCAACCGGTCGTGAAGCGTGCCTCCGTGGGTTGCATCCACGGAGGGGAACTTTCTGAAGGATCCGTAGATGGTGGTGAGACGGCCATCCACTCCGATGGTGATTCGTCCACCGGTGAGACGGATTCGTTGTATCAACTGCAGGATGGCAGGCTAGGGGGCTGTTCCGATGGCAGCAGTATTCCGGACCCCTTTGAGCCGCCAAGCTGCATAGGAGTCTTCATGACTGGTACTCAACCCGGTCAAAACTCTACAGCCGCAGCAGCAATAACGTCCGGGTCAGGAGCGGCCGGGGCAGAGGCCCCCTGTCGCCGCCCGGCTCAGTCTTGATGGATCTCATGGATAAGCTGACGGCCCTGTTAACCACCACAGTTATCCCTGCGAATCAAGATGAGCATAATGCAGAGGTGGCACAGGTGCGTGAGGAAATAGCTCGGGCCAAGGAGGCCTTGGCAGCTGAGGACACCAGGTTGGCCATAGAACGGGCGGCTTTGGATGCACGGGCGCAGCAGCTCCAGTCAGAGGCTTTCTAGCTTACGATGAGCCTGAACGCATCTAACGAGGTGATGAGGAGGAGACACCAGAAAACTCAATCCCGTTTGCCTCCGATTTATGATCCTCGGAACCTTTTCGCTACACCCGGCGCCGGCCCTAGTAACCCGCCAGAAGCAAATCAGTTCATGACATCCGGAGCAGGAGGACCGGTTCAGCCCCTGGTGATGGCACCTCCTCATGGGAACATGGCCCCGCCCCGATACGTACTAACACCACCGGGTCACTTTTCTAACCCCATGGAGAACTTGATTGCAGCGTCAGCATGTTTGGCGGCTCTCCCAATGGACGATGACGATCCAACAACGATGGAGACGCGAAGGATCAGAGAACTTGTCCAGAAGGCTCTGGCTCAGTAGGAGGCTTATTCCTATAGTCGGGACAAGATTCATTCAACTCCACGCCCAAGCCGGAGCCCGAGTTAGAACAGGCACATGGAATCAGAAGCCTTGTCAAGCAACGCCCAACGCCGTAACCAGCCCGACGGTTATAACCCGGTGCAGGACCGGATACGTCAGGAGGACGAGCGGGCGGCTCAACTGGCGGCTCAGCTGACGTCTCATCAGGACCTTCCAGATTATCCGACGACTTCTGTTGAGGCAGGAGTAGCCACCAGAACCGGCGGTGTTCCTTGTTTGGTGCTGGCTCTACGTAATGTGCGTCCGCCCAAGGACTTCAAGGGACCCAGAAAGGTGCCAAATTATACGGCCGACTTACAGCCCGGGGCGTGGATCGAAAGCTATGAGATGGCGATAGAGCTGTTGGAGGTCAGTGACGCAGAAATGGCTAAGTACTTCACCATGATGTTGGATGGAACGGCCCGGTCTTGGTTAAAGGGCCTACCACCCAATTCTATTAGCTCTTGGGCGGAGTTAAAGGCCCGGTTCATTCAGAACTTCAAGGACACCTGCAAGCAGTCCATGTCGATTGTGGACTTAACCAATTGTAAACAAGAAGAGGGTGAATCTACAACTCATTGGGTGCGCCGGTCAAGGAGATAATACATTCATCTGACAAGATGGATGCCGGCTTGCAGTCCTCATGTTGGAGAAGAATTGCCGATTTGAACCGCTGAGGCAGAAGCTGGGGCGTCTCAAGCGTGATTGTAATGATATGGGTACGCTGATGGCGGCTTTAGTCAAATACGCTGATTCTGATAGTACCAAGGATCCCGCGTCTGATGAGGAAAAGACAGGGAAGGGAAAGAAGAACGGCAATGGAAAGGGTCAACAACATAACCCGGTGAATCAGGGAGGTAATAAGCGTAAAGCCGAGGGTAACCCAGAGTTTGTGGCCAACGCCAATGCGCAGGGTAATAACCAGAGATGCAAAGGAAAACCGCCCCCTTGATCTGGCGGGTCAGGCCCATCTCTTGAGCAGCTACTCAATGAGCCCTGCCCGAGACACGGCACCCGGGAAAGACCGGCCACTCACTTATGGAAAGATTGCCCGATCATGAAGGCTTTCAAGAATTCTAACATGTTCGACAGTAATCATGGGTCAGGTGGCGGCTCAGGTGCCGGTGGCTTTCATGGCCCGGGCGGTGGTTCAAATTCCGGCTTTCAAGGAAATCAAGGCGGCTATAATCAGCAGCAGTCTGGTCAAGGAGGACAACAACAGCAGCAGTCGGGTTATCAAAGCCATCCGAAGCAGCTAAATAGTGGACAATATCCATGTGTTCACCACTAGCTTGTGCAAACGTGACCAGAAGGTTCATAAGAGGGCCGTGAACTCTGTTGAGCCGGTAGTCCCCCGTTACTTGAGGTGGTCAGAGCAGCCTATTGTATGGAGCAGGGAAGATCACCCTCCCCGGGTTGATAATCCGGGTCAGTTAGCCTTGGTGGTAGCACCTCAGGTCGGTGGATATAAATTCACCAAAGTACTCATGGACGGAGGTAGCAGCATCAACATCCTCTATTACGAGACCTTTCGACGCATGGGTTTGACTGACAAAAATTTAAAGACATCCAACACCGCTTTCCATGGAGTGGTGCCTGGTAAGCCGGCGTACCCGGTCGGTAAGATTGACTTGGAGGTGGCCTTTGGAGATGAGTATGATTCCAGGGCTGAGAAATTAACTTTTGAGGTGGTCAAAATCAAGAGTCCATATCATGCTCTGTTTGGACGGCCGGCTTATGCCAAGTTCATGGCACGGTCGTGTTATGTTTATCTACAGCTTAAGATATCGGGTCACAAGGGCACCATCACCGTGCATGGGAGTCGAAAGATAGCCCTGGAATGTGAAGAAGGCGATGCGGCTTATGCTGAGTCTGTTTGTGCAGCAGAGGAGCTGAAGTTTTATCAAGATAATGTTGACCCGGCGGATATGACCTCCCTAAAGAAGCCAACCACAGAGCATGACCCGGCGATGAAGTTTAAGTCTGCTGCTGAAACCAAGCTTGTTGATTTTACTCCAGGCGATTCGTCTAAGCGATTCGATGCTCGGTGCCAATTTGGATCCTAAACAGAAAGCGCTCATCGAGTTCATCCGTGAGAACCGGGACATCTTTGCATCGAAGCCTTCGACATGCCGTGTATCGAGAGAACTTCACGAGCACTCTCTTTATATTGATCCGAAATATAAGCCGGTCAGGCAGTTTCTTCGACAGTTCAATGAAGAGAGACGGAAAGCCATTGGTGAGGAGGTGGCCCGGCTTTTGGCGGCCGGGTTTATTGTTGAAGTTTTTCACCCGGAGTGGTTGGCTAACCCGGTGCTTGTGCTTAAGAAGAACGGCACCTGGCGGATGTGCGTGGATTACACGGACTTAAATAAGGCTTGTCCGGTTGATCCCTTTGCTCTCCCCCGTATTGATCAAATCATTGATGCTACGGCGGGTTGTGAGCGTTTGAGCTTTTTGGATGCTTACTCTGGCTATCATCAGATCAAGATGGTAGTTAAGGACCAGGAGAAGACGGCTTTCATCACTTCGTTTGGAGCCTTCTGCTATGTATCTATGCCGTTTGGGCTCAAGAGCGCCCAGGCGACTTATCAGCGGTGTGTGCAGAACTGTCTCCATGATCAGATTGGACGCAATGTTCATGCTTATGTGGATGATATAGTGGTTAAATCTAGAGAGAAGGAAACTTTGATAGCTGACCTAAGGGATACCTTTGATAATCTCCGGGTTTACAAGATGATGCTTAACCCGGCCAAGTGTGTGTTTGGCGTGCCAGCAGGCAAGCTTTTGGGTTTTCTGGTCTCCAACAGAGGCATTGAAGCTAATCCGGAGAAGATCAAGGCGATCATCTCTTTGGCTAAGCCGGCGTGCATCAATGATGTCCAGCGACTGGCGGGTCGTGTTCCTGCCTTAAGCCGGTTCATAAGCCGGTTAGGGGAGAAGGCCTTGCCTCTGTATCAGATGATGAAGAAAACAGACACTTTTGTCTGGAGTGATGCTGCCAATGTTGCCTTTGAAGACTTAAAGAGACAGTTATCTGAGCCGCCGGTCCTTGCAGCTCCCATTGATAAAGAGCAATTACTGTTATACGTGGCTGCTAACTCACGTGCTTTCAGTGTTGCAATCGTGGTGGAGCGCAAGGAGGCTGGTAAGGAGCATCCGGTTCAACGGCCGGTTTACTACATCAGTGAGGTGCTCATTGAGTCTAAGCAGAGATATCCACACTGGCAGAAGCTTGTTTACGGGGTGTTCATGGCAAGACGGAAGCTGAAGCAATACTTCCAAGGTCACCCTATCACCATGGTAAGTTCTGCCCCCTTGGGAGACATCACTCAGAATAGAGAGACCACAGGACGAGTCGCCAAGTGGGCCATTGAGCTTGGGCCTCATGGATTGAAGTACATGCCATGTACTGCTATGAAGTCTCAAGCCCTGGTGGACTTTATCAATGATTGGACAGAATTGCAGACACCCGAGGAGAAGCCGGATTACACGTATTGGACTATTCACTTTGATGGGTCCAGGCATGTGACACCCGAATAATTAAGCTACAGTAACCCCACCCTAATATACCATGTCATCATGTTTTATTAAGCCAAATTGCCACTTGAGGAAATTGGAGTCGAATTCAAATTTCAAACAACAAGTCAAATTCTTATTTCTTCAAACTATAAAATAAAAATGTTCGATGGGTTGCAAATATTCACTAAGTAATTACCATGTAGGAACTAACATTAAATGGATTTTTAAATTTCCCCTAGAAATAATTAAAGTGAACAAGCATCTCTTATTATGCCCATTAAAATATGAACTTAATTTCAAACATTTCCAAATAACTACAAACTTTTTGGACAACACCCAAAATATTAGGAGGTAATTACGTGAGGAGTTTCAAATTTATCTAAAATCATTTAGTACCTAAACTAAATACAAAACAGTAGCTAAAAAATAGAAAAACAATAAACAAAAAGAAGTGAAAACATAATACCTAATATAGTGGGCACTTGGCCCATCTAGCAAAATGAGCAGGCCCAGCCCAACTCTCCTCCCTCCTCGAGCCTCCTGTTCACAGGAGGCTCGGTGAACACTTGTCGACGTCAGGTGCCTCGGATCAGCCACACGCCGGCCATCCGCCGACTCCTGTCGCTGGTTAAGACCACCCTCGACGCCCCCGCGAACCCTAGATCGGTCCTCCCCTCCCCCTCGCCCGCTCTCCTTCCCCTCCCCCTCCTCTGGCTTGATCCCGAGCTCGGCCGCTCGAGCTCAACACCTTGCTTTCGCCGTGTCGGCCTTGACCGGACCCTAGCTTCGCTTGGCCGAACACAGCGCCTTGGCCCGTAGTCCCCTACATCGTCTGCCGCCTACGATTGGAGCTTGGGGCCCCTGCATCGACCGCTGCGACCTCTTCTTCCTCGTCCACTCCGTCGTTGACATCGCCGGGATTCGCTACCCTCCGACCATCGTCGGCTTCCTCGGGCCTTCCCTGCAAAGGCCGTGAGCTCCTCCCCCTTTCCCCTCACTCCATGCGCTCAATTTCAAGCTCTAGTGCTCTGTTCGACGTCGACCGAGCTGCTCTGCCCGACGCGATCATCGCCGGTGTGGTTCCGATGGCCCATTGGCCAAGAGCGCTAGTCCACACGCTTGGTTGGCCTGCGTAGAAGTCGTAGGTACCTCACGTGGCTTGTTTTGCTCGCCGTATCCTAGTTCTCGATGGCGCCTTGGGTGTTCGGCGTCCCATTTGTGGTGCTACTTCGCCCATTGTCACCTCCGTCCGACTCGACCTCGATTGGCCGTGCCCGATCGCGACCAGCGCCGACGCCGCCGCCGCGCCTCGGCCTCGACCGATCTTTGCGTCGCCTCCTGCTGCCAGCCCGACTTGGCTCACTGCCTGCCGTGGTCTCGTCTCCGACGCGGCCGCCTCCACCGCCCCTCGCGACCCCCCCCGCCGTCCTCTGCTGCGAGCCACCACTCGGCCCGGCCTCGCCCGTACCATTCGGCCCGGCCTCGCCGCGGCCCGGTCATCGCCCGACGCGGTGCCCATCTGCGCGCTCGATCCCACGCTTTGCCGGGCGCCGCTTCGCGCCAGCGCTGCAGCCGTAACCGCAAAGCATCGGCCGTTTGGCCTGATAAGCCACTGCCATTCGGGGCCCACGCCCCTGAAACGTTAAAAAAAGAAAAGAGATAAAAAATTAATAATAAAGATAAAAATATTAATTAATTAATTAATTAAAGAATTAATTAACTTAATTAATCCTGATTAGATTAACCTAATCACTAATTAAACTAATTAACCTATTTAATTAAATCTTAGTCAATGACATGCGGACCCACATGTCAGTTTGACCCAGTCAACACCTCTGTTGATCGGCGTCATCTTGGCGTCGTGAAACACTATTCTGGATAATGTTAGTTTAAATTAATTAAATAAATTCTAAAAATGATTTAAAACTTTAGAAATCATATAAAATAAACCGTAGCTCAGATGAAAAAACTTTGTACATGAAAGTTGCTTAGAACGACGAGACAAATACGGCCCGTTCGTCCGCCACACATCCCTAGCATAGCAAACACGCAACTTTCCCCCTCTGGTTCATCTATCCGAAAACGCGAAACACCGGGAATACTTTCCCGGATGTTTCCCCTTCACGGTATCACCTACCACTACGTTAGGTCACCCCTAGCACCGCATATTGCCGTGTCTTGCTTTGTGTTACATTCAATTGCTCTGTTATTTATTGTGTTCCCCCTCCGTTACTTCTTTCCGGTAGACTTTGAGACCGGTGCCGATGTCTGTGTGTTCGACTACACCGAAGATGACCCCTCCTTGCGAGAGCAACCAGGCAAGCCCCCCCTTGATCACCAGATATCACCTATTCTTCTCTATACTGCTTGCATTAGAGTAGTGTAGCATGTTACTGTTTTCCGTTAATCCTATCATGATGCATAGCCTGTCCTTGCTACTACTGTTGTTACCTTTACCTGCAATTCTACATGCTTAGTATAGGATGCTAGTGTTTCATCAGTGGCCCTACATTCTTGTCCGTCTGCCATGCTATACTATCGGGCCGTGATCACTAGGGAGGTGATCACGGGTATATACTATATACTTTATACATGATACATGTGGTGACTAAAGTCGGGTCGGCTCGTGGAGCACCCATAAGTGATTCACTTGGGGCTGAAAGGACCTTTGTCCCAACGACCCTCTGTGTGGATCTTTGTGGCGGGCGACAGGCGAGTTGAGACCGCCTAGGTGAGAGGTGGGCCTGGCCCTGGTCGGTGTCCACGGTTACATCCTTAACATGCTTAACGAG
The DNA here is from genome assembly GCA_021605145.1 of Aegilops bicornis. Lineage (NCBI taxonomy): Eukaryota > Viridiplantae > Streptophyta > Magnoliopsida > Poales > Poaceae > Aegilops > Aegilops bicornis. The sequence continues at coordinate 542,022,384 of CM038671.1, forward strand.
ATATTGGTATTTGATCTGAGTTTGGCCATTTGGTTTATACGCACTAACCAACTACATGGGAAAGATATGGGCACTCGGCATCATGGTATCAGCCGAAGCCTTCGTGACGTCAGCGACTGAGTGGCGCGCGCCAGATTGGACCGCGTAATGTGACTTCCTTTCTAATGGAGGTTGCTAGGTCTGCTTCCGGCCGCCCACTCAACGTGCAGGTGTGCTAAGGGCGATGGGCCCAGACCCCTGTGCGCTTAGGTTTAGACCGGTGTGCTGACCTCTCTGTTGGCCTAGGTGGGGCTGCGACGTGTTGATCTTCCGAGGCCGGGCATGACCCAGAAAAGTGTGTCCGGCCAAATGGGATCAAGCGTGTTGGGTTATGTGGTGCACCCTGCAGTGAAGTTAATCTATTGAATAGCCGTGATCTTGATAGCAGGATGACTTGGAGTTGTACCTTGACCTTATGACAACTAGAACCGGATACTTAATAAAACACACCCTTCCAAGTGCGGATATAACCCGGTGATCGCTCTCTAGCGAGGCGATGAGGAGGATCGCCGGGTAGGATTATGCTATGCGATGCTACTTGGAGGACTTGATCTACTCTCTTCTACATGCTGCAAGGCGGAGGCTGCGAGCGTAGTCTTCGACAGGATTAGTTATCCCCCTCTTATTCTGGCATTCTGCAGTTCAGTCCACTGATATGGCCTTTTACACATATACCCATGCATACATAGTGTAGCTCCTTGCTTGCGAGTACTTTGGATGAGTACTCACGGTTGCTTTCTCCCCCCCTTTTTCCCCCTTTCCTTTCTTTCTGGTTGTTGCAACCAGATCTTTGGAATCTGAGGCAGACGCCACCATTGGCGGCGACTCCTACTACACGGAGGTGCCTACTACTACGTGCGGTCATTTGGCGGCGACCGAGAATGGTTAGGAGGATCGAGGCGGGAGGCCTGCGCCTCTTCGATCTCAGATCCCAGTTTGTGCTAGCCTTCTTAAGGCAAACTTGTTTAACTTATGTCTGTACTCAGATAGTGTTGCTTCCGCTGACTCGTCTATGATCGAGCACTTGTATTCGAGCCCTCGAGGCCCCTGGCTTGTATTATGATGCTTGTATGACTTATTTATGTTTTTAGAGTTGTGTTGTGATATCTTCCCGCGAGTCCCTGATCTTGATCGTACACATGTGCGTGCATGATTAGTGTATGATTGAATCGGGGGCGTCACAAGGCAGTTGGAAGGCTCGGGGGCTGGAGTCATTTTAACTTCCCCTCTAGGTGACAAATTTTGTTATGTGCTCCGGCTTATGTTTCCTTGTACTAACAATGCAGCTGAGTACGAGGCCTTACTCCATGGTCTCCGGATGGCCAAAGAGATGAATTTGAGCCGGGTAAGATGCTTGGGCGACTCAGATCTCGTGGCTCAACAGGTGTCAGGCAAGTGGGACTCCAAGGATCCCCTCATGGCGGCTTACCGTCGGGAAGTTGATGCTGTGGCTGGGCACTTCAAGGGTTATCAAGTGGAACACATTGATCGAAGGAATAATGAGGCGGCTGATGCTCTAAGCCGGCTGGGATCTCAGCGTAAGCCGGTACCACCTAACACCTTCTTGGATGTCTTGCATAACCCTTCTGTTAAGTTTCCCACAGAGGAAGACTTAGCTATTCCAGACCCAGAAGCACAGTTGGTGGCGGCTCTTCACGTCATCCCGGATTGGACAGTACCATATTTGGTTTACATGACCCGGGGTGAGTTGCCTGAGGATGAGACCTTGGCGAGACAAATCATCCGGCGGTCTAAGTCCATGACGATTGTTCATGGTGAGTTGCATCATCGCAGTGTCACTGGGGCGTTTCAACGTTGTGTGTCACCTGTGGAAGGTCAGGAGATACTTCATGAAATTCATGAAGGGGATTGCGGTCATCATGCCGGCTCAAAATCTCTCGTGGCCAAAGCTTGCCGTCATGGTTTTTACTGGCTGACGGCTCACGCTGATGCAGAAGATCTGGCCAGTAAGTGTGACGGGTGTCAAAAATTCTCACGACGAGCTCATGTGCCGGCTCAAGAGTTGAGGATGATTCCAATTACTTGGCCGTTTGCGATGCAGGGCTTGACATGGTTGGACCTTTCAAGAGGTCTAAAGATAAAAAGACACACCTCCTGGTGGCGGTTGATAAATTTACAAAGTGGGTTGAGGCAGAACCGGTCAGTAAGTGTGATGCAGCCACGACGGTTCAGTTCATGAAAAATTCTTTCCACACAGCATCATAACTGATAATGGCACCAATCTCTCAAAGGGTGCTATGGAAGAGTTCTGTCAACGAGAACATATCCGGCTTGATGTTTCGGCAGTAGCTCATCCTCAATCCAATGGTCAAGCAGAGAGAGGCAATCAGGAGATCTTGAAAGGTATAAAACCCCGGCTCTTGGTCCCCTTACAGCGGACGCCGGGTTGTTGGGTGGAGGACTTACCCTATGTGATTTGGAGCATCAACACTATACCTAACAGATCTACGGGTTATAAACCTTTCTTCATGGTGTACGGAGCAGAGGCGGTCCTGCCAAGTGACATCCGTCATGACTCGCCCCATGTGGCGGCTTACGTGGAGGCTGATAATGAAGAAGCTCGTCAGGATGCACTTGACTTATTGGATGAAGAGCGAGACTTGGCAATAGCCCGCTCAGCGATTTACCAGCAAGACCTGGGCCGCTACCACAACGTCGGGTTAGGTCCAGAACCTTTCAGGAAGGTGATTTAGTGCTCCAGCTCATCCAGGATCAGTCTGATATGCACAAGCTATCTCCCCCTTGGGAAGGACCCTTTGTGGTCAGCAAGAATCTGAACAACGGGTCATACTACCTTATCGATGTTCGAGAGCATAAGGACTCACGTAAGTCGGAGGAGGAGACCCGCCGGCCGTGGAATATCGCTCATCTTCAGCCTTACTATACTTGAGCCACCGGCTCTCAGGATGTACATATTTTGACGATGTATATATTATGAAAAGCAATAAAGCAGGACCTGTGTCCTTTTTTCCACCCACAAAAGTTTACATGTCTTTCTTATCATGGTGTTGAAACAACCAACAGGGAGCGGATCATATCTGAATCCGGCTTTCCCTTTGGTCCGACTTATGATCATATCTGAATCTAGCCATGATCACTTGGGGGCTTCCTGTTCAAACATAGGTCGTATTCGAACCAAAGAGAACATAGTCATCGATACCCTCTTGATTGGCATCTTGCCAAACCCACTTGGGGGCTTCACGATCATATCTGAATCATAGCTTAACCCCTTTGGGTCCGGCGTGGATCGTATTAGAATCAACGTCATTAAACAACTCTTATGGTCACTTGGGGGCTTCCTGTTCAAACATAGGTCGTATTCGAACCAAAGAGAACATAGCTGTCGATACCCACTTGATCGACATCGCCAAATCCACTGGGGGCTATATGGTCATATCCGAATCTTAGCTTAACCCCTTTGGAACGGTTCACTGATCGTATTCGAATCAGAGGCCTTTGAATTTTGTTTATTACTCATTATACTTTATTTGACTGCTTTTGAGATACTCTTGAAAGCATTTATGGGGTGTTTCTTGTTCCACCGGTCTAATATTGATCAAATAAAGCTGTTAGCGCATAAAAACATCATATGTGCCAAATTTCAGGAGTTAAAGCTTATCCTCATTGTTTGGGTCGCATAAGCCAGAGAGATCACCAAAAGGGTCACAGGTATGTTGTTATGATTATGTCTAGAAGGTATAGTCGCAAGCCGGCCTTTATATGATTTTTTGGTTCACACTCCGTGTTATCAATACCTTATGTAACCCCCGATGCGATAAGTCGCCAAGGGACTTGTGTTTGTTCTGTATGCAGGGCAATACAAGCAATTTCTTTTAACATAAAAGAAGCAGAAGATCATTGTAAACCAGACGGCTTAAGAAAGTGTTGAGTACCGCAAACATGCGCAAAGGCATGGCAAAAATCAAGTGTTTTTCTACCCTATTACAAGACTCTCTGAGTCTGGATAATGAAGCATTGTTTTTCCACAAGACATAAACATACAACGCCTGATGGTTCACTCTTTTGGTTGACCTGACGTTTCCGGGTTATCCTTCTCCGCTCCTCCGTCGGCTGCCCTGTCTTGGAAGGTTGATGATGCCCAGTCAATGCCACTCAAAGCTTCAAACTCAGCTTCATCATCTATTAACCCGGCTGGGTCGACTTCAGGGGCAAAAGTATGCTTACGGATTGGAGGGATCAGGCTGACTTCATTGTAGTGAGGCGTTGGGAGTCTCCGGTTCTCGCTGTCATTACCCGGCTGATACTTGGTAAGGTCAGTATCATTCCCAATAAGAGTAGCCACTCCGCGTATCTCCTTCACGCAGGCGGTGAAATCCTTCTCGTCAAACAAGGTACCATCCTCCTGTTGGGGAACGTAGTAATTTCAAAATTTTCCTACGCACACACAGGACCATGGTGATGGCATAGCAACGAGAGGGGAGAGTGTTGTCTACGTACCCTCGTAGACCATAAGCGGAAGCGATCTGGCGTAGAGGAAGTAGTCGTACTTTCTCCTCGCGATCCTGCCGATCCCAAGCGCCGTTACTCCGGCGCCTCCGAGTTCTTGGCACACGTTCAGCACGATGGCGCTCCACGGGCTTCGATCCGGCAAAGCTCCGGGGAGGAGTTCCGTCGACCTGACGGCGTGGTGGCGATCTTGATGTTTCACCGTCGTGGGGCTTCGCCTAAGCACCGCTACAATATGACCGAGGTGGAATATGGTGGAGGGGGCACCGCTGCAGCTGAGGAGCGATCTCAAGGATCAACTTGTGTGTCTATGGGGTGCCCCTGCCCCGTATATAAAGGAGCAAGGGAGGGAGGAGGCCGGCCCTATGTTTGGCGGCGCCAAGGGAGTCCTACTCCCAGGGTAGGATTCCCCTTTCCTAGTCCAACTAGGAATCCTTCCATGTAGGGGAGGAAGGGAGAAGGAAGTGGAGGAGTAGGAAGGTGGCGGCCCCTTTTCCCTAGTCCAATTCGGACTAGAGGGAGGGGGCGCAGCAGCCTTTTCCTCTTCCCACTAAAGCCCATCAAGGCCCATTACTTCTCCCGTAACTACCCGGTACTCGAAAAATACCCGAATCACTCGGAACCTTTCCGAACTCCGAATATAGTCGTCCAATATATCGATCTTTACGTCTCGACCATTTCGAGACTCCTCGTCATGTCCCGATCTCATCCGGGACTCCGAACTCCTTCGGTACATCAAAACTCATAATAAGCATCGCCGTAACCTTAAGCGTGCGGACCCTACGGTTCGAGAACAATGTAGACATGACCGAGACACGTCTCCGGTCAATAACCAATAGCGGGACCTGGATGCCCATATTGGCTCCTACATATTCTCTGAAGATCTTTATCGGTCGGACCGCGCATAACAACATCGTTGTTCCCTTTGTCATCGGTATGTTACTTGCGAGATTCGATCGTCGGTATCCAATACCTAGTTCAATCTCGTTACCGGCAAGTCTCTTTACTCGTTCGTAATACATCATCTCACAACTAACTCATTAGTTGTGATGCTTTACAAACTTATGTGATGTGTATTGCGAGAAGGCCAGAGATACCTCTCCGAGCAATCGGAGTGACAAAACCTAATCTCGAAATCGCCAACCCAACAAGTACTTTTGGAGACACCTGTAGTACTCCTTTATAATCACCCGATTCGTTGTGACGTTTGGTAGTACCAAAGTGTTCCTCCGGTAAGCAGGAGTTGCATAATCTCATAGTTATAGGAACATGTATAAGTCATGAAGAAAGCAATAGCAACATACTAAGCGATCAAGTGCTAGGCTAACGGAATGGGTCATGTCAATCAGATCATTCTCCTAATGATGTGATCCCGTTAATCAAATGACAACTCATGTCTATGGTTAGGAAACATAACCATCTTTGATTAACGAGCTAGTCAAGTAGAGGCATACTAGTGACACTCTGTTTGTCTATGTATTCACACATGTATTATGTTTCCGGTTAATACAATTCTAGCATGAATAATAAACATTTATCATGAAATAAGGAAATAAATAATAACTTTATTATTGCCTCTAGGGCATATTTCCTTCAGTCTCCCACTTGCACTAGAGTCAATAATCTAGTTCACATCATCATGTGATTCAACACTAATATTCACATACGTATGTGATTAACACCCATAGTTCACATCGTCATGTGACCAACACCCAAAGGGTTTACTAGAGTCAATAATCTAGTTCACATCGCTATGTGATTAACACCCAAAGAGTACTAAGGGATGATCATGTTTTGCTCGTGAGAGAAGCTTAGTCAGCAGGTGCATCACATTCGAGCCGTATGTATTTTGCAAATATTCTATGTCTACAATGCTCTTGCGGGGCTACTCTAGCTAATTGCTCCCACTTATAATATGTATCCAGATTGAGACTTAGAGTCATCTGGATCGATGTAAAAAGCTTGCATCGATGTAACTCTTTACGACGGGCTCTTTTATCACCTCCATAATCGAGAAATATTTCTTTAGTCCCCACTAAGGATGTTCTTGACCAATGTCCGATGATCTACTCCTAGATCACTATTATACTCCTTGCAAAATTCAGAGCAAGGTATACAATAGGTGCAGTACATAGCATAGCATACTTTATAGAACCTATGGTGAGGCATAGGGAATGACTTTCATTCTCTTTTCTATTTTACTGCATGGTCGGGATTTGAGTCTTACTCAACTTCACACCTTTGCAACACAGGCAAGAACTTTTCTTTGACTGTTCCATTTTGAACTACTTCAAAATCTTGACAAGGTATGTCTTTATTGAAAAAACTCATCAAGCGTTTTTGATCTATCTTAATAGATCTTGATGCTCAATTTGTACGTAGCTTCACCGAGGTCCTTCTTTGAAAAAACTCCTTTCAAATACTCCTTTATGCTTTGCAGAATAATTCTACATTATTTCCGATCAACAATATGTCATACACATATACTTATCGAAATCTTTGTAGTGCTCCCACTCACTTGCTTGTAAATACGAGGCTTCTCCAAAAGTCTGTATAAAACTATATGCTTTGATCACACTATCAAAGCGTTTATTCCAACTCTGAGATGCTTGCACCGGTCCATAGTTGGATCATTTGGAGCTTGCACATTTTGTTAGTTCCTTTAGGATTGAAAAACCTTCTGGTTGTATCATATACAACTCTTCTTTAATAAATCCATTAAAGAATGTAGTTTTGACATCCATTTGCCGATTTCATAAAATGTGGTAATTGCTAACATGATTCGGACAGACTTAAGCATCGCTACGGTTGAGAAAATCTCATTGTAGTCAACACCTTGAACTTGTCGAAAACCCTTTTGTGACAAGTCGAGCTTTTGTAGATAGTAACACTACTATCGTTGTCCGTATTCCTCTTGAAGATCCATTTATTTAACATGGCTTGCTGTTCATCGAGCAAGTCAATCTAAGTCCATACTTTGTTCTCATACATGGATCCTATCTCAGATTTCATGGCCGCAAGCCATTTCGCGGAATCTGGGCTCATCATCGCTTCCTCATAGTTCGTAGGTTCATCATGGTCTAGTAACATGACTTCCGAACATGATTACCGTACCACTCTGGTGCGGATCTTACTCTGGAAGACCTACGAGGTTTGGTAGCAACTTGATCTGAAGTTTCATGATCATCATCATTAACTTCCTCACTAATTGGTGTAGAAATCACTAGAACTGATTTACGTGATGAACTACTTTCCAATAAGGGAGAAGGTACAATTACCTCATCAAGTTTCTACTTTCCTCCCACTCACTTCTTTCGAGAGAAACTTCTTCTCTAGAAAGGATCCATCTTAACAACGAAAAAACTTGCCTTCGGATCTGTGATATAAGGTGTACCCAATAGTTACCTTTGGGTATTCTATGAAGACGCACTTCTCCGATTTGGGTTTGAGCTTATCGGTGAAAACTTTTTCACATAAGCATCACAAACCCAAACTTTTAAGAAACGACGACTTAGGTTTCTTTGTTAAACCATAGTTCATACGGTGTCACCTCAACGGATTTAGATGGTGCCCAATTAAGCGTGAATGCAAATTGTCTCTAATGCATAACCCCAAAATGATAGTGGTAAACCGATAAGAGACATCATAGATCGCACCATATCCAATAAAGTCTTGATTCTGACGTTCGGACACACCATAACATTGTGGTGTTCCAGGTGGCGTGAGCTGTGAAACTATTCCACATTATTTTAATTGAAGACCAAACTCGTAACTCAATTATTCGTCTTCGCGATCAGATCGCGAAACTTTATTTTCTTGTTACAATGATTTTTCCACTTCACTCTGAAATTCTTTGAACCTTTCAACTATTTCAGACTTATGTTTCATCAAGTAGATATACCCATATCTGCTCAAATAATCTTGTGAAAGTCTGAAAATAACGATACTTGCCACGAGCATCAACATTCATTGGATCGCATACATCGGTATGTATTATTTCCAATTAGTCAGTAGCTTGTTCCATTGTTCCGGAGAACGGAGTTTTAGTCATCTTGCCCAAAAGGCACGGTTACTTAAGCATCAAATGATTCATAATCAAGTGATTCCAAAATCCATCGACATGGAGTTTCTTCATGCGCTTTACACCAATATGACCTAAGCGGCGATTACCACAAATAAGTTGCACTATCATTATTAACTTTGCATCTTTTGGTTTCAATATTATGAATATGTGTATCACTATGATCGAGATCCAATGAACTGTTTTTCATTGGGTGCGTAAACATACAAGTTTTATTCATGTAAGCAGAACAACAATTTATTCTCTTACTTAAATGAATAACCGTATTGCAATAAACATGATCAAATCATATTTATGTTCAACACCAAATAACACTTATTTAGGTTCCACACTAATCCCGAAAGTATAGGGAGTGTGCGATGATGATCATATCAATCTTGGAACTACTTCCAACACTCATCATCACTTCACCCTTAACTAGTCTCTGTTCATTCTGCAACTCCTTTTCGAGTTACTAATCTTAGCAACCGAACTAGTACCAAATCTGAGGGGTTGCTATGAACACTAGTAAAGTACACATCAATAACATGTATATCAAATATACTTATGTTTATTTTGCCATCCTTCTTATCCACCAATCACTTGGGGTAGTTCCGCTTCGATGACCAGTTCCATTGCGGTGAAAGCACTTAGTCTCGGGCTTAGGTCCAGACTTGGGCTTCTTCACTCGAGCAGCAACTTGCTTGCCGTTCTTCTTGAAGTTCCCCTTCTTCCCTTTGCCCTTTTCCTTGAGACTAGTGGTCTTGTCAATCATCAACACTTGATGCTTTTTCTTGATTTCTACCTTCGTCGATTTCAACATCATGAAGAGCTCGGGAATCGTTTTCGTCATCCCTTGCATACTATAGTTCATCACGAAGTTCTAGTAACTCGATGATGGTGACTAGAGAATTCTGCCAATCCTTTGTCTTATCTGGAAGATTAACTCCCACTTGATTCAAGCGATTGAAGTACCCGGACAATCTGAGCACATGCTCACTAGTTGAGCGATTCTCCTCCATCTTTTAGCTTTAGAACTTTGTTGGAGACTTCATATCTCTCAACTCGGGTATTCTTTGGAAATATTAACTTCAACTCCTGGAACATCTCATATGGTCCATAGCGTTCAAAATGTCTTTGAAGTCCCGATTCTAAGCCGTTAAGCATGGTGCACTAAACTATCAAGTAGTCATCATATTGAGCTAGCCAAACGTTCATAACGTGCGCATCTGCTCCTGCAATAGGTCCATCACCTAGCGGTGCATCAAGGACATAATTCTTCTGTGCAGCAATGAGGATAAACCTCAGATCACGGATCCAATCCGCATCATTGCTACTAACTTTTTCAATACAATTTTCTCTAGGAACACTTATAAAACCATAGGGAAGCAACAACGCGAGCTATTGATCTACAACATAATTTGCAAAATACTACCAGGACTAAGTTCATGATAAATTTAAGTTCAATTAATCATATTACTTAAGAACTCCCACTTAGATAGACATCTCTCTAGTCATCTAAGTGATCACGTGATCCAAATCAACTAAACCATGTCCGATCATCACGTGAGATGGAGTAGTTTCAATGGTGAACATCACTATGTTGATCATATCTACTATATGATTCACGCTCGACCTTTCGGTCTCCGTGTTCCGAGGCCATATCTGTTATATGCTAGGCTCGTCAAGTTTAACTGAGTATTCAGCGTGTAACTGTTTTGCACCCGTTGTATTTGAGCGTAGAGCCTATCACACCCGATCATCACGTGGTGTCTCGGCCACGAAGAACTTTCGCATAGCGGTGCATACTCGGGAGAACACTTCTTGATAATTTTTAGTGAGAGATCATCTTATAATGCTACCGTCAATCAAAGCAAGATAAGATGCATAAAGGATAAACATCACATGCAATCAATATAAGTGATATGATATGGTCATCATCATCTTGTGCTTGTGATCTCCATCGCAAGCACCGTCATGATCACCATCGTCACCGGTAGCGACACCTTGATCTCCATCGTAGCATCGTTGTCGTCTACGCCAATCTTATGCTTCCACGACTATCACTACCGCTTAGTAATAAAGTAAAGCATTACATCGCGATTGCATTGCATACAATAAAGCGACAACCATATGGCTCTGCCGATTGCCGATAACTTCGGTTACAAAACATGATCATCTCATACAATAAAATATAGCATCACGTCTTGACCATATCACATCACAACATGCCCTGCAAAAACAAGTTAGGCGTCCTCTACTTTGTTGTTGCAAGTTTTACGTGGCTGCTACGGGCTGAGCAAGAACCGTTCTTACCTACGCATCAAAACCACAGCGATAGTTTGTCAAATAGACTCCGTTTAACCTTCTCAAGGACCGGGCGTAGCCACTTTTCAGTTCAACTAAAGTTGGAGAGACAGTCTTCCGCAAGCCATCTATGTGCAAAGCACGTCGAGGAACCGGTCTCGCGTAAGCGTCTGGCGTAAGGTTGGTCCGGATCGTCTCGTCCAACAATACCGCTGAACCAAAGTATGACATCTTTGGTAGGCGGTATGACTTGTATCGTCCACAACTCACTTGTGTTCTACTCGTGCATATGACATCAACGCATAAAACCAGGCTCGGATGCCACCGTTGGGGAGCGTAGTAATTTCAAAATTTTCCCTCGCTTTTACAGGACCATGGTGATGGCATAGCAACGAGAGGGGAGAGTGTTGTCTACGTACCCTCGTAGACCGTAAGCGGAAGCGATCACAACGTAGAGGAAGTAGTCGTACTTTCTCCTCGCGATCCTGCCGATCCCAGCGCCGTTACTCCGGCGCCTCCGAGTTCTTGGCACACGTTCAGCTCGATGACGCTCCACGGGCTTCGATCCAGCAAAGCTCCGGGGAGGGGAGTTCCGTCAGCACGACGGCGTGGTGACGATCTTGATGTTTCACCGTCGCGAGGCTTCGCCTAAGCACCGCTACAATATGACCGAGGTGGAATATGGTGGAGGGGGCACCGCTGCAGCTAAGGAGCGATCTCAAGGATCAACTTGTGTGTCTATGGGGTGCCCTGCCCCCGTATATAAAGGAGCAAGGGAGGGAGGAGGCCGGCCCTATGTTTGGCGGCGCCAAGGGGAGTCCTACTCCCAGGAGTAGGATTCCCCCTTTCCTAGTCCAACTAGGAATCCTTCCATGTAGGGGAGGAAGGGAGAAGGAAGTGGAGGAGTAGGAAGGTGGCGGCCCCTTTTCCCTAGTCCAATTCGGACTAGAGGGAGGGGGCAGCAGCCTTTTCCTCTTCCCACTAAAGCCCATCAAGGCCCATTACTTCTCCCGTAACTACCGGTACTCGAAAAATACCCGAATCACTCGGAACCTTTCCGAACTCCGAATATAGTCGTCCAATATATCGATCTTTACGTCTCGACCATTTCGAGACTCCTCGTCATGTCCCCGATCTCATCCGGGACTCCGAACTCCTTCGGTACATCAAAACTCATAATAAGCCATCGCCGTAACCTTAAGCGTGCGGACCCTACGGTTCGAGAACAATGTAGACATGACCGAGACACGTCTCCGGTCAATAACCAATAGCGGGACCTGGATGCCCATATTGGCTCCTACATATTCTACGAAGATCTTTATCGGTCAGGCCGCATAACAACATACGTTGTTCCCTTTGTCATCGGTATGTTACTTGCCGAGATTCGATCGTCGGTATCCAATACCTAGTTCAATCTCGTTACGGCAAGTCTCTTTACTCGTTCCGTAATACATCATCTCACAACTAACTCATTAGTTGTGATGCTTACAAGGCTTATGTGATGTGTATTACCGAGAAGGCCCAGAGATACCTCTCCAGAGCAATCGGAGTGACAAAACCTAATCTCGAAATACGCCAACCCAACAAGTACTTTTGGAGACACCTGTAGTACTCCTTTATAATCACCCGATTCGTTGTGACGTTTGGTAGTACCAAAGTGTTCCTCCGTAAGCAGGAGTTGCATAATCTCATAGTTATAGGAACATGTATAAGTCATGAAGAAAGCAATAGCAACATACTAAGCGATCAAGTGCTAGGCTAACGGAATGGGTCATGTCAATCAGATCATTCTCCTAATGATGTGATCCCGTTAATCAAATGACAACGCATGTCTATGGTTAGGAAACATAACCATCTTTGATTAACGAGCTAGTCAAGTAGAGGCATACTAGTGACACTCTGTTTGTCTATGTATTCACACATGTATTATGTTTCCGGTTAATACAATTCTAGCATGAATAATAAACATTTATCATGAAATAAGGAAATAAATAATAACTTTATTATTGCCTCTAGGGCATATTTCCTTCACCTCCTTCAAACTTGGGTATCCAAGAGCGATGTCAGCCTGGTCTAGTTCTAGCATCCATGCTTTGGCCCGGCTCAATGCGGCTATGGCTCCGGCTCTTGCAGACGCCCGCCTTAGCTCTTGGACCCGCCAAGGGAGCACATCGAGCCGCTTTAACATGTCTTGCAGGAGATGGGGAACATCATTTGATAAAGCCACAACGGCCAAAGCACGTTGTGACCCGGTGTAGAGTTGTTCCACCAGAGTATAAACCGCCTTCAGCTTGATCAACATGCTCTGGTTAAGATTTGAGCTCTTGGAGCCTGCATTAACAGACATCAGATGAGCCGGAGGAAACAATTAAAATAGTCATCAAAAGAAGGTTTGCAGTATTTAATGTTTGCACAAGAAGCTTACCAAAGATTGCTGAGACCATTTGGGATATTTGGCGCTTTAAGCCGGATAGCTTGGCTGTTGCGTTTTCAAGCGGCGCCTCTGCTTTCTCGGCCCGGGTCACCAGAGAGACCTTTTCACCAGCCCATACTTTTTTATCAGCTTTAAAGGTTTTCTTCAATTTCTCTTGTTCAGACACGCTGAACTCAAACTTGGAGTTGGCCTTCTGGATTTCAACCTCTTGAGCTGCCAGGCGGTTCTTCAGGTCAGCAATCTCCGACTCAAATTGACTTATGGTGGCCTGCATCAATGCCGGGTTATAGTCAGAGTTATTATAAGATAACCTTAAGTCCCAAGCACTTTGCAAGCAAAGATACTTGACACTTGGGGGATAATGTATACTGAAGAACTCTGAATTACTACGCCGGTTCATGGAAGTTAAGTCCCAAGCACTATGCAAGCAAAGATACTTGGCACTTGGGGACTAATGTGTATTGCAAGTTCAAAAGTATTGTACTATACCGGGTTAAATATCTTGTTCTAAAGCCGGCCTTCGAGATAAACCGGGAGTTTGACAAACAGTGTTAAGCAGATTCTAAGTCTACAACATATTTTCTTATAAGCAATAGACTTGGGGGCTGGTATAGTAAGTATGAATAAGGAAAAGTAACAAAAATTATACCTCATATTTTTGTTGTATCTGCTTCACCATGTCAATCTCCAGGTCACGACTGCTGTGTACTTGGCTTATGTAACCAGAGACAATCTCTCCAATACTCAGATGAGTGTAATCAGCGACATCCAGCTTGGCCTTTCGACGCTCCAAAAGTTCCTCCTTGGCAGAGCACTTGGCAAGAACTGTTGGTTGTTCCGGCTCAACAAACTGAGTCTTGAGAATCTCAACTTCCGGATCAACTGTCTTGGTCGGGCTAGGAGCTTCCGAGTTATCTGAATCGTTGAGAGCTTGTTCAGCAGGCGGGTCAGAGGTAGGTACTGGAACGTCATAAGATGGTTCAGGAGGCGGCTCGGGAGCAGAGACTTCAGGGGCTGCCGTTCCAAGCTCCGGTTCAGTTACACCCAGCTCTTTGGACGACTTATTCTTCTTTGCCCTCTTGCTGGGCTTCACTTGTACACTTCGGACAATTCAGAGGAATTAATACAAGAGTATGAGTAAGATAAGCATAAGGTAAGTAAGTGGTCATTACCCTGGTGCGGTTTTGAAAGCCGGCATATTTGATTGCATAGATTCGCCAGAGGAAGGTGAAGTATCCTAATAGTTGGAGTCAGAGGAATTGAGAGGTTGACGAATGAAACCCGCCAAAGGTAAAAGAGGACGTAAGTCAGAGATAACCTCAGGCCTGCGCTTTCTGGTTACATCAGGTAAGCCGGAGGAGAGTTCCGCATCTTTGCTTGTCCGGGTCTGCCTCCGGCTCTCATAAATCTGTCGCTTCAAAAGAAATTGATGATCTTGGTAAGCTAAAGGATGTGAAAATCTTACTTTCCAAGTCACTCTTCGGATTTTCTGCCGCGGCAATGGCTCGGAGTCGGAGGAGATTATAGTTACCTATTCTTCAACGGCTTGGCTGTTTCCCGTGTCCTCCTGAAAGGGATTAATGTCAATAAGATGATGATAAAAGAGTCAGGGGAGTTGAGTTACCTCTTCTTCATCGTCATCGGTATCATCCAGTTTTAACATATCTGAAGCGCTTGGCTTCTTCTTCCTTGAAGTTCCTGTCTTGGCGGCTTTCCTCTCGGCTCTCTTGGCCGCTCTGGCTTGTTTGGCAGCCTCATGGTCATATTTGACCTTCCATAAGTTGTCATTCGCCTGTGAATAATGATAAGGGATTATGAGTAAAAGCAGGGTATAACACAATAAGAATGCAAGCGTTTAAATTGATGACTTACTGCAGGAGCCGGGTTGTCTTGCAGAAGGGAAGTAAGCCGAAGGCGTTACTGACCACTGAGCCCTCTTTCAGCAAAGATTGGGTCATAACTTCAACCATGTCATCTGGTAAGTCGCCAGGACTATGACGTAGCGGGTCATCCTTCTCGCTAGAGTAAGTGCACACTAAGCTGGGGCGGCGGCTTAACGGAATCACCTGCCAGGAGATCCAGACTCGGACCAAATCAATGCCATCTAAGTCGTTCCCCAAGAGAGCTTTGATTTTCTTGATGGTGGGAGCGAGTGGAAGACGTTCAACAGCAGTCAACTTATCCAGCAGCGGGTGATTGGATTCAAGGCGCAGAGCGCGGAAGCCGGGCAGCGGGTTCTCGTCAGCCAGAGAAGTGTCATGGCAATAAAACCACGTCTGGTTCCAATCTTTTGGATGGCTTGGCAGTTCGGCGTATGGGAAAAGGCAGTCTCTCCGCCGCTGAATTGAGATGCCGCCAAGTTCCATACTGGGCCCGTTGGCACGTTCATTTTGCCGGTTTAAGTAAAAAAAATCTCTAAACAAAAGTAAGTTGGGATCTTCTCCAAGGTACACCTCGCAGAAGACTTGAAAGTTGCAAATATTTGACACGGAATTGGGCCCGATGTCCTGA
Source organism: Aegilops bicornis (assembly GCA_021605145.1). NCBI lineage: Eukaryota > Viridiplantae > Streptophyta > Magnoliopsida > Poales > Poaceae > Aegilops > Aegilops bicornis. The sequence continues at coordinate 542,038,223 of CM038671.1, forward strand.
GGTCTGATGTGACGCCCCAAGACCGGAGCTTCAGTTGCCTTCCAGGGTCTCCGAGTTTTGTCGTGTGATTTGTTTTGTTTGTGCATTCATCATGTCATCTCTTGCATTGCATCATGTCATCATGCCATTCAATTTTCAAAACACAACTAAATAAATTGTATGGATTTTTCTCGATCCATTTAAACCGAGGGATTCACATGGTGACTTCTCTTTATAACATATCGTCCCAATATTATTAGGGAGCTATAATAATTATTCCATTTATTTGGAATTGATCTTAACACACTTGCAAAATAATTTCGTGCCCTTTCTACTTCAAGTTTGGTCTCCACACTTTGCCCTAAATTTCTTTTATCATATTCGGAGCTCCACCAAAAATCCGAACATTTTGGACCTTCCCAAACCCTCACTTCCATTCCAATCATTCAATTTAAATTCAAATGAATTTGAATTCAATTCTTTCAATCATGCCTCTTTTATTTTCCTGGATCGAGCTCATTTTTGCGAGCTCGGGAAAATAATCCCAGCCCAAACTCTTTCTCTAATCTTTTCTTTTCTTCCCTTTCCTTTCTTTTCTCTGTTTTAAGAGTTTAAAGAGAGAGAGAGAGGAGCTAGGCCCAGCCGGCCCCTGGCCTTCCTCCTCCACCAGGCCGGCCTAGCCTCCAGACCGGCCCAAGACCCAGCCCGCGCACCCCCTCTAACCCTAGGCCGACCCCTCCTGTCGATCTCTCCCTCTGCCTCCGCCTCCTGCGTTCTCCCGATCCCTTCTCTCTCTCGATCCCTTCCCTCCAGCGCCGTCACAGGGGAGGAGCCCCTCGTACCACGGCCCGACCTCCTCGCTGCTGCTTCCACCATGGCGCCGCCTGCTTCCTCCTCCTAAGCGCCGCCCGCCAGGCATCTCGCCCGACCCTCTGCCCGCCTTGAACCCGATCCCCGTCGCCCTCCGTCAGCGACCAGGCGGACCCCCGGTGGCCTCCTCGTCGACGAAGCTCCACCAGAGGCCGCGCCCGATCCTCAAGCTCTGCCTCCTCGTCTACCGGCGCCATCGCCTCGTCGGCTCCGTCGCCAGGAGGAGCCTCGACCCGTCCATCTCGGCCCCGACTCCGGCGACCGGCGCCCGCTCCGTGCACCCCCTCACCGGCCCGCCCGGTTGCCTGCGGCCTCGCCCCAGCTGTCCCTGCGGCCTCCGGTCTCTGCTCCGCCTCCACGCTTCACGTCAAGGCCGAAGACACCGGGGCGCCAAGGCCATCTTCAGGTTTTCGCCAAGTACCGGGAGGTTGTTGACCCGTCGAGTTCACCTACATACGTGCACGACCACCGGACCCGGAAGCGCCAAGTACCCCTTCGGATTGCGAGTACCACTACCTTCGACCCGGAGACGCCGGATGCGTCAAGTCCCTCTTGAAACATCTCACGAAAACGCAGTGTACAACTACCGTCGCCACGTGAACAACGACTTCCACTACGCCGTGTACGACTACTTCCCTCGGCGATCATCGCGAGAGCGTCTACTTCCCTCTCTGGCGCATTCCGCCCGACGCACGCTTCAAAGGTATAACCACCGAGATGACCGACCGTGATCGAATCATCCTTGCGATGCCCCTCTTTTGCCATGCCACCGTTCCGTGGGAACCCGGTACCGGGATCACCCACCTTCTTGCATGACTCGCTTCCGTCACGCTTTCCTTTGTACCGATATCTCAATCGAGTTATCGGAACCGATATGTTGCCGTGGCATCATTTTCGGATTCGTTGCCGTGGCACCCCTTTCATCCACCACGGTGACATTATGCTTCATAACATGCTCTTGTCAACATTTTCATAAAAATTGCATATAATTTGCACATGTCATCCGCATCATGATAACAACATTAAAATGTTTATAATTGTTGTTTGCATTAATTTGCTTAAATGCCATGCTAAAATGATTTATTTCATATCTAAATAACCGTAGCTCGGTTTTAAATGTTCTTTATATGTAAATGGGGTGGAAAAATGCATAGATTAACATGGTAGCATTACTTTGCATGTTTAACAACTCTAAAATATGCTTTAGGTCAGATCAGCACCAAATTCGAAATATGCACATGAGGATTTTCCGGAATTGTTGTTCGTTGTTTCCGGCCTCATTTAAACTTGCCTAGATAGGTAGTTTCATTACGCTTCACCTCTTGCCATGTTTAATAACATTTAATATTGTTGTGTCCCTAACCGAGAGAGAACTAAATAAGTGATGTGGTGTTCCGTCAATATGCAACTCGTTGCATATTGAGCTCCACTTAACTTGTAGTGTTGTTTGTGCATATTGCCATGCCATGCTATTTAAACCGGACATGCATCATACTTGATTGTGCATCATGCCATGTTTATGATTGTGTGTTTACTATGTTGTTTGCTTCTTTCCGGTTTGCTTCTCTCGTTAGCTGCGGTTTCGTTCCGGAGTTGTGAGGATTCATTCGACTACGTCCGTTTGTCTTCTTCTTGGACTCGTTCTTCTTCCTTGCGGGATTTCATGCAAGATGACCATACCCTCGAAATCACTACTATCTTTGCTTGCTAGTTGCTCGCTCTTTTGCTATGCCCATGCTACGATGCCTACCACTTGCTTATCATGCCTCCTATGTTGCCATGTCAAGCCTCTAACCATCCTTTCCTAGCAAACCGTTGTTTGGCTATGTTACCGCTTTGCTCAGCCCCTCTTATAGCGTTGTTAGTTGCGGTGAAGATGAAGTTTGTTCCTTGTTGGAACATGGAGATGTTGTTCCTTGTTGGAACATGTTTACTTGTTGGGATATCACAATATATCTTATATTATTAATGCATCTATACACTTGGTAAAGGGTGGAAGGCTCGGCCGTATGCACAGTGTTTTGTTCCACTCTTGCCGCCCTAGTTTCCGTCATATCGGTATTATGTTCCCGGATTTTGCGTCCCTAACGCGGTCGGGTGATTTATGGGACCCCTTGACGATTCGCTTTGAATAAGACTTTTCCAAAGAAGGCCCAACATTGGTTTTACCATTTGCCTCACCTATGCCCTTTTTTCCCTTGGGTTTAGGAGCCCGAGGGTCATCTTTATTTTAGCCCCGGACCAGTGCTCCTTGAGTCTTGGCCCGAACTAAACCATGCGGCGCCCCTCAAGGCAACTTGAGGTCTGGTTTTAGTTGTATGGACTGCTCATCCGAGTGTGCCCGAGACCGAGATATGTGCAGCTCCTATCAGATTTGTCGGCACATCCGGCGGCTTTCTTGGTCTTGTTTTATTCTTTGTCGAAATGTCTTGTAGCAGGATTCGAGACTGATCGGGTCTTCCGGGAGAAGGAATATCCTTCGTTGATCGCGAGAGCTTATCATGGGCTAAGTTGGGACACCCTGCAGGGTTTGAACTTTCGAAAGCCGTGCATGGTTATGTGGCAGATGGGAATTTGTTAATGTCCGGTTGTAGAAAACCCGAAGTTGATCTTAATTAAAATACACCAATCGTGTGTAACCGTGATGGTCTCTTCTCGTGAGTCAGGAAGTGAACACGATGTTGGAGTTATGCTTGGCGTGGGTTGTTTTAGGATCACTTCTTGATCATAGTTGTTCGACCGTGCTTTGCTTCTCTTCTCGCTCTCTTTTGCGTATGTTAGCCACCATATATGCTAGTCGCTTGCAGCTCCACCTCACTACTCTGTCCTACCTTTAAGCTTAAATAGTCTTGATCTCGCGGGTGTGAGATTGCCGAGTCCCGTGACTCACGGATACTTCCAAAACCAGCTTGCGGTGCCGATGAAACCGTGCAGGTGATGGACCCGAGCTCAAGGAGGAGCTCGATGAAGACTTTGTGCATTGTGTTGTTTCGTTTCAGGTGATCGATGAGTGGAGCCAGTTGGGCGATCGGGGATCCGTGTAGCATTTGGGGTAGTCTTCTTTTATTTTGGTTCCGTAGTCGGACCTTGATTGTATCTGTATGATGTAATGTTTTACTCATGTATTGTGTGAAGTGGCGATTGTAAGCCAACTATGTATCTCTTTCCCTTATGTATTACATGGGTTGTGTGAAGATTACCTCACTTGCGACATTGCTTTCAATGCGGTTATGCCTCTAAGTCGTGCTTGACACGTGGGAGATATAGCCACATCGAGGCGTTACAAGTTGGTAATCGAGCCTTCCCGACTTAGGAGCCCCTACTTGATTGTTCTTTGGCGTTGTTGAGTCTAGAATGGAAAATGTTTTGAGTCTTAGGATTATATATATCTAGTAGGATTCTTTTTACTCCTCGGTCCTTAAATTAGCTCTGGTGAGGTATCCTGACGTAGAGTTTTGTCTTTTCTCTCCTCAAATTTCACTAAAATTTTTTTAGGATCACGTGGGTATCTTGGAATCGTTCCGATGGGTTTGTGACGAGAACATTGTTCTTGGTGCCTCCTGACATTTAGGGGTTGTGGCAGTGTCCCGGGAGTTGAGCTCCGAGGTGTTGTCGTCACAATTTTATCGTTGCGATTACGGAATACACGAGTTTTACCGACATCGAAATCTCTTTTGTGCGATTGTTGGTGAGATAACCCTGATAGCCCGATCTTTGTGGCGAGTCGGGAGTATTGCCATGACTTGTATAACGGATGTTTTTGAAGGTCGAGGTACCACGATTTCGAAGGTTTCTCGGTTATGTGTTGACGGATGGATACAATTTGGATCTAGGTATTGTTAGTTTGGGTGATATATTTTGTGTCCCTGTATCCCCAACACAGATTGCATAACGAGAAAGTTTCGGGAGTTTATAGGTGGGAATTCAAGTAGCTCCTAGAATATCTTTCCGACAGATGCATGATATGAGATTGGGTAAATCTCTATCATATGTATTTATTCGGCTTATTCTGCAAGCCAAATCCTTTGTTTTTGTTCCGTTTTGTGGTATTCAAGTTGCTTCAATGCCAAGTGTTGATTCCATACCTTTCCTAAATGGTGTTCTCATATTGCTATGTGAATACTAATCCTTCTTGATCACTGAGCTTGTCATGTCAATTCTTTTCTCAACCGTGTGCTTCTCTCCAAGTGGATCCGATCATTCCAACATTTGCAAGATAAATTCTAAGCTTTTTCTCAACGGTGTTCGTTTCATCCGACCCAAGTTGTTTTGATTTCCCGCCCTCCCACCCTTTTTCTTCAAGGACTCAGATTTCTTAATCAAGTATCCATTTTTATTGAGTGAAGTTTCTTCATTCTTTTCCTTTAATGTTTTATCCGGGGATTTCTCATGAAGGCGCTAAGGAAGCTTCAACCTTATCATTGTTCCATTCTAATTTTCTTCTCCGGTGGATTTAAGTCAAGTTTTCAAAGTGTTGATCGTATTCTTTTCATCGTTTCAAATGCTTTCTCATGTCGGTGCATCTCTTAATCATCCATTTCTCGCTATTCAATTGTTCAGAGTGTTGAAGATAGCTCGAGAAGATTCTAGTTTCCATTATCAATTCACTCCAAGTTCTTTTGAGGATGCTATCTCATTCAAGCCATTTAATTCTACCGGTGCAATATCTATTTCAAACATTTGTTCAACGGTGGTTCTTTTGAGTGGGCCCTAACCCACAGGTCTTTTTTCAGGATCTTATCTGACTCTTTTATTTTCCCGGAGCTATTCCCAAATTCTTTTCGAAGCTTGACGTAAGAATGAATTGTCATCAGTCATATGTCTTTCTCCAAGATCTTTCACATTCTTTTCATCTTGTGGTTCAACCTTTCTAATTTTCATCCCGGAGTGCCTCAACAATTCATGGTGGTGTTTCTCATCGTCATTCTCGAATTTTGAAGACCGAAGAAGAGTTTCTCTTTAATCTTGCTCCATTCTCTTCAAGATTCATGGTTCTAGCTTGATGCCATCCTCTCATAATTATTTTTGATTGTGAGAATTATTTTAACCCACCCGGAGCATTTTCAGGAGTCTTTTCGATTCGATTCTCTGGAGCCCATCATCTCGTAATTATTCATTCAAGCGTTCAACTCTTGTTTTCCAAATCTCACCGGTGCATCGTCGAAATATCCTCTAATCAGTTCATGATCTCTTCGTTCTAATGTATCTAAATTTTGTCAAGCATCTTTATTCGTCTTCCAATTCTTCCCGGTGAATTGTGCCTTTGTTACGTTCATTCTCAATTATTATGGTGGTTCGTTCAAGAGTTCTCTTCCTTCGTTATTATATAGATTCATTCGTTCTTCCCAAATCCTACCGGCGGATCGTTGAAGACCTTCCCAAGTTGAGCAATATCTATCTTAATCCTTTCTACGGGAATAAGTAGTATGCCAAATCCGTTGCTTATCATCAATCTATATTGGTGAAGGATCAGCATAATGTAATTCTTATTCTTGTTTCATCGAGTAAGTTCAATTCCTTATTCGGAGGTTCATCAAAATTCTTGATTTCATTTGTTCATCTTTCTTTCCGGAGTTCCAAGTTTTCTCGGTTATATCATTTCAAAGCTTCATCTTATCACCGCAAGGCTTCACCTTGTGTTGTCAACTTCTCTTTCTTTTATCATCCTTTTGTTTACCGGAGTTCTTCGTGGAGGATCTACATGGTGCTTCCTCAAGGATTCTTTTCATTCTTCAATCGTTCTTCAAGATTTCACTCGGAGTTATGATCCGTCAAGCCATACTCAAAATTGAACATGGTGCTCAACACATGTTTTGTTTTGAGGAGTTCAAGTATTCTTCTTCTTGCATTTTGAAGTGCAATTCGTTCTACCTTATCATTTGAGGTGGTGTTATGTCATTCTCGACAATTTGAGTTCGTGTTTCATGATTCACATGTTGTCAAGAATGAGGTATTTTAAATCCATCAATCTCTCCATTGCAGTTATCTTGGGCTATATTTCACCTAAAGCTTTCTCTAAGGATTGTTGCTATTTATGGTGCTTATAAATGACCCAAGCTCTTCATTTGTCCTCCCGGTGATATAAGTTTCTCGCCTCCTTGTTGATATCAATCCAATCAATTGTTTCCGTTGGTGGCAGAAGCTCACCTCATAATTTTGAGATGTTTTCATAAGCCCACTACAAGCTTATTCTTACCGTTGTTGTTTTTCAAACAACTCCGTTCTAGCCTTCATCGTAAGGATGTTTCTTTCCAAACTCATTTGTGGTAGAAGTTATCATTTTCTTCTCCATTCCTTTATTCCAATGACCTATCTTCAATTTTTTCTTCCGGAGGCTTTGTGATGTTGCTCTCTTCGAACCATCGTCTCGTTTTGTCAAGATCATGTTCTTTTTCTTGCATTATCCATTTAATCGGAGTCTCATCCAGGTGCTTTCTTTTTGCCAAGTTCATGATTCTAATTCCTTCCGTTTACAGACGGAGTGCTGCCCAAATTTTATCAATCTTATTCCTAGTCTATCTAGTTTTAACCGGAGTGGTTTCAATATCTATCTTATCACTAAACCTCTTGGTTTTCGTCGTATCCCTTGTTCCTCTTTTCTAACAGAGTGTTTTTCAACTTTCTTCATCTTCATTGTTTTCTTTCTTTCATTTTGTTCAACCTCTCAAGGTTCTTTGGTTTCACTCGTTTGTCGGAGAAGCAACTTTGTTTTACCTCTTCCTCTTCCGCTTTTCTCCGGTGCCATCCTAGATCTCGGGACGAGATCCTCTCGTAGTGGTGTAGTGTTGTGGCGCCCCAAGACCGGAGCTTGATTTGCCTTCGAGGTCTCCGAGTTTTGTCGTGTGATTTGTTTTGTTTGTGCATTCATCATGTCATCTCTTGCATTGCATCATCTCATCATGCCATTTAATTTCAAAAACTCATCTAAATAAATTGTATGGATTTTTCGATCCATTTAAACCGAGGGATTCACATGGTGACTTCTCTTTATAACATATCGTCCCAATATTATTAGGGAGCTATAATAATTATTCCATTTATTTGGAATTGATCTTAACACACTTGCAAAATAATTTACGTGCCCTTTCTACTTCAAGTTTGGTCTCCACACTTTGCCCTAAATTTCTTTTATCATATTCCGAGCTCCACCAAAAATCCGAACATTTTTGGACCTTCCCAAACCCTCACTTCCATTCCAATCATTCAATTTAAATTCAAATGAATTTGAATTCAATTCTTTCAATCATGCCTCTTTTATTTTCCTGGATCGAGCTCATTTTTGCGAGCTCGGGAAAATAATCCCCAGGCCCAAACTCTTTCTCTAATCTTTTTCTTTTCTTCCCTTTCCTTTCTTTTCTCTGTTTTAAGAGTTTAAAGAGAGAGAGAGGAGCTAGGCCCAGCCGGCCCCCAGCCTTTCTCCTCCACCAGGCCGGCCTAGCCTCGAGACCGGCCCAAGGCCCAGCCAGGCGCACCCCTCTAACCCTAGGCCGACCCCTCCTGCCGATCTCTCCCTCTGCCTCCGCCTCCTGCGCGTTCTCCCGATCCCCTTCTCTCTCGATCCCTTCCCTCCAGCCGTCACAGGGAGGAGCCCCTCGTACCACCGCCCGACCTCCTCGCTGCTGCTTCCACCATGGCGCCCGCGCCACCTTCCTCCTCCTAAGCGCCCTTGAGGCATCTCGCCCGACCCTCTCGCCCGGCCTTGAACCCGATCCCCGTCGCCCTCCGTCAGCGACCAGGCCGGACCCCGGTGGCCTCCTCGTCGCCCGACGAGCTCCACCGAGCGCCGCGCGCCCGATCCTCAAGCTCTGCCTCCTCGTCTACCGGCGCCATCGCCTCGTCAGCTCCGTCGCCCAGAGGAGCCCCTCGACCCGTCCATCTCGGCCCCGACTCCGGCGACCGACGCCGCTCCGTGCACCCCCTCACCGGCCCCTTGCCCGGTTGCTGCGGCCTCGCCCCAGCTGTCCCTGCGGCCTCCCGGTCCTCTGCTCCGCCTCCCTGCTTCACGTCAAGGCCGAAGACACCAGGGACGCCAAGGCCATCTTCAGGTTTTCGCCAAGTACCAGGAGGTTGTTGACCCGTCGAGTTCACCTACATACGTGCACGACCACCGGACCCGGAAACGCACACTACCCCAGCGGATTGCCGCGTACCACTACCTTCGACCCGGAGACATCGGATGCGTCAAGTCCCTCTTGAAACATCTACGAAAACGCGTGTACAACTACCGTCGCCACGCGTGAACAACGACTTCCACTACGCCGTGTCGACTACTTCCCTCGGCGATCATCGCGAGCGTCTACTTCCCTCTCTGACGCATTCCGCCCCGACGCACGCTTCAAAGGTATAACCACCGAGATGACCGACCGTGATCGAATCATCCTTGCGATGCCCCTCTTTTGCCATGCCACCGTTCCGTGGGAACCCGGTACCGGGATCACCCACCTTCTTGCATGACTCGCTTCCGTCACGCTTTCCTTTGTACCGATATCTCAATCGAGTTATCGGAACCGATATGTTGCCGTGGCATCATTTTCGGATTCGTTGCCGTGGCACCCCTTTCATCCACCACGGTGACATTATGCTTCATAACATGCTCTTGTCAACATTTTCATAAAAATTGCATATAATTTGCACATGTCATCCGCATCATGATAACAACATTAAAATGTTTATAATTGTTGTTTGCATTAATTTGCTTAAATGCCATGCTAAAATGATTTATTTCATATCTAAATAACCGTAGCTCGGTTTTAAATGTTCTTTATATGTAAATGGGGTGGAAAAATGCATAGATTAACATGGTAGCATTACTTTGCATGTTTAACAACTCTAAAATATGCTTTAGGTCAGATCAGCACCAAATTCGAAATATGCACATGAGGATTTTCCGGAATTGTTGTTCGTTGTTTCCGGCCTCATTTAAACTTGCCTAGATAGGTAGTTTCATTACGCTTCACCTCTTGCCATGTTTAATAACATTTAATATTGTTGTGTCCCTAACCGAGAGAGAACTAAATAAGTGATGTGGTGTTCGTCAATATGCAACTCGTTGCATATTGAGCTCCACTTAACTTGTAGTGTTGTTTGTGCATATTGCCATGCCATGCTATTTAAACCGGACATGCATCATACTTGATTGTGCATCATGCCATGTTTATGATTGTGTGTTTACTATGTTGTTTGCTTCTTTCCGGTTTGCTTCTCTCGTTAGCTGCGGTTTCGTTCGGAGTTGTGAGGATTCATTCGACTACGTCCGTTTGTCTTCTTCTTGGACTCGTTCTTCTTCCTTGCGGGATTTCATGCAAGATGACCATACCCTCGAAATCACTACTATCTTTGCTTGCTAGTTGCTCGCTCTTTTGCTATGCCCATGCTACGATGCCTACCACTTGCTTATCATGCCTCCTATGTTGCCATGTCAAGCCTCTAACCATCCTTTCCTAGCAAACCGTTGTTTGGCTATGTTACCGCTTTGCTCAGCCCCTCTTATAGCGTTGTTAGTTGCGGTGAAGATGAAGTTTGTTCCTTGTTGGAACATGGAGATGTTGTTCCTTGTTGGAACATGTTTACTTGTTGGGATATCACAATATATCTTATATTATTAATGCATCTATACACTTGGTAAAGGGTGGAAGGCTCGGCCGTATGCACAGTGTTTTGTTCCACTCTTGCCGCCCTAGTTTCCGTCATATCGGTATTATGTTCCCGGATTTTGCGTCCCTAACGCGGTCGGGTGATTTATGGGACCCCTTGATGGTTCGCTTTGAATAAGACTTTTCCAAAGAAGGCCCAACATTGGTTTTACCATTTGCCTCACCTATGCCCTTTTTCCTTGGGTTTCGGAGCCCGAGGGTCATCTTTATTTTAGCCCCCGGACCGGTGCTCCTTGAGTCTTGGCCCGAACTAGAAACCTGTCAGCGCCCCTCAAGGCAACTTGAGGTCTGGTTTTAGTTGTATGGACTGCTCATCCGAGTGTGCCACGAGACCGAGATATGTGCAGCTCCTATCGAGATTTGTCGGCACATCCGGCGGCTTTCTTGGTCTTGTTTTATTCTTTGTCGAAATGTCTTGTAGCCGGATTCGAGACTGATCGGGTCTTCCGGGAGAAGGAATATCCTTCGTTGATCGCGAGAGCTTATCATGGGCTAAGTTGGGACACCCTGCAGGGTTTGAACTTTCGAAAGCCGTGCCCGCGGTTATGTGGCAGATGGGAATTTGTTAATGTCCGGTTGTAGAAAACCCGAAGTTGATCTTAATTAAAATACACCAACGGCGTGTGTAACCGTGATGGTCTCTTCTCGTGAGTCAGGAAGTGAACACGGTGTTGGAGTTATGCTTGGCGTGGGTTGTTTTAGGATCACTTCTTGATCATAGTTGTTCGACCGTGCTTTGCTTCTCTTCTCGCTCTCTTTTGCGTATGTTAGCCACCATATATGCTAGTCGCTTGCTGCAGCTCCACCTCACTACTCTGTCCTACCTTTAAGCTTAAATAGTCTTGATCTCGCGGGTGTGAGATTGCCGAGTCCCGTGACTCACAGATACTTCAAAACCAGCTTGCGGTGCCGATGAAACCGTGCAGGTGATGGACCCGAGCTCAAGGAGGAGCTTCGATGAAGACTTTGTGCATTGTGTTGTTTCGTTTCAGCTGGTGATCAAGAGTGGAGCCCAGTTGGGCCGATCAGGGATCTGTGTAGCATTTGGGGTAGTCTTCTTTTATTTTGGTTCCGTAGTCGGACCTTGATTGTATCTGTATGATGTAATGTTTTACTCATGTATTGTGTGAAGTGGCGATTGTAAGCCAACTATGTATCTCTTTCCCTTATGTATTACATGGGTTGTGTGAAGATTACCTCACTTGCGACATTGCTTTCAATGCGGTTATGCCTCTAAGTCGTGCTTCGACACGTGGGAGATATAGCCACATCGAGGGCGTTACATCTGAGGTCAAAAAAGTTTCCCTGAAGAATTTTGAACCGGGTGGAGCAAACCCCCAGCTCATATGATTAGTGAAAATGATCACTTCCCCCCTCCTTGGGTTGAGGTTTCTCCTCTGACGGGTCAGGGGCACGATAAGACATGACCTCCTTCTTGGGCAGATGGCCGGACTTCACGAACTCAGACAAAGTGCTTTCCGTAACAGTGGACCTGACCCAGTTACAGGTCACAGGAGCTTTGGGAGCCTTAGGTGCCATTATGCAAGTGGAAACCTATGGCAAAATAATAATTTCTGGTTCAACTTTAACTCGGAAGAAAACATTTTAAAGTCTATTCAAGATGGCGGCTTAAGATGGGGCCTAATGACATATGGCTAATTGTGCAGTGATATTTAAGTCGCTACGGGTATCAGAAGCAGTTAAATTATCTTAAGTCGCCGAAAGCAAGCAAGGCTGACAATCAATGTTGTCTTCTTAAACCGGCTACACAGACTACCGTGGCTAAACAGATCTAATAGATGCAGTTTTTTGACTAAGTATGGAACAAACAGGTTTCACAAGTTGCAACCATTATTTTGGATCAAATGGTCGTTCTAAAAAAAAAGTTTCTAGACCTAAAAACTAGTACAGATAAGTTCATACGCTCGAAGGAAGCTTCTGAATAAAGGAAAAGGAATCTACTTGCATTCGAAATGGGTGTGAAACAGCCACCGCAACAGTTTTATGCTATCTGGCGATCAGAAAAGGGTGTCGGAGGTGAAATCTATCGAAGGTTTGCGACGAGCGGCGATGAACACTGATGAACTCGAGAAACCTAATGCAGATCTAAGGCAGGGAAAGAAGGGAACTTACGGATGCAGACTGGCTGCGGAGATTCGCCGTCGGGATCTGGTCGGATTCAGGTTGATGCAGCGGCCTGAGTCGGTGAAGACGAGGAGCTCGGCGGCGGCGGCGGAGCTCAAGCGACAGGGAGACAACGAGCGGAGGAAGACGACCGAGAGGAGAGAATGAAGAAGACCTAGGTCGTGCCTATTTATAAGGAAAGGCCGACTGAGATGGCACGAGAAACGAGGAGACTGAACATCATTATCCAGCGACCCCGACGCCTCAATTTTGGAATGGTCAGTAAAGGAAAAGGTCCGTTGAGGATATAACGGAGTAAAATAGGAATTTAATTGAAGATGAAATCATGGCGGGTTAACACGGATCCAGAAGATGACGTCATGGCGGGTTAAAACCTTTGAACAGACAGAAGACTGAAGGTTTATTTCTTAAGATATTTTAAGATTGACATGAACCGGTTCAAATTAATCTGGGGCCTAATGTTGGGGATATAACTATTTGTGTAAGCCACCCATGAGGGGCCGGGTTACGCAAAGAAGAATTCATCAGAAGAAGCCCAAGGCCAAGCATGAAGATGGCGGTTCAGTAAAGGGTTTAAAGCCCATAGGCGACTTAAGGCCCGTAGTGGTAAAACCGCCATAATGGCATGACTTGTATGATAAGGTATAATTAACTAGTCACCGAGCCGAACACTGTTTATGAGCCGGCCGGGACTCTGTAGGCCGTAGGGCGCCAACCCGTGTATATAAGGGGACGACCCGCTGGCGGCTTAGGGCAAGAAACAACTCATCGAGAACCGGGCATAGCGTATCTCGCTCCCTGGTCATTGAAACCCTAGCAATACCAAACCAACTAGACGTAGGCCTTACCTTCACCGTAAGGGGCCGAACTAGTATAACTCTCTCATGTCCTTTGTCCCGATTAACCCCTTTAAGCTTCCTAGTTGCAATGGCTCCACGACTAAGTACTTGCAAGAGGACATCTGCCGTGACAATTCCACGACACTGGTGCTACTAGGAGTACTAGTAAAGTACACAATAATATAACGTATATTCAAAATACTTCTGTCGACCTTGCTAGCCTTCTCATCTACCAAGTATCCAGGGTAGTTCTGCTTCAGTGACCGTTCCCCTCATTACAGAAGCACTTAGTCTCGGGTTTGGGTTCAACCTTGGGTTTCTTCACTAGAGTAGCAACTGATCTGCCGTTTCATGAAGTATCCCTTCTTTCCCTTGCCCTTCTTGAAACTAGTGGTTTTACTAACCATCAACAATTGATGCTCCTACTTGATTTCTACTTTCGCGGTGTCAAACATCGCAAGTTGCTCAAGGATCATCATGTCTATCCCTGATATGTTATAGTTCATCACGAAGCTCTAATAGCTTGGTGGCAGTGACTATGGAGAACCATAACTATCTCTTCTGGAAGATTAACTCCCACTCGATTCAAGCAATTGTAGTACTCAGACAATCTGAGCACATGCTCAACGATTGAGCTTTTCTCCCTTCGTTTGCAGGCTTAAGAAACTTGTCAGAGGTCTCATACCTCTTGACGTGGGCACTAGTCTGAAATCCCAATTTCAGTCTTTGGAACATCTCATATGTTCTGCGACATTTCAAAAAACGTCTTTGGTGCCACAATTCTAAACCATTAGCATTGCGCACTGAACTATCACGTAGTCATCAAAACGTGTCTGTCAGATGTTTCGCAACATCTACAGACGACGCTCAAGGTTCAGTACACCGAGCGGTGCATTAAGGACATAAGCCTTCTGCGCAGCAATGAGGATAATCCTCAGTTTACGGACCCAGTCCGCATAATTTCTACTATCAACTTTCAACTATATTTTATCTAGGAACATATCTTAAACAGTAGAACTAAAGCGTAAGCTACGACATAATTTGCAAAGACCTTTTGACTATGTTCATGATAATTAAGTTCATCTGATTATTTAATGAACTCCCACTTAGATAGACATCCCTCTAGTCATCTAAGTGATATATGATCCGAATCGACTAGGTCGTGTCCGATCATCACGTGAGACGGACTAGTCATCAACGGTGAACATCTCCATGTTGATCGTATCTACTATACGACTCATGTTCGACCTTTTGGTCTCTCGTGTTCCGAGGCCATGTCTGTACATGCTAGGCTCATCAAGTCAACCTAAGTGTTTTGCATGTGTAAATCTGGCTTACACCCATTGTATTCGAACGTTAGAATCTATCACACCCGATCATCACATGGTGCTTCGAAACAACAAACCTTCGCAACGGTGCACAGTTAGGGGGAACACTTTCTTGAAATTTTTAGAGAGGGATCATCTTATTTATGCTACCGTCGTTCTAAGCAAATAAGATGTAAACATGACAAACATCACATGCAAATCATGAAGTGACATGATATGGCCAATATCATCTTGCGCCTTTGATCTCCATCTTGAGGCACGCGGCATGATCACCTTCATCACGGCATGACACCATGATCTCCATCATCGTGTCTTCATGAAGTTGTCTCGCCAACTATTACTTCTACTACTATGGCTAACGGTTAGCAATAAAGTAAAAGTAATTACATGGCGTTTTTCATTGACATGCAGGTCATACAATAAATTAAGACAACTCCTATGGCTCCTGCCGGTTGTCATACTCATCGACATGCAAGTCGTGATTCCTATTACAAGAACATGATCAATCTCATACATCACACATATATAATTCATCACATCCTTTTGGCCATATCACATCACATAGCATACCCTGCAAAAACAAGTTAGACGTCCTCTAATTATTGTTGCATGTTTTACGTGGCTGCTATGGGTTTCTAGCAAGAACATTTCTTACCTACTCAAAAGCCACAATGGTGATATGCCAATTGCTATTTACCCTTCATAAGGACCCTCTTCATCGAATCCGATGCGACTAAAGTGGGAGAGACAGACACCCTCTAGCCACCTTATGCATCAAGTGCATGTCAGTCGGTGGAACCTGTCTCACGTAAGTGTACGTGTAAGGTCGGTCCGGGCCGCTTCATCCCACTGTGCCGCCGAATCAAGATAAGACTAGTAACGGCAAGCAAATTGAACAAATCATCGCCCACAACTACTTTGTGTTCTACTCGTGCATAGAATCTACGCATAGACCTAGCTCATGATGCCACTGTTGGGGAACGTAGCAATAATTCAAAATTTTCCTACATGTCACCAAGATCAATCTAGAAGATGCTAGCAACGAGAGGGAGGGAGTGCATCTTCATACCCTTGAAGATCACTAAGCGGAAGCGTTACAAGAACACGGTTGATGGAGTCATACTCACTGCGATTCAAATCGCGGAAGATCCGATCTAGCGCCGAACGGACGGCCGCCTCAGCGTTCAACACACATACAGCCCGGGGACGTATCCTCCTTCTTGATCCAACAAGGGGAGAGGATAAGTTGAGGGATAACTCCGGCAGCACGACGGCGTGGTGGTGGAGCTTGTGGTATTCTTGCAGGGCTTCGCCAAGCTCTATGGAGGAGAAGGAAGAGTTGGAGGAGGGAGGGGCTGCGCCAGGAGAAGGGGCGGCTGACCTCTCTCTCCCTCACTATATGTAGGGGGAAGGGGGTGGATGAGGCGCCCTAGGGTTCCCTAGGGGAGGGGTGGCGGCCACAGGGGAAACCCTAGATGGGTTTGGGCGCCCCCACCCCTAGGAAACTTGCCCCCCAAGCCGGGAAGGTGGCTGCCCTAGGGGAGGCGCCCCCACCTCTCCACGTTACGTGAGATGGGGTGGGAGGGGCGCACAACCCCTTAGTGGGCTTATGTGCCCCCTCCCCTTGGCCCATAAGGCCCCCAAACGCTTGCTGGGGCCTCCGAAACACCTTTCGGTCACGCTGGTCGTCACCCGGTATTCCCAGAGCAATTCCGGACTGCAATACCCTTCGTCCAATATATCGAATTTCACCTCTGGACCATTCCGGAGTTCCTCGTCACGTCCGAGATCTCATCCGGGACTCCGAACAACCTTCGGTAACCACATACTATTTCCCATAACAACTCTAGCGTCACCGAACCTTAAGTGTGTAGACCCTACGGGTTCGGGAACCATGCAGACATGACCGAGACATTCTCCGGCCAATAACCAACAGCGGGATCTGGATACCCATGTTGGCTCCCACATGTTCCACAATGATCTCATCGGATGAACCACGATGTCAGGGATTCAATCAATCCCGTATTCAATTCCCTTTGTCTATCGGTATGTTACTTGCCCGAGATTCGATCGTCGGTATCCCCATACCTCGTTCAATCTTGTTACCGGCAAGTCTCTTTACTCGTTCCGTAACGCATGATCCCGTGGCTAACTCCTTAGTCACGTTGAGCTCATTATGATGATGCATTACCGAGTGGGCCCAGAGATACCTCTCCGTCATACGGAGTGACAAATCCCAGTCTCGATTCGTGCCAACCCAACAGACACTTTCGGAGATACCTGTAGTGCACCTTTATAGTCACCCGGTTACGTTGTGACGTTTGATACACCCAAAGCACTCCTACGGTATCCGGGAGTTGCACAATCTCATGGTCTAAGGAAATGATACTTGACATTAGAAAAGCTCTAGCAAACGAACTACACGATCCTGTGCTATGCTTAGGATTGGGTCTTGTCCATCACATCATTCTCCTAATGATGTGATCCCGTTATCAATGGCATCCAATGTCTATGGTCAGGAAACCATAACCATCTATTGATCAACGAGCTAGTCAACTAGAGGCTTACTAGGGACATGTTGTGGTCTATGCATTCACACATGTATTACGGTTTCCAGTTAATACAATTATAGCATGAACAATAGACAATTATCATGAACAAGGAAATACAATAATAACCATTTTATTATTGTCTCTAGTGCATTACCGAGAGGGCCCAGAGATACCTCTCCGATACTCAGAGTGACAAATCCTAATCTTGATCTATGCCAACCCAACAAACACCTTCGGAGATACCTGTAGAGCATCTTTATGATCACCCAGTTACTTGTGATGTTTGATAGCACACAAGGCATTCCTCCGGTATTTGGGAGTTGCATAATCTCATAGTTGAAGGAATATGCATTTAACATGAAGAAAGAAATAGCAATAAAACTAAATGATCATTAAGCTAAGCTAAGATGGGCCTTGTCCATCACATCATTCTCTTAATGATGTGATCCCGTCACTTCGGTCTCACCGATAGGGATCTCGGTCTCACCGAGATGGGATTGCAAACTCTTTGTTTCCCTTCATAACGTTTCGGTCCAACCGAGATGAGCGATCGATCCAACCGAGTTCGCAATGCAAACTCTCAGTTTCCATTTCGTAATGTTTCGGTCTCACCGAAATGAGCGAATCGGTCCCACGGAGTTTGCCTGACCAACTCTCTGTTTGCCTATTATAGAAATCGGTCCTACCGAGTTTAGGTGATCGGTCTCACCGAGATTACGTTATGCCCTAACCCTAATGAAATCGGTCCCACCGAGTTGACATGTCGGTCCCATCGAAAAGTCTAACGTTCACATTTTGAACTAAATCGGTATGACCGAGTTTTCTGATTCGGTCCCACCGAGTTTGGTAAATTGTGTGTACCGGTTAGATTTTGTGTGGAGGCTATATATACCCCTCCACCCACTCTTCATTCGTGAAGAGATCCATCAGAACGTGCCTACGCTTCCAACATACATTTTCTGAGAGAGAACCACCTACTCATGTGTTGAGACCAAGATATTCCATTCCAACCACAAGAATCTTGATCTCTAGCCTTCCCCAAGTTGCTTTCCACTCAAATCATCTTTCCACCAAATCCAAATCTGTGAGAGAGAGTTGAGTGTTGGGGAGACTATCATTTGAAGCACAAGCGCAAGGAGTTCATCATCAACACACCATCTATTACCTTCTACAGGGTGGTGTCTCCTAGATTGGTTAGGTGTCACTTGGGTGCCTCCGACAAGATTGTGGAGTTGAACCAAGGAGTTTGTACGGGCAAGGAGATCGCCTACTTCGTGAAGATCTACCCTAGTGAGGCAAGTCCTTCGTGGGCGATGGCCATGGTGGGATAGACAAGGTTGCTTCTTCGTGGACCCTTCGTGGGTGGAGCCCTCCGTGGACTCGCCCAACCGTTACCCTTCGTGGGTTGAAGTCTCCATCATCGTGGATGTACGATAGCACCACCTATCGGAACCACGGGAAAAAAATCTCCGCGTCTACATTGCGTTTGCTCCCTCCAAACTCCTCCCTTTACCTTCATATGCAATGTTTTACATTCCGCTGCTATACTCTTATACTTGCATGTTTAGGTTGATTGCTTGACTTGTTCTAAGTTACTAAAATCTGCCAAGACTTAAAATTGGGAAAAAGCAAGATTTTTATTTGGTCAAGTAATCTAATCACCCCCGGCCCCTCTAGACATACTTTCGATCCTACAACTGGTATCAGAGCTTTGGTCTCCATTTGCCTTGATTTTCCATAGCTTTTGGTGATCATAGCCTTGTTTCACAACCTAGGAGAGTATGGCGTCTAGCAAGGGAAATTATCATTGTATAGGTCCTTACTTTGATGGTACTAATTTTGCTAGTTGGAAGCATAAGATGAAAATGCATATTCTTGGACATAACCCCGCCGTTTGGGCTATTGTGTGTATTGTCTTGCAAGGTGAATTCTTTGATGGGGGAGAACCGAACCATGAAGCTACCGCGGAAGAGTTGAAGATGCTGCAATACAATGCTCAAGCTTGCGATATCCTCTTCAACGGATTATGCACCGAAGAATTCAACAAAATTAGCCTTCCTGAGAATGCAAAGGAAATTTGGGATACCTTGATTGATATGCATGAAGGTACCGACTCCGTCAAGGAATCCAAATTGGACGTCCTTCAAAGTCAACTTGACAAGTTCAAAATGAAGGATGGTGAAGGTGTCGCTGAAATGTACTCTAGGCTTGCTCTCATCACAAATGAGATTGCCGACTTAGGAAGTGAGGAGATGACCGATAGATTCATCATCAAGAAGATCCTAAGAGCCTTGGATGGAAAATATGATACCGTGTGCACATTAATCCAAATGATGCCCAATTACAAAGATCTCAAGCCAACGGAAGTCATTGGAAGAATAGTTGCTCATGAGATGTCACTCAAGGATAAGGAAGAGCTTCACAACAAGTCAAGTGGTGCTTACAAAGCCTCATGTGATGCTCCTACATCATCAAGTGAGAAACAAACCTTCAATGAGGAATTGAGCCTAATGGTGAGGAACTTCAACAAATTCTACAAGAGTAGAAGCAAGGAAAGAAGTTCCAAGTCAAGGTCCTACAATGACAAAAGATCTTCAAGTCGTGAGCGTAATTGCTACAATTGTGGAAGACCAGGACACTACTCCAATGAGTGTACGACTCCCTACAAAAGAAGAGAAGATTCACCCAAAAGGAGAAGTAGAAGAGAAGAATCACCACCAAAAGAGAGAAGGAGTAGAGATGATCATTATGAATGAAGAACCTCTCGGAGAAGCAAGGTTTCGGAAAGGAAGGACAAATCATCAAGGAGCTACACAAAATGAATACATCAAGCTCATGTTGGTGAATGGGTATCCGGCTCCGACTCCGACCATCACTCCAAAAGAAGTTATCACTCAGACTCCAAATATACTCAAGATGAAGGTGTTGCCGGTCTAGCACTTGTGTCAACCAACTCCTACGACATATTTGACTCACCAAATGAAGGAATTGGAAGATGCTTCATGGCTAAAGGCCCAATGGTATCACACCCCGAGTATGTTGATTTCAGTAGTGATGAAGATGATTTGCTAGGTGATGATGATTTACTTGTTGACAACTCTAGTGATGAAAACTATGATGAATTTTCTGTTAATCATGCTAATCAAGTAAAACAAATGATGATGATAATAAGGAGATTGAGCGTCTAACTAAAGAACTAAACACTTTTAAGTTAGCTCATGAAAGTACCTTGGAAGATCATCGAGAACTTTTAAAGACTCATGAGAAGTTACGCTTTGAAAAACTCAATCTTGAGCAAGAGCATGGGTTCTTAAAAACAATCAATGATGGTCTTGACAAGAAAAGTTCTTCTTACATTGCCAAGTGTTTACTCTTGTCTACTTACATGCCACAAGTTAAATCTAGCAACAAGAGTAAGAAAGATTCTTCTTCTAGTAGTAACAACAATCATGTTAAATCCAATTTGTTATCTCTAGTAGTTCTCTTGATTCCACTAACGATTCTCTTAGCCAAGTTACACTTGAGCAAGAAAATAGCTTATTGAAGGGAATTATAGAGAAAGGTGTTTACAAGAGCCTTGCTGGGAGTAAGCAATTGTAGGAAATTGTACGCAAGCAAGGAAGGCACCGGAAGAATCAAGGTATTGGTTTTGAACAAAAGTTCAATGCCAATGGAGTTGAGTAGGAAGAAGATCAATACCCCAAGACGAAGTTTGTTCCTCAACAAGAGAAGTATGATCCTACTTCTTTCCAAGGGACACAAGCTCAAGATGATCTTCCACCACAAGACCACAAGCAAAAGGGCAAGGATAAGCTTCAAGAGGAGATTGATGCATTTGAAGAAGCTCCTAAGGCCTTAGTCAAGTGGGTTCCCAAGACTACATCAAGTTCTACTTCATCAAGTACGACTACAACTCCAAGGATTCCTGTCGGTGTCAAAACCGGCGGATCTCGGGTAGGGGGTCCCGAACTATGCGTCTAGGTGGATGGTAACAGGAGACAAGGGACACGATGTTTTTACCCGGGTTCGGGCCCTCTCGATGGAGGTAAAACCCTACTCCTGCTTGATTAATATTGATGATATGGGTAGTACAAGAGTAGATCTACCACGAGATCAGAGAGGCTAAACCCTAGAAGCTAGCCTATGGTATGATTGTTGTTCGTGGGATAGCTCTATTCTTTCATTACTCTCTATGTGTTACTTTGCCAGCATATTCCATGTGCTGACCCGTTCTCGGGCTGCAACATTTTATGTTGCAGACTTTCGAACGAGGAGTAAGGATTGTAGGTCGTTGCCGTGCATTTCGATTATGCCGTTGGAGTTGATGGACTCACTTTATCTTCCAAGCCTTCATTTGTTATCGCATTAGATGGCCTTAAGCCATATTATTGTAATAAGTTCTCTTTTGAGACATTCGATGTAATAAGTGTGTGATTGCTACTCTGTTATAAATCCTTCGAGTACTGTGTGTGTCAGCATTACCGATCCAGGGATGACACGGAAACACAGACTTGACCATCTGAGGTCGGGTCGCTACAAGATGGTATCAGAGCACATGTTGACTGTAGGACGTGACCCTAGAAACTGACAAGCCCATAGGAAAGATTTTTCTCTACTACTTCATTTTCAAAAAGATCTTTTACCTCTCTTCTCTCTCGAGCTTATTCAGATATTCCCTTTTAGTGAGACCATACCCCTTTTCCCTTTTGACCACTTGAAGATTTGGTCGATGAGACCACTCCAAGGAGACAAGATATCGGACAACTAAGACCATTTGGAATGAAGAAGATTTTACTGTGTAAATGGAAACTACAACTGTTGAAGACTCCGAAGACTAGGAGAATTTGAAGGCTCTGAAGAATTCCTAGATCAAGGTGTATCGGAGAAAGACTGGAACATGGAGCATTAGAATTCAAAGTTCTGTCAAGGAAAACCCTAAGGCAGGAGATATCAACTATGGAATGCTAGCTCATGGAAATGACAAGAGCAGAAACACGCTATCCATGATGTTATCGCCCGCTTATGCTATTGTCACCGTGCGGAGTTAAGTATGCAGATACATGGAAGGATGGATGGTAGAAGGCTGATGGAGCATCCGACAAGAAAAGATGCAGCTTTTAAATCTTATCCGTGTATCACCAGGATCTGGAGTATTACATCAGGAAGTTAAGATGGACCTACAAGAAGCAATATTTGACAAGAAGGCAATTGGTGAAGAACTCAGGAACCGGAAGCTGAAGTAACCAAACTGGAGGAACAAAACCTCGAGATACCGGAGATTTGTCAGGAACTGAAGGACAGTAGGATCATGGTTCATGTCGAGGTTGATGAAAACCAGAAGTTTGGAAAGCAACTCCAGAAATATTAAAGTACGTCATGATAGACTTTGCGTCAACAAGAGATGATCTGGCAAAAGAACTTGAGAAGGATAAGCATGATCAGAAGGAGCCACCGGAGGCATGACCAAGACTTGAAGAGTTTGACGACATTGACCTTTAGAAGACCAAACCCCAGTTATATACCTACGTTAGATGCGACGTTTGTGAGCTGTCATTTGTTTGATGTTTTTCCGATAGCCACAATAAAATCCGCCTTTTCAAAAACTTTTGTTTGCATTGTGTGTATCCCTCTCTATCTATCTTATCCCACCCCAAAATCCATGGACCCAATAGAGGATGAATGGAGATGAAATCATATTTTCTTGGACCGATGGGTCAATTGGAGACAGACCGATGGAATCAGAACATGGAGGATCACATGGAGAATAATCCTGTAGTTAGAAAGGATATGACCCAGCATGTTCTACAGTGTTTTGAAAGAGGTGTTGCTACTTGGTGGAAGATGTACCAAACCATCAATGGATGGCAAGGAGTAACCACTTGGGGAGAATTTAAGTTGACTTTGCTAATGTCTCGGTTTGTGTCCCAGAAATTGAAGCCTTCGAAAGGATATGAAGAAACCTTGTGCATGCAAGCTCGTGGAGAAATAGGACACACCCATAAGGAACACAAGGATGAATGCCCTAATTGTGAAGGAAGTCACCCAACTGAAGAATGCCCAACCAGACAGATTACTTGTTTCTTGTGTGAAGGAACTACCCACTACCCTGCTCAGTGTCACATTTACACTATGGTACAGAGAACCATCCAGCAGAAGGAAGAAGAAATGAAAGGAGCCCTCATGGAGATGTTAGAAGAACCTGGGACGAAGGAAGATGTTGAGGACACACACAAAGGAAACAAAATTAAAGCCAGCACCAAGTCATGCTATTCATGTGGAGAAGAAGGACACATCTCCCAAGATTGTCTGAATGGAGATCTAGTAGAATTCCCGATAGAGGAAGTCGAGTATGACCCATAGGAAATAGAAGCCCTGATTGGAACGGAAAGGTCCAGGAAGAGGAATAGGTTGGATTCCAGGAACAACCAAATTTCTACAAAGAAAGACCTGAGTCATATCACATGTTTGTGTGCAAAATTCAGGGCACTACTTCAATGATTGCCCAAGAGGGAAGATAAGGACCCCAGAGGCTATATAATCACAAGGAAACCTCGATATTTGTCGAGTAATATGTTTCCGTTGTGATGAAGCAGGCACTTTGCCGAGATTGTCCGAAGGAGGAGACTAGTGATATATAGTTGAATTTGTATGAGAATAAATGTAGTAGTAGAAGTGAGAGCTTTTCTTTTATATTGAGGTGTTAAGTTGAGACATGTAATGGAAGAGCGAGATGATTTAAGAATCAATAAAGTTAGCAAGTGTTGGTACCGCTTTGGATTTTATGAGTTACCCTATGAGGAAAGATGTTGACCAATTTCGAGGATATGAGAAATATGGTCTATGGAATATTGGAACATTTTAAGGGTGGTAGTACCCTGTAAGAACCGTTGACCCCTGGAAAAGATAAGGATACCCACTGAATGGATTTCATACAAAATGAATATGAGTTTTGACTCGATATGTTTGATACCCCAAGAGAGTGTGGGATGAAGTTGGAGACCGTCAGTTGTTTGGACCAAATGTGATCAAGGAGTCAGAAAAGAATGTTAAGTTGATTCGAGTCAGACTAAAGATTGCTCAGTCTAGACAAAAGAGTTACGCAGATTCAAAACGCAAGGAAGTAACCTATGAAATCGGAGACAGAGCCTATCTGCGAGTATCACCCCTGAGGGGAGTGAAACATTTTGGAGTAAAAGGAAAGTTAGCCCCAAGATTTGTAGGACCGTATCGTGTTTTGGAACGAATGGGAGAAGTTGCCTACAAACTGGAGTTACCCGAAGGACTGTCAGGAGTTCACGATGTGTTTCACGTATCACAATCAAGAAGTGCCACGCTGAGATGGCCGACATATCATTAAAGGATACAAGTGCCCACGGAGGCGATACAATTGGATAGTAATTTGACTTATGAGGAGAAACCGTAAAGATTTTGGATTTCGACACCGAGTCACTCATGACAAAGTTATCAAGTTTTGTAAAGTTCAGTGGAGCCACCACACCGAGGAGGAAGCCACCTGGGAGCGAGAAGATGATATTCGCAAGGACCATCCGCACCTATTTTCTAGCCAACCCGAATCTCGAGGACGAGATTCATTTTAAGGGTGGTAGTTTGTAACATCCCAAAATTCTAAATTTTGGAATGTTATAAACAAATAGATAGATTTGATTTGATTGTTTGATTGATCGACCGAAAAGTGAGTGAATTGAAACTTTGAAAGTTAAATCAGAGGGAATAAAAGGACTTTCCCAAACTTTCGTTTTTGCATTTTATGATCTTCGGGAATTCAAATTCTTTTCATCACAAAACCCTGGAGAGAAGATGACATGACTTCTTCCATTTATTTAAATGACAAGGGGTGTTGAAAATATTTGAATTTTATTTGAGAATATTTCCAATTTTGAAACTTTATGCAACTCAATGATTTTCACGAGCGAAGATAAAAGGACTTCTTCAAAACATATGAAATATGAGTTGGGAGTTTCAAAGAATTTAAAATTCAAAGTTCTTTTGAGTTTATTTTAAATTTGGATTTATTTGAGTTTTATTCAAATTATTTTATCCAAAAATAAAATATATGGAAAATAGGGTAACATGATTCCCTACCTCAGAAAAATGGAGAGAAATAAATTTGAATTCATTTTGATATTTTTAAAATGATTTTTGTTGGATTTTTTTGGACCGTAAGCACTCTTTGCTTTATTTAAATTTGTGTGTATTTTATTTAATGCTAGAATAATGTTCATCTCAGAGGATATCTTTTTACGAAAATTTCGATATATTATATGCCTATATAATATTTCTATTTATTTTGTTTTTTATTATTTTTGTTTGTCTGTTTTATTTAAAAAAAAGAGACTTCCCTCCGCCGAATCGGGCTGCCCAGCCAACCGGCCAAAGCAAGGCTCAGCCACGCCGCCACATCGACCGGCGGAGTCCGTCTGAAAGCACGCTGCCGCCGCCGCCAGGTGACCGACCCGCCACCCCGCCGCCTTTGCCCTCCTCCACGCCACCACCTTGCCCGACGCCCTTAAAGGACGCCGCCCGGCCCCGCTTTCCCTCTCTCCCTCGCTCGCCCGCCCCCCCTTGGCCTTGCCACAGCCGGGACTCGAGTCCGAGCGGACTCCTCCCGCCCGCCTTGCCCCTCCTCCAAGCCACCTCCTCCCTCTTTAAATAGCCCCTCTCCCTTAGCCACCACCGCCACCAACGCCACTGCCCGCCTCGACCGGACGGGAAGCCCGATCCGAGCCGCCCGCCACCGCCTTGCCCGTCGCCGCCTCTCGCGCCGTCGCCGTCTCCCCCCCCTCGCCGAGCCGCCGCCCCTTGCCAGACCCGCCGGGCCCGCCGCCCGCCTCGCCGGACCCTCGCCGGAGGTAGCCCCGTCGCCGGTTTTTTTTAAAATAACCCTTCGGTATTTTTGGAAAACCCTAGCCGTTTTTTTATTATTAGATCGGTTTATTTTCCCGGTTTATGTATTTTGAGAACGTTCACCCGTTCGTTCGTTTTTACGAACGTGTTCATCGTTTAGTTTCTGCTAACGAACGTTCGTTCGTTAAGCCGTTCATCGTTTTTCTTTTTATCGGGTTTATTCCGCGATTTTTCCTGATCGCGATTCCTGATCTGATTTTCGTTCTAGTTTAACTTTTCGCTCGTTTATCGGAATCAGGCGATTCAAGCGCCTGGAGTTTCATCTCGAAACCCTCTTTCCGAATAGCCAACTTAAACCAGTTTTTGTCGTTGTAAAATTTGACTCTAGTTCAAATTAGTAAACGGATCTTGTTTCTCTCGCCGTTTGAGTTTATTTGTTTCGTTTGGTTTGATTCTTTTTGCAAACCGGAGTTCTTAAGTTGAACTCTCCGGTCAACCTCTTTCAGTTGAAGTTCGTTTGTGCATCTTTGTTTGTTGCTTATGTCTGTATTGTTTGCTTGCGATAGAATTCCCGGAGTGCGAAGCGTGTTACTACGAGTCTCTAGGATTCACGGATCGTCAGCAAGGCAAGTAACACTTGATCATACCTTTTCATACCCAGTTTTATGCATTAGTTCAATCCTCAAACATTGCATGATTAGGATGTCATTAATTTGTGGGTTGGGAAGTAGATGATGAGGTAGGAACCTATTGCCATGTTACTATCAAACCCTTGGGAGTTACTTCTACGTGTTGCTTATATTGCTATGCTATGCTCAGAGACGTGGTTTGGGTTTGAGAGATATTCACGACAGATGTGAGATTGTTAATTAATGGTTTACTTTAAGGTGGCAACTTAAATACACATCCTGGGTGGATTGAGGCACCGGGGAACCCAAAGGTGTTGTCTGCTTTATTTTTGAAATCCCTGGGTACCCGTGTGATCTTCCTAAGGACCGCCACCTGTGCTCAAAGGAATTGAGATTATTCATGCTAGAAATTTCCGTGTGCAGCCACAAGCTATTATGGGCTCTAGCATAGTTGAGTAAGTTACGTGAAGCTTTCAAGAGGTAGATCAGCGGTAGTGGGTTTTATAGGTTTGGTATGATCTATCCGAGTAGAGAGTTAATGTTTCGAAAGATCGTGTCTCGGTCATCCGTTTCTCAAACACCTTGTAGTGCGAGAAATCAACGGAGGCGATCGAGTCTTGTGGGGAAAAGTGCGCAAACCTCTGCAGAGTGTACAATCTAATCATGGTTAGCCGTGTCCCCGGTTATGGACAATTCTGAGTATCTAGTACTTGAGTATTCACATGTATCCCATCACTCTAAATTTAATATTGCTGGGTTATTAATTACTTTTAATTGGGATCATTGAGTTGGGGTTATACCTTCTCAATGATGTTTCAACCACCATGATAGTTAATATAAAATTTGTTCCTTTGACATAGGGAAAAATTGGCTTTATGCAAAACTGTAACCATAGAGCTTTCCACCAGCCATATATGCATGTAGTATAGGCTTATTCCTTCATTATTCTCTATGTGTTACTTTGCCAGCATATTCCATGTGCTGACCCGTTTTGCTGGCTGCAACTTTTCATGTTGCAGACTTTTCGCATTTACGAGTAAGTGATACGTTAGGGTTACGATTTCCTATACTCAACTTTGCCGTTGGTGTTGATGGGAATCCACAACCTTGTTGTTTCCGCTATCTTTGGATTGAGGTAATAGTATTTACGTTATTCATACATGTGATTTACCTCTGTTATAAATCCTTCGAGTAATGTGTGTGTCAGCATACCGATCCAGGGATGACACTAAGCACAGAGACTTGATCCATTCGGGTCGGGTCGCTACAAAAATGGGCGGCGGCCCCCGAATTCCGATCTGGCTTCCCTACACGGCTCACCTCATGGAAAGAGACGGGCCCGACGTGGGGTAATTCGGAAGAGCTGACCGGACTCCAAACCTGCCTCCGAAACCTGGTGGACAAGAAGCTCAAGCTTGTCAACGTAGTCCAGGTTATGCTCATCCGCCAGATCCTCCCATGCCAGCAACGGGCCTTCAACTTGTGGGAGTTTGATCCGGCACAACACAGAATGTTGAGCCGGCTCTTCGACACTACGTACGAAGATGCCTGGAAGGTGCTGTTCAAGGGTGTCGAGGCTCCCGCATCCGCTGCCAAAGATCGCGGATTCAGCTCGCGGCATCAAGCCAGCGAGGTAAGCTATTTTACCGTTTACGGGACTCTCTCTTTTTCATAGTTTGACTCTATGCGGGATCTAAAACTCCCTTGCCTTTGACAGGACTGGCGGAAGACGTTCGGACAGGTTGACTGTCCGGCTCCCTTGCTAGAAGACCCAGCGGACGCCCGATTGACGGGGCTGCAGGTTCCGGCACCTTATGTGGTGCCGGAGAAGAAGGCCAAGAAGAAGGCCACGGGAACTCGAAGGAGTTCCCAGCGCCAGGTGTTGTCGGACTCATCGTCCGATGACTCCGCGGCGGACTCCTCCCACGAAGACGAGGAGGAGAAAAAAGAGGCCTCTCCCCCAGCGGGGGGAGAGAAGAAAAGGAAGGCCGCCCCAACTGGGGAGGCCGGAGGGTCCAAGAAGGGAAGGACCCTTCCTCCGTACTACACCACCAACACCGACGACGACGAAGAGGGGTGGTCACCGAGGACCAATCCCCTGGCGAAATCGTAAGTGTCCGGACACCATAATAACTCATGGCGTTCCATTTGTCGCACAACATCTTATAACGCCTAATATAACCATGCAGCCCGCCCAAGGACGGGCTCGGCGCGGAGACGAGCGGCTCCCTGGATTCGTCGGATGTGAATAACAGCTCACTTCCGACCGCCTCATCTCCTCCCGCCGCGGATGACGCCAAGGTGGAGTCCCAAAAGGGGCCTAGCCAGGAGGAGGTGGCCCTGAAGGCGCCGCAAGGCGACCTCCCAGACTCCGGGCGCAAAGGGGATAAAACCCGAAGGGCCTTAAGTCCGGCCTTGTGCCGGACTCCATACCGGAACCTTCGGTGGTTCCGGAGTCCGGCAGGCGACCCCTTCGTAAGAAGGGCAAGACTGCGACGCCGGTGACCTCCGTCAAACCAGAGGCACCTGATAATTTGATGGAGACTCTTAACGGCGCTTCCATCGACGAGGAGCACCACACTGTTATGAGTGTGGTGATCCAGAAAGTTCAGTCCGCCAAGAGCGGGCTGATCAAGGTCGTGCCAGCCTTCTAACGAGCTTTGAGGTATATATTTAAGATATATGAAAATATTACCGCATAGACAAGAGCCCTCGATGCTCGGTTTGGTGTTCGGAAAGAAAAAGCCGAACTGAGGATCTAAAAGATATACGCAGGAGTCTAACATAAGTATGTCAATATGGGAATGCAGGCTGCACTGCTGACCTCTGCCGCACTGACTGCGGAGGTTGATGCATTGAATTAGAGCCTCGAGCGGTCCGAGAACGAGCTCGGCCTTGCCAAAAAGCAGCTAGAGGACAAGGAAGGTAAGTAATACCTTATAGGAGTATTTAAAAGATGTGGTTGCAGAAAATGACAGGAATAACATGAATATTGCAGGGGCCACAAACGAGGTGGCGACCCTGAAGGAAGCGGTGTCCGAGGCCTAACGCAATGCGGCCGCGGAGCGCACCGAGTGAGAGAAGCAGGAGGCGCGGGTGGCGGAGGTGCGGCAAGAGCTCCAGGCTCTCGTGGAAAAACACGAGAGTTTGGAGCGTGACTCAAAGACTCGAGTGTCCGAGCTCGCCTCGGCCCTTGAGAGCGCCAAAGCCGCTAAGGACGAAGCCCAAAAAGCCCTCCATGAAATTGAGGCAATGAAGAAGATAGTGGCGGGTAAGGCATTCTTTATGCAAAGCAAGCATGCGAAGGTGAATTATCTGTTACTTACCCGAATCCGGAGCTCTCCAGGAGCATTCGCAGGTCTGCCTCAAGAAGGTGTCCGATGTCGCCAGATTCTACCGAGCCAAGGAGGGAAGCTCGACGGAGAAGGTGTTCTGGTCTCAGTATGCTGAGGCCGGACACCCGGTGCCCTTAAGCGACCGGTTGAAGCAGCTGGTCGAGCTCCATAAGGTGGCCGAACAGGCCATGAAGGGCCTCATAGTTCGGCTGTGGCCTAAGGAAGCCATGCCCGGAGCTACTTTTGGCCGGTGAGGCGGCTGGTGGACGCCTTATCATGGGTTGAAGTCGTCAAGCGCTCCGTCTGCATCGAAGGTGCCCGTAGGGCCCTTGCCCGTGCTAAGGTGCACTGGGGCAAGATGGACGCTGAGAAGCTTGTGACGGATGGACCACCACCGGGCAAGGAGCATCGCAAGCCTGAAATGTATTATGAGGGCGTCCTGAAGGGTGCTCGCCTTATAGCGGGTGAATGCTCCAAAGATGTAATTTTTGAGTAGACTCGCATTTGTTATCCTGTACGCTGAAAACTTGTTCATATGCGCTAAGCAACATTTTTGAATTTAAAATATTACCTTCTGTGCGGCCGTGTATTAAATTTGAGAGATGGCGAGTCGTCGCTTTAGCCCCCATGCCACGAGTGTTGGGGTGTTTGGGATAAACTTGAGCGCTCTTGTTCCCATTCTTGGGTCCTTCGAGGGAGGCGCTCAACGCAACAAACAAGGCAACCGGACTATAATGCTCGAACACTCTCACTTAGCCATAGAATTCTATAATTTTAAATTTTGGCGAAGCCCCAGTATTCTAAGACCGATTTGAGGCGCTATCCATGCCTAGGCGGACAATGCCGACTCCTCGCTCTAAGCGGCATAAGTCTTTAGGGACTCGAAAACCTCTCGAACAGCGACCGACTCTCGCCCTATCATGATGGTCAGTTTTAGCTTTCTCCACTGAGGTGCTTAACCCAGCTCAACCGGGGCACAATCACAGTGGTTCTCCCAGCGCTACCTTAGCCGATATAATAGAACATAAGGTACCAAAACATGGGAGCCGGGCAAACCCAACTATTGACCCAAGACATGATTCGGAGCCGATGCATATAATGCTATAAGTTCGGGTGCCGCACTTGTGAAAGTGTTCAGACTTATCACACCATATTGTGGGGTACTTAAGCCCTCGGTGTATTGCCCTGCACTAAAGTGTACGGTTGCACAATGTCATAACTTAACATATATATATATATATATATATATATATATATATATATATAGAAAAAGGGAATTCAATAATAGGCAAGAGCTATGTATTGTTTATTCAAAAGGGCTGCAGTAAGAGCAGAACGATACAAATAGTGCGATAAGCAAGGGACGGGACTTTTTTATCATGTCCCCCTCTAGGGGTAAGCTGCGGGATGGTATGTAAAACATGTATACTGCTCGTAATAGAGACCACCTGGACACTCGACGTAGCTTTCTGCTTCACTGGCTGTTGCATCGTGTGTTCGGCGGTTCTCTTGCGGACGAGCTTCGTAAGAACGGAGTCCTGAAAGTAAAAAGGAAAGAAGAAAAGAAAAGGATGACACAATCGGAGCCCCGGTGCGGTTGAGCCGCGTGCGGGCATGCCGTGGTCGTGCCCCTCCCCCTATGCCCATGGTATTTCCAGAGCGTAATTATGTACGCGTAGTACTGGTTTCGCAATTTTGCGAGGGCTGGGGTTTGGGCCGCATTGCTATGCATGCTCGGAACGTGCCAGGCGCTCTTGTTGTAGGTTACTACGGGCGCGCTTGACGGTGTCCGGACGTTTAATAGCCGGACTCGAGAATTGCCTTAAAAGGCTGCTTTGTACTTCCGCCGCGAGGGCCGCCGTATGCTCCACCGTCCGGAGAGAGCGTTCGGTGTTTCCATTGACCGTAATGACTCTTCGAGGACCTGTCATCTTGAGCTTGAGATATGCATAGTGCGGCACCGCATTTAACTTTGCAAATGTGGTTCGTCCGAGCAGTGCGTGATAGCCGCTGCGGAACGGGACTATGTCGAAGATTAACTCCTTGCTTCGGAAGTTATCCGGGGATCCGAAGACCACTTCAAGTGTAACTGAGCCTGTACAGTTGGCCTCTACACCTGGTATGACGCCTTTAAAGGTCGTCTTCGTGGGTTTAATCCTTGATGGGTCTATGCCCATTTTGCGCACTGTATCATGATAAAGCAGGTTCAGGCTGCTGCCGCCATCCATTAGGACTCTAGTGAGGTGAAATCCGTCAATGATTGGGTCTAGAACCAATGCGGTGAATCTGCCATGGCGGATGCTAGTGGGGTGGTCCCTTCGATCAAAAGTGATCGGGCGGGAAGACCACGGGTTGAACTTTGGGGCGACTAGCTCCATCGCATATACGTCCCTTAGTGCACGATTCCGCTCACTTTTGGGTATGTGGGTTGCGTATATCATGTTCACCGTCCGCACTTGTGGGGGGAAGCCCTTCTGTCCTCTATTGTTCGGCGGCCGGGGCTCCTCCTCGTCATCGCTATGCAGCCCCTTGTCATTGTTTTCGGCATTTAACTTGCCTGCCTGCTTGAACACCCAACAATATCCATGTTGGTGTGGTTGGCTGGTTTTTGGGGGTGTCGTGTATCTGGCACGAGCGATCGAGTATTCGGTCCAAATTGGACGGGCCCGGAGTATTTCTTTTAAATGGCTTTTTCCGCTGACCGGGTTTAGAGCCTCAATCCGGCATTGACCGTCAGATACTCAGCATTATCACCGTTGATGCGGCGCTTGTGCTTGTTGCGACGCGACCTGCCATTGCTGTCCTTGGTATCCGAATTACCAGGGTTCTAGGTCATATTGTTACTACGAGCTAGCCAGCTGTTCTCTCC
Source organism: Aegilops bicornis (assembly GCA_021605145.1). Classification (NCBI taxonomy): domain Eukaryota; kingdom Viridiplantae; phylum Streptophyta; class Magnoliopsida; order Poales; family Poaceae; genus Aegilops; species Aegilops bicornis. The sequence goes on from CM038671.1 coordinate 542,071,287, forward strand.
CGCGCAAAAGCGGGTCATGAGTGTTGTGAGGGCTGCCATGGATTTCGGCTTTTCCTGTCCTTGGTGCTGTGCAAGCCACTCGTCGTGGATGTTGTGTTTGAAGGTTGCAAGGGCCTCTGCGTCCGGACAGTCGACGATTTGAATTTTCTTGGTTAGGAACCGTGTCCAGAATTGTCTGGCCGATTCCTCTGGCTGCTGAATTATGTGGCTTAGGTCATCGGCGTCTGGTGGTCGCACATATGTGCCCTAGAAATTGTCGAGGAATGCCGCTTCCAGGTCTTCCCAACAACCAATTGACTCTGCTGGCAAGCTGTTAAGCCAATGCCTGGATGGTCCTTTAAGCTTGAGTGGGAGGTATTTGATGGCGTGTAGATCATCACCGCGGGCCATGTGAATGTGAAGGAGATAGTCCTCGATCCAAACCGCAGGATCTGTTGTGCCATCGTATGATTCAATGTTTACGGGTTTGAAACCCTCAGGGATTTGATGATCCATCACTTCATCCGTGAAGCATAGTGGGTGTCGCGCCTTTGTATTGGGCTATATCATGACGCAGCTCAAATGAGCTTTGTCTCATCGTGTTCGGCCCGGCGGAGTTGCCATATTCGGCGTGATTTGCTATCGCCACGTGTCGTGGCGCCCACGCCGATCCGTAGATCGATCTTGTTTGCCTTGCCTTGTCCTCCAATATATCTCGCAGGTCCGCGCATTTCCCGCGCCTTGGTATTTTTTTGAGCTGGCGCCGGTGCGGCTTGAGTTGAGGGCCGAGAGGCTCTTCGTCAGCGCCACGAGGTGGCCGTTAGCCGTATCATGCACTAGTGATGTAGGTTTGGGTGCTTCCTCCTCTAATCGGGTAGCAGCCTGCTTTGGGTAGCTCTTGGAGGCGCCGAGTTCATACTCTTCACCGCAAGGACTTCGATCCATCTGTCGGCCTAGCAAGTCTTGGTCAGCTCTAAGTTGTTGTTGTTTTTCTTGAGGCAGCTTGCCGTGGCCATAAGCCCTGCTTGAAACGCTCTTGTTCGACAGATCCTCGTGCACGGCAGGTTCGCCGTCGCCGAGGCTTGCCTCATCTTCGGAGGGAGGCATGTAATTATCGCCCTCTACCTCTCTTTACGCCGCTCTCTCATGAGGGCTGGCTTCTCCATCCTCTGCGCTGAATCCCGCTGGAGGGTTGTCTTCAAAGACCTTTGTCCGGTGTTATTGTCTCCCGTGCGGAATCGCCGCTTTTGCTTTGTGGCGGATTTAGAGCGGCGCCACGACGCCGACGCCTTAGGCCGTTTCTTGGAGTGGTCATCCTCCGCTGTTCCATCGCCATTCCCATCTTTTGGGATGTCCACCATGTATATGTCGTATGTCGAGGTGGCCTTCCAGTGCCCTGTGGGCGCTGGTTCTTGATCGTCTCCTGCATCGTCGTCCATACCGTCGATGTCTTCGGAGTCGAAGTCAAGCATGTCGGTTAAATCATCGACAGTGGCTATGAAGTGGGTGGTGGGTGGGCTTTGAATTTCTTCGTCGTCCGCATCCCAACCTTCCTGACCATAATCCGCCAGGCTCTCCCGATAAAGAGAGAGACTTTAGTGAATTCGAGGATGTCGCCAAAGGGCGAAAAGTGCCGAAAGATGTCCGCGGCAAGGAATTCCATGATCGGCGCCCAATCGGATTCGATTAGGCGGGCGGAAGGCTCGGAGTCCGAGAGGAGTCCGCCACCTTGCGATCCACGAAGCCGCAAAGGACGGGGTAGGTGTATGGCTCAATCGCCGTAGAGATCGCAGCCCCCGAGGCGGTGTCCAGCCATCCGTCCTCGATCGGCGCAGTCGGCACCGAGCTAAAGGTCGGAGCGGACACTGGTGCGGCCTCCAGACACTGCTCGCGTAAGAGCTAGATCATGCCCTCGTGATAAAGGCGGGCGCGCTTGGCTATGGCTCGAACCCGCCAAGATCAAGTCTCCATGGACGCGTTAGCCGTGTAGGTCAAACTTCCAAATCTGACTGGCGGCGAGGCGTAAGCTTTCAATCTGCTTCCAGATGGCCAAGCGAATTGGCCCGCGATGCAAAGCCGAATACTGAAGATCTCCGGGAGAAAAGTCTCACCTCAGGCGCGCCGTTGTTGATGATCGGAGGAGCCATCGGGCCTAAAGATGACGACATACGAGGAATTCTCAATGAAAGCACCAATGTCGGTGTCAAAATCAAGGCGGATCTCGGGTAGGGGGTCCCGAACTGTGCGTCTAGGCGGATGGTAACAGGAGACAAGGGACACGATGTTTTTACCCAGGTTTCGCCCTCTCGATGGAGGTAAAACCCTACTCCTGCTTGATTAATATTGATGATATGGGTAGTACAAGAGTAGATCTACCACGAGATCGAGAGGCTAAACCCTAGAAGCTAGCCTATGGTATGATTGTTGTTCGTCCCACGGACTAAAACCCTCCGGTTTATATAGGCACCAAGAGGGTTAGGGTTACACAGTAGTCGGTTACAATGGTAGGAGATCTACATATCCGTATCTCCAAGCTTGCCTTCCACGCCAAGGAAAGTCCCATCCGGACACGGGACGAAGTCTTCAATCTTGTATCTTCATAGTCCAGGAGTCCGGCCAAAGGCTATAGTCCGGCCATCCGGACACCCCCTAATCCAGGACTCCCTCAATTCCCATCAAGATGATGTGGATCCCGAAGAAGAGGAACTAAAAAGATCTTGAGGGTGACTCCGCCAACATACTTCACTCATATCATTTTGGCGAGGACAAGTGCAAACAACTTCCACATCTTGCACTAGTTCAAGGAGTCACAAACCCTCTTGTTGGTAAGACAAGGGACAAGGTAACCTAATGATTTCATGGACATCATCTTGTACATCACTCTATGTCTATTGATATCCTTGTTTGTTCCTTGTGGGACTAACCCGTGTATGTATTGAAAGTGCAATTCACTCCAATGGATTTCTCCGAATGATCTACATCAACATTGAGCATCCACATCTTCAACATCTACATGAAGTCATCATCGCAAAACCCAAGGTTAGTTCATCTCTCTTAGGGGGGATAGCACATCTAGGGGAGCTTTACTCTAGTCAATTGAGCTAAAGCAACTCTAATTATGTGAACACAACAATGCTTTATGAAAAAGTGGTAACCCAACTTGTGCTTAAACAATGAGTATGACCTATAATCAAATGTTCTTATTTGACTCCTAAGTCAATATACTCATATATGGATGACCTAGTCATCTCCAATTGCTTGATAGATGCTAGAGTGTTTGTGCATGCTTTTTCACATATTTCATTTGCCATTTTATTGTGTGAGCATGTTGATTGCATATTTTTCTCATTCGAGGACATCCACTTGTTGCTTTGATTGTTTGGCTTTTTCTCTTTTGCCAAGTGGATGGACAAGAATGCCTAAGAACCTCCTCTAGCTATCTATGCTTTCCTCGTCTCAAACTCTATTCATGCTACATCACAAAGTTTGATCAAGTCAGATTCGAACCACTATGTGTGAGGAGCACTCGGAGTCCCCGATTCATCATAGACTTAAACTTCTAAAACCTCTCTGTGCATTTCGGTATGACCGATCCATCTTCTTCGGTCACACCGAGTTCACTGAGTTGACCTAGGTTTTCAATCTCGGTGCAACCAATTTGAAATTTTCGGTCACACCGAGTTGCAGTAACCGCTTGCAATTCTGCATCTCGGTGCCACCGAGTTGTTCCACTCGGTCACACCGACAGGGTCAGGATATATAAACCCGCGGGTGAGATTTTGGAAATTTCTTCATAACCCCTCAGCCCGCGCGTGTCCTGCTCTGCTGCCTCGGGTCCCCGGATCGTCTTCTTGTCAACCTCCTGCCGCTGGTTTCCGTCACCGTCAACAGGATTCAACCCCACCGTTGCCGCCATAGCAAACTCACCGCCGAACTAGGGTATGAGTTTGATCTTTTGTGCTAATTACTTGCTCTGATTCTTAGCACAATGCAATGCCATGTTCTTTACCACGTATGAGATCAATCTATCGGGAGAAAACTTCCTTTAGGTTAGGTTTGATTTGAAAATTTAGGGTTAGGTTTCCGCCGAACCTATCTCGGACCGACCGAGTTGTGGAAATCGGTCTCACCGATTTGTCTTAGGCCGTTGCACTTACACTTTTTGGTCTGACCGAAAGTTGCAAATCGGTGCGACCAAATTCAACTCTCAGTGAAACCCTAGCAATCTCGGAGCCACCGAACTGTGACTCGGTCTGAGCGAGTTCACTAGTTTAGACTCCAAAAGTTGCTTCGGTGTCACCGAGTTTAACAAATCGGTAGCTTCGAACTAAATCTAAGTTTTTGACTCATCTGTTTTGCAAAAACTATGTACTTTGTGATGCTCATCCACTCTACCTCGTCTATATCTATTCACAGGGTCTGCTGTCAGTTTGCTTGCCAGAATGTCCGACCAGAGTGATAGCCAGAACAAATCAGAAGAGCAAGTGCACATGAGTGAGGGCACTAGTCCCTCAAGCAGCTATGATGAGGGCAACAGGAGCACTCCAAGCAATTTGCCCAAGGCAGCCACTAGATCAAGGAAGAAGAGAACACTACAAAAAAATACACTTATGTGATGATACATGTTTGTCACAGTAGGTCGCGTTTTTTGTCATGCATGTACATCCATGACAAATTTATGACCGAATCAAGATAGTCATACCTGTTGTCGGTGTCAAAACCGGCGGATCTCAGGTAGGGGGTCCCGAACTGTGCGTCCAGGCGGATGGTAACAGGAGACAAGGGACACAATGTTTTTACCCAGGTTCGGGCCCTCTCGATGGAGGTAAAACCCTACTCCTGCTTGATTAATATTGATGATATGGGTAGTACAAGAGTAGATCTACCACGAGATCGTAGAGGCTAAACCCTAAAAGCTAGCCTATGGTATGATTGTTGTTCGCCCCACGGACTAAAACCCTCCGGTTTATATAGACACCGGAGAGGGATAGGGTTACACAGAGACGGTTACAATGGGAGGAGATCTACATATCCAGACGCCAAGCTTGCCTTCCACGCCAAGGAAAGTCCCATCCGGACACGGACGAAGTCTTCAGTCTTGTATCTTCATAGTCCAGAGTCCGGCCGAAGGTTATAGTCCGCCATCCGGACACCCCTAATCCAGACTCCTCAAGAGTCTCTGAACCAAAGCTTCAATGACGACGAGTCCGGCGCGCAGATTGTCTTCGGCATTGCAAGGCGGGTTCCTCCTACGAATACTTCACATAAGATTTTGAACACAAGGACAATGTCCGGCTCTGCAAAATAAGTTCCACATACCACCGTAGAGAGAATAATATTTACACAAATCCAATCTGGCGACGTATTCCGCAAAGACGACATCACACCACGGCCAAGCCTTTATTGAATCGTTTTCTTGTCCCACCTCAAAGCATACTTAGCGAGGTGGTTTCCTTAACGCGTCTTATCGAAGCGTAGATCGTGTCCCCTTATTCCGGGATTCTCATCAATACGGGCGTGGGTAACCCAACCGTGCCATTAATTATGGTGCTTGGGAGATAAGCGAGTTTTACCAGGCGGGTGGGGACGTGCAGTCTCGTCCGCCCATATAAGGGGATAAGGATCCACCTTTTTCATCTATGCCTTCTTCCTCCTTTGCTTATCCATTTTCGCGCACTCGAGCTCCAGCGCCCAAGTCCACACATCCCACCTCAACCTTCTCCAGTAATGTCCGGAGCGGGAGGCAAGTGGATGGTCTCCTCCGTCATGGAGGGACACATTAAGAAGCTGAGGAAAGCCGGATACTTGTCCAATGACATCGCCAAGACCGGCTCCCTGCACAAGGGCAGCTCATCCCACCCCCAGGCCCCATGAGAGGGTGGTGTTCCTCACCCATTTCCTCCGCGGACTAGGCTTCCCACTTCACCCATTTGTCCGGGGCTCATGTTCTACTACGGCCTGGATTTCCACGATCCGCCCCGAACTTCATCCTCAACATCTTGGCGTTCATCGTCAGGTATGCGAGGCCTTCCTCTCGCATCCAGCCCCACTTCGCTTATGGTCAAGACCTTCAATGTCAAGCCGAAGGTAGTGGGCGGCCGCCAAGTGGAGTGCGGAGGTGCCATGGTGGGCAAGATGCCAAATGTCCTATGGCTCGAGGGCTCCTTCATAGAGACCATAAAGGGGTGGCAACCGGGGTGGTTCTACATCACCGAGCCGCGTGACCCTGAATGGGCAGCAGCCCCCGAATTCCGATCTGGCATCCCCACACGGCTCACCTCCTGGAAAGAGACGGGCCTGTCGTGGGGTAATTCGGAAGAGCTGACCGGACTCCAAACCTGCGTCCAAAGCCTGGTGAGCAAGAAGCTCAATCTCGTCAACGTAGTCCAGGTCATGCTCATCCGCCGGATCCTCCCATGCCAACAACGGGCATTCAACTTGTGGGAGTTTAATCCGGCACAGCACCGAACCCTGAGCGGGCTCTTCGACACTACGTACGAAGATGCCTGGAAGGTGCTGCTCAAGGGCGCCGAGGGTCCCGCATCCGCTACCGAGGATCGCGGATTCAGCGCGCAGCATCAAGCCAACGCGGTAAGCTGTTTTACCCTTTACGGGATACTTGTTTTTCATAGTTTGACCCTATGCGGGATCTAAACTCCCTTACCTTTGACATGATTGGCGTAAGACGCCCGGCAGATCAACTATCCGGCTCCTTGCCCGAAGACTCAGCGGACGCCCGCTGACGGGCTCTGGTTCCGGCACCTTACGTGGTGTCGGAGAAGAAGGCCAAGAAGAAGGCCACGGGAACATGAAAGAGTTCCCGATGCCTGGTGGTGTTGGACTCATCGTCCGATGACTCCGAGGCGGACTCCTCCCACACAAACGAGGAGGAGGAAAGAGAGGTCTCTCCCCCAGCGGGGGGAGAGAAGAAAAGGAAGGCCGCCCCAACTGGGGGGGCCGGAGGGTCCAAGAAGGGAAGGACCCTTCCTCCGAACTACTCCGCCAACGCCGACGATGGTGAAAAGGAGTGGCCATCCAGGGCCAAGCCCCTAGCAAAATCGTAAGTATCCGGATACCAGATTAACTCATGGTGTTCCTTTGTTGCACACTATCTTCTGACGCCGAATATAATCATGCAGTCCGCCCCGAGCCCAGGTCGGCGTGTCGTCGAGCGGCTCCTTAAGCTCGTCAGATGTGAATAACACTTCACTTCCAGCCGCCTCATCCCCTCGCGCTGCGGATGATGCCGATGTGGAGTCCCAAAAGGGTCCAAGCCAGGAGGAGGTGGTCCTGGAGGCGCCGCAAGGCGACCTCCTAGACTCCAGGCGCAAAGGGGCCAAAACCTCCAAGGGCTCCAAGTCCGGCCCTGGGCTGGACACCGCATCGGAACCTTCAGTGGTTCCGGAGTCCGGCAGGCGACCCCCTAGTAAGAAGGGCAAGCCTACGACGCCGGTGACCTCCGTCCAACCGGAGGCACCGGATAATCTGCTGGAGGTGCTTAACGGCGCCTCCGTCGACGAGGAGCACCGCACTATTATGAGTGCGGTGATCCAGAAGGTTCAGTCCGCTAAGAGCGAGCTGACTGAAGCCTATGCCAGCCTTCTAACAGGCTTTGAGGTATGTATTTAAGATATGTAAAAATATTACCGCATAGATAGTAGCCCCTGATGCTCAGTTTGGTGTTCGGAAAGAAAAGCCGAACTGAGGATCAAAAAGATATACGCATGAGTCTAACATAAGTATGTCAATATGGGAATGCAGGCTGCCGCCGACCTCTGCCAAGACCGATCGCGGAGGTCGATGCATTGAAGCAGAGCCTCGAAGCGGTCCGAGAACGAGCTCGGCCTTGCCAAGAAGCAGCTCGAGGAAAAGGAAGGTAAGTAATGCCTTATGTAAGTATATAAAAAGATGTGGTTGCAAAAATGACAGGACCAACGTGAGTATTACAGGCCACAACCGAGGTGGCGACCACAAGAAAGCGCTGTCCAAGGCCAAGGCAATGCGGCCGTGGAGCGCGCCGAGCGAGAAAAGGTGGAGGCGGGTGGCGGAGGTGCAGCAAGAGCTCCAGGCTCTCGTGAAGAAACACGAGAGTTTGGAGCTTGACTCAAAGACTCGAGAGTCCGAGCTTGCCTCTGCCCTTGAGAGCGCCAAATGTGCCAAGGCCGAAGCCCAAAAAGCCCTCCAGGAAATTGAGGCGATGAAGAAGATAGCGGCGGGTAAGACATTCTTTATGCAAAGCAAGCATGTGAAAGTGAATTACTTGTTACTTACCCGAGTCCGGAGCTCTCCAGAAGCATTTGCAGATCTGCACCGCAGTGTGTCCGACGCTGCCGCCTACTACCGGGCCGAGGAGGGGAGCTCGACGGAGAAGGTGTTCTGGTCTCAGTATGCTGAGGCCGGACACCCGGCAGTTTTTGAGCCACCAAATTAAGCAATTGGTCGAGTTCCATAAGGTGGCCGAATAGGCCATGAAGGGCCTTATAGTCCCGCTATGGCCTGGAGGTCATGCACAGGAGCTACTTTGGGCTAGTGAGGCGATCATGGATGCCCGCCCACGACTTGAAGTCATCAAGCACTCAGATGCATCGAAGGCGCCCGTAGGGCCCTTGCCCGTGTTAAAGTGCACTTTGGGGCAAGATGGATGCTTTGAAGCTGGTGACAGATGGGCCACCGCAGGGCAAGGAGCATCACAAGCCCGAGATGCATTAAGAGGGCGTCCTGAAGGGTGCCCGCCTTGTGGCGGATGAATGTTCCAAGGATGTAATTTATGAGTAAACTCGCTCATGTTATCCTGTGCGCTGAAAACTTGTTCATATGCGCTAAGCAACGCTTTTTGAATTTAAAATACTTCCTTCTGTGCGGCCGTTTATTAAATCTGAGAGATGGTGAGTCGTCGGCTTCTGCCCCCATGCCATGAGTGCTGGGGTGTTCGGGATAAACCTGAGCACTCTTGTTCCCATTCTTGGGTCCTTCGAGGGAGGCGCTCAGCACAACGAACAAGGCAATCGGACTATAATGCTTTATCACTCTCACTTAGCCATAGAATTCTATAATTTTAAATTTCGGCGAAGCCCCTAGTATTCAGAAGACCGAGTTCGGGGCGCTATCCACGCCTAGGCCGGACAAAGCCGACTCCTCGCTCTAAGCGGCATAAGTCTTTAGGGACTCGAAAACCTCTCAAACAGCGACCAGCTCTCGCCCTATCATGACGGTCAGTTTTAGCTTTCTCCACTGAGGTGCTTAGGCCAGCTCAACCGGGGCACAATCGCAGTGGTTCTCCCAGCGCTACCTTAGCTGATATAACGGAACGTAAGGTACCAAAACATGGGAGCCGGGCAAACCCAACTATTGACCCAAGACATGATTCGGAGCCGATGCATATAATGCTATAAAATCGGGGTGCCGCACTCGTGAGAGTGTTCGGACTTCTCACACCATATTCTGGGGTACGTAAGCCCCTGGTGTATTGGCCGTACCAAAGTGTACGGTTGCATAATGTCATAACTGAACATATTTACGTAAAAAAAGGAATGCAATAATAGACAAAAGCTATGTATTGTTTATTCGAAGAGTGTGCGGTAAAAGCAGAACGATACAAATAGTGCGATAAGCAAGAGATGGGATTATTTGACATGTCCCCCTCCAGGCGAAGCTGCGGATGATATGTGAAACAAGCATACCGCTTCGTTATAGAGACCACTGGACACTTGACGTAGCTTTCTACCCCCGGCTGTTGCATCGTGTGTTCGCGATTGTCTTTGCATGTGCCTTCCGGAGAGTGGAGTCCTGAAATTAAGAAAAAAAAGAATGACAAAACTGGGAGCCCCTGGTGTGGTTGAGCCGCATTTTGGGCATGCCGTGGTCGTGCCCCTCCCCCTATGCCCATGGTATTTCCAGAGCGTAATTATGTACGCGTAGTACTGGTTTCGCAATTTCGCGAGGGCTGGGGTTTGGGCCGCATTGCTACGCATGCTCGGAACGTGCCAGGCGCTCTTGTTGTAGGTTACTCCGGGCACACTTGACGGTGTCCGGACGTTTAATAGCTGGACTGGAGAATTGCCTTGAGAGGCTACTTTGTACTTCCGCCGCGAGGGCCGCCGTATGCTCCTCCGTTCGGAGAGAGCGTTCGGTGTTTCCATTGACCGTAATGACTCCTCGAGGGCCTGGCATCTTGAGCTTGAGGTATGCGTAGTGCGGCACCGTATTGACCTTTGCAAATGTGGTTCATCCTAGCAGTGCGTGATAGCCATCATGAACGGGACTATGTCAAGATTAACTCCTCGCTTTAAATTATCCAGGATCCGAAGACCACCTCAAGTGTAATCGAGCCTGTCTGATTGGCCTCTACACACGGTATGACGCCTTTGAAGGTCGTCTTTGTGGGTTTAATCCTTGAGGGATCTATGCCCATTTTTGCATTGTATCCTGATAAAGCAGTGTTCAGTCTGCCGCCGTCCATAAGGACTCTAGTGAGGTGAAATCCGTCAATGATTGGGTCTCGAACCAATGCAGAGAATCCGCCGTGGCGGATGCTAGTGGGGTGGTCCCTTCGATCAAAAGTGATCGGGCAGGAGGACCACGGGTTGAACTTTGGGGCGACTGGCTCCAACGCATATACGTCCCTGAGTGCATGCTTCCGCTCCCTTTTGGGGATGTGGGTTGCGTATATCATGTTCACCGTTCGCACTTGTGGGGGGAAGCCCTTTTGTCCCCTATTGTTCGGCGGCCGGGGCTCCTCCTCGTCATCACTATGCAGCCCCTTGTCTCTGTTTTCGGCACTTATCTTGCCTGCTTGAACACCCAACAATCCCTGTTGGTGTGATTGGCTGTTTTTGGGGTGCCGTGTATCCGCACGAGCGATCGAGTATTCGGTCCAAACCGGACGGGCCGGAGTATTTCTTTTAAATGGCTTTTTCGCTGACCGGATTTAGAGCCTCAATCCGGCATTAATCGCCATATCCTCGGCATTATCGCCGTTAATGCGGCGCTTGTGCTTTGGTTGCGACGACACCGCCATTGCTGTCCTTGGTATCCGAATTACCAGGGCTCTTGGTCATGTTATTACTATGAGCTAGCCAGCTGTCTTCTCCCGTGCAAAAGCGAATCATGAGTGTTGTGAGGGACTCCATGGATTTCGGCTTTTCCTGTCCTAGGTGCCGGGCAAGCCACTCGTCACGGATGTAATGTTTGAAGGCTGCGAGGGCCTCTGCATCCGGACAGTCGACTATTTGAGTTTTATTGGTTAGGAACCGTGTCCAGGATTGTCTGGCCGATTCCTCTGGCTGCTGAATTATGTGGCTTAGGTCATCGGCGTCTGGTGGTCGCACGTAGGTGCCCTGGAAATTGTCGAGGAATGTGGCTTCCAGGTCCTCCCAACAACCAATTGACTCTGCTGGCAAGCTGGTAAGCCAATGCCGAGCTGGTCCTTTAAGCTTGTGTGGGAGGTATTTGATGGCGTGTAGATCATCACCGCAGGCCGTGTGGATATGAAGGAGATAATCCTCGATCCATACCGCAGGATCTATTGTGCCATCGTATGCTTCGATGTTTATAGGTTTGAAACCCTCGGGGATTTGATGATCCATTACTTCATCTGTGAAGCATAGTGGGTGTGCGGCGCCTCTGTCTTTGGGCTATATCACGGCGTAGCTCAAATGAGCTTTATGCTGTGTTCGCCCGGCGGATTTGCTATACCCGTCATGACGGTTATCGCCACGTGTCGTAGGGGCCCACGCGATCCATAGATCGATCTTGTTTGCCTTGCCTTGTCCTCCAATATATCTCGCAGTGCGGCGCATTTCACATGCCTTGGTATTTTTGGAGCGACGCTGTGGTGCACCTTGAGTGGAGGGCGAGAGGCCTCTCTGTCAGCTGACCACAAGGTGGCCGGTCGGCCGTGTCGTCTTACCGGTGATGTAGGTTTAGGTGCTTCCTCCTCTAATCGGGTAGCAACCTGCGCTTTGGGTAGCTTTTGGAGGGGCGTTGAGTTCGCATTCTTGACGCAAGGACTTGATCCACTGTCGCCTAGCAAGTCTTGGTCAGCTCTAAGTCGTTGCTGTTTTTCTTGAGGCTACTCGCCGTGGCTATAAGCCCTGCGTTTGAAACGCTCTTGTTCAACGGGATCCTCGTACACGACAAATTCGTCGTTGTCGAAGCTTGCCTCGTCTTCGGAGGGAGGCATGTAATTATCGTCCTCTACCTCTCTGTATGCCGCTCTCTCATGAGGGCTGGCTTCTCCATCCTCCTGTGCTGAATCCTGCTGGAGGGGGTTGTCTTCGGCACTGTCCGGGGTGTTATTATCTCCCGTGCCGGAATCGCCGTTTATGCTTTGACGGGATTTAGAGCGGCGCCGCTGACGCCGGCGCTTAGGCTGCTTCTAGGAGGGGTCATCCTCCGTTGTTCCATCGCCATTCCCTTCTTTTGGGGTGTCCACCATGTATATGTCGTATGACGAGGTGGCCTTCCAGCTGCCAGAGGGCGCTGGTTCTTGGTCGCCTCCTCGCATCGGCATCCATACCGTCGATGTCTTGAGTCGAAGTCGAGCATGTCGGTTAAATCATCGACAGTGGCTACGAAGTGGGTGGTGGGTGGGCTTTGAATTTCTTCATCGTCCGCATCCCAACCTTGCTGACCATAGTCCGGCCAGGGCTCTCTTGATAAAGAGAGAGATTTTAGCGAATTCAGGATGTCGCCGAAGGGCGAGTGCTGAAAGATGTCCACGACGGCGAACTCCATGATCGGCGCCCAATCGGATTCGATTGGCAGGGGCGCGGAAGGTTCGGAGTCCGAAGAGGAGTCCAACACCTTGGAGTCATGAGCTTCACAAAGGACAAGGCTGGTGTTCGGCTCGATTGCCATAGAGATTGCAGCCCCCGAGGCGGTGTCCAGCCACCCGTCCTCGATTAGCGCAGTCGGCTCCGAGCTAAGGGTCGGAGCGGACACTGGTGCGGCCTCCAAGGCACTATTCGGCGACAGAGCTAAATCATGCCCATCGAGACAGTGTGGCACGCTTGGCTGTGGCTCGAACCCGTCGAAGATCAAGTCTTCGTGGATGTCAGCCGTGTAGTTCAAACTTCCGAATCTGACCTGATGGCCAGGGGCGTAGATTTTGATCTGCTCCAGATGGCTGCTTAATTGCCCGCAGTGCAAAGCCGCCGAATACGAAGATCTGTCCGGGGAGAAAAGTCTCACCCTGGACCGCATCATTGTTGATGATCGAAGGAGCCATCGGGCCTAAAGGTGACGACACAAAGGAACTCTCAATGAAAGCACCAATGTCGGTGTCAAAACCGGCGGATCTCGGGTAGGGGGTCCCGAATCGTATGCGTCTAGGCGGATGGTAACAGGAGACAAGGGACACGATGTTTTACCCGTGTTCGGGCCCTCTCGATGGAGGTAAAACCCTACTCCGCTTGATTAATATTGATGATATGGGTAGTACAAGAGTAGATCTACCACGAGATCGTAGAGGCCAAACCCTAAAAGCTAGCCTATGGTATGATTGTTGTTCGTCCTACGGACTAAAACCCTCCGGTTTATATAGACACCGGAGAGGGCTAGGGTTACACAGAGTCGGTTACAATGGGAGGAGATCTACATATCCATATTGCCAAGCTTGCCTTCCACGCCAAGGAAGTCCCATCCGGACACGGGACAAAGTCTTCAATCTTGTATCTTCATATTCCAGGAGTCCAGCCGAAGGTTATAGTCCGGCCATCCGGACACCCCCTAATCCAGGACTCCCTCACCTGTGCTGTCGTAGAAGTGTTCCATGACATTACCAAAATTATCATCACGGAAGTGTCCACTTCCATGACGATAAATCGCGCGTCACAGAAGTGCTTTCATCAAGGGTGACCGACACGTGGCATCCACCGTAATGGAACGCCGTTAAGCTATCGGGTCGGGTTTTGGATCCGATAACCCGTTAACAACCCCGACCAATGGGAAATTTCCACGTGTAAAATTCTTATTGGCCGGACGAAACACGTGTCAGCTCGTCAGTGGTCAGATCGGCGCCTATGATATGTCGACACGCGGCACGCACTCCAACAGGGCCCATTCCCGTGAAAAGGCCGGCCCGTTTGAGTTGGTCAAAAGGTGGCGGGCCGGCCCATGGAAAGCCTGTTAACGGCCTGTTCGCATATAGCCCATTTATAGCCGGCTAACCCAAGGCCCATTACACCCTATCCGAACTAGGCCCAGTAGCGTCATCTGGGCCATCCAATATGATTCCAAATTGCTTTCACTTCCGCCCATGTATGGCCCATGACGTCTTCGGCCCATATGAGGCCCTATGTAACTCTTGGCCTATTAACGACCCATGGTGAAATCGGCCCGTAATGAACAAAGGTATCACTTTACACCCATTAACGGCCCGTGGTGAAACTGGCCCGTAATGAACAGTGTATCACTTTATACCCATTAACGGCCCGTTATTCCGTTGGGCCGTTTCCAACGCATGTTATCTTTCGGCCTTCTAAGAGCCCATTTATTCTTGGGCTCATTTCCAGCATTCATTTACTTACGGCCCGTTACTGTCATTTTCTGCTTGTGGGCCAAATTCAGCCCGTGGTTACAGTCGGCCCGTTTGTGGTCCGTTAATACGTTGAGCCGTTTTCATAGCGTCATCAAATACGGCCTATTAACGATGGCCCGTTATGGTCGGCCCATGAACGGACGATTCCAACTCTAGCCCGTTTACGGCCATAATGCGGCCTGTTATTGGCCCATGTTTGGCCAATCGATCATACGGCCCGTATAAGGCCCATTTATGATACGACCCGTAGAAGGCCCATTGTTTCTATGGCCCGTAGAAGGCCCATTGTTTTTACGGCCCGTAGAAGGCCTACTGTTTCTACGGCCCGTAGAAGGCCCACTGTTTCTACGGCCCGTAGGAGGCCCAGTGTCACTACAGTAAATATTAGCCCATGGTTATTGTGGCCTAGTTTGAAAAAATAGGTTATTGCAGCCACTAGCAAACCGCAGAAAAAGAACTGCACTGACTACAAGCAAACAAATAAACAAGACAACAAGGAAATAAATAAGCAAGCAACTTATGCTAGTCTATCACGGCTATTACACATATTACATCCACTGGGCATCAAAGTTCGCCACCAAAGGTAAATATAGGGAACAAAGCAGCATATAAACGCCAAGCAACAAAACAAGTCCAGAATCAAACCACTTCGTAAAAGTTCAAGAAACAATATTCGGTACCCATAATGCTGGCAAGATGCTTAGCAAGCTTATTAACTTTCTCTTGTTTGGCGCTTAAATCCTCCAGTGCTTGTTGTTGCACAAGAAAGTACACATCTGAATTCTGCAGGGACTTCCTCAGTCCTTGACTTCTTCTTGCCAAAGACAACCGATCGATGCCTTTCAGCTTGTAGCTGAGCCTGAAGAAGCCAAGTGATTTCAGCAAATGAAGTTCGAAGAGCTTGTGCCGGTGATCTTGGCCAAGAATCGAACACTACATCAACGCAGGATCGTGGGGTTTTCTCCGCCTACAAGATCGTTTTTATCACCTTTCTTGGAGACCAACAAGGTTGTCTCACTATCTTGAACCTTATTTGCATTACTTTCTCTACCATTGCATAGTGGGGTGCTCTTCTCCAATATTCTGTTTGCATACTACAAGAGAAACAAGCAGACACATCACAGGTTTAGCTTGTAGTATACGAAACTCATTTTGGTAAACTGGTTCAGTAGTAAGGTGGACAGGATAACAGCATGAAACAAACATATATCTATGTACTATGGTCATTGTATTGTCCATATCATTCTAGTTTACGTTCCCTAATCAAGATAGAGACACAGCTCAACTCATATATTTTTAAGACACAGCAGCATAGACAGAATATAAGTGTGAGAAACTACACATCATTGGCAGCACTTGTAATGTGCATCACATGAGAACATAACTGTTTATACAACTTAAACTAAAATCAACATAGAGCAAGAAGTTAGAACATCAATCCAGTTAAAGAAATAGGTTTAAAACATACCTGTTGCGCCATTGGAGTTTCAATCGGATCCTTCAAATTCGAAAGTAGTTGGTATGAGTAAATACAGTGATGCAACAACAAAGGAGTATTGACCATAGCTACGGAATCTGACCTGAGAACAGTTGCTCTTCTACTTTAAATGTGGAGTTTGGGTTAGCTGTGGTGGTCTTCGTGCTTTGGGCACTGCAGTAGCTTTACAAACTGCTCGTGTAGGGGTACTCTGTGGTGTACATGGTGCTTTGTCAACTATAAGTGGGTTACTATCCGCTGGGGTTGTGGTTAGATGGGTTGTAGCTGGTTCTCTGCCCAACAGTGTAAGTGTGCAATCTGGAAGAGTCTTGATTATGTGTGGTGGGGCTAGTTTGTGGGCCAGTACAACCATGGTTCTATCTGCATCGACGGGTAGCACTTGTCTTTTGTGAAGAACGGGTTTTTGCTCCCTTAGATATCGCCATCACCCGTCCAATTCAAATGGCTGATAAACAAGAAAAGAAATTGAACGTCTGAGACATTGTATGATAGATGTATGTGGTAATTCACATATATGTTGTCTAACCAAACATGACAAAGATGACACAATTTCACATATATGATGCCTAACTAAGGTGATAGCACGACACGCTTTCAGATATATGATGGATAACTTAACAAGATATAATGGCATAATTCAACATATGATGAGTACCTAAATAGGATGACATGACAAAACTATATGATGTCTTTCTAAAATAGGTTGGGATGAAATAATTCACATACATGTTGTCTAAGTATACAGGATGTCATGATATAATTGACATAATTGATTCATATACTAAGCGGTGGCACTTTCGCATGTATGATCTCTAAACTAAGCGAGATAGAATTCAATATTGTGCATATGATGTCTAAACTAAGCGAGGCAAGACACCATATGCATCATATGAGAAATATAAACATTGCAACTTAGAGCATACACCTCGGTGGGATATAGGACTAGTCATCTGTCTCTCAATCCTCCTCCGAGGAGCTCCCCTGTAACCATCGAGATATATGCTTCAACAGTACCATTGCACGCTCTGAAGACCTTGTTTTCACTCCATTTTTCCATAACCGCTTAAATGGCTGATACACATGAAGAGTCGTTCAATATACCTGATTGTCGACAAATGGAATACGTAATTAAAAAAAAAAGATGGCATGAGATAATTCACATATATGTTGCATGGCACAATGGCGTTGCATAATTCACGATTATGATAAATGGCTGAAAAACATGGCATTGCATAATTCACATATCCGATATAGAAAGCAAACAGGAGGCATTCACACAAAGCATGTCTAATCTAAGCAGATGGCATGGCAATGCAAGACACCATATGCATGATATGAGCAATATAACCCAGCCAAGTTAGAGCATGCACCTCGGGGATCTGTTGGTCACCTCTCTCTGAATCCTCCTCCGAGGAGCTATCTCATAACCAGCAAGAAATCAGACGACAGTAGCACTGACTGCTCAGAAGACCTTGTTTTCACTCCAGATTTTCCCATGACCGACTCAAATGGCTGATGCACAGGAAGAGTAGATGAATGTATAAACATTGTTGACAAATGGAATACATTATGGAAAAAATAATGGCACGATACAATTCACATATACGATGATCAAGCTAAACAGGATGGCATTGCATGATTCACGATATGATGCCCGGCTAAAGAAGATGACATTGCATAACTCCCATATACTCCCTCCGTTCCTTAATATTTGTCTTTTTAGAGATTTCAAATGGACTACCACATACGGATGTATATAGACATATTTTAGAGTGTAGATTCACTCATTTTGTTCCGTATGTAGTCACTTGTTGAAATCTCTAAAAAGACAAATATTTAGGAATGGTGGGAGTATGATATAGAAACCAAACATGTGGCATTCACACAAAGCAAATCTAAATTAAGCTGATGACATATAAGATGTATAATGTAAGAAATGCAAGGCGCCATATGCATGATATGACCAATAGACGTGGTCGGCTCCTTCTGAATCTCCATCTGAATAGTTATCTTCCTCTGGAATACAATCTGGAAATGAAGGAGGGGGGGGGCACTTCGCCCACCATGGAGCGGCGTCTGCATGACATTATATTCGTACGCAACGGTCTTGTCTTTTTCTCTACATGTTCAGTACGATTGTGTACAATATCTGACATGCATAATAAAAAATAGTTAGATTTTGTAAGGCCTAAGGGGTGCATGCAAAAATCAAGACTGATGGTAGCAAACGAGTGGATGGATCCAAAACTAATGATAGCAGGTAGATTATAGCTTCAGTTTAAAATGATAGACAATGGATCATCTATTGTTTGTTACCCACCCAACATGAACCACATAGAAGACCCCAGATGAACCAGATAGTAGGCAGATACTATTCGTTGCTGGCTCGATATGAGACCCATGGGCAATTCAAAACTCAAGATTGAACGATAAAGTAGGAGGTAATAATAATCAATGTATAACATAAGCAAACACGAAAGACTGCGACCTCTCTTTCGGAACTGTGTAGTCCTCAGGTTCATCTGCTCAGTCGATGATGGTAATGCAATTGGCGTGGCTGCTGGCAACGGGGAAGTTGATCTGAGGAGGCGAAAGGAAGTCTGCAGGGGGGACCTCTGCTGCGGTGAACGCTTCTGTCGATGGTGCACCTCAAGTGGGGTGGATGACGACACGGCAGGAGCAGGACATAACACACAAAGTTTTCTTTGACGCCTATCTGAGTATGAAGTAAATCTGTAAGGGCTCCTTAGAATTGGAGGATTCTATAAACGCAGGGACAGGAAAAACACAGGAATAGGATAGGAATGCACGTGCAAAACAGAGCATTTGGAAATAGGATTTCAGTCAACCTGGGTTTTTGGCTCACATGAATTGGAAGAACAGAGGAATGGAGAAACAAAGTGACGCGACGAGTGTACAACCTCTTTGGCATAGCCTTGTGGACCTCAGCATCATTGGGTTGGACGTGGAGGATGGTGATGATGCTGGTGTGACTGTTGGAGGCGGGGAAGAAGATCCGAGGCCTCTGGAAAGCGACGCCGAGGGTACGCTCACTGTGATGGACGGTTCCGTCGTTGGAGCAGCTCCGCTAAGGTATATCTGGCGACGAGGTCAAGCATGACAAGACGGAACAACGTTAATCTGAAGTGGTACCCTAATATCATCTGCAATATATGATGTAAAATACATCACCAAAAAGTGCTAGATGTAAACGCATCAACGCGCTTACGGCCGCTCCGACAGATGCTTTGTAAGTACTGCTCACTCTGAACTTAATCAAGAAAATAAACTTCACAAATAAAACTGAATTTTTACCGTCGAAACTGATTGAACTAGTAACGAGCATTGCAATAGATGTTTAGGGCGTTCGAGCACTAGTAGCAGAGAAGCGATGATCTAAATCGCCAGACGCTGAGCAGGGAATGCACTAGCAGAGAGCAAGTCATGCAAGAGCACCATGACGAGTGCTAAAGTAGTAACTCATGTAGCTGTCGGAGGTCGTGCAGCAGCAGCGCAAGCGAGAGCAAGAGCAGAGCAGCAGCACGAACGAAAGCTGGAGCAGTGCAGCAGCGCGACCGACAGCAAGAACAGAGCCGCAGCGCGAGCGACAGCCGGAGCAGGTGCAGCTAGTGCCGTTATGGAGGTCGCCGCCGAGGAAGCAACGACATGGGGGAGAGACGCCGTGGATGATGTGGCCGGCGACGACACCGTCGATGGAGACATGCCATGTCTGCTCGGTATCGAGCACCGGCAGCCCCGTGAGATCGAATAAAAGATAAAATGCAGCGGTGAGTGCAGAACCTCCTTGGTGGCACCGAGTTGGCCTCGGGTTCGTCGGAGGAATTGGTGAGGGTGCTGCGATTCCGGTGGGGCAGGTCAAGACGGCGCTGTGGGGATTGAGGTGGCGCGATAGACGAGGCGAACATCGGGGTAGCTCCTTGGGGTGGAGGATGGGGCGGCTGATCCGGCGGGACGACGAGATCGACAACGAATCCTCATCCGATGCGGTGGATGAGGGACGGTGAGCTGTTGTGGTGGACGATGTAGTCGGGGAAGAGTCTCCGGCTGGGCGGCGGTCGGGAGGCCGACGGAGGAGCGTGGGGTTTCGTGGGTTTTGGCGGCCTCGGTGTCGTATTGGGGGGGGCGGGGGGAGCCAAGCTTAGGGACGCGCTTGTCTGAAATGTAGGGTAAGTTACCAGCGTACCCCCACCGGTTTTGATACCGCGATGTGGATCTTCATTTGCGGCTGAGGGTAGAAGGTGGATTTCGTGTGTCTGGGCTGCGGGAGCGATTTCGGATGAGGAGGGAGTTCTCATCGTCAAATTTCGGGATAACAAAGACGCGGCTGGTTGAAGAAGCGGGAGTTTCAAAGCAGGTGAGACAAAAGATACTTGAGCTTGAAAATTTCGGGAGAACAAGGCGCGGTGCAGGTTGAAGAAGCGGGAGTTTCAAAGCAGGTGAGACAAAAGATACTCGAGCTTGAAAATTTCGGGATAACAAGGTGCGGATTCCTTGTTCGGCAGAACAAACTTAACGTGTAAAAAACAATTCATACAAGACACAAGAGAGTCATGTCCCCCTTTACTATATTACTATAGATGCCATCGAAAAACCACAAGAAAAATGTAAATTTTTTTGGGGGAACAAGATTACCCTGCACAGTACCAAATCGATTCGCACTTCCCTCAACAACAACAAAAAACTAATCAATTCCCACCAAAGAAAGAGTAGTGTCCCTTTTTATATGATTACATATGCCATGATCTCGAATTTCAATTTTTGAATCCACGTTATGTTGAATTCGAATATATCGTTAGGTGACCTTGCGGTTTATAATTGATGTAGTCGTACATTTTGATCTTCCATCATATACGAACATTTTACTCCACCATGTGAACATATATATTGTCGTCTACCATATGGACTAATTTGAATCAATTTTCCTTATTTGAATATGATTGTTGTCAAGTTATACAATAATTTAAATATTATCTTGATAACAAAAAACATACATATAGCAGTAATCATATTTCACTATGAACTACATGTACCATACGCTCTCCAATTCAAATATTTGTATCCATTTTATGTAGTACATTATTGGTCTAGGTAGCGAGATGTTTGGGATAATCTAAACCTTGTTTTCATACGTATAATTTTTGGTTGAATTGGGACAAATTTTGGTATAAGCCTCTTGCAAAACCGGAGATTGTCTCAACAAGCCTCGTGGTTCCTAGAGGGAACGTGTCACCTTTGTGTGCGAAACGATATACGCTGCCTCCCCCCTGATTTTATTTACAGAGGCAACATAGAACTATATGAGTGCCCTGTTAAATTTTGGAATTATTTCGGTTCATTTGGCCTTTTTATACATTAATTGAGTTTCGGACTTTTAATGTGCATAATCTAAATATGAATTGCATGCACATGCTCCGGTGCACCAAAGTGGGTTGAAAAATCACATGTGTGTCCTTGGTTGAATTTCTAGGTCCCATGGAAGAAATGAGAATGAAATTCAAACATCTAGGCGTCATGACTCGGCCGAGAACATCGAGAAACTTTGATTTTAAATTCATGTAAATCCAAAACTCGCATGGAAATCATGAAACTTGGCATGGTGTCATGTCATGGCACTAACATGTTGTGGTAAAAAATTGGGCCGATTTGGAAGCTCGTGGTTCTAAGAAGGAACATGCCACCTTTGAGTGTGAAACAATATACGCTGCCCCCCCTTGAGTTTCTTAACAAAGGCAACATAGAACTACATTAGTGCCTTGTTAAACTTTGGAATTATTCCGGGTTCGTTTATCGTTTTTCATACATTAATTGAGTCTCTGGTCATTTTATGTGCATAAGTCAAATTTGAACTAGAAGCACATGCTCTCGTGCACCAAAGTTGGTTTAAAAATCACATTTGTGTCCTCGGGTGAATTTCTAGGTCCCATGCAAGAAATGAGAATAAAATTAAAACATCGGGGCATCGTGGCTCGGCTGAGAACATTGAGAAACTTGGTTTTAAAATTCTTGTAAATCCAAAACACGTCTGAAAATCATGAAACTTGGCATGGATGTCATGTCATGGTACTACCATGTTGTGGTAAAAAATGGCCGAATAGGAACATATTTTGGTATAAGCTTCTTGCAAACCGAAGCTTCTCTCAAGAGGGCTCGTGGTTCTGAGAGGGAACGTGCCACCTTTTAGTGCGAAACGATATACATTGTCCCCCTTGAGTTTATTTACAAAGGCAACATATAACTACATGAGTGCCCTGTTAAATTTTGGAATTATTCCGGCTTCGTTTGGCCTTATTTACACATTAATTGAGTTTTTGGTCATTTAATGTGCATAATTCAAATTTGAACTACAAGCACATGCTCCCGTGCACCAAAGTTGGTTGAAAAATCACATTTGTGTCCTCGGGTGAATTTCTACTCCCACCTTCCATCTATATAGGTCCTAATGCGTTTTTCAAGGCTAACTTTGACCAAACTTTAGAGCAATAATATATGACATGCAACTTACACAAAGCATACCTTCAAATTTGTATGTCAAAGGAGCTTCCAATAATATAATTTTCATAGTATACATCTCATGTGCTATTAATCTTGTCAATAGTCAAAGGCTGTCTTGAAAAACACATTAGGCCCTATATAGATGGAAGGAGGGAGTAGGTCCCATGCAAAAAATGAGAATAAAAATCAAACATCTGGGCATCGTGGCTCGGTCGAGAACATTGAGAAACTTGGTTTTAAAATCATGAAACTTGACATGGTGTCATGTCATGGTAGTACCATGCCGTGGTAAAAAAATTGGCCGAATAGGAACAAATTTCGGTATAAGCTTCTTGCAAATCGGAGCTTCTCTCAAGAAGGCTCGTGGTTCTGGGAGGGAACGTGTCACCTTTGTGTGCATAATTCAAATTTGAAATACAAGCACATGTTCCAGCACACCAAAGTTGGTTGAAAAATCACATGTGTGTCCTCGGGTTAATTTATAGGTTCCATGCAAGAAATGGGAATGAAATTCAAAATTCTAGGCGTCGTGGCTGGGTTGGAAACGTTGAGAAACTTAGTTTTTTAATTCCTGTAAATCCAAAACACGCATGAAAATAATGAAACTTGGCTTGGTGCCATGACATGGCACCAACATGCCGTGGTAAATTTGCAGTCCGATTTGCGAAGGCGCACACATTAACAATCAACAAAGTCATTTTGGAACAAGTGCTATCACGTTACAATCGGAAACACAAGTATTATTGAAACCGTGGGCGTTCTACTTACTAGTACCATTTACGTGCCGCCATGCGTCCCCATTTTTTATTAGCTAGGAGGCGTCATGCAGGGTAGCTATTTGAGTACGAGAGGCGTGCGATTAGACCCCTGCGTGTGCTTATCGGGAGGAGAGCCCTTTGACCTCCATCTGCCGTCCACCTCTCTCCCAAGGTCTCCATTAATGGCGCTCGAGCCTCTGTTGAATGGCGTGGCTATGTCTCACTCGACTGAGATTTAAGAGAGAAAAAATAAAATCTGAAAGCACGGATCTTAATGTAAGATCTGACGGACCTATATAGCATCTACTGCGACTTATAGCAAGACTGATGAATATATAAGGATGATTAATTTTTTTTGATCAAAGAAGGGCTTGCCCCTTCCGATTTTCATAACTGAAAACCACCACAATTCACAAGAAGTTCAGCACAACTCCAGCCTAACACGAAGGACTAAAAGCTACCAGATTGAAATCGCAACATCCCAAGAGGCCAACAAAGGCCAACCATCTGCGCTAGAACCCAACATTTCATAACCTAAGACACAATCCACATCCTAAACCGATTATTACATAAAAAGAAACCAGGAAACTGAAGGAAGCCCAACAGTAACTAGAAGAACAACAATGCCAGGGTCGCCACAACAAGAGTTTTCTTCATTCCAGCCTCGCAACATTGATCTTCCACAGAAAGATAAGGACGATTAATTGTCTTACATAATTAGAAAGATAATTAAAAAATCCACATGCGGCTACACCCGAAATACACAAGGGTAAAAGAAGAAGGAAGACAAGGATCTGGCTCGCTGATCTCTACTTTCTTGATGCGTTGCTGCAGGCCGCGGGAACTAGTCTCCGCAGCAAGCGGCGATGAGCTCTTTCGTGTCCTCAAGACGCTGCTTGAGAACATCCACGGATTCCTCCCCCAGCCTTTGGTGCTCGTTGCGGAGCATGTCATTCTCGTCCATAAGTTTCTTGACGATGACGCCGGTCCTCTTCAACAAGGCACTGGTCTCCTCCTGCTAGTCTGCGCACTTCGACAATCTTCTCCCTCGGTGGTCGCTCGGCCCGGAGCCTCTCATTGCCCTCCCTTAGTACGCCGATAGCCTGTTCAAATGAGGCTTTCATGTCGTCCTGCAACCTCGCACAGCCGGAGATCTGATCCATCTGGCTATGGACGATCGCATGCATGCGCCTCTAACAGTCGTCGCCTGCCCGCGAGAAATTTTCCCAGGCCGCCGCGGCGCGGTGGGACATCTCTGCTGCATTCGTGGCGCGGCGGGACATCTCTGCTGCATTCACGGCGCGGCGGACCGATCTCGTGCATCGGCACGCAGCGGGACCTCCGTGCTGCTTCAGCGGCGCGACGTGACCTCTGTGCTTCTACTTCCGTGCGGCGGGACATGTCGGCTGCTCTCGCAGCGAGGCGGGACATCTCTCGTGCTTCCGCTTCCATGCTTGCCTCTCCCTGTAGGCAATCTCTCGACCCAGAACTGAGGTTGGCCATGGCAAACGCAAGGGAAGGATGCTGAATGACTTGTTTGTTTTTGTGGATGAGGAGTTGAGGAGGAATGTGCAGTCATCTTGGCATACTAGTATTATAACCGGGTACTAATACGCTCCTAAGTGGGGAACCGTTTAGGTTGTGATCGGTGTGAACAGGTTTGCAATTCAATATAGTGTGGAGTAATTTGGAATGTGATGAGACGCAAGCTCAAAATTTATTGACGGTTCTAGTTTCGAAGTGCGGCACTATTCCCGGATGGAGTACTTCTTTTTCTACTCCCTCCTTTCCGGTTTTATAGGGCTTATCTCAAAATTTTAATTTTTCCATTTTATAAGGCTCAATTTGGTTGTTCCCCAACACATGTTCAGATTCCAAGGTGCATTAAATCATTGCATGCTGCCCTAAAAAAATTAAATCATTGCATGCAAGTATTGAGAAAATTGACCAATGCATGTACTTTATGCATGCATGCATTGCAATTAATGCATTGATAAACATAATTTTTTTAGAAAAACAAGAGCATTAATTAGGTGCTTTTGCAAACTACAAAAAATATTCCACCACTCACCATCTTGGTTGGTGAGATTTTTAATTAAGCCCTATAAACCGGAAAGGAGGGAATGCTGCTGTGTATGTGCAATAAGCGGCACCGTCGTATACATATCTTACGGTTAATGGGGCGTTCGACAGGAATAGCCGCGTGGCGAGCTCTAGGCTAGTCTTTTTTTCAGACGCATTAAACCTATCTCTCGGGACTTCTCGCACGCACCATCGTGCCACCCACAAAAGCTTGTACTCTGCGTTTAGTAGTATGTTATACAGGAAGAGAAGAGGTGCACGCATGCACTCGTGCTCTCACACACGCGTCTGTTTTTTCTCGAAAAGGAGGATGATGACCCCCGGCCTCTGCATCCATCTGGGAGTCACACACACATCTGTAGCTACGAATTGTAGTGTTCTCAACCATCCGATTGGCTCTATCATGGATGTACCTATATACTAAAACATGTCTAGATACATCTATATTTTGACAAATGGAAGGCATGTCTATTGTGGACCGGAGGGAGTGCTTGTCATCAAAATGGATAAAAAGGGGCGTATCTAGAAGTAAAATACGTATACATACATCTCCTTTTATCCATTTTGATGACAGTAGTACTTCTTACCCAAAGGAACTTTATATCCAATGCACACAAAATATCCGTTCATTTGTTGGAAATTACTGATCTAATGTCAAGTAACTGCTGCATCATACCAAAAACCACCATTTCTTAACCTAAAGTAGACCAAGGTAATCCCTATATTAGCATATTACTAAGATAAATGTAAGGCAATCAGAAACATTTAGGACGTGAGCTTGTCAATCTGAATGTGGAGGGACACAAGCTTAGCCCCGGCCAGCAGCTTGGGCGGAACTGTTAAGAAGGTCAGCTCCTGTACGTCGACGTCGCCGGGATCCTTGCTGCTTGTCACCTCCATTTCCACCTGGACGGCGTCGGTCGTGCCTTCGAGCTCCCCCGGCGGGCCGTTCGCCCAAAGCTTGGCCACGTAGTGCGGCAGTGGGGATGCCCCCGCTCTGATGCAGACGACCGACATGGCGATAAGCGCGCCGATGTCGAGCACGCCACCGACCAAGAAAAACGCCCGGCGGTCCTCCTCCGCGAACAGCAAGAGGCATGGCTCCGACAGTGGCACTTGCAGCTGGAGCACCTTGCCGTACTGGATCCTGTGCACGGGCATGGGATGCGCGATGCTGATGTGGTGGTAGAGCGCGTGGCGGCCTTCGTGAGCCGCAGACGGGCATGGGGCATTTGCGGTGGCGAGCGGACACACGCTACGGTGATCGGCGAGCTTGTGGTAAGTGACGAGAGCCCACAGCCTTCATGCGGGCACTCCACCCTCACCGACGAAGCGAAAGGGCCGGAGTCCACCGCCGTGTTCCGCACGCGTCGAAGCCACCGCCTTCGCCGCCACTTGCACTGCCGCTGGTTCCCGAGGCGCTCGGACGCTGCAGTCCGCGCAGGCAGTGCCCTTCCTTGCACCGCAGAAATCAATCGAACATCACATCAATCAAGAAACCTGCACCTTGCTCAATCAGCCCGAGCGGACAAGGTGTATTCGAACCTCATACACTTTGGGCGTCAAGGCGGAGGCACAAGGGGTAGTGGAGCAATTGTGAGGTCCATCGAGACCTTAGAGAGCTCCATCGTCGGGTCTTGTTGATGCTGCATGATCTCGCCCTCCTCATGCACAACCATCTCTCGACTTGGGCCGGGGTATTACAAAGCTTTACCGTCACATATTTTATACTACTTCAAGGTGCATAAATCAACACATGCAAGTATCAAAAGGAGAGTCACGACATGCATGCATGCGTTGTAATTAATGCATCGGTAAACGCAAATTATTGAAATATATCGAGTGCAGTGCTTTGATGTGTCGCGTCAACTCGTACATCAATGAGAAGTTTGATTATCCTCTCCCTCGCGAACTTAATCGCACTTTTGCCTTTGGGCGTATGACAGGTTGGCCACACACACGCCGGGCCCACTGCTATACACGCAAAGGCAGGAGCGTCCCTCCTCGCCCATGAGCGTGGTGGCTGGCAAGACTAGGAGAAGCTTTCGCTACACGCTCTCCCTCCCGCACGCGGTGGACGTGCAACAGTTCAATCGGTGTCAGATGGCCAGAAGCGTACTGTAGTACTCCTCCAGTGCAGTACTAGTAGTAAGTAGGAGTCGTACAGTAGTCACCTTAAATAGAGAGTTTCTTTTCTTTAATGCCACGTAAACAAATTGAAACGCTTTTTGTGGAGAAAAAAAGATAATCACTCCACTATATATGGACGCAGGGCCTCGAAAGCGCTTGCTTTACTAGGGTTGCTCTCTTCATTCTCTCATCCTCTCCAGATATAAACAAGACAGCGGTAGCGACATTTTCTCTCTGCTCACCGCTGGTCACAAATCCGGCCGGATCCCTTCGGTTGGTGTGTGTAGAGGACTAAAAGGTGCATCATTCACGCGGTCATCGCCGCCGAGGGAGGAAACCAACAGCTGCCGGAGGGGCCCGATCCTCTGCCCGTGCCGTTCTCTCCGACATAGCACCGGCTCGGGAGGTCCTCCGACCCTTCTTCCTCCCTACCGTAATATCTGCAGATCCGACCTGCCGCCGCCGACATCCCGGCGACCCTCAGGTATAAGTTCTTCGAAAGCGGCCTTGCTCTACTGCCCAGCTCCCCACGTGTCTGCATGTGCATCTTTTTCTACTCCCATCAGCTCTTCCAAAGCCACCTAAATTTTTAGTATTATTAGAGATAAAGCTACTTCATGCATTCGAATCTAGGGCTTTGTTCAGACAACGAAAAATGGGGGGAAAGTTGTAGCATGAATCTAGGACTTGATTCAAAGAGGAAATAATATGGTGAAAGTAGTAGAGACCGGATACCCAACCGGTCTCTTGGTTGAAAAGGGAAATAATGGGAAAACGCGGTACAAACTGGATAAGGAACATATCTATTATTGGCTGAAAAAAGCATAGAAAGTGGCGGTGGTGGACAAGTCAACAGAGTATGTCCAGGATTAGATTTGCTGCCATCACATAGTAAAAGGTCTCGAGATTAGATTTTACGCCCTCACATAGTAAAAGGTCTCGAGGATTAGATTTGTTGCTCTCACATAGTAAAAGGTCTCCAGGATTATAATTGCTGCCCTCACATAGTAAAAGGTCTCAGGATTAGATTTGCTGCGCTCACATAGTAAAATGTCTCGAGGAATAGATTTGCTGCCCTCACATAGTAAAAGGTCTCCAGGATTAGATTTGCTGCCCTCACATAGTACAAGGTCTCCAGGATTAGGTTTGCTGCCCTCACATAGCATGAACAAACTCAGCATCACCACTTTATGCCTCCTTGTAGGTACATTGTGCTGATGCGTCCACTGTCGCATGTCCTTATACCAACCTTTTGCTGTTGTTAATGTAAGGGCGCATGTAAAATGAAGCGATCACACTGTTACCTTAGGGACATGTCTAACCAGTGTTATTGTTAATCTAATGCCTCCAATGATAAGATGCAATTAAAGCGTGTTACAAATGGCACTTCGTTGTTTTCCCCAAAGATGATAAGTAAGTTGCTCCTGTACGCTGTTGAGTGTCCTGGTGTCCCCACGGTCCCATGCCCTTAAACCAGCTCTTTAGCTGCTGTTGATTTACTGTGTCTGGTAAACAAGCAACGCCACCAAGTAATCCCATATTTGAGGAATCTCATTGTTGATCGTAATGCTTCTGGTAACATGAAGCATTGCCGACGCTTTTAAAATTTCTCTTGTCCTTGTGTGATTGCCATGAACATAATTAAGATGCTTCTTTTCATTTTGTATATGTTTCAGATATTCTTATTGACCGGCAATTGTTTACTTTCTATCTTTTTGTGCAGATAGGGATATCCATTTCACCTTGTTGCTATCGTGACCTTTTGGTGAACTGCACAAGACACTTTTTTTGGAATGAGTGTCTTGTGCAGTTCAACTAAAATGTCACATGGGCAACATCTCTCAATTTTGGTGGAACTGCACAAAATGGTGATTGGAGTTTCCAAAATCTCCGTCAAGTTCTCTTTGGTAATCTCGTGCAACATTTTATTAGCCTTTGCAAGATGAGCCGTCCTTTGTCACCACAATGGCACTTTATTTTAGTGGAACTGCACAAAAGGATAACAAAATTATAGTTGCACCTTACATGAGCCGGACAGCCAACCTTAATGTTCCTCAATTTTAGTGCAACTACTAAAGAAGAACCTGCCAGCTCACGAGAGCAAGTACTT
Organism: Aegilops bicornis; assembly: GCA_021605145.1. Classification (NCBI taxonomy): domain Eukaryota; kingdom Viridiplantae; phylum Streptophyta; class Magnoliopsida; order Poales; family Poaceae; genus Aegilops; species Aegilops bicornis. The sequence continues at coordinate 542,100,896 of CM038671.1, forward strand.
CTTGCTAGCTGAATGATGGAATCTTTGCTTCATTTCAGGTGAACTGCAGAAAAAGGCGCATGAATTGAATCATGGAACTCCAGGCAGGCTTCATCTGAGTGGAGCTGCAGGTTGAGTAAAGGAGGCCACTATTAAAGTGAAATCATGCTCTCTTGGTTTGTGCTATGCAAACAGGAATACTCAACTACATATGTTGTGACGGTCAAGAGCATTCGCCAAGTTCTTCGATTGTATGACATGGCTAGCGAAGATGGATTTAATCCCGATATTCACTTTATCAAAAGGCTCTAATGGGTTGGTTACGAATCTTGCAATTTGGGAATCGATGAGATGTGTAGGCATCTTTGTTGTACTTATTATTTGAATCTTATTTGTTGGTTATGAATCTTGCAAGCTGGGAATCAATGAGATGTGTAGGCATCTTTGTTGTACTTATTATTTGGATCTTATTTGTTGGTTCTGAATCTTGCAAGCTGGGAAACACGACATGATGATGCAGAGGACAACAACCATAACAAACAGTTCAAACTTGGTAGTATTATCTTTGTGAAAGTGCGACAAATGTGCTGATCGTGTGCGTCCTGAGAATAATAATTCTAATTGTTGTGCATGTTGATCCTGTGGCACTGATAGAACGAGCGAATGCATTGCTTGTTTTAAGTATAAATTTCTATTAAAGCTAATTAAATTTAAGTAAAGTGACCACTAACTCCTGTTATTACAGTACCAATACAGACCAGCTCGTGAACCGACGTGTGGCCGAGGGTGCATCTTCTTCCCGTGCAGCCGGGACGAGGGAGGTAGTAATGCTTGTTGTCGCTGTACACACTCAGCTTACTGTTGAATCCAGTTCCCCAAGAGCTGAAAAACAAACTGCTACCGCCGCCTACACACTCGTTCACTCGAAGAGACTCCAATGGCGATCCGAGGGTGAGCCTGCTGGATATGGACTTCAGCAAGGAGTTATCCTTTGAGTTTGCCATTCAGTCCTATGGCTGCACCAAGTTGAATGTGATGTACACCAACGATACAGACTCGGTGAAGCTCTGCCTCGCCTCAGTCCTATGGCTGCACCAGGTTCTGGAGCATTCGCCTGTTTCATCGGCAGGGCCGACTGCACCTTCGCTACGGTGGAGAGAAGGAAGAACGCGACGATTTGACCATTTGGTGCAACAAGCTTGTCGACATCCAGAAGCAATACAAGATCATCAGCAACGGGCAGGAGAAGGACTTCGTGGTTGACCTCGCTGAGACCATCATCGACCCCTGATACACCAACATGAAAGAAGACAACCTGAACACGTGGGAGGTACCTCTGAATCTAGCCTACATAACCTACCCAGCCAAGGACGCATACGCATGCTACGACATGTACAGGCAGATCTTGGACATGAGGGCGTGTTCCGCTTCCCGTGAACCGACATTTGAGTACACGGACAAATAAGCCATGATCAAGCATGCCAGGAAGGTCTATATGTTGTACTTTATCTATTTATAAGCACCTTTATCATCTGAGTGTTTCATGCATTAGCCCATGGGTCGTAATTATCTGTTTTGTCCGAAATATTTCTTCTAAGAACCCATTAACCTGATTGCTTTTTTTAGTGGCTATTTGCTTATGTATGTAAACTAGTTCACTTGTCCGTAAAAAAAACTAGTTCACTCGGCTACCGTGATTTGAATCTCCTTCCTCCCAACATATTCCCCTCCTCGTGGACCCAAAGAGGTCTCTAAATTTTCTCCCACTTTCTTTTTCGATGTAAACTGAGTTTTCTCCCGATTTTCCCTAGAACCAACTCAACTGTCCCATGTCTAGCCTAAAAATAATAATATCCCACGTACTATTAACTCATCAAATTAAAATGATATTTTATTTCGTAAGTTGAAAGTTCTTACAAAATAATAATAATAATTGTTTATATATAACTTGGCAAGTTAACTCCTAGTGATTGCGTACATAAGCTTGCAAAGATTTTTCTGACGTGCAATCATGTGTTTATGTTTTTATAACATTTCTCCGTCTAGCCCAACATGATATTTTCACCCAGCCCAGCAAGTCCGTGGATTTCGAGAAAAATGCAAATGGGATTTAAACGGGCTGCATAGATGCTACATCATTGTTTCACCCAGCCCACCAAATGGACTAAAAAATAAATGGACTGGCTGACATGTGGGCCTGTAGGTCAAAGCCTAAGAAGGCGTTGGATTTACATCCAACAACCGTCATTCTTCTTCAATCTCTCGTCTTCTTCCCCCAGCGCTGCCGGAACCGCCGCTTCCAGCCTTTTCAAGGCCCAAATGGCGTTGTTTTGCGCTCCTCAATAAACGCTAACCCGCCGACGGCCAGGCCATCCCTCCACTCCGCACCTCCTGTTATTCTTTGCCGAGTGTAGGCCCACCCCGCACCCGAACCAGTCAAGTTTCCCACTCCTCTCCGTCTGCGACTCCACTGCCGCGTCTTCCCCATCTCCGTGTCGTTCGATGCAGGGCCTCGGCGTCGTCCACCGCCTCGGTGCGCTTTCGGCCAAGGCGTGGTCAACATACGAGAGTCATCGGAAGAGGACTGTACGTGGAGAGCCTGACAGCTGGGACCCACGAGGTCCATGGTCGCATGCAAGGAAAGTTCCTCCTTATTACGCACTGTACGTGGGAAGGGCTTCTGTATTTCACGAAAAAAACGTTCCCCCCGCTGACAGGTCGGACCCACCAGCTATATCTTCGCACGCAAGGAAGTGCCTCCTTATTACGCACAAAAAAATGAATACCCCCCTGCTAGCTGGGACCCACCATAGTGGGTGGCTGACTTGTGGGCCTACTAAGTTGACGAGCATGGAGGGCTTTGTCAACTTAGTCAATATGAAAGATTCTAGCTCCGGTGACCGTACGATGTCCATCCAACGACCATAGTGCTTCTTCAACCTCTGGTCTTCTAGCTCCAGACGCCCAAAGCAGCGCCGGTCGTGCCGCGTGCTCCTGCCTCTCGTGGCCGGATGTGATGCCGCGGAGGCCTCACCGCCCCTACTACTCCCACTGCTGGCCCAGGGTATCGCTCTACTCACCCACACCCCCTGTTATTCTGCGGTGATGGCAGCCTCACGCCGCAACCGAACCAGTGAACCCTCGTACTCCTCTCCGCGTGGGCATCCACTTCCGCGTCTTCCCCGGCTCCGCTTCGTCCCCTTCCTAGGCCTCGCCCTCGTCCACCGCCTTGGTGCTCTCGGCGTGGCGTGGTCAATGTGGTCAATGACCGACTTCCATCGAAAGAGTACTGTACGTGGAGAGACTGACAGCTGGGTCCACGTCCACAACCCAGTTCTTTTGTGATTTGCCAAGTAAGTCGCTTTGTCAGGCCTGTTGGGCTGCAAATCTTTCAAGACGAGGAGAGCTTCATTCGGCTGGCCGTGAAAATGGCCTATCAGTAATGAGAAATGGGATGTACATTTTTAAAACACATCAAACCGGCAATTAGTTTCAAATATCTTTTTTTCATTTAGAGATTTTAAATTACATTAATTTTTATGCGTGGAGAATTTGTTGAATTTTATATTGATATACATTTATTTTCAAAATCAGTTTGAATGTGTGTCGAAATTTTGGGATTAAAAATAGTTCGGACCGCACCGAAATATGCAAAATTTTGTATAATTTTTAACCGTGGCCACAATATGGGCTGTAATGCTAACAAAAAGAATATGGGCTCCAAAAAAACCTTACGAATTAGCAAATGGGCTGTAAATTATTAGAAATAATGGCAGATGGGCTGTATGCTGTTTTCCACATATTTGAGGCTTTCCTAAAAAGGTTGACGCACAAGCGGATCGTTGGATGTCCATCGAACGGCCGTCGTGCTTCATCAATCTCTGCTCTTCTGCTCGGCCCGCTCAAACAAGCGCCCGACGGACTGCTGCTCCCTCCTCCTCACGGCCGGTTGTCTTTGTTAGCAGCCTCACCGCCCACCGTACTCCCATCGCTGGCCTAGCCATCCCTCTACTCACCCACACCTGCTGTTATTCTCCGGCGACGGCAAACGAACCAGTAAACCCTCATATAGTCGTACTCCCCTCCGCGTGGGAAACAATTGCCGAGTCTTCCCTGCCTCCGTGTCGTTCCCTTCCTAGGCCTCGCCGTCGTCCATCGCCCTGGTGCTGTACGTGGAGAGGCCGACAGCTGGGTCCATGGCCGCACGCAAGGAAATGCCTCCTTATTATGCGCAAAATAATGATTCCTCCACCTAACATCAGGGACCCACCAAAAGGGCCTCTGTATTTCGCGAAACAAACGTTATCACCCGACAGCTCGGACCCACCAGCTATATCTTCGCACGCAAGGAAGTGCCTCCTTATTACGCACAAAAAATGAATACTCCCCTGTTAGCTGGGACCCAATATAGTGGCAGGCTGACTTGTGGGCCTACTAAGTTGACGGGGACGGAGGGCTTTGTCAACTTAGTCAATATGCACGATTCTAGCTTCAAAGGACCGTCGATGTCCATCCAACGACCCTAGTGCTTCTTCAACCTCTGGTCTTCTTGCTCCAGCCGCCCAAACCAGCGCCGGTCGTGCCTCGTGCTCCTGCCGCCCGTGGCCGGCTGCGATGCGGCGGAGGCCTCACCGCCCCCTACTAGTCCCACCGCTGGCTAGGTCATCCCTCTACTCACCCACACCCACTGTTATTCTGTGGCGATGGCAGCCTCACACCGCAGCGAACCAGTGAACCCTCATACTCCTCTACGCGTGGGCATCCACTGCCGCGTCTTCCCCGGCTCCGTGTCGTCCCCTTCCTAGGCCTCGCCGTCGTCCACCGCCCTGGTGCTCTCGGCACGGCGTGGTCAACGTGGTCAAGGAACGGCTTCCATCGGATGTGGATCATGCGTGGAGAGGTCGACAGTGGGTCCACGGCCGCAGAAGGAAGTGCCTCCTTATTACGTGCAAAATAATTATTCCTACACACGGCGGGGACCCACCGGACGGGCCACCGTATTTCATGAAAAAATGTTTGCCCGATCATGGGACCCACCAGCTACATCTTCGCATGCAAGGAAGTGTGTCTAGGCAAAAAAAAGCGATTCGCCCCGACATTTGGGACCCACCGGCTACATCTTATGAGCAAGGAAGTGCACGGCGGTCGGGACCCACCTGGTCGAGCGTCGTAGCATTGTCATTACAGTCGCGAACATGTACGTACATATATATCTTTGGTGGATGTAGAGGCGCCGCACGTGTCGTAGTAGAGGCGCTGCGACGTAGCTTGTACATGTACGTCTGCCGCCGTGGTGCAAGAAAGAAAATACGGCCACGTATGTGTACATACGGGCGGGGTATCGAACGCCTACTCGCGCATACGTACGGCCAGGGCTCGTGTACATGGCTAGGTCGGAATGGAGAAACAACTTCGTCGTCGTGTTCATGGGGAGGCAACGGAATGCGTCGTGTTCATGGGGAGGCAACGGAATGCGTCGTGTTCATCGGGAGGCAGCGGAACGCGTGGGAGCCAACCGGCTGGGTCGGAACGGAATGCGTGGTCGTGTTCATCGGGATGGCTTGGACGGAACAGGCGATGGAAACGAGGCCTGGCGTACCGCATAACGGAGGTAACGGCCTTGTGTTCAACCGGCCGTGTTCAAAACGGGGTCTTGTTGATCGGGAGGGGTGTGGCGTACCGCAAAACGGAGGAAACGGACCTCCTACGGTCGAAACGGGGGTCCTGTTGACCGGGAGGGGTGTGGCGTACCGCAAAACGGCCGAAACGAACCTCCTACGGTCGAAACGGGGGTCCTGTTCATCGAGAGGGGTGTGGCATACCGCAAAACAGGACTCCACGGGATACTGTTCATCTCCACCGTCGACCTCCTCTAGCCTCCACGGGCTACCGTCGACCTCCTCCAGCCTCCACGGGCTCCTGTTCATCCAGCCTCCACCGCTACTCCACCGGCTCTTGTTCAACCACCCCTCCACCGCTCTCTGTTCATCCAGCCATCCACACCACGGGTACTGTTCAACCAGCCCTCCACGGGCACCCCTCCACCGCTTCATCGCTCATCCAGCCCTCCACACCACGGGGTCTGTTCATCCACCCCTCCACGGGCACCCCTCCACCGTCTCATCGTTCATCCAACCCTCCACCACACACCACGGGTCCTGTTCATCAAGAGGCAACGCCACCGCTCCTTGTTCATCCAAACCCCCATAGCGCTCACTATTCATCCAATCGATCGGCTTCGATTAGCGGCGATGGCGAAGGAATCGCTCGATCGGGTTCGATTAACGACCATCGATCGATCACTCGGGTTCGATGTCGTAGCCTGCGGTCTGTCGCTCGGGTTCGATTAGAGCCCAACGCCTCGCTTCGGGTTCGATTAGAGCCAATGCCTCGCACAGCAGCGTCACGTGTACGAGAGAAATGCGCATCGCTCGGCCCCGACCTCCCCAATGTAGGGAACTCCCGAAATTTTCCTTGCCCTCGCTTCTACCACGGTTTTTTCCGTCATGGGCGACCCAAAGAATGTCATGCAGCTGCGTCTCCGGCCCGCCCAGACGAAAAGCCCATTTTCTATCATGGTTTTTGTCATAGAAGTAGGAGCCCACCACATCTATGATGATACCGGGTTTTGTCACAATTATCGTCATAGAAGTGTCATATGTATGACAGAAAAAAAAATTGTTCGGCCCAAAATGTCACGGATGTGTCTTTTTTTGTAGTGGAACCTCAGATTCTGATTGTGAGGACTATGCGGCTACAGAGGAGGAAGTTAGCTCCAAGAAGAAAGTCCTGAAGAAGGAATATGGTATTGCTGCTGCAACAAAGCCTGGTTTGCACAAGAAGGCACCTGCTAAGAGAGTTCCAATGTCTAAGGCCAGGGCCTCCACTCAGGAACCTTCCAAATCAATTGAAGGAAAGGTTGCTGGTGATGATAAGAAGAAGAAGGAGAGAAAGAGAGGAAGATGGTGCAAGAAAGTGGACCCCATGGCAGAATTTGAAAGACATTCATCTAAAGAAGAAGATGAAGAGGAAGAGGATGCTGCACCAGCACCCAAGTCCCAAAAGCTAATGGGGGGTGCTATTAAGTCAGCGGCTGCTCCTTCAAATCCCAAGACTACCCCCAAAGCTACTACTCAAGCTCAAAAGACTTCAAAGCCCAAGAGGAGCACTAGGAACATTCCAGCTGAAGAGAAGAACAAGGCCCCAGTGCGTGAGATGGAAGAAGAAGATGATGAAGCTCAAGTGCTAAGGAAGCTTAAACCAAAGATTCCAGATCACAATGACAGCCATCCAGTGGTAGAAGATATGAAGATCAGGAAAGATGCAGGTCTCAGACTTTGGATACAAAGTGACCCCTATGCTGTGAGAAGGAAGACAGTTGTGGACTACAGGTTCCATAGCAAAGAACAACAAGATTTCTATGAAACCATTCTGCTTGACAAGAAGGCTATAGTGTGTGATATGAAGTGGGTTGATTGGGAATACATTGATGAGAATGAAGACTATTTTCCAGGAGTAAATGAAAGCTTCAAAGCATGTGGTGTTGACAAATTTGTGGGACAGAAGCTTACCAAATGGAATGATGAACTCATCATGCAATTCTACTCTACATATCATTTTTATCCAGATGGTAAAATTGTATGGATGTCTGAAGGTACAAGGTTCCAGTCAACTGTTGATGAGTGGGCAAAGTTGATCAAAGCCCCTGAAGAGCATGAGGATGATTTGGATGTCTATGCCAAGAAGAAGAAAGACCACAAATCCATGGAAAATATGTACAAAGAGATCCCAGACAAAGCATTGGATACACATATATTTGGATATGTACATTACTTGTTGTCTGGTCTAGCTACAATCAACACAATCTTGAGGCATACTTTGTTGCCCAAATCTGGATATCACAAGATGATCAGAGGCCATTCAATCAACTTGCTGTAGATATTTGATGTACCTCAGAAATTCAAGGTCATGAGTCTGATTGTTGAAACAATCAAGAGGACAGCTGCAGATCAGAAGAGATCTTGTGGGTATGCTCCACACATTCAGGTGCTCATCAACTCCAAGATGGGCACATGCACCTATTTGTTGGAGAAGGAGCACTTACCTTTGAGACCAGAATTTGAGGATAACACTGTTGTGATGAATGAGGATGATCCTACATCTGTGCAAGCACAAGAGAAATGAGAGAAGGCAACGGCTGAGAAGGCTGCAAAGATGCCAAGTGTTGAGGAGGCATCTCAAGTATTTCTAAAGTCAAAAAAAGATCAGCTTGCCTATCTGATTCAAGCAACTTTGAGGATTGAGAAGGGCTTGGCCACCCTGACTCGAGATCAGGAGAGCTTGGAGAGGATCATTGATACCAAGTTCTATGATCTTGATCTTAAAATGTGAGAGATGCAGGCAATTTGTTGAGAAGCTCCAGGAGGAAGCAGAGGAGAAGAAAGGAAAGGCTACCACAGATGCTTTTCAGAGAGTGCCTAGAGGTCAGAGGTCTGCTGCGGTGCCCATGGCTGACACTAGAGCAACTACTTCGGCACCAGTAGCAACAGCTTCAGTGCCACCTCCAGTTGCCACTCCACTAGCTCCAACAACATCTATTGATGCCTTCGTCCTTGGAGTCCTCTCTACACCACCTCCCGAAGACCAAGCCTAGAGAGACGCATAGCACTATGCATTTTCAAACTTTTTGGTAACTTGTTGCCAAAGGAGGAGAAATGTATAGATCATAGGCTTCGAGAGAGAGTGTTTTGCTTATTTGTCTCTCTTGCTATTTGCTTGATACTTCTGTGTGTGCTTGTTTGATACTCTTTATGTCTGTGTGTGAGATTCTTGTATGATCATGTGTTTGATCATATTCAAGTTTAATGTTTGCCTGGATGATATTATCTTTTATATCTCATATATGATCATTCACTTTGCTTGGTGATGAGTGCATGTTTTTAATTTCTATCATTTTGAGCGCTCCACCAAGATGTATGTGACATGGAAGAGTAACCCATGATCCTAATCGATTGTGCATTTGCATTCAAAAGAAAATTTTAAATAATGCACAAATTTAGGGGGAGCTCTTGCTTATCACATACTTCTCAAAGCGATGATGTATTTCAACCTTATTATCATTTGTCGAAGCTTTGATCTATATGTTGTCATCAATTACCAAAAAGGGGGAGATTGAAAGTGCAACCATCCCTGGGTGGTTTTGGTAATTACTAACAACATATAGCTCATTGAACTAATGCTATTTCAAGATGATCATTTCAGAAAGTTCAATGATTGGCATGGCATGGATTAGGAATGCGGACCCCTCAAAATGCTAAGGACTCTTATTGGCTCAAGCTCAAGACTCTACATTTTCATTTTAATGATCCAAGATCACATTGAGTCCATATGAAAAGCCAATACTATTAAAAGGGGATGAGGTGTTCCTTAATGGCTTGCTTGCTCAAAATGCTTATGATATGCTCCAAAATCCCTCAACCACTTTCTGATATCCACATATGTCCCAAACCAAAAGTCAAACTCGGCCCTACCGATTTGATCTATCCGGCACCACCGAGTTCATTTGACATAGCCACTGCAAGAAACCCTAGTCACTTCGGTCTCACCGATAGGGATCTCGGTCTCATCAAGACGGGATTCCAAACTCCATGTTTCCCTTCGTAATGTTCCGGTCCAACCGAGATGAGTGATTGGTCCCACCGAGTTCGCAATGCAAACTCTCTGTTTCCCTTTTGTAACATTTCGGTCTCACCGAAATGAGCGAATCGGACCCACCGAGTTTGCCTGACCAACTCTTTGTTTGCCTATTACAGAAATCGGTCCTACCGAGTTCATGAGATCGGTCTCACCGAGATAATGTTATGCCCTATCCCTAATGAAATCGGTCCCACCGAGTTGACATGTCGGTCCCACCGAAAAGCCTAACATTTACATTTTGAACTAAATCGGTCTGACCGAGTTTTCTGATTCGGTCCCACCGAGTTTGGTAAATTGTGTGTAACGGTTAGATTTTGTGTGGAGGCTATATATATATACCCCCACCCACTCTTCATTCGTGGAGAGAGCCATCAGAACGTGCCTACACTTCCAGCATACATTTTCTAAGAGAGAACCACCTACTCATGTGTTGAGACCAATATATTCTATTCCAACCACAAGAATCTTGATCTCTAGCCTTCCCCAAGTTGCTTTCCACTCAAATCATCTTTCCACCAAATCCAAATCTGTGAGAGAGTGTTGAGTGTTGGGGAGACTATCATTTGAAGCACAAGAGCAAGGAGTTCATCATCAACACACCATCTATTACCTTTTGGAGAGTGGTGTCTCCTAGATTGGTTAGGTGTCACTTGGGAGCCTTTGACAAGATTGTGGAGTTGAACCAAGGAGTTTGTACGGGCAAGGAGATCGCCTACTTCGTGAAGATCTACCCTAGTGAGGCAAGTCCTTCGTGGGCGATGGCCATGGTGGGATAGACAAGGTTTCTTCTTCGTGGAACCTTTGTGGGTGGAGCCCTCCATGGACTCGCGCAACTGTTACCCTTCGTGGGTTGAAGTCTCCATCAACATGGATGTACGATAGCACTACCTATCGGAACCATGGGAAAAAATCTCCGTGTCTACATTGCGTTTGCTCCCTCCAAACTCCTCCCTTTACCTTCATATGCAATGTTTTACATTCCGCTGCTATACTCTTATACTTGCATGTGTAGGGTTGATTGCTTGACTTGTTCTAAGTTACTAAAATCTGCCAAGACTTAAAATTGGGAAAAGGCAAGATTTTTATTTGGTCAAGTAATCTAATCACCCCCCTCTAGACATACTTCCGATCCTACATACGACAATTTCTAACATGATTCAGACATACTTAAGCATTACTACGGGTGAGAAAGTATCATCGTAGTCAACTCCTTGAACTTGTCAAAAAACTTTCGCGAGAAGTAGAGCTTTGTAGACTGTAACATCACCATCAACATTAGTCTTCTTCTTGAAGATCCATTTATTCTCTATGGCTCGCTGATCATCGGGCAAGTCAACCGAAGTCCGTACTTTGTTCTCATACATGGATCCTATCTCAGATTTCATGGCCATAAGCCATTTATCAAAATCTAGGCTTATCATAGCTTCGTCATAGTTCGTTGGTTCTTCATGGTCTAGTAACATGACTTCCAAAACAGGATTACCATACCACTCTGGTGCAGAACGTGCTATGGTTGACCTACGAGACTTGGTAGTAACTTGATCTGAAGTTTCAAGATAATCATCATTAGCTTCCTCTCTAGTTGGTGTAGGCATCACGGGAACGGTTTTCTATGATGAACTACTTTCCAATTCGAGAGAAGGAACAATTACCTCATCAAGTTCTACTTTCCTCCCACTCACTTCTTTCGAGAGAAACTCCTTCTCTAGAAAGTTTCCATTCTTGGAAACAAAGACCTTGCCTTCAGATCTCTGGTAGAAGGTGTACCCAATTGTTTCCTTAGGGTATCCTATTGCTACCTCTTGATCTTGCATTGGTTTTTCCCTTGAAGAGGAAAGGATGATGCAGCAAAGGAGCATAAGTATTTCCCTCAGTTTTGTGAACCAAGGTATCAATCCAGTAGGAGACACCACAACAAGCCACCGAATACCTGCACAAACAAACACCAACTTGCAACCAACGCGACAAAGGGGTTGTCAATCCCTTCATGGTTATTCACAAAGTGAGATCTGATAGAGATGGATAAACGGTAAAGTAATATTTTTGGTATTTTTGGTTTATGGAACGGAAGTTAAAGATTGCAAAGAAATTAAAATAGAAAACTAGAATTTTAGATCGGAAACTTATATGATGGAAAATAGACCCGGGGGCCATAGGTTTCACTAGAGGCTTCTCTCAAGATAGAAATTATTACGGTGGGTGAACAAATTACTGCCGAGCAATTGATAGAAAAGCGCAAAGTCATGATGATATCTAAGGCAATAATTATGAATATAGGCATCACATCCGTGTCAAGTAGATCGAAACGATTCTGCATCTACTACTATTACTCCACACATCGTCCGACTCCTGCCTGCATCTAGAGTATTAAGTTCATAAGAACAGAGTAACACATTAAGCAAGATGACATGATGTAGCAGGATTAAGTCAAGAAATATGATGAAAACCCCATATTTTTATCCTCGATGGCGACAATACAATACGTGCCTTGCTGCCCCTGCTGTCACTGGGAAAGGACACCGCAAGATTGAACCCAAAGCTAAGCATTTCCCCCATTGCAAGAAAAACCAATCTAGTTGGTCAAACCAAATCGATAGTTCGTAGAGACTTGCAAAGATATCAAATCATGCATATAATAATTCAGAGAAGATTCAAATAATATTCATAGATAAGCTGATCATAAATCCACAATTCTTATCGGATCTCGGCAAACACATCGCAAAAGAGTATTACATCGAATAGATCTCCAAGAACATCAAGGAGAACTTTGTATTGAGAATCAAAGAGAGAGAAGAAGCCATCTAGCTACTAGCTATGGACCCGTAGGTCTAAAGTAAACTACTCATGCTTCATCAGAGAGGCAATGGTGTTGATGTAGAAGCCCTCCGTGATCGAATGCCCCTCCGGCAGGATGCCAGAAAAGGCCCCAGGATGGGATCTCACAGGTACAGAAGGTTGCGGTGGTGGAGAAGTGGTTTCGTGGATCCCTGGATGTTTTTGGGGTATAAGATTATATACAGGAGGAAGATCTAGATTCAGGGGAGCTACGAGTGTCGGTGTCAAAACCGGCCGATCTCGGGTAGGGGGTCATGAACTGTGCGTCTGAGGATCGAAGGTAACAGGAGGCAGGGGACACGATGTTTACCTAGGTTCGGGCCCTCTTAATGGAGGTAATACCCTACTTCCTGCTTGATTGACTTTGATGAGTATAGGGGTTACAAGAGTTGATCTACCTCGAGATCGTAAATGCTAAACCCTAGATGTCTAGCCTATATGATTATGATTGCCTCTACGGACTAAACCCTCCAGTTTATATAGACACCGGAGGAGCCTAGGGTTGTACAAAGTCGGTTTACAGAGAAAAGAAACTTCACATCCGAACGTCAAGCTTTCCATCCACGCAAAGGAGAGTCCCATATGGACACGGGGGAAGGCCTTCTATCTTGTATCTTCACGGCCCACCAGTCCGGCCCATGTCACATAGCCCAGACGCCCTGGGACCCCCTAATCCAGGACTCCCTCAGTAGCCCCTGAACCAGGCTTCAATGACGGTGTGTCCGGCGCGCAAATTGTCTTCGGCATTGCAAGGCGGGTTCCTCCTCTGAATACACCAAAGCAGTCAAGGGAACTGAATCCGGCTCTGTATAATAGTTACAACCCCCAACCATAGAGGCAAAATACTTAAACAAAATAAGCCATGTCCACTGACAGCTTTTTCGGCGAGACGTTACTCCTGGCCTTATTATTATTTCGAACCGTTTTCTGGCCTCCGCTTCGTGTTTCGAGGCACGGACTCTATTGACACATCTTCTCAAAGACACGGATCGTGTCCCCTTATTGCAGGATTCTCATCAATACGGGTTTGGGTAATCCAACCGTGCCGTTTGTACGACCCTTCGGGAACAGGCAAGTTTTAAGACTTGAGGGGGGCGCTTGATATTCACGGCCTATATAAACGGATAAAGATCCATCCTTTTACCCCACACCTTCTTCTTCCCCAGCCTTCCCATCCTCGAGCCCCAACGCCCAAGTTCCAATTTTTCGCACCACCACCAACCTCTCCGGTCATGGCCGGATCCGGTTCTCAAGGCAAATGGATGGCCTCCTCCGTGATGGAGGAGGACGTCAAGGAGCTCTAGTAGGCGAGGTACTTGACTGCGGAGATCTCACACAGGCTCCCTGCCCTAGAGCAGATCATCCCCACTCCGGAGCCCGGCGAACGGGTGGTATTCATCCCCCACTTCCTTCGCGGACTAGGGTTTCCCCTTCACCCCTTTGTTCGCAGTCTCATGTTCTATTACGGGCTAGATTTTCATGATCTAGCCCCGAACTCCTTTCTCCACATCTTGGCGTTCATCGTGGTGTGTGAGGCATTCCTTCGCATTCCCCCAAAACTTTGGCCTGTGGCTCAAGGCCTTCAATGTGAAGCCGAAGGTGGTCGGCAGGCAGCACACGGATTGCGGCGGTGCCATGGTGAGCAAGCTCCCCAATGTTACCTGGCCCAAGGGGGCCTTCGTGGAGACCGTCAAAATATGGTAGCAGGAGTGGTTCTACATTACAGAACCCCGCGGCACCAAGTGGGCGGCCGCTCCTGCATTCAGATCTGGACCCCCGCTGCGGCTCGCATCATGGACCAACAAAGTTCTGGACTGGGGTTCGTCCAATGAGGTGTTGATGCTGCAAAGGCGCATTAAAGTATCATAGAAAAGGACACCAACCTCACTGACGTGATCCAAGTGATGCTCGTCCGCCGATCCCTTCCCAGCCAGCGATGGCCTCTCCGTATGTGGGAGTTCAATCCGGAAGGGCCACGGACCTTGCAACGATTCTTTGGCATGACGCACAAAGAGATATGGAAGCTGCTCTTCAAGGCTCAGAAGTCGTGGCCGAAGACGTCCGTGGATATCGGCCTTGACTGCAATCATCCGGCCACCCCGGTAAGTGTTAAATTTCTGAACATAGCTTAGTTCATCAATCAAAGGAGTGTGCTGAGAATTCCACCCTCTAAACAGGGATGGACAAAGAGGGCGGAGCGGATCAGATGTCAAGCTCCACTGCCCGAAAACCCAGCTGACCCTCTACTAATGAGGATGCTGGTCCCGGCGCCATACCAGGTGCCGGTGAAGAAGGACAAGAAGAAGAAGAGCAAGGAGGCCGAAAGCGGACTCCACCATAAAGGTAGCTCGGACGCGATGTCCGGAGGGGCCGAGGCTCCCTCCTCCCACGAGGGAGATGAAGATGAAGAGGAGGAGGAAGAAGGTGACCCTCCTCACAAGGGGAAGAAGAGGGCGGCCTCCGTAGATCCGGAGGCAGAGGCGTCCAAGAGGGGGAAGATATCCCTCTCGGATGGCTCGGATTCGGACGCCGAAGCCATCCCCAAGCTCCGCCCCAGGGACAAGCCCCTAGCCGAATCGTAAGTATCTAAGAATGCTCTACACACATCCAATCTTTTATGAATCGTGGGAATCATATTAAATCATGCTTTGCAGTCCGCCCCGCGATCTCCCCCAACTATCTTCATCTTCGGGGAACTCTCTAGCATCGAAGATGATGGAGAGTGAGATGCCTCCGTGAACCTCCCCGCCACCTATTGCGGATGACGGTGAGCTGTTATCTCAAAGGACCTCTCCGGGCCGCGGAGAGGCGTGTGGGACCGCCGAGACGGCGCCAGTGGGTAATGTCTCGTCTGCCGAGAACATGGGGGGCACAACCCCCATGGAAACTGACGACGGGGGCCCTAACCAGTCCGGCCCCCAGCCAGATGCCATTCCGGTGACCCAAATTGCTCCGGGGTCGAATGAGCGGCCCCTTCAAAGGAGGGGGAGCGCTTATTCCGGCTGCGACCTCCTCCAATCCGGAGGCGCCGAACACTCTATCGGACGCACTATGAAGTGCGTCCATTTTGGAAGAGCACCGTATCCTGATGTGTACGGTGGTTGAGAAGGTTCAGTCCGCCAAAAATGGGCTGAACGAAGCCTTCACCAGCCTAATAATAGGCTTTGAGGTATACGATGTAATGTCTTTAGCTGCTTTTCATATGAAAAAATGCATGTGTATAGATAGTAGCCCCTGAGGCTTTGTTCGGCTTTTGTAAAAAGGCCGAACAGAGGATCGATAATATTCGCAGGAGATAATGTACTTGTCTATTTTGAGAAACAGGCTTCACTTATAGCGGCACCTGCCCAGGCCGCCAAAGTATCCGAGCTCAAGCGGAAGCTGGGGCTGGCCGATGAGGATCTAGTCCGCATCAACAGGAGGTTTGATGAGGCGCAAGGTATGTTTCAGAATATCTCGTTCATGCATGTATTAATAGGCAGACTCTGAGTCGAAGCTCATGCGCTACTTATGTGTATGATTGCAGGCAATGCTGCTGCGGTCGAGACCCTCATGGGTGAACTTGCTAAGACCAAGGAGCAGGCAAGGGTGAACAAAGCGGCCGCTGATAAAGCGGCCAAGGACTTGAAGTCCGAACATGTCGTCCGTCGCAATTACGAGGAGCGGGTGACCGAAGTGGAGCAAGTGCTCAAGAATGCCGCCAGCAAGTGCGAGTCCCTAGAGGAGAAGAATAAAGCTCAGGCGACCGACCTCGCCAAGGCCCTTCAAGAGGCCAAGGAGGCACGGGCCGAATCCCGAGCGGCGGGCGAGGAGATCAAGCAGGCTGAACAGATAGCGGCTGGTAAGCCCTTTCTCTTACAGAGTAAATTCGGCAATCAGAAGTATGCCTTGCTCACTCGACTGTGGAGTGCTCCAGATGCCTTTGCGTATCTCCCGAAGAGTGCCGCCGACGCCGCGCGGTTCTTCCGGGCCCAGGAGGGGCACACGACGGATAAGCTATTCTGGTCATAGTTCATGGCACAGGAGCGCCCAGTGCTGTTTAATGACTGGATGTCGCAGTGGGCCGAGCTGCATAGGATGTCCGGATTGGCCATGAGGGACCTCATAGTCCGGTTGTGGCCAACCAAACCCATTCCAAGTAGCTATTTCGGCCTAGTGTAGCGACCCGTCGACGCGCTGCCCCGAATTGACGCGGTCAAGCGGTCGTCATGTATACAAGGTGCGCGGATGGCCTTCGCCCATGTCAAGATGCACTAGGCAAAAATGAAGGTCGTCGTCGTGGCAGTCGAGGGCCCTCCATGAGGCAAGGACCACCGCAAGCCGGAGCGCTATTTCGAAGACGTCCTAGAGGGTGCCCGTTTGGTAGAGGGTCAATGCTCGAAGGATATCATGTTCGAGTGAATGTATCCGAACTGCCCAGACGTTGTATTATAAACCAAGGCTTTTGTAATATATTTGTGCCTTTTATCTTAAAGTATTTTTCCTCCTGTGCGGCCGTTTTTATCCCTGAGAGTTTGCCAGTCATCGGCTTCAGCCCCCACGTAGATACTACGGGGGTGTTCGGGATAGCACATAACCACACTTTGGTCTGTGAAGGAGGTGTCAGTGCGGCGAACCAGGCAATCGGACTATGCGGCTTTATCACTCTCACTTAGCCATAGGAGTTTGACAATTGGACTGTAAGATAGCCCCTGGTGCGTATGTGGCTATCCAAATTTGGATGCCTTAAGCGCGTGACTGGAAAGAGCCAAAGACTACCTCCAGCATTATGGACCCTGTGCAGCAGGCCTCTACGCCGGGTAACACTCCTTTGAAGGTGGTTTTGGTGGGCTTGATTCTTGACGGATCAATGTCCATTTTGCGGACAGTGTCCTGGTAAAGCAGGTTAAGACTGCAACCGCCATCCATAAGGACACACGTGAGATGGAATTCGTCGATAATTGGATCGAGGACCAATGCTGCCGAACCTCCGTGACGGATACTGGTCGGATGGCCTCTGCAATCAAAAGTGATCGGACAAGCTGACCATGGGTTAAATTTTCGGGAGACTGGCTCTATGGCATAAACGTCCCTTAGTGCGCGCTTGCGCTCCCGCTTGGGGATATGAGTGACATAGATCATGTCCACTGTTTTTACCTCGGGGGAAATTTCTTTTCCCCCCTGTGTTCGTTCGGCGAGGCTCTTCATTGTTGTCCTCGCTGGGTAGCCCTTCCCCCTCATGTTCGGTGTTTATTTTACCAGCCTGTTTAAAGACCCAAAAATTTCTGTTGGTATGGTTGGCAGGCTTGTCAGGGGTGCCATGAATCTGGCAAGGCCGATCAAGTATTCTGTCCAAACTGGATGGACAATTTTTGTTTCCTTTGAATGGCCTCTTCCGCTGACCGAATTTAGAGCCACTGAATCCGGTGTTGACCGCTGTATCTTCAGTATCTTCATTGTTGTTTCGACGCTTGTGTTTGTTGCGATGTGGCTTGCCGTTGCCATCTCTGGCTTCGGAGGTGCCAGGGTCGCTTGTGTTGTTGCTTCTACGAGCTAGCCGGCTATCTTCTCCCGTGCAAAAGCGGGTCATAAGTGCGGTGAGAGCTGCCATAGACTTCGGCTCTTCGTGGCCGAGGTGTCGGGCGAGCCATTCGTCACGGATGCTGTGTTTAAAGGCCGCGAGGGCTTCGGCATCCGGACAATCCACAATTTGGTTCCTTTTAATTCAGAACCTGGTCCAGAGTTTTCGGGCTGACTCTCCGGGCTGCTAGACTATGTGACTGAGGTCATCGGCATTTGGAGGCCGAACATAGGTACCTTGGAAGTTGTCTCTAAAGGCATCTTCCAAATCTTCCTAGCTACCAATAGAGTTTTTTGGGAGGCTGTTTAACCAGTGTCGTGCTGGTCCCTTGAGTTTTAGGGGGAGGTACTTGATAGCATGGAGATCGTCACCGCGAGCCATGTGATTGTGGAGAAGAAAATCTTCGATCCATACTGCGGGATCCGTCATACCATCGTATGATTCAATGTTCATGGATTTAAACCCTTCTGGGAACTGGTGCTCCATTACCTCATCGGTGAAGCATAAGGGGTGTGCGGGGCCTCTGTATCGAGCGACGTCACGACGCAGTTCGGATGAAGTCAGTATGCGGTCTTCGGCCCGGGTGAGGTTGTGCCTGTCGCGCCAGGCCTGATGGAAGTCTTCTCGCGTTGGGGCACACCCCCTTGATCTGTAGATTGATCTGGCTTGGCCTGCTCTATTATCCAGGTCCTGTGCTAGGTCGTATGTGTATACCAGAGTTGTTGTCTCTCTGCCTCTACGGCGTGGTGGTGCGGGTTGGTGTTCGGCATAGGTGGCCGCTTTATCTCGTCCACGCGGTGGCCGGTCCGGTTCATCAGCACGGTCATGTCTTGACGGTATGGGCTTGATGGCCTCATCATCGAATTGTGGTAGTAGCCGACGCTTTGTGAGGGGGTCCTGGATTAGGGGGTGTCCGGATAGCCGGACTATAACCTTTGGATGGACTCCTGGACTATGAAGATACAATATTGAAGACTTCGTCCCGTGTCCGGATGGGACTTTCCTTGGCATGGAAGGCAAGCTTGGTGATACGGATATGTAGATCTCCTCCCATTCTAACCGACTCTGTGTAACCCTAGCCCTCTCCGGTGTCTATATAAACCGGAGGGTTTTAGTCCTTAGGACGAACAACAATCATACCATAGGCTAGCTTCTAGGGTTTAGCCTCTCTGATCTCGTGGTAGATCTACTCTTGTACTACCCATATCATCAATATTAATCAAGCAGGAGTAGGGTTTTACCTCCATCGAGAGGGCTCGAACCTGGGTAAAAACATCGTGTCCCTTGTCTCCTGTTACCATCCGCCTAGACGCACAGTTCGGGACCCCCTACCCGAGATCCGCCGGTTTTGACACCGACATTGGAGCTTCGATATTTAGGATCCCCGAACTTCATCCGCAGCATAAAGGGCTTTCCAGCCGCGATATCTTCGGCCTGACGTAGCTCCCCCTTCATAGCTCTCATCGCAGAGCGAGTATCCTTGGCCTCGGTAGTGGCCTTCTTCAGGTCCTTCTGTTCCGCCCGATCTTCTTTTTCAAGAAGCTTGCAGCGGTCGGCAGCATTCTTCAACTTCACAGCCATCTCGGCCATTTCCTTCTTGCTTCGGCAGTGAGCAGCCTGTTCGGCTTTCAGCTCTTCAGCCGCCTTTAAGGCAGCCGCATCGCTTTTCCTGGCCTGCTCCTTGGCTCGGGCAAGTTCCGCCCGAAGGTTCTCCATGGCAGCGGCACCATCTGCATCAAGCACACATGTTGTAAGATATGGGCATCAAGCTCCTCTTACCAGGTGTCTTCAGAGAAATTACATACCTTGTGCCTCGTCAAGCCGCTTGTTGACAAGCACGATGTCGGCATCTGCCACGTCAAGTTGCCGCTTTAGCTCGGCAAATCCATCAGTCCGGCTAGCCACCGGACACTTCGCCACCTACATCGGAAGCGCGATATATTATACCTGGGATTATGATCCTCCGCGCGCCGTCATTTTTGACAACGCACAGAGTCTCAGGGGCTACTATCTACACAGGGCGCATCTTATATATGCGGAACTGTCAAAAGGTACATCATTTTGCGTACCTCAAAACCTGTCAGTAAACTCCTGACGGCATCGTACAACCCACTCTCCGCGGATGAAATCCTTTCAATCACCGTACCCATCAACGCACGGTGTTCTTCCGAGATAGACGCTCGCCCGAGCAGATCCTTCAGCTCCTCCGACCGTGCACCGGACGGTGCCGGACTCGCCCGATGGCCTTTTTCGAAGGCCGGACACGAAGGGCTTTGGGGGCCATCGATCGCCTTTCCGCCCTGCGGATTCGGAGAAAACCCTCTGTGATTTACACCTCGTGGTCGCCCGCCTCGCAAGTGATGCACGGGCAGAGGAGGCGTTCCGCTCTCCATCATCTCCTCACAAAGATTCCTCAAGATGAGCTCACGAGAAGGGCTGAGATCCGAACTACAAGGTAAAATTTCGGTTATCTTCCTCGTAAATAGAACAGGGTGTCTTTCATTTTAAAACTCCCTCTCTACTTACGGCTCGGTGGAGGGCTGATCCTTGGGGGCACAAGGCGGCCGAGGCACCCCCGGCGCAGGACCCCTGACGTAAGATTTCTTCCCCGCTTTGAGACCATGGTCTCCGGGTCTTGAGGCGGTCCTCTTCTTCCCTGGATAGAGGAATTCTCGATTCCTCCTTTCTGACAGCCTCCTTCGGGAGGCGGTAGCTCCTTGTTCCCCCATCGCCTTCTTTCAAAGGCGCAACCTCCAAAGATCCTGGTTAACACGGGATCTGGCGTGGTCTCAGGGAGGGGGGCCGGACACTTGATTAGCTTTGCTTTCGCTATCCACTCCTGTTTAAGGGACAACTCTTTTAAGGGCAATTTTATGATAAATATACGGATAGCGTGTCCGGGTATAGGGCTATTTACTTGAGTATCCGGGCGATTGCAGCTCAGACCTGCGTCCTCGGTCGAGTCCGGACACATTGCTTGTGATCCGAAGAACAATTTGTACATCTCCATGGGCATCACGCCCGTAAAATGTTGGAGGGCTCGTGGTCCCTCCGGATTAAACTCCCACAGGCGGAGGGGGCGACGTTTGCAGGGCAGGGTGCGGCGAATCAACATGACTCAAGGCCACTACGACCAGATTGATGTCTCTTTCTCGGAGATCTCGAATGCGGCCCTGCAACAAGGGCACGTCCTTGGACGGCCCCCAGTCAAACCCTTTATTGACCCATGACACTAGCTGTGGTGGGGGGACCCGAGCGAAAGGCAGGTGGCACCACCCACTTGGTACCCCTGGGAGATGTGATATAAAACCACTCTCGTTGCCATAAGCTGAACTCCTCTTGAAAAGAGCCCTCGGGCCATGGAGCGTCAGCATTCTTGCTTATAATAGCACCTCCGCACTTCGCATGCTGCCCCTCGATCATCTTCGGCTCTACTTTGAAGGTCTTAAGTCACAATCCGAAGTGAGGGGTAATACGGAGGAAGGCTTCACACACTACAATGAACGATGAGATGTGGAGGATGGACTCCGGAGCCAAGTCGTGAAATTCCAGCCCATAATAAAACATGAGCCCCCTCACGAAGGGGTCCATCGGGAAGCCTAGCCCCTGAAGGAAGTGAGACGCGAAGACCACGCTCTCACCAGGCTTGGGAGTGGGAATAACCTGCCCTTGAGTAGGCAGCCTATGCGAGATTTCGCCGATCAGATACCTGGCATCTCTTAGCTTTAGCACGTCTTCTTCCGTAACGGAGGAAGGCATCCACCAGCCTTGAAGGTCGGAACCGGACATCATCGAAGGTCCGAAGCGCCTGAATCTAGAGCTTTGGGTGTTGGAACTCAAGGTGAGAGGTGGATTCGATTAAGATTGAAAGAAAGGAGTCGAGCCTTGGTCTCTTTATAAAGAGGTTGAATACCAAGAGCCCTCCATGTGATCGTTTGGGACTCGCCTTCGATGGAGGAGGCATACCAACGAGCACGATTGGGTTACCCACGCCCGTATTGATGAGAATCCCGGAATAAGGAGACACGATCTCTGCTTCGACAAGACGTGCCAAGGAAACTGCCTCGCTAAACGCACTGAGGTGGGACAGTAAAACGATTCGAATAAAGACTTGGCCGTGGTGTGATGTCATGCTACGGAATATGTCAGCAGATTAGATTTGTGCAAATATTGGTGGTATGTGGAACTTGTTATGCAGAGTCGGACACTATCCTTGTGTTCAAAATCTTCTATGAAGTATTCGGAGGAGGAACCCGCCTTGCAATGCCGAAGACAATCTGCGCGCTGGCCTCGTCGTCATTGAAACCTGGTTCAGGGGCTACTGAGGGAGTCCTGGATTAGGGGGTGTCCGGATAGCCGGACTATAACCTTTGGCCAGACTCCTGGACTATGAAGATACAAGATTGAAGACTTCGTCCCGTGTCCGGATGGGACTTTCCTTGGCGTGGAAGGCAAGCTTGGCGATACGGATATGTAGATCTCCTCGCATTGTAACCGACTGTGTAACCCTAGCCCTCTCCGGTGTCTATATAAACCGGAGGGTTTTAGTCCGTAGGATCTAACAACAATCATACCATAGGCTAGCTTCTAGGGTTTAGCCTCTCTGATCTCGTGGTAGATCTACTCTTGTACTACCCATATCATCAATATTAATCAAGCAGGAGTAGGGTTTTACCTCCATCGAGAGGGCCCGAACCTGGGTAAAAACATCGTGTCCCTTGTCTCCTGTTACCATCCGCCTAGATGCACAGTTCGGGACCCCCTACCCGAGATCCACCGGTTTTGACACCGACATTGGTGCTTTCACTGAGAGTTCCTCTGTGACGTCATCCTTAGGCCCGATGGCTCCTTCGATCATCAACAATGACGCGGTCCAGGATGAGACTTTTCTCCCCGAACAGATCTTCGTATTCGGCCGCTTTGCACTGCGGGCCAATTCACTTGGCCATCTGGAGCAGATCGAAAGCTACGCACCTGGCCATCAGGTCAAATTTGGGAGTTTGAACTACACGGCCGACATCCGCGGAGACTTGGTCTTCGACGGATTCGAGCCACAACCAAGCGCCCGCCTTTGTCTCGATGGGCACGATCTAGCTCTGCCGCCCGAGCGATTGCCACGGAGGTCGCACCAGCGTCCGCTCCGACCCTTAGCTCGGAGCCGACTCCGCCGATCGAGGACGAGTGGTTGGACACCGCCTCGGGGGCTACGATCCCTACAGCGATTGAGCCGAACTCCATCCCTGTCCTTTGCGAAGACCGTGACTCCAAGGTGCCGGACTCCTCTCCGGACTCCGAACCCTCCGCGCCCCTGCCAATCGAACCCAATTGGGCGCCGGTTATGGAGTTCACCGCCGCGGACATCTTTCACCACTCGCCCTTTGGCGACATCTTGAATTCATCAAGTCTCTCTCTTTATCGAGAGCCTGGCGGGACTTGGGTCTGGAAGGTTGGGTTGCGGACGACGATGAAATTCAACGCCCACCCACCACCCACTTTGTAGCCACTGTCGAAAGCTTAAACGACATGCTCGATTTCGACTCCGAAGACATCGACGGTATGGACGACGATGTAGGAGACAACCATGAACCAACACCTATAGGATACTGGACAGCCACCTCATCCCACGATGTATACATGGTGGATACACCTAAAAGAAGTGACGACGAGGAACAACGGGACGCTATGAAGAATAAATCCCTCCAAAAGCAGTCGAAACGGCAACGTAAACGCCGCACCAAGTCCTGCCTCGACAAAGACGGCAGCCACACAGACCCAGCCATAGAGCAGGGCGAACCGGTGGACGACGAACATGCTATCGAGCAACCGTCCGAACAGGACAACTTGGATAAACAACCCGTCCCCGACGAAGATAACAGTCCGGATGATCTCACGCCGGACAAATTGTTGGAGCAGAAGAACCTCCACAAAAGGCTCGCTGCCATCGCTGTAGCCTCGAAAAAAGGTAAGCGGAAGCTCAAAAACAGCGGAAGATGCACTCGTAATCAGATGGAGCAAAGTACTCAACACCGCGAGAAATACGGCGACAGTCGCCAAACAAAGAGCTACCCGAAGCGCAAACTACTGCCCGAATTCGATGAGGAGGCCGTAGAGCCCCCGCAATCAAAGAACAAAGAGGCCGCCCGGTCGGATAGACGACCACATGGTAAACATGGAGCGGCAAGCGGCACCGCACACAAGCCGGCACGCGATCCGCATAAGGATTCACACCAAAAGGATGGCCCAGTTAGGTCCATCTATGGGTCGAGAAAGCAAGCTCCTCCAAGCAATGCAACACGCCAAATATCCGAACATCACGGCACACCCAAATATAGGGGCGCCGCACACCCCCTGTGTTTCACCGATGAGGTGCTGGATCACGCAATTCTCGCTGAGATTCAAACCCGTAAACATAGAGGCATCTGACGGAACAACATACCACAGGTCTGGATTGAGGATTACATCCTCCACATACACATGGCTAGAGGAGATGATCTCCACGCCATAAAATACTTACCCCTCAAGCTCAAAGGGCCAGCCCGGCATTGGCTCAAAAGCCTCTCTGAAAATACCATTGGAAGTTGGGAAGAGCTCGAGGATGCTTTTTCGGGAAAATTTTCAAGGGACTTATGTCCGTCCTCCGGATGCAGACGATTTAAGTCACATAAGTCAACAACCCGGAGAGTCAGCCCGCAAATTCTGGAACACGTTCCTCATAAAAAAGAACCAAATAGTCGACTGTCCGAACGCCGAAGCCTTAGCAGCTTTCAAACACAACGTCCGAGACGAATGACTCGCCAGACACCTCGGCCAGGAGAAGTCGAGAACAATGCCTGCATTCACAAGCCTCATGACCCGCTTTTGCGTGGGAGAGTATAGTTGGCTGGGAAGATGCAGTACCAGCGACCCAAGTACATCCGAAGTCAGGGATGGAAATGGAAAACCACGACGCAGCAAAGACCAGCGCCGGACAAAGGGAAACATCCCGAAGAGCACGGCAGTCAACGCCGGATTCAGGAGCTCCCGGCAGAATCATGAAAAACTGCCCCTCAAGGACAACAGTGACGAGCTATCCAACCTAAACAAAATCTTGGACAAAATATGCCAAATCCACAGTACTCCCGGGAAGCCTGCAAACCATACCCACAGAGATTGTTGGGTCTTCAAGCAGTCTGGCAAACTCAGTGCCGAACACAAGGGGCTCGACACACCAAGCGAGGACGATGACGAACCCCACAAGCAGAGCACCGGAAGACAAAAGAATTTCCCACAAAAAGTCAAAACCGTGAACTCACTTCAAGTGACAAGGGAAAAACAGAGCGGCGCCCATAGAAACACGCACCGCCACGGTCTATCCCCAAAGAGAGTCCCAACGTTGGTTGTCAAAACCAATCACCTTCGATCGTCAGGATTATTCCGGAAGTATCCGGAACGCAGGATGGACTGACTTGATATTAGATCCTATAATCAACGGACTCCAATTTACACAAGTCCTAATGGATGGAGGTAGCGATCTAAACCTGCTATATCAGGACACAATCCGTAAAATGGGGATAGACCCAACCAAAATTCGCCATAGCAACACCTCCTTCAAAGGGGTAATGCCAGGCCTATATGCCCATTGTACGGGCTCCCTACTGCTAGAAGTTGTGTTCGCTCATCCGACAACTTCCGCCATGAAAAAGTTAACCTTCCACATCGTCCCATTCGAAAGTAGCTATCAAGCACTCTTTGGGGACGTGAAGCTTTCGCCCGCTTTAACGCAATACCGCATTATGCATCTCTTACACTTAAAATGCCCAGTCCACGCGGCATCATCTCATTAAAAGGGAGTATCAAGTGTTACTCGAGCACGGAAGAATTTGAGACTGCCTTGACAGCCCCACACTAATCCGGCTCCGCTAATCAAAGCACCTGAATAGGTCATTCGAACCCCGGACATGGCTAGACGAGTCCGGCATAAACATATAAACGCCTACTAGCGGCATACCCCCGTACAAGGGGCTGCACGCATGTACAACAAGAGACAATAAAGCTCAATTTCATTCACTTTTCGAACCGTACTCTGTTTATTTAATACAAAGTACATTTTTCGCACAATCTTTTTTTCTTTTCTTTTCAACTAAGTTCTTCTCTTTTACAGATGAACACCATGCTACACCCGTCCAGGATACGGCACAACGGAGACACAGGCGCAGATGTGCAGTAGGGACCCGTTGCAAGGATTCTTTTTAGATTAAGACCCTGCGTAAACCTTTTTTACTGTCTCTTGTTGATACACATCCCCTGGTTTCTTGCTATAACCGAGGAGGAGGCTGGCGTTTGGCATCGGGCCGCACCAGAATTTTTTTGCGTGCACGGACACGTGGGCTTAGGGCATTATTCTGCCCGTTTTCATAAAGACCGAATACCTTAGGGAGTGTTCGGCGCCTCGAGTTAGGGCCTTATATGCATCAGCTCCGAATCATGTCTTTGGTCAAATGTTGGGTTTGCGGCTCCTTTGTTTTGCTGCCTTACGTTCCGTTCTATCGGCTAACACGGCACCGGAGAACTACTACGATTGTGCCCGGTTCGGCCAGTGAGCACCTCGAGAGAAAGCCAAACCGATCGTCATGATATAGCGTGAGACTGGTCAACCACTCGATGACCCACCGAATGTTTAGAATTCCCCCGCATTAACGAAGGACCATTTCCCGGTCAGGCACATACGCGCCCGAATTCGGAGAGCGCGGTGCCCCTAGGGGCTATATAGTAGCCCCACCATCGAACTCCTATGGCTAAGTGAAAGTGATAAAGCATTATAGTCCGGTTGCCTAGTTTGCTACGCTATCACCTCCTTTACAGGACCAAGACGTTGGATTAAGTGTGAAAATGTGCCTTTTGCAAACACCCCGCACTATGTGCGTAATGTCAAGACTGCCATCTTTCAAGTTATATACACATATACATCAACGGCCGCTACGAGGTATTTTAATACTTGAACGCACAAGTATAAAAAAGCTCTTATATTATATTGAAACATTGTTTTCACAAATCATACATGTCATTAAAACATAATATCCTTCGAAAGCATCAAGGTCTTTATTAAACGAGCGCCTGCGGACTTCCTCAAAATAGTGCTCGGCGGTACTCGGCTTCGTCCGAATCTTGGGATGCAACGTCGGTGGCCTTCATCTCCGCCCAGATATGTCTTGACACGGGCAAGAGCCCTCCACAAGACCTTCAGTATGCATGCCGACCGCCTCATTGCATCGATATATGCGGCACCGCACCAAGGAACTGTTGCACCAAGCCAAAATAACTCTTCGCTCGGGCCTTTTCGCCACAAATGAGTCACGACAGCCTTCATGGCAAGTCCGGACAACCTATTCAGCTCAGCCCATTCGGCCAAACGGTCGGTTAATGAAAGTGGACGCTCCGGACTATGGAACTGCGACCAAAAAAGCTCTTCCATTATGTGATCCTTTTGACCTCAGAAGTATTCGGCCGCGTCTGTGGCACTCGCCGCCAAGTCCAGATAAGCATCCTCCGCACCCCACTGCTGGTCCAATTGAGCGTACTTAGGATCCATGAATTTCCTCCGTAGCAAGAAGGGCTTTCCAGCCGCAATATCTCCGGCCTGACGTAGCTCCTCCTTCATAGCTCTCATCGCAGAGCGAGTGTCCTTGGCCTTGGTGGCGGCCTTTTTCAGGTCCTCTTGTTCCGCTCGATCTTATTTTTCAAGAAGCTCGCAACGGTCATTAGCATTCTTCAATTTCACGGCCATCTTGGCCATTTCTTTCTTGCTTCGGCAGTGAGCAGCCTGTTCGGCTTTTAACTCTGCGGCCGCCTTTAAGGCAGCCGCATCACTTTTTCTGGCTTGCTCCTTGGCTCGGGCGAGCTCCACCCGAAGGTTCTCCATAGCAGCGGCACCATTTGCATTAAGCATACATGTTGTAAGGCATGGGCATCAAGCTCCCTTACCAGGTGTCCGCCGAGAAGTTACATACCTTGTGACTCGTCAAGCCGCTTATTAACAAGCGCGATGTCCGCATCCGCCACGTCAAGTTGCCGCTTCAGTTCGACAAATTCATCAGCTCGGCTAGCCACCGGACGCTTCGCCACCTACATAGGAAGAGCGCATATTATACCTGGGGTTATGATCCTCGGCGCCGCGTCATTTTTGACACCGCACCAAGTCTCAGGGGCTACTATCTATACAGGGCGCATTTTATATGCAGAACTGTCAGAAGGTACATCATTTTGCGTACCTCAAAACCCGTCAGTAAACTTGCGACGGCTTCATGCAATCCGCTCTCAGCGCATGAAATCCTTTCAATCACCGTACCCATTAACGTATTGTGATCTTACGAGATAGACGCTCGCCCGAGCAGATCCTTCAGCTCCTCCGACCGTACACCCGTTGGTGCCGGACTCGTCCATTGGCCTTTTTCGAAGGCCGGACATGGAGAGCTTTGAGGGGACATACAG
The DNA here is from genome assembly GCA_021605145.1 of Aegilops bicornis. Taxonomy (NCBI): domain Eukaryota; kingdom Viridiplantae; phylum Streptophyta; class Magnoliopsida; order Poales; family Poaceae; genus Aegilops; species Aegilops bicornis. The sequence continues at coordinate 542,129,433 of CM038671.1, forward strand.
CTGCCTTCCGGCCCCGCTGGATTCGGAGAAGCCCTCCATGACGACACCTCAGGGTCGTTCGCCTCGCATAACGGTACGGCTGGCGGAGGCGTTTCGCTCTCCATCATCTCCGGATGGAGATCCCCTGAAGACGAGCTCTGCTGTGAAGGGCTGAGATCCGAACTACAAGGTAAACTTTCGGTTACCTTCAGAAATAAAACGGGGATGTCTCTATTTAAAAAAATGCCCCCCTTTACTTACGGCTCGCTGGAGGGCTGGTCTCCTTGGGGAAATAGTGCAGCCGGGGCATCTCCCGCCACAGGACCCTCTGGTGAAGATTTCTTCCCCCGCTTCGAGGCTTTGGTCTCCGGATCTACAGAAGCGGTCCTCTTCTCCCCTTGGAGGGAGGGATTCTCGATCCCCCCTTTCTTGATAGCCTCCTTCACGGAGGTAGTAGTTCCCTTGTTCCCCCCTCGCCTTCTTCAAAAGGCACAGCCTCTAGCATCTTGGTTAATATAGGATCTGGCGTGGTCTCAGGGAGGGGGGCCGGACACCTGATCAATTTTGCTTTTGCTATCCACTCCTGTTTAAAGGATAGCTCTTTTAAGGGCAAGTTTATGACAAATATGCGGATAGCATGTCCGGGTACATGACTACTTACTTGAGTATCCGGCGATTGCATTTCGAGACCTGCGTCCTCGGTTAAGTCCGGACACATTGCTTGTGATCCCAAGAACAGTTGGTACATATTCACAGGCGTTGTGCCCATAAAATGTTGGAGAGCTCGTGGTCCCTCGGATTAAACTCCCACAAAGTGAGGGGCGGCGTTTGCGAGGCAAGGTGCGACGAATCAGCATGACCTGCGCTACTACGACCAGATTGATCTCTCTCTCAAGGAGGTCTCAACACGGCCTCGCAACAGAGGTACGCCCTGGACGGTCCCAGTCGAGCCCTTTATTAACCCATGACGCCCTTGCAGTGGAGGACCCGAGCGGAAGGCAGGTGGCGCCGTCCATTTGGAGCCCCTGGGAGCGGTGATATAAAACCACTCCTGTTGCCATAAATTAAGCTCCTCTTGAAAAGAGCCCTCGGGCCATGGAGTGTCAGCATTCTTGCTTATAACAGACCCTCCTCACTCTGCCTGATGCCCCTTGATCATCTTCGGCTCCACTTTGAAGGTCTTGAGCCACAGTCCGAAGTGAGGGGTAATGCGGAGGAAGGCTTCGCATACGACAATGAACGACGAGATGTGGAGGACGGACTCCGGATCCAAGTCAAGGAATTCTAGCCCATAATAAAACATGAGCCCCCTCACAAAGGGGTCCGTCGGGAAGCCTAAACCCTGAAGGAAGTGAGACACGAATACCACGCTCTCACCAGGCTCGGGAGTGGGAATAACCTGCCCTTGGGCAGGCAGCCTATGCGAAATTTTGCCGGTTAAATACCTGGCGTCTCTCAGCTTTAGCACATCTTCTTCCGTGACGGAGGAAGACATCCACCGACCGTGCAGGTCGGAGCCGGACATCGTTGAAGGTCCGAAGCGCCTAAATCTGGAGCTTTGGGTGTTGGAACTTGAGGCGAGGGGCGGATTTGATTGAGATTGAAAGAAAGGAGCGGGCCTTTGTCTCGTTATAAAGAGGTTGAATACCAAGAGCCCTCCCCATGACCGTTCGGGACTCGCCTTCGATGGAGAAGGCGTGCCAACGGGCACGACTGGGTTACCCACGCCCGTATTGATGAGAATCCCGAAATAAGGGGGCACGATCTCCGCTCTGATAAGACGTGCCGAAGAAACCGCCTCGCTAAACGCGCCGAGGTGGAACAGTAAAAATGATTCGTATAAAGGCCTGGCTGTGGTGTGATGTCACGCCGCGGAATACGTTAGCAGAACTGTGCAAAGGTTATTCTCTCTACGGTGGTATGTGGAACTTGTTTTGCAGAGCCGGACACTATCCTTGTGTTCAAAATCTTCTATGAAGTATTCGGAGGAGGAACCCGCCTTGCAATGCCGAAGACAATGTGCGCCCGGATTAAATGCGTCATTGAAGCCTGGTTCAGGGCTCTTGAGGAGTCCTGGATTAGGGGTGTCCGGATAGTCAACTATCACCGTTGGCGGACTCTGGACTATGAAGATACAAGATTGAAGACTTCGTCCCGTGTCCGGATGGGACTTTCCTTGGCGTGGAAGGCAAGCTTGGCGTCACGGATATGTAGATCTCCTACCATTGTAACCGACTACATGTAACCCTAACCCTATCCGTGTCTATATAAACCGGAGGGTTTTAGTCCGTAGGACTAACAACAATCATACCATAGGCTAGCTTCTAGGGTTTAGACTCTCGATCTCGTGGTAGATCCACTCTTGTACTACCCATATCATCAATATTAATGAAGCAGAGTAGGGTTTTACCTCCATCGAGAGGGCCCGAACCTGGGTAAAAACATCGTGTCCCTTGTCTCCTGTTACCATCCGCCTAGGCACGACAGTTCGGGACACCCTACCCAAGATCCGCTGGTTTTGACAATCGGCAAGCGGCCGTTAATGTATATGTGTATATAACTGAAAGATGGCGGTCTTCAAATTTCACGCATATAATGCGGGGGTGTTCGCAGAAGGCGCATTTTCACACTTGATCCAACGTCTTGGTCCTATTAAGGAGGTGATAGCACAGCGAACTAGGCAACCGGACTATAATGCTTTATCACTTTCACTTAGCCATAGGAGTTTGATAGTGGGGCTACTATATAGCCCTAGGGGCACCGCGCTTACCCGAATTCGGGGCGCATGTGTGCCTGGCCGGGAAACGGCCCTTCGTTAATGCAGAGGAATCCTAAAGATTCCGACAGGTCATCGAGTGGTTGACCAGTCTCACACTATACCATGACAGTCAGTTTTCGGCTTTCTCTACTGCGGTGCTCGCCTGGCCGAACCGGGGCACAATCGCAGTAGTTCTCCTGGTGCCGCCTTAGCCGATAGAGCAGAATGTAAGGCAGCAAAACACAGGAGCCGGGCAAACCCAACATTTGACCAAAGACATGATTCGGAGCTGATGCATATAAGGCCAAACTCGCCACGCCGAACACTCCCTAAGGTATTCGGTCTTTATGCAAACGGGCTGAACAACGCCCTTGGTAATAAGCCCCTGGTGTCCAGGTACGCGCAAAATTCTGACGTGGCCACATGCCAAGATGCCAGCCTCCTCCTCGGTTATAGCAAGAAACCGGGGGATGTGTATCAACAAGAGACAGTAAAAAAGGTTTACGCAGGGTCTTAATCTAAAAATAATCCTTGGAACAGGTCCCTATTGCACGTCTGCGCCTGTGTCTCTGTTGTGCCGTATCCTGGACGAGTGTAGCACGGTGTTCATCTGTAAAAGAGAGGAACTTAGTTGAAAAAGATCGTGCGAAAATGTATGTTATACTAAATAAACAAAGTGTAATTCAAAAAATGAATAAGATTGAGCTTTATTGTCTCTTGTTGTACATGCGCGGAGCCCCTTGTACGGGGGTATGCGGCTAGTAAGCCCTTGTATGTTTACGCCGGACTTGTCTAGCCATGTCCGGGGTCTGAACGACCTATTTAGGTGCTTTGATTAGTGAAGCCGGTTTAGTGTGTGGCTGTCAAGGCAGCCACACAATCTTGCGTGCTCGAGGAACAATCGATATTTCCCTTTAATGAGATGATGCCTCGCGGACCGGGCATTTTAAGTGTAAGAGGTGCATAATGCGGTATTGCGTTAAAGCGGGCGAAAGCTTCACGTCCCAGTAGTGCTTGATAGCTACTTGTAAATGGGGTGATGTGGAAGGTTAGCTTTTCGCGGCGGAAGTTGTCGGGGAGCCAACATAACTTCTAGCAGAGAGAGCCCGTACCTGGGCATTTGGGCCTGGCGTTACCCTCGAAAGGAAGTGTTGCTATGGCAAATTTTTGTTGGGTCTATCCCCATTTTGCGGATTGTGTCCTGATATAGCAGGTTTAGATCCTTTGCCGCCGTCCATTAGGACTTGTGTAAAGTGGAGTCCGTCAATTATTGGATCTAATATCAAGGCAGTCCAGCCTGCATTCCGGATACTTCTAGAGTAATCCTGATGGTCGAAGGTGATTGGTTTTAACAACCAGTGGCGGGACTCCTCTGGGATAGGCCGTATGGTGCGTATCTCTATGGGCGCCACTCTGTTTTTCCCTTCTGTCTCGTGAAGTGAGTTTACTGTTTTGACTTCTTGTGGGAAATTCTTTTGTTTTCCGTTGCTCTGCTTATGGGGTTCATCATCGTCCTCGCTTGGTGTGTCGAGCCCCTTATGTTCGGCGTTGAGTTTGCCGGATTGCTTGAAGACCCAACAATCTCTGTGGGTATGGTTTGCAGGCTTCCTGTGAGTACTGTGGATTTGGCATATCTTATCCAAGATTTTGATTAGGTTAGATAGCTCATCCCTGTTATCCTTGAGGGGCAGCTTTTTCGATTCTCGCCGAGCTTTTGAATCCGGCGTTGATCGTCGTGCTCTTCGGCTGTTTCCCTTGGTCCGCGCTGGTCCTTGCTGCGTCGTGATTTCTCGTTCCATCCCTAACCCGGATGTACTTGGGTCAGCCGGTATCGCATCTTGCCAACCAGCTATCCTCTCCTAGCAAAAACGGGTCATGAGGCTTGTTAGTGCGGCCATTGTTCTTGGCTTTTCTTGGCCGAGGTGTCTGGCGAGCCATTCGTCTCGTACGCTGTGTTTGAAAGCTGCTAAGGCTTCGGCATCCGGACAGTCGACTATCTGGTTCTTTTTAGTAAGAAATCTGTTCCAGAGTTTCTGGGCTAACTCTCCGGGTTGTTGAGTTATATGACTTAAATTGTCTGCATCCGGAGGTCAGACACAGGTCCCTTGAAAATTTGCCCAAAAGGCATCCTCGATCTCTTCCCAACTTCCAATGGTGTTTTCGGGAAGGCTTTTAAGCCAATGCCGGGCTGGCCCTTTGAGCTTGAGGGGTAAGTATTTTATGGCGTGGAGGTCATCTCCTCTAGCCATGTGTATGTGGAGGATATAATCCTCGATCCAGACTCTAGGTTCTGTTGTTCCGTCGTATGCCTCTATGTTTACGGGCTAGAATCCCGCTGGAAATTCATGGTCCAGCACCTCATCGGTGAAACATAGGGGGTGTGCGGCACCCCTGTATTTGGGTGTGCCGTGATGTTCGGATACTTTTTGCGTTGCTTTGCTTACTAGAGCTTGCTTTCTTGGCCCGTAGATAGATCTGGCTTGTGTGCGGCGCCGTTTGCTGCACTATTTTGGCCATGGGGTCGTTTATCAGACCAGGTGGCTTCTTTATTTTTTGATTTCGGAGGCTCTAAGGCTTCTTCATCAAATTCCGGCAGTAATTTTCGCTTCAGATAGCTCTTTGTGTGGCGACTGTCGTCGTATTAGTCTGCGGTGTTGAGTACTTTGCTCCAACTAATTCTGAGTGCATCTTCCGCTGTTTTGAGCTTCCGTTTCTGCTTTTTCAGGCGACGAGCCTTTTTTGGAGGTTCTTCTGCTCCAGCAACTTGTCCGGCGTGAGGTCGTCCGGACTGTTATCTTCGCTGGGGACGGGTTGTTTATCCAAGTTGCCCTGTTCGGACGGTTGCTCGATGGCATGTTAAATGCGTCCGCCCGGTTCGCCCTGCTCTATGGCTGGGTCTGTATTGCTGCTGTCTCTATCGAGGTGGGGTTTGGAGCGGTGCTTATGCCGCCGCTTTGACCGCTTTTCGAGGGAATGATCCCTCGTTGCGTTCCTTTGTTCCTCGTCGTCGTTTCTTTTAGGTGTGTCCACCATGTATACATCGTGAGATGAGGTTGTTGTCCAGTGCCCTATAGGCGCTGGTTCCTGTTCGTCTCCTACATCATCGTCCATACCGTCGATGTCTTCGGAGTCGAAGTCGAGCATGTCGGTTAAATCATCGACAGTGGCTACGAAGTGGGTGGTGGGTGGGCTTTGAATTTCTTCGTCGTCTGCATCCCAACCTTGCCGACCATAGTCCGGCCAGGCTCTCTGATAAAGAGAGAGACTTTTAGCGAATTCGAGGATGTCGCCAAGGGCGAAGTCTTTGAAAGATGTCCGCGGCGGCAAACTCCATGATCGGCGCCCAATCGGATTCGATTGGCAGGGGCGCGGAAGGTTCGTAGTCCGGCACCTTGGAGTCGTGAGCTTCACAAAGGACAAGGCTGGTATTCGGCTCGATCGCCGTACAGATTGCAGCCCCCGAGGCGGTGTCCAGCCACCACCCGTCCTCGACAGCGCCGGCTCCGAGCTAAGGGTCGGGAGCGGACACTGCAGCCTCCAGTGGCACCGCTCGGGCAGAGCTAGATCATGCCCATCGTGGCAAAGGCGGCACGCTTGGCTGTGGCTCGAACTCGTCGAAGATCAAGTCTCCGCGGAAGTCAGCCGTGTAGTTCAAACTTCCAAATCGACACGATGGCGGGCGTAGCTTTCGATCTGCTCGGATGGCCAAGCAAATTGGCCCGCAGCAAAGCCGCCCGAATACAAAGATCTGTCCGAGGAGAAAAGTCTCACCTGGACCGCATCATTGTTGATGATCGGAGGAGCCATCGGGCCTAAAGGTGACGACGAGGAACTCTCAATGAAAGCACCAATGTCGGTGTCAAAACCGGCGGATCTCGGGTAGGGGGTCCCAAACTATGCGTCTAGGTGGATGGTAACAGGAGACAAGGGACACGATGTTTTTACCCAGGTTCGGGATCTCCCGATGGAGGTAAAACCCTACTCCTGCTTGATTAATATTGATGATATGGGTAGTACAAGAGTAGATCTACCACGAGATCAGATAGGCTAAACCCTAGAAGCTAGCCTATGGTATGATTGTTGTTCGTCCGACGGACTAAAATCCTCCGGTTTATATAGACACCAGAGAGGGCTAGGGTTACACAGTGTCGGTTACAATGGGGGGAGATCTACATATCCGTATCGCCAAGCTTGCCTTCCACGCCAAGGAAAGTCCCATCCGGACACGGGACGAAGTCTTCAATCTTGTATCTTCATAGTCCAGGAGTCCGGCCAAAGGTTATAGTCCGGCCAGCTGGACACCCCCTAATCCAGGGCTCCCTCAACGCACTTCTCCGATTTGGGTTCGAGCTTATCAGGCTGAAGCCTTTTGACATAAGTGTCGCAACCCCAAACTTTAAGAAATGATAGCTTAGGTTTCTTGCCAAACCACAGTTCATTGGGTGTCATCTCAACAATTTTGATGGTGCCCTATTTAACGTGAATGCAGATGTCTCTAATGCATAACCCCAAAAGGATAGTGGTACATCGCTAAGAGACATCATAGATTGCACCATATCTAATAAAGTACGGTTACGACGTTCGGACACACCATTACGTTGTAGTGTTCCAGGTGACTTGAGTTGTGAAACTATTCCACATTGTTTTAAATGAAGGCCAAACTCGTAACTCAAATATTCACCTCCGCGATCAGATCGTAGAAACTTTATTTTCTTGTTACGATGATTCTCAACTTTTCAAATGTTCCAGACTTGTGTTTCATTAAGTAGATATACCAATATCCGCTCAAACCATGTATGAAGGTTAGAAAATAACAATACCCACCGCAAGCTTCAACACTCATCGGACCGCATACATCGGTATGTATTATTTCCAGTAAGTCATTAGCTCGCCCCATTGTTCTATAGAACGGAATTTTAGTCATCTTGCCCATGAGGTATGGTTCACAAGTATCAAATGATTTATAATCAAGTGTTTCCAAAAGCCCATCTACATGGAGTTTCTTCACGCGCTTTACACCAATATGACCTAAACGGCAGTGCCACAAATATGTTGCACTATCATTATCAACTTTGCATCTTTTGGCATCAATATTATGAATATGTGTATCACCACAATGGAGATTCAATAAAAATAGACCACTCTTCAAGGGTGCATGACCATAAAAGATATTACTCATATAAATAGAACCACCATTATTCTCTAATTTAAATGAATAACCGTCTCACACTAAACAAGATCCAGGTATAATGTTCATGCTCAATGTCGGTGTCAAAACCAGTGGATCTCGGGTAGGGGGTCCTGAACTATGCATCTAGAATCGATGGTAACATGAGACGGGGGACACGATGTTTATCCAGGTTCGGGCCCTCTCTATGGAGGTAATACCCTACTTCCTGCTTGATTGATCTTGATGAATATGAGTGTTACAAGAGTTGATCTACCACGAGATCGTAATGGCTAAACTCTAGAAGTCTAGACTATGAGTATATGGTAATGAATCTGTCCTATCCGGACTGTGCTCTCCGGTTTATATAGACACCGGAGAGATCTAGGGTTACATGAGGTCGGTTACATAAGAGGGAATCTTCATAATCAATCGCCTAGCTTGCCTTCCACGCCAAGTAGAGTCCAATCCGGACACGGGTATAGTCTTCGGTCTTCGTGTCTTCATAGCCCTTCAGTCCGGCCCAATGAGTATGAGCCGGACACCGAGGACCCTTTAGTCCAGACTCCTCGGTAGCCCCTGAACCTGGCTTCAATGACGAGGAGTCCGGCGCACAGATTGTCTTCGGCATTGCAAGGCGGGTTCCCCTTCTTCCGAACTCCAAGATAGTCTTCGGATGCGATGATTGTATCCGGACCTGCAACGCATTCTATACACAACCGCAGAGGGAATATAATATTTGCACGAGTCTAATCTGCTGACAGTTTTTATGACGCTACGCCTGCCCGGTTATAATCTTGAACCGTTTTCATCCGCCACCCCACGTTGTGAGACGCGGTTGCTATTGGCACGTCTTGTCGAAGCAGAGATCGTGTCCCCTTATTGCGGGATTCTCATCAATGCGGGCATGGGTAACCCAACCGCGCCATTTGCACGGCCATTGGGAACAGGCGAGTTTAAGGCGAGTGGGAAGGCGCTTGACATTCGCGGCCTCTATAAAAGGGGGTAAGGATTCCCTTCTTTCACCCACGCCCTTTCTCTTCCTCAGCCCTTCCGTCCTTGAGCTTCAGTGCCCAAGCTTCAGTTTTTCCCTCACTCAAGAAAGTACTTCGAGGATGTCCGGATCCGGAGCTGGGTGTAAGTGGATGGCCTCTTCTATTAAGAAGAAGGATATCAAGGAGCTCCGGGAGGCCGGATATCTGGCCAAAGAGATCGCCCATCGACTCCCGGCCAAGGGACAGAACGTCCCTACTCCCGAGCCCCACGAGAGGGTTGTGTTTCTTACGCACTTCATCCGTGGGCTTGGTTTCCCTCTTCACCCATTCGTCCGCGGGTTGATGTTTTACTACAGGCTGGATTTTCACGACCTAGCCCCCAACTTCATCCTTAATTTTTTTGCGTTTATCATCGTTTGTGAGGCTTTTCTCCACATTCCGCCTCACTTCGGCCTATGGCTAAAGACCTTCAATGTTAGGTCGAAGGTAGTGCGCGGTCAACAAGCAGAGTGCGGAGGCGCCATGGTAGGCAAGATGCCCAATGTCACCTGGCCCGAAGGCTCGTTCGTGGAGACGGTGAAGGGGTGGCAATCAGGGTGGTTTTATATCACCGAGCCACGTGACGCCAACTGGGTGGCGGCCCCCCGAATTCCGATCTGGAGTCCCGATGCGGCTCACTTCTTGGCAAGAGCGGGGCGTAACCTGGGGTCCCTTGGCCGAGCTAACAGGGCTCCAGACGTGCATCCAAAATATGATAGAGAATAAGATCAAGCTTTTCACCGTAGTCCAGGTTATGCTTGTTCGTCGGGTCCTTCCGTGCCAACGCCAAACTTATAGTTTGTGGGAGTTCGAGCCGGCCAAGCACCAGACGCTGCTGGAGCTCTTCGGCACAACACACGAAGAAATCTGGAAGGGGCTCTTCAAGGCCGACGAGACGCCACCGCCTACGACCGAAGACCGTGGGCTTAGCTTAAAGCGTCAGCCAATCCGGTCAGTTTCTTTAATGTTTTCAAGGAGTACCCCCTACTAGCATATTTTGAGGGAAAACTTAAGCTTCCTTTCTCCAATTTCAGGCCTGGATTAAGTTGGCCGAGAAGATCAACTGTCTAGCTCTGCTACCCGAGGACCAGGTATTTCCATTATTGAAGAAGATGTTGTTCCCTGCGCCTTCCGAGGTGCCGGAGAAGACGAATAAGAAGGCGGCCCAAGGGGCCAAGAAGGACCTTCGCCGAAGAAGCACTCCGGACGAGACGTCCGAAAGTGAGACTTCCTCTTCGTCAACTAACAATAGCGATGAAGAGGAAGAAGAAAAAGACTCCCCGCCTGAAGCGGGGAGGAAGAAGAGAGCGCCCCCCACAAGCCCGGAGGCGGAAGCGCCTAAAAGGGTTAAAGGCTCCCTCGCGGATAACTCCACATGGGACGTCGACAGCAGTCCGGAACGACCTCGCTGGACCAAGCCTCGGGCCGCTTCGTAAGTACCAGAATTCGCAAAAGTCTGGCCTTCCTGGTTTGTAATATTGACATATCGTAAACTTTTGTCATTGCAGCCCGGCATGCGGTGACTCCCCGTGATCCTCGACAGAGGATTCGCTGGACACAGAGGAGATGGCTAGCATATCTCTGCCACCTGCTCATTCCGTCTCACCCAGGGGTGATGACGAGGTGGTGTCCAAAAAGGCCTTCCCAGGCCAGGGGGAGGTTCCGGAAATCATCGGGGTGATGCCTCAGGACGACTCCTCGCATGCCGGACACATGGGGGAAAAGCCCCCATGGAGACTGGTGAAGGGGTCCGAGTTCCCTTCGTACCTCAGCTGGATACCATCCCGGAAATCTATACGGCTCCGGGGTTCAACGAACGGCATTCCCCCCAAGGAGGGAGCGTGCCTGTTCCACCGGTGACCTCTGTCCAACCAGAGGCACCGGATAATCTGCTGGAGGCACTGCGAGTTGCCTCTATCGTGGATGAACATCGTGTCCTCATGGACACGGTAATAGAGAAGGTTCAGTTTGCTAAAAGCGGACTGACTGAAGCCTGCACTAGCCTTCTAGGAGGCTTTGAGGTAAGTAATGTGATTATAAGAAAATATCACAGTATAGACAGTAGCCCCTGATACTCTGTTTGGTGTTCGGTAAGAAAAGCCTGACAGAGGATCAAAAAATCACAGGAGTCTAACATGAGTTGTCTATGTGAATAAGCAGGTATCGCTACAGGCTACCACTGCTCATGCTGCGGAGGTCTCCAGACTGAAGCATAAATTGGAGTGGCTCGAGGAGGAGCTCGGTCGTGTGAAGAAGCAGTTGGAAGATAGCCAAGGTATGTAGTAACCCGTGGGTACATTTCGAAAAAATGAATGGTCCGACCGGACTGAAAGTGTCATAAACTTTATTAGCGGCCACAACCGAGGTGGCAAACCTTAAGAAGGCGCTAGCCGAGGCCGAGGACAAAGCGGCCAAGGAACGAACTTTGCACGAGAAGCAGGAGGTCCGGGTTGGCAAGGCGCAGCAACAGCTCCAGGGCGCGATAGCGAAATTTGAGTCCCTGGAGCACGATTTTAAGTCGCAGGAGTCCGAATTGGCGAAGCCTCGCCAGAGCGTGCAGGATGCACGAGCCGAGGCCCAGAGCGCCCTCCAGGAGATTCAAGTAGCCCAGAAAATTGCGACGGGTTAGTCTGTCACCATGCCGAGAAAATATGTAGAGAAAACGTCCCTTGTGCTTGTCCTGAATTTTGGTTTTCCAGGGGCATTTGCAGGTCTGCCACACAGTGTGTTAGACGCGGCCGAGCATTATAGAGCCGAAGAAGGGATGTCAACGGAGAAGCTGTTCTGGTCCCAGTATCTGGGATCCGAACATCCAGTGACCTTCAGCGACCAGCTAAAGCAGCTGGTCGAGCTCCATAGGTTGGCTGAACAGGCCATGAAGGACCTGATAGTCCGACTGTGGCCTACCGATCGTACACCTGGCAGTTATTTCGGACTTGTGCAGCGGCTTGTGAGTGCCTGTCCACGGCTCGAAGCCGTGAAGCGGTCGGTCTGCATTGAAGGTGTGCGTATGGCTTTTGCTCGCGTCAAGACGCATTGGGCAAAGCTAGATGCCAAGAAGCTGATGACCGAGGGACCGCCAGAGGGCAAGGAGCATCGTCGACCCGAGCATTAGTTTGAAGGTGTCCTGGAGGGATCCCGCCTTGCGGCGGCGCAATGTTCGAAGGATATTATATTCCCATAAGAACATGTGTATTATCTTGCCCTATAATATGGAACAAAGATGTTATGTAGTATAATGTTTATGATTTTAAATTTTACCTCCTGTGCGGCCGTTTATTTAAGGGATGACCAGTCGTCGGCTTCTACCCCCACGTAGATAGTACGGGGGTGTTCGGGATAAACCTAAACACTCTTTACTCCACATTCTGGTCCTTAAAGGAGGTGTTTAGCACGACGAACAAGGCAATCAGACTATGCGGCCTTTATCGCCCCCACTTAGCCATAAGAGTTTGACAATTGATAAAATTGGCGGAGCCCCTGGTATTCAGAAGGCCGAATTAAGGGCGCTTGTCGGTGTTCTGGGAACGGGGGTCCCCAGACTTGCCTGCCTGCGGCCCACAACGCGGCTAAGCAGCAGGCCGTACGAACCATCTTCATCAACAAGGCATCCAAGACCCTCGCGAGGGTCCAAGCCTCGTGAGGCGGACGACGCAAGACCTCCTCTGGAGTGGCCTAGCCAGGAAGGCTCACGAGGAGCAGAGATATCAAGGCGGGGCAAACCCCATGAGACCCTTGTGACGTGAGCCATGACGAACGGTGCCAGGCGGGTGCCAGGTGGGCGCCAGTGCGCGCAGCGTCCCCATTTCCTCTTTGGTGCCAAGGAGGCAAGCGCAGGCGAAGAGTACCGAGGAATTAGGCAAAGGTTGCCATATTGATGCAACGAGACCAAGACCAGGAGGACGGCAAGGCGGAGGTCATCATGGATCCCAAGACGGCGTCCCCCGTAGCTTTTTAGCGAAGACCGCTTTTGTCAGGATAGCTTGTACTAGCTGTCCCCCTTCAAATTTGCCCGCCGTTGTTGGCTCCCTTCCCGCTCGATATTTGGGAAGAGGACCAGGGCCTCTATAAGTAGAGCTAGCCACCACAGTAGTGGGGGGACGGATCCGAAACAGAACGAACCCGAAACAGAGGGATTCACGCCACAAGTTCATACGCACAAGAACACTTCAACCTCAGGAGGCTGTTCTTCCCTTGTACTGTTCATCACCAGCCCGAGAGGCAATCCACCACCACCACATTGGAGTAGGGTATTACACCGCATCAAAGGGGTCCAACCAGTATAAACCCTGTGTCTCTCTGTGTTGTGAGTTCGTCTAGTTCGTCCGCAAGATCCTAGCGAGCTAGAGCATAGATCGGCAGGAGGGAAAGACTTCACGCGCACACCAGTGTTCAAACCTTAAGGTTTAGCCGGAACCCCACATCCGACATTTGGCGCGCCAGGTAGGGGTGCGCCGTGGTTTTCCCTTCCATCAGTTCGTTACTCCATCGCTCTGTCGTTTCCATGGCGGACACTCGCCGTGCTCGAGCTGAGCATCGGGCTACCCTCTCCGCCCGAGTCGCTCAGACGGCTCCCGTAGGCGGGCCACGTCGTCATTCTCTGTCTCCCATCGCCAACGCTGCCACTAGCACGGCGGGGAACGAGCAGCAGGCGTCCTCACTCCATCCTTCGGTGCGGCAGGACGGCCGCACCGCCACTCTATCACTCACCCCTGCTAGTTCATCATCTCACGCGCACCGTGCTCCTCGCGGCGAACAAGCTCCTGCATTACCGCCCCGTTGACGACCTCTCCATGGAGTGGCTCGACCGCGTCGCCGAGCTCGTCTGCACCGCAGGGGGCTCTCCGGCGCCGTCCCACTCTCTGCCTCCCCCTCAACCAGCCGTGGGCGACGGGGCTCATGGCATGCCTCCGCCGCCTCAACCCCAAGATGGTGCCTTGGCACCAAGGCGCGCGCCCTCGCGGCGTGATCCACCGCGCCCAGCGCCCGCGCGTGAAGAAAGAAGCTGCCAAGAAATCCCGCGGCCGCGAGAAGCTGCACCGGCACTCCCCGCGCTACCTCGTCAAGACCGCGTGCCGCCTGCGGTGGCGCAGCGCGCACCTCGTCAAGATCAAGCTTCGCCTCAGAAGCGGGCCCCGGCGACCACGCCGGCTGCCGCGCCTTCACCCGTGAGCTGCGTAGCGTCGCCTGGCCAGGCAAGTTCAAGCCAGACCTGCCTCCTCGCTACGACGGCACCGCCGACCCCGCGGAGTTCCTGCAGCTCTATGAGCTGAGCATCGAAGCGGCCAATGGCAATGAAAAAGTCATGGCGAACTGGTTTCCCATGGCTCTCAAGGATGGGGCCCGCTCCTGGATCCTGAACCTGCAGCACGGCTCGATCTCCTCCTAGGAGGACATGCGCGACCGCTTTGTCGCTAACTTCTAGGGCACTCGCGACCGCCCACCAACCGCGGGCGACCTGCGCCGCATCAAGCAACAGCCAGGAGAAACCCTCCAGAAGTACATCCAGCGCTTCAACAACACCCGCCTCAAGATCCCCAAGGTCACGGATGAAGCCATCATCTCTGCGTTCTCAGACGGCGTCCGTGACATCAAGATGAAGGAAGAGCTCGCTATCCACGAGGAGCTTTGCACATCTCAGGAACTGTTCAACCTGGCGACCAAGTGCGCAAGAGCTGAGGAGGGGCGCCTCTCTCCTTGAGCTGCCACCGGGACCGGAGGAGAAGAAGGCCAAGGCCAAGGACGTGAAGCGCAAAGAAGCAGTAGTGCTCGCAGCGGAGCCCGACACCAAGCGAGGCAGAGATCAGCCTGAGTCGTCCAAGAACGGCCGACCGTTCAGCGCCTTCCACAACCTGAACACCCACAACCAGCCAAGAGCTCAGAGCCATACGGGAAGGACGCTACGGTCAACGCCCCGAGTGCAACGACCGGGGCTACGGCCGTGGAGGAGGACGCGCAGGCGGATGCTGGGAAGACCGTGGCCCGTGCCAGGAGTGGCGCGACCGGCCTCGTGAGGACCGCTGGCAGGACCAACCTCGCGAGGGCGCCTAGAGGGACCCGCCTCATGAGGCTCGCCCCCAGGGCAACGCCGGCCTTCCTCCGTTTCCGCCACCAAGAAGGAACGACGACCACCACTATCACGAGGGGGCTGGGGGCTTCCAGGAGCCGCGTGCGATCGCTTGCATCTTGGGCGGCACACAGGCCCTAGCCTCTCAGTGCATCTTCAAACAGTTTGCTCGCGAGGTGAACACGGTGCTCCCCAAGCTCAAAACCACGCGCCCGCTCAGGTGGTCTCAATGCGCCATCACCTTCAACTCTGCAGACCAGCTCAAGTGCGCAGCCACCGCTGGCGCGCTCCCTATGTTGTGCTCCCCAGTCATCAGCAATGTGCAAGTCACCAAGACTCTCATCGATGGCGGCGCAGGGCTCAACGTCCTATCCGTCGACATGTTCGACAACCTCCAAGTGCCATATGAGCAGCTCCAGCCAACCAAGCCTTTCTCAGGAGTGATTGACGGTTCCACCACACCGATAGGGAAAGTCCGCTTGCCTGTCACCTTCGGGGAGCGCAAGAACTACCGCACCGAGCTCATCGACTTCGACGTCGCGCACATCCGCCTGCCGTACAATGCCATCCTTGGATACCCAGTCCTGGCCAAGTTCATGGCAGTCACTCACCACGGCTACAACGTTCTCAAGATGCCAGGAAGTGGGGGAATCATCACGGTCCCATGTGAAGAGAGGGATGCGGTGTGCTCCCTTGAGCGTGCCTTCCAAGCCGCAGCAATCGACGACCCCGACAACAGAAGTGAAGGCCCTTCGGAGACCATCCCTAAGAAGAAGCTGCCGCGCTGTGCAGGACACCAAGGAGATGGTGTCGCGTCAGGAGCCTCGTCAGGATCAGTGCCCGCTCCAGGGGCGCCTCCCTCCACCGCATAGGAAAGTGCGCCCGGTGCCCTCCTCAGGCAGGGCTCGGGGGCTCTCTCCTGGAGAGCCTCAGACCTTGCCAACCTCACGAGGGAGGCGCTTGGGCACCACTTGGAGGCGTGCTTCACGGCACACCTTCCTCAGGAGAGCACAGGGCAAGGAGTGCCCAACACCCAGGAGTTCATCACCAAGACCACTCAGGAACTGCAAGA
The DNA here is from genome assembly GCA_021605145.1 of Aegilops bicornis. NCBI lineage: Eukaryota > Viridiplantae > Streptophyta > Magnoliopsida > Poales > Poaceae > Aegilops > Aegilops bicornis. The sequence continues at coordinate 542,145,510 of CM038671.1, forward strand.
AGCAAGAGCCATGCGCGGCCACAGCCGCTCACAAGGCGCAGCTCCCCATCCAGGCGAGGATGCCGGGCTGCGCGTCTGCATCGACGTCCCAGGGCTCAACAGGGCCGCATCTCAGGAGCGCTTCTGGACATCGCGTGTGGGCCGCTGTGAGGGCCCACCACACAGCTACATTCGCATGCCCTTAGGCTTTCCGAGCGTGGCGTCAGCCTATCAGCGCAGCATGCGGCAAGTCCTGGCGTCTCAAGAGGCCAGGATCCACGCCGTTCTGGAGGAGATGGAGGCGGCCTTCAGGGAACCTCCTAAGCCCCCAGAGCCTCCTGAGGCTCAGGGTCCCGGTGGCTCATGAAGAGCCATTCCTTCAATGCGTGGCTTCAGTTGCACCAACTCTAGTTCGTCTACAGAACCAGGTGACATCTTCCAAGTTCGTTTAAGCTGGGAGCGCCCCTCGGGCTGCATTATTCCCAGGCCACACGGGTCCGTCCTTGTGGCATGTATCCCTTTTGTTTAAGTCTTTAGCTTACCTTGCTTGGGGCGCCCCTCGGGCTGCATCATCCCCAAGCCGCTCGGGCCAGATCCAGTGGCATGTATCTTCCTGCATTTATCCAAGTCGATCTGCTCTTTATGCTTAACCTGCAAACGGCTGCGCCTGCTCGATTGCCGCCCGCCATGGGCCTGTTCATCCTATGCAATCCGCTTAAACGTTAAAAGGGGGGCGCCTGAGCATCGCGACTCAGGAGCTCTTACTGGTTCTCTAGCCCTCACCCCCTGGCCTTGCCCATGGCATCGCGACCTGGCATACCAGCGGCGACTGAGCTCGCTCGAGGGCCGGGACCTGAGGACGTAGAGTGCTTGCATCTAACCGCCTTGCAGGAACATACAGTCACCAAGACTCAAGACCAGGCACTGAAAGTGCAACTATCCCTAGGTGGTTTTGGTAATTCATAACAACATATAGCTCATTGAGCTAATGCTATTCCAAGATAAACATTTCAGGAAAGCTCAATGAATGGCATGGCATGGATGATGAAAGTGGATCCCTCAAAATGCTAATGACAAAGGATTGGCTCAAGCTCAAAAGCTCAAGACTCTTCATTTTATATTTTAGTGATTCATGATCACATTGAGTCTATAGGAAAAGCCAATACTATCAAGGAGGGATGAGGTGTTGCTTAATGAGCCTCTTGCTTCATGTGCTTTGTGATATGCTCCAAAACCCTCAGCTACTTTCTCACATCCACATATGACCTAAACCTAAAGCCAAAATCGGTCTCACCGATTCTTCCAATCAGCGCCACCGATTCCATATGTCATAGCCACGCCACAAACCCTAGGCAAATCGGTTCTACCTATAGGGATCTCGGTCTCACCGAGATGGGATTATAATCTCTCTGTTTCCTTTTCAGAACTTTTCGGTCTCACCGAAAAGCGGATCGGTCCCACCGAGATTGCAATGTAAACTCTCTGTTTCCCTTTGTAACATTTCAGTCTCACCGAAAAGAGCAAATCGGTCCCACCGAGTTTACACGACCAACTCTCTGGTTAGCTAATTACCAAAATCGGTCTCACCGAAGTTTGTGTAATCGGTCTCACCGAGATTACGTTATGCCCTAACCCTAACCATATCGGTCCCACCGAGATGCATGTCGATCCACCGAAAACCCTAACGGTCACTAGGTTTACTAAAATCAGTCCGACCGAGTTTGTTGATTCGGTTCCATCGAGATTGGTAAATTGTGTGTAACGGTTAGATTTTGTGTGGAGGCTATATACCCCTCCACCTCCTCTTCATTCGTGGAGAGAGCCATCAGACTAAACCTACACTTCCAACTTACCATTTCTGAGAGAGAACTACCTACTCATGTGTTGAGGCCAAGATATTCCATTCCTACCATATGAATCTTGATCTCTAGCCTTCCCCAAGTTGCTCAAGAGCAAGGTGTTCATCATTAACACACCATTTGTTACATCTTGGAGAGTGGTGTCTCCTAGATTGGCTAGGTGTCACTTGGGAGCCTCTGACAAGATTGTGGAGTTGAACCAAGGAGTTTGTAAGGGCAAAGAGATCGCCTACTTTGTGAAGATCTACCGCTAGTGAGGCAAGTCCTTCGTAGGCGGCGGCCATGGTGGGATAGACAAGGTTGCTACTTCAGTGGACCCTTCATGGGTGGAGCCCTCCGTGGACTCAAGCGCAACCGTTACCCTTCGTGGGTTGAAGTCTCCATCAACGTGGAGATGCGATAGCACCACCTATCGGAACCACGCCAAAAACATCCGTGTCTCCAATTGCGTTTGAATCCTCCAAACCCTTCCCTTTACTTTCTTGCAAGTTGCATACTTTAATTTCCGCTGCTCATATACTCTTTGCATGCTTGCTAGAATTGTGTGAAGATTGCTTAACTTGCCCTAAGATAGCTAAAATCTGCCAAACTCTAAAACTGGGAAAAGACTAAGTTTTTAATTAGTCAACTAGTCTAATAACCCCCCCTCTAGACATACTTCAAGGTCCTACAGGCACAACCTGCCTTGAGGTAGGGCCTCGTGAGTCCCACGCTGGCTCACGAGTGCCCAGATACACCTCGCAGCCCTGCCGTGCAAGCCACGTGTTAGGGCGGGGCTGTACACGCCCCGGGGGCTCCTCCCAGAGGGGGCCCCCCATCCCACGCACAAGTGGAAGCACGATGCTCCATGCTGGCTGATGACACTGCCGAGGAGCGGCTATGCCCGTGCACAAGCGGAAGCACTATGCTCCGCGCTGGTGATAAACAACTGAGGGCGACCCCACTGTCGTGCCAACCTCAGGGAGCCCAGAGCTCAGCGCCCAGCCTTACCGCAACGCCTCCCCTCGGGAAAGCCATGCATGGGGGCTGGGCACAGGGGCTGCGCACAGGTCACTCCCAAGCGCACGCCACCCAACCAGGTCCCCCGGACCTGGGCATCGCACGCCCCTCCTGAGGCCTCGGCGAGGGTAGGTACGGGATTGTTTGCACGTCAAGGGGGACTCCTGAGCATCGTTACTCAGGAGCCTAACTGGTCACGTAGCCCCTCACTCCTTGGTCCATCCTGGTCTCCGATCAGCCCAATGGCGGTTGAGGTATGCGCGGGGCCGGGCTCTGCCGGCGTAGAACAATAATCTATCCCCGCGAACTCTCCCTATATGTTGTTTGCGCGTCAAGGGGGACTCCTGAGCATCGCACCTCAGGAGCCTAACTGGTCACGTAGCCCCTCACTCCTTGGTCCGTCCTAGTCTCCGGTCGGCCCAATGGCGGTTGAGGTATGCGCGGGGCCGGGCTTTGCCGACGCAGAACGCAAAGCAAATAGGAAGGAAATTGCAAAATCTCGAAGCAAATATTACAAGCATATTGTCCTCACAATACCAAATAAGAGTCTAAACGCCTCCGCGAGGCCTGTTACATGTCACAGGAACAGAACGGGAAGAATGGCCGCAGGTCACCTCTAGACGTCGCCAACGCCTGCGGAAGGCGTTCACTCGTGATCGGCTTTGTCTTCACCACCAGCCGCAAGGTCGACGACCTCGGACAGAGGAGCGGAGAAAAGCCACGGAACCTCCTCAGCAAGGCCCCCACTTGATCCTCAGCATGCCGCTGGCAAGCCTTGTATTGATCTTTCACCACGAGCTTTAGCAGCTCGTCAAGGCGGCGTTAAGTCGCGGAGGTGCGATGATCAAGACCCAAGTCAGTGTAGCTGAAGACAGGACGCGAGCTTCTGCCTCTGCCATGGGAGCGAGGCCGTCGACGACCTCCTCAAGCGCCTTCACCACGACAGGAAGCTGCTGGGCGGGGCTGTCCTCGTTGGTGTCCAGAGGCCTCTCCAGGCCATGCTTGTAGAGCATCTTCAGCGCCGTGCGAGACCTCTTCTCGAGATCGGCGAAGGCCGTGCGGTCTTCGGCCAGGACTCACGCCTTGGCGTCAAGATCGGCCTCCCTCGCCCCCATCTTCTGCTCCAACTCTTCCAACCGGTTGCGCTCGGCAGCCTGCTTCTTCCCCAGCTCCGCCAGCTCAGCATCGCGGTTCTTGACGGCTTCCTCCCAGGCCTTCATCTCCTCCTCCTCCACCTGGCGGCAGCGCACCTCTTTAGCGTGCTTGTCGCGCAGGCTCTGCAACTCGCCCTCTAGCTCTTGGCAGCGGTCGCGGGCGGTCTTGGCGTCTTTAAGCGCTGCCTCACGATTAGTTGCAGCGCTGGCGTCGCCTTGCTTCTCCTTCTCGAAGCTTGCAGCTTGGCCTGCCGGCCTTGGCATAAACTGCTAGATCGAGTGAAGCCAGCCAGAGGCTAGTTCCGACGCCTGCCACCAGCGCTGGTCCTTCGCCAGAGATCCGCCTGCAGCTGGGTCATCTCTAAAGGGCACGCTCAAGACAGCAGCGGGAGGCGGAAGGACCAGGAAGTGGAGATGCAGTAGTAGGAGGAAGCGACATCATCACCAGGGGTTGGGAGACTACGGGTTCCGGAGCAGCCGGGACCTCGTCAGCCGCGCCAAGTACCGGCGCCTTCGGAGCCAGCGGGGCCAAGGGGGCTGACTCCACGCGGCAGTGCTCTTCTTGGCCTCGCGAGGACAATCGGGCCGGGGAGATGCGGGCGTTGTTGCCTCCTTTCTCCTCGGGAGGCACGGCCGCTGCGTCTTCTTTCCTCTTCTTCGCCTAGGATGCCGGCCTGATCAACCAAGGGCAAGCATCAGGAAGCGACAAGTACAAGCAAGGACAAAGCAAAGCTTAAGACACTTACCGATCCACTGCGACGTATTCCACCGACCGCTTGAGAAGCTTGAGGCCTGACAGCTTCGGGACCTGAGGGGTAGGCGTTCTGACACCGGCGGTGCCGGGCGGAGCGGAGGCAGAACCGGATCCAGCCCCAGGAGGAATCGGGTCAGAGGCAGAACCTCGGGTCACCAGCATTGACCTACCACTCGTCGGGACGGGAGGTTGCTCCCTCTCCCCTTGGTGGGCGACGACATCAGCGTCATCAGGAAGGGCGCGAAGAATCTCGGCCTTGCTCAGGGGGGAAGTCTCCCCCACCTCCTCTAGGGTCTTCTCCGAGTCCTCCTCCCCTTCTCCCTCTCCGTGGGACTCACCAGAAGACATCTCCACCGGGTTCTGCGCCATAGGGGCTTCGAGCGCCCGGTGGCACCAGCCCACGCCAAGATCAAAAGTCGGCCCGGAGGCGGCAATTCCTCCAGTCCCCGCTTGAACAGGGGAAGGAAAGGCGCTAGCCGGGTACTCCTGGTTGTCCCCAACTATGAGGCGCAAGACGGCGTCCACCCATCGCCAGCAAGTCCCCGCCTCAAAGTGGTCTTGGTTCCTTTTCACAAGCTCCCAGAGGGGGCGTGCACGCGCCTAGAGCGAGCCAACCTGCAGCATCAAGAACTCCCTCAGGAGCATCGCCCCCGTTACCTTGGCCGTCCTCGCGTTGCCCGACCTCAACACCAGCGATGCCTGCTTGTCGACAAGCTCCGCCTTGGGCCACCCCCCGTTGGGGGGAGGCACCGCTGTGGGCAACTCCAGACGCGGGTCGGCGCGCTGAGCATCCATCATGACCCATTTGGATCGGATGTTGTCGGCCCTCTTCCCGGTGCTCGAAATCGAGTTGGCCTTGCCGCAGGCGACGAAATTAGCGCATCCGGTGATATGCTCGCCGGTGACACGGAGGAAGAAGAAATGGCGCAAGAGCGCCACGGACGGCATGACGCCCAGGTATGCCTCACAGTAGTAGGCGAAGATGGATAGGAGGAGGACAGAGTTGGGATGGAGATGCAACACCTGCAGCCCGTAGTGGTCGAGGACTTTGTAAAAGAAATCAGAGAAGGGAGGAACCAACCCGACGGCGACGCTGCTCGAAAAGAAGGGGAAGAAGGTGCTCCCCTCAGGCTCCGGCTCGTCGGAGGCGAGCCGAAGCTCGGTCTTCCCCCACTCATTGCCTTCGCCCGCCGTCAGCAGGCGCACGGAGGCGAGGCTCTTCTCCATGACGGTGGGCGCCTCGAGGGCCGGCTCATACCAAGCTGGCGTTGAGGAAGTCCTGAGCTTGCGCGGCGCCATGGGCGGCAGGAGCAGAGCAAGGGTGGAGCAGATCTGGAGATAGCAGCGGCGAACAGCGATAAAGGGGATCTGGAGCGAGGCAAGGAAGAAGCAACGAAGGTGAGAACTGCACATGCCAGCCTTTTGTCAGGTCAAGCAGTTGCCGAGGTAGCATGGAGAAGTGGAGACGCCCACGTCCAATCAACCGCCACGCGTCGACCGAGGCCGCAGGCTTTTGGGGCCACGGTGCTCCGAACTTGACCCTTGGCTTCGCCGCGAAGCCAAGCCCGAGCGCACCTTGGGCCCGGGGGCTACTATCGGTGTTCTGGGAATGGGGGTCCCAGACTTGCCTGCCTGCGGCCCACAGCACGGCTAAGCAGCAGGCCGTAGGGCCCTTCTTCATCAACAAGGCATCCAAGACCCTCACGAGGGTCCAAGCCTCGCGAGGCGGACGACGCAAGACCTCCTCTGGAGCAGCCTAGCCAGGCAGGCTCACGAGGAGGAGAGATATCAAGGCGGGGCAAACCTCACGAGACCCTCGTGATGTGAGCCATGACGAACGGTGCAAAGTGGGCGCCAAAGGCGCCGCAAAGATCCCCATTTCCTCTTTGGTGCTAAGCAGGCAAGCGCAGGCGAAGAGTACCGAGGCATCAGGCAAAGGTTGCCATATTGGTGCAACGAGACCAAGACTAGGAGGACGGCAAGGCGGAGGTCATCATGGAGCCCAAGATGGCGTCACCCCAGAGCTTTTCGCATGCGAAGACCGCTTTTGTCAGGATAGCTTGTACTAGTTGTCCCCTTCAAATTTTCCCGCTGTTGTTGGCTCCCTTCCCGCTCGATATTTGGGAAGAGGACCAGGGCCTCTATAAGTAGAGCTAGCCACCACAGTAGTGGGGGGACGGATCCAAATGAATCTAACCAAACAGAGGGATTCACGCCACAAGTTCATACGCACAAGAACACCTCAACCTCAGGAGGCTGTTCTTCCCTTGTACTGTTCATCACCAGCCCGAGAGGCAATCCACCACCACCACACTAGAGTAGGGTATTACACCACATCGGTGGCCCGAACCAGTATAAACCCTGTGTCTCTCTGTGTCCCAGGGTCTATCAATCCGTACTGCGGATCGCAAGCGGGTTGTGCCTCCGTCGGTACCCATGGGTGCGTAGCGTATGTGCTCGCGGTACGAATACCATTGCCTCGTATGGGCTTGGGCGGAGGCCGAATTTTGCTAGCTTGACCTGGTGATTTGAGCCGAGCTGTCCCGCTGCAGTAAAGTTCGGACCTTCTTAGTGGTGTCCAGGGGCTCGGCAGCCGGATTATAGTGCTGCTTGAGAAGGCCACTCTGTACTTTTATTGCTAGGGCAGCGGTGTGCTCCTCTATACGGAGGGAGCGCTCCGTATTTCCGTTTATCATAATGATGCCATGTGGACCGGGCATCTTCAGCTTAAGATAAGCATAATGCGGCGCCGCGTTGAATCTAGCGAATGCGGTTCGTCCGAGCAGAGCGTGATAGCCGCTGCGGAATGGGACGATATCGAAGATTAGTTCTTTGTTTCATAAGTTATCCGGAGAGCCGAATATTACTTCCAGCATTATTGAGCCCGTACAGCGGGCCTCTACGCCTAGAATGACTCCTTTGAAGGTGGTCTTTGTTGATTTGATTCGTGAGGGGTCAATTCTCATCTTCCGCACTGTGTCTTGATAGAGCAGGTTGAGGCTGCTACCACCGTCCATCAGGACTCGAGTTAGGTGGAACCCGTCAATAATTGGGTCAAGAACTAGTGCGGCTGAACCGCCGTGGCGGACACTAGTTGAGTGGTCTCGTCGATCGAAGGTGATCGGGGATGACGACCACAGATTGAATTTTGGGGCGACTGGCTCTACCGCGTAGACGTCCCTGAGTGCGCGCTTGCGCTCCCTTTTGGGGATATGTGTAATGTATATCATGTTCACCATTTTGACTTGGGGGGGGGGGGGATTTCTTTTGCCCCCCGCTGTTTGGCTGCCGGGGCTCTTCGTCGCTCTGTGATTCCCCTCCTTTGCCTCTGCCATTTGCTTTGCTGGCTTGTTTGAAGACCCGGCAATCTCTGTTGGTATGGTTGGCCGGTTTGTCTGGGGTGCCATGAATTTGGCAAGGACGATCAAGTATGCGGTCCAAGCTGGATTGTTTTCCGTTGCTCCTTTTATAGGGCTTCTTTCGCTGGCTAGACTTGGAGCCACTGAATCCGACACGAACTGTTGTGTCATCGGTGTTATCGTCGTTGCTTCGGTGTTTGTTTCTATTGCGCTGGAGCTTGTCGGTGTTGTTTTTGGCCTCGAAGGGCTTGTTGCGTTGGCCGTATTGTTACTACGGTCCATCCAACTGTCCTCTCCCGCACAAAAGCGGGTCATGAGTGCCGTTAGGGCTGCCATGGACTTCGGCTTTTCTTGACCGAGGTGGCGTGCTAGCCATTCGTCACGGATGCTGTGTTTGAAGGCTGCTAAGGCCTCGGCATCCGGACAGTCAACGATCTGGTTCTTTTTGGTTAGGAAGCTAGTCCAGAATTTTCTGGCTGATTCTCTAGGTTGTTGAACTATGTGGCTTAAGTCATCGGCGTCTGGTGGCCGGACGTAGGTTCCTTGGAAGTTGTCGATGAAAGCCTCTTCGAAGTCCTCCCAGCTGCCGATGGAATTTTCAGGCAGACTGTTAAGACAGTGCCGAGCTGGCCCTTTGAGCTTTAGTGGGAGGTATTTAATGGCATGGAGATCATCTCCTCGAGCCATGTGGATATGGAGGATAAAGTCCTCGATCCATACTCTTTGGATCCGTTGCCGTCAGATGACTCGATGTTGACGGGCTTGAACCCCTCGGGAATTCATGGTCGCATGTCATCTGTGAAGCAGAGAGGGTGTGCGGCGCCTCTATATCGGGCCGAGTTGTGGCGTAGCTCTGATGGAGTCCGTCTGCGGTATTCGGCCCGGGAGTGGTTAGATTTATCACGTCCGAATAGGTAGCATTCTTCGTGCCTCGAGACACGCTCTCGCGATCCGTAGATTGATCTTGTGCGTCCTGTTCTATCGTCTAGGATTTGCCGGAGGTCGTATGTGTGACCCCGAACTCTTCCGTCTCTATTTTTGCGGCGGTGGGGCTTTCTTTATTCGGCCTGAGTTGCCGCTTTATCCCGGCCGCGGGGTGGCCGGTCGGCCACCCTATCTCAACCACGCGGTGGTCGCTCCTCATTATGCGAGCGAGATATGTGTTCTGGTGCCTCCTCATCAAATTGAGGTAGCAGTCTGCATTTCGGGTAGCTCTTGGCTAGGCGCTTGAGGCCGTATTCTTCCGCTGTCAGGACGTCAGTCCATCTGTTGACGAGCAGGTTTTGTTCAGCTTGAAGCTCCTTCTGCTTCTTTTTCAGGCTCCTTGCGGTGGCTATGAGTTGAAGCTTAAAGCGTTCCTGCTCTAGAGGGTCCTTGGGCACGATGAAATCTTCGTTGCCGAGGCTTGTCTCCTCTTTGGAGGGCGGATGGTAACTATCATCCTCCGAGTTATCTTCTATGGTCTGTTCATCAGGGTTGTCTTGTATGTTGTCGTGTTCCTCCTATTTGGATGCAGCGCCGACAAGGTCTTGATTGGTTTCGGCGTCGCCCGGAGTACTATTTTCTCTGGTGCCAGTGTTGCCATCCTTTGAGGGACGAGGCTTAGAATGGCGTTTGGGACGTCGGCGCTTGGACTGCGTCTCAGATGGTTTGTTCTTATCTGGCTCTTCTTTGTCATCGCCAGATCCTTTAGGTGTATCAACCATGTACACATCGTACGAAGAGGTGGCCGTCCAACGTCCAGTGAATGGCGGGTCTTGGCCTTGCTCTCTGTCGGCATCATCGTCCATGTCGTCGATGTCTTCGGAGCCATAGTCAAGCACGTCGGTTAAGTCATCGACGGTGGCTATGAACTGGGTGGCGGGTGGGAAGCAAAATTCCTCATCGTCCGCCTCTAGCTCGCACCGAACATAGTTCGGCTGTGAGTCTTCCTCCAAGGACAAGTTCTTAAAAGAATTTAGTACGTCACCCAAAGGCGAATGCTGGAAGATGTCTGCGGCGCTAAATTCGAAAATCAGTAACCGATCCAGCTCGGTGTCTGCAGGCGCACTTGATCCGGAACGTGAAGCCGGAGACAAGTCCGGAGTCCCGTTGACGCAGGCATTGCAGGACGTAGAGTCCATGTGCGGCTCCAACACCGCGTACTTTATGTCCTCGGAGGGGATGATCTGCTTCAGTATTGAGGCCGTTGCAGTAACATGATCCATCTCCTGGGTGTGCCCCGATGACAGATTTAAGTCATGTTGATCAGAGAGAAGGGGAGCGATCGCCGCAGTATCAAATCCATCCAAGATCGAGTCTCTGCGGATATCCGCGACGTAGCTCAAGCTTCCAAATCTGACCTGATGGCCAGGGGCGTAGCTATCGACCTGCTCCAGACGGCCAAGAGAGTTGGCCCATAGTACAAAGCCGCCGAACACAAAGATTTGTCCGGGGAGGAAGGTTTCTCCCTGGACGGTGTCATTACTGACGATCGAAGGGGCCATCGAATCCTTTCGTTGACTGCACAATGGAACTCTCAATGAAAGCACCAATGTCGGTGTCAAAACCGGCGGATCTCGGGTAGGGGGTCCCGAATTGTGTGTCTAGAATCGATGGTAACAGGAGACGGGGGACACGATGTTTACCCAGGTTCGGGCCCTCTCTATGGAGGTAATACCCTACTTCCTGCTTGATTGATCTTGATGAATATGAGTGTTACAAGAGTTGATCTACCACGAGATCGTAATGGCTAAACCCTAGAAGTCTAGCCTATGACTATATATGGTAATGAATCTGTCCTATCCAGACTGTGTTCTCCGGTTTATATAGACACCAGAGAGATCTAGGGTTACATAAGGTCGGTTACATAAGAGGGAATCTTCATAATCAAACTCCTAGCTTGCCTTCCACGCCAAGTAGAGTCCAATCCGGACACGGGTATAGTCTTCGGTCTTCGTGTCTTCATAGCCCATCAGTCCCGCCCAATGAGTAACAGGCCGGACGCCCGAGGACCCCTTAGTCCAGGACTCCCTCACTCAACGTTGGCACCAAATAACAATTATTCAGGTCTAAAACTAATCCCGAAGGTAGATGTAGAGGTAGCATGCTGACAGCGTTCACATCAACCTTGGAACCATTCCCGACGCGCATCGTCACCTCATCCTTAGGCAATCTTCGTTTAATCCGTGGCCCCTGTTTCGAGTTACAAATATGAGCAACCGAACTAGTATCAAATACGTAGGCGCTACTACGAGCATTAGTAAGGTACACATCAATAACATGTATATCAAATATACCTTTGTTCACTTTGCCATCCTTCCTATCCGCCAAATACTTGGGGCAGTTCCGCTTCCAGTGACCAGTCCCTTTGTAGTAGAAGCACTCAGTTTGAGGTTTGGGTCCAGCTTTGGGCTTCTTCCCGGGAGTGGCAACTTGCTTGTCATTCTTCTTGAAGTTCCCCTTCTTCCCCTTGCCCTTTTTCTTGAAACTAGTGGTCTTGTTAACCATCAACACTTGATGCTCCTTCTTGATTTCTACCTCTATAGCTTTGAGCATTGCAAAGAGCTCAGGAATTGTCTTATCCATCCCTTGCATATTATAGTTCATCACGAAGCCTTTGTAGCTTGCTGGCAGTGATTGGAGAACTCTGTCAATAACACTACCATATGGAAGATTAACTCCCAGCTGAGTCAAGTGATTATGATACCCAGACATTTTGAGTATGTGTTCACTAACAGAACTATTCTCCTCCATCTTGCAGCTATTAGAACCTGTTGGAGACTTCATATCTCTCAACTCGGGCATTTGCTTGAAATATTAACTTCAACTGCTGGAACATCTCATATGGTCCATGATGTTCAAAACGTTTTTGAAGTCCCAATTCTAAGCCGTAAAGCATGGCACACTGAACTATCAAGTAGTCATCAGATCGAGCTTGCCAGACGTTCATAACATCAAGATTCTGCTTCCGCAGAAGCCTTTCACCTAGCGGTGCATCAAGGACATAATTCTTCTGTGCAGCAATGAGGATAATCCTCAAGTTACGGACCCATTCCGTGTAGTTGCTACCATCATTTTTCAACTTAGCTTTCTCTAGGAACGCATTAAAATTCAAGGGAACAGTATCACGGGCCATTGATCTACAGCATAGATATGCAAAAACTATTGGGACTAAGTTTATGATAAATTAAGTTCAATTAATCAAATTACTTAAGAACTCCCACTTAGATAGACATCCCTCAAGTCATCTAAATGATACGTGATCCAAATCAACTAAACCATGTCCGATCATCACGAGAGATGGAGTAGTCATCAATGGTGAACATCTCTATGTTGATCATATCTACTATATGATTCACGTTCGACCTTTAGGTCTCCAGTGTTCCGAGGCCATGTCTGTACATGCCAGGCTCGTCAAGTTTAAACTGTCTTGCACCCATTGTATTTGAACATAGAGTCTATCACACCCGATCATCACGTGGTGTCTCAACACGACAAACTGTCGCAATGGTGCATACTCAGGGAGAACACTTCTACCTTGAAATTTAGTGAAGGGATCATCTTATAATGCTACCGCCGTACTAAGCAAAATAAGATGCATAAAAGATAAATATCACATGCAATCAACATATGTGACATGATATGACCATCATCATCTTGTGCTTTTGATCTCCATATCCAAAGCATCTTCAGGATCTCCATTGTCACCGGGTCGACACCTTGATCTCCATTGTAGTGTTGTGGCCGTCTCGCCAACTATTACTTCTACAACTATTGCTAACACATAGTGATAAAGTAAAGCAATTACATGGCGTTTGCATTTCATAAAATAAAGAGACAGCCATAAGGCTCCTGCCGGTTGCCGATAACTTTTACAAAACATGATCATCTCATACAACAACGTATATCACATCATGTCTTGACCATATCCCATCACAACATGCCATGCAAAAACAAGTTAGACGTCTTCTACTTTGTTGTTGCAAGTTTTACGTGGCTGCTATGGGCTTCTAGCAAGAACCGTTCTTACCTACGCATCAAAACCACAGTAGTGATTTATCAAGTTTGTTGTTTTAACCTTCAACAAGGACCGGCCTTGATCAAATTCGATTCAACTAAAGTAGGAGAAACAGACACCCGCCAGCCACATTTATGCAAAACTAGTTGCATGTCTATCGGTGGAACCGGTCTCATGAATGTGGTCATGTAAGGTTGGTCCGGCCCGCTTCATCCAACAATACCGCCGAATCAAAATAAGACATTGGTGGTAAGCAGTATGACGATCACCGCCCACAACTCTTTGTGTTCTACTCATGCATATCATCTACGCATAGACCTGGCTCATGATGCCACTATTGGGAAACGTAGCATGCAATTTCAAATAAAACCCTACGCTCACACAAGATCTATCTAGGAGAGTGTGTCTACGTACCCTTGTAGACTGAAAGTGGAAGCGTTTTGACAACGCGGTTGATGTAGTCGAACTTCTTCTAGATCCGACCGATCAAGCACCGAACGTAAGACACCTCCGAGTTCTGCACATGTTCAGCTCGATGACGTCCCTCGTCCTCTTGATCCAACAAGGTGTCGAGGAAGTAGATGAGTATCGTCAGCACGACGGCGTGGTGACGGTGATGGTGAAGTGATCCACGCAGGTCTTCGCCTAAGCACCGCGAGAATATGACCGAGGTTGTAAACTGTGGAGGGGGGCGCCGCACACGGCTAACAATTGATCTTGTGTGTTCTAGCGGTGCCCCCTCAACATATATATATGTTGGAGGGGAGGAGAGGCAGCCAAGGGGCGCCCCAAGTAGGCCGAATCCTACTTGGGGTCCTCCCCAATTCGGCCTCCCCCTTCCATAATTGCTGGAAGAAAACGGGAAGGGGGTAGAGAGATAGGAAGGGGGCCGAACCCCCCTTGTTCCTTCTCCATTTCGGACTCCTGCCTAAGGGGGGCACCCCTTGCGGACTAGTGTGCTCCCCTCTTATGGCCCATATGGCCAATATCTTCCCCCGGGGGGTTCCGGTAACCCCCCGGTACTCCGATAAATACCCGATACTATCCGAAACCCTTCCGGTGTCTGAATACTATCATCCCATATATCAATCTTTACCTCTCGAACATTTCGAGACACCTCAGCATGTCCGTGATCTCATCCGGGACTATGAATCATATTCAGTCACCAAATCATATAACTCATATAATACTAAATCGTCATCGAACGTTAAGCGTGCGGACCCTACGTGTTCGAGAACTATGTAGACATGACCGAAACACTTCTCTGGTCAATAACTGATGACCCACAAGTATAGGGGATCTATCATAGTCTTTTCGATAAGTAAGAGTGTCGAACCCAACGAGGAGCAGAAGGAAATGATAAGCGGTTTTCAAAGAAGGTATTCTCTCGCAAACACTGAAATTATAGGTAACGAGATAGTTTTGTGATAAGGTAATTTGTAACGAGCAACAAGTAACAAAAAGTAAATAAAGTGCAGAAAGGTGGCCCAATCCTTTTTTTGTAGCAAAGGACAAGCCTGGACAAACTCTTATATAGAGAAAAGCGCCCGAGGACACATGGGAATTATCGTCAAGCTAGTTTTCATCACGCTCATATGATTCACGTTAAATTTACTTTGATAATTTGATATGTGGGTGGACTGGTGCAAGGGTGTTGTCCTTACTTGGACAAGCATCCCACTTATGATTAACTCCTATTGCAAGCATCCGCAACTACAAAAGAAGTATTAAGGTAAACCTAACCATAGCATGAAACATATGGATCCAAATCAGCCCCTTACGAAGCAACAAATAAACTAGGGTTTAAGCTTCTGTCACTCTAGCAACCCATCATCTACTTATTACTTCCCAATGCCTTCCTCTAGGCCCAAATAATGGTGAAGTTTCATTTAGTCGATGTTCACATAACACCACTAGAGGAGAGACAACATACATCTCATCAAAATATCGAACGAATACCAAATTCACATGACTACTAATAGCAAGACTTCTCCCATGTCCTCAGGAACAAACGTAACTACTCACAAAGCATATTCATGTTCATAATCAGAGGAGTACTAATATGCATATAGGATCTGAACATATGATCTTCCACTAAATAAACCAACTAGCATCAACTACAAGGAGTAATCAACACTACTAGCAACCTACAGGTACCAATCTCAGACTTAGAGACAAGAATTGAATACAAGAGATGAACTAGGGTTTGAGAGGAGATGGTGCTGGTGAAGATGTTGATGGAGATTGACCCCCTCCCGATGAGAGGATTGTTGGTGATGACGATGGTGATGATTTCCTCCCTGAGGGGAAGTGTCCTCGGCAGAACAGCTCTGGGAGCCCTAGATTGGTTCCGTCAAGGTTCCACCTCGTGGCGGCGGAGTCTCGTCCCGAAAGCTTGCTTCTGATTTTTTCTCGGACGAAAGACTTCATATAGCAGAAGATGGGCACCGGAGGGGGGTAGGACGCGCCCCCCACCCTCGTGCCCAGGGTGTGGGTCCCCTCTGGTATTTTCTTCGCTCGGTATTTTTTATTATTTCCAAAAATAACTTCTATGGAGTTTCAGGACTTTTGGAGTTGTGCAGAATAGGTCTCTAATATTTGCTCCTTTTCCAGCCGAGAATTCCAGCTGTCGGCATTCTCCCTCTTTATGTAAACCTTGTAAAATAAGAGAGAATAGGAATAAGTATTGTGGCATAATGTGTAATAACAGCCCATAATGCAATAAATATCGATATAAAAGCATGATGCAAAATGGACGTATCAATAACCAATAGCGAAACCTGGATGCTCATATTGGCTCCTACATATTCTATGAATGTCTTTATTGGTCGAACCGTATGATAACATACGTTATTCCCTTTGTCATCGGTATGTTACTTGCCCGAGATTCAATCGTCGGTATCCACATACCTAGTTCAGTCTCGTTACCGGCAAGTCTGTTTACTCGTTCCGTAATATATCGTCATGCAACTAACTCATTAGTTACTTTGCTTGCAAGGCTTCTTATGATGTGCATTACCGAGAGGGCCCAGAGATACCTCTCCGATACTCGGAGTGTCAAATCCTAATCTCGATCTATGACAACCCAACAAACACCTTCGGAGATACCTGTAGAGCATCTTTATGATCACCCAGATACGTTGTGATGTTTGATAGCACATAAGGCATTCCTCCGGTATTCGGGAGTTGCATAATCTCATAGTCGAAGGAATATGTATTTGACATGAAGAAAGCAATAGCAATAAAACTGAACAATCAATAAGCTAAGCTAATGGATGGGTCTTGTCCATCACATCATTCTCTTAATGATGTGATCCCCTTCATCAAATGACAACACATGTCTATGGTTAGGAAACTTAACCATCTTTGATTAGCGAGCTAGTCTAGTAGAGGCTTACTAGGGACACGGTGTTTTGTCTATGTATCCACACATGTATTAAGTTTCCGGTTAATACAATTCTAGCATGAATAGTAAACATTTATCATGATATAAGGAAATTTAAAATAACAAATTTATTATTGCCTCTAGGGAATATTTCCTTCGGTACCCGCCTTGAGGGCTTCATGACTGCCACTAGCACAATAGACTCGTTGCCACCGCGAGAGCCGTAACTATGGCTCGGGGGAGAGGATGGTGAGGGAGTCCTGGATTAGGGGGTCCCCGGGTGTCCGGGCTATGTGACATGGGCCGGACTAGTGGGCCGTGAAGATAGAAGATAGAAGGCCTTCCCCCGTGTCTGGATGGGACTCTCCTTTGCGTGGATGGCAAGCTTGGCATTCGGATGTGTAGTTTCCTTTCTCTGTAAACCGACTTTGTACAACCCTAGGCCCCTCCGGTGTCTATATAAACCGGAGGGTTTAGTTCGTAGAGGCAATCATAATCATATAGGCTAGTCATCTAGGGTTTAGCCTTTACGATCTCGAGGTAGATCAACTCTTGGAACCCCTATACTCATCAAAGTCAATCAAGAAGGAAGTAGGGTATTACCTCCATTAAGAGGGCCCAAACCTGGGTAAACATTGTGTTCCCTGCCTCCTGTTACCTTCGATCCTCAGACGCACAGTTTGGGACCCCCTACCCGAGATCGGCCGGTTTTGACACTGACATTGGTGCTTTCATTGAGAGTTCCACTATGCTATCGACAGAAGGTTCAATGGCTCGATCGATCATCTACAATGATGCTGTTTCGGGGGAGACCTTCCTCCCCGGACAAATTTTCATATTCGGCGGCTTCACTCTGCATGCCAACTCGATTGGCCACCTTGAACAGATCGACAACTACGCCCCTGGTCATCAGATCAGTTTTGGAAACCTAAACTATGTCGCAGATATCCGAGGAGACTTGATCTTCGAAGGGTTCGCAGCCCCGATCACCGCTCTGGCCTTAGATCCGGAGCAAGCCATCAGGTCCGAAGATGGGAGTTTGGAGCCCACCAGACTCTCCGCTGCAAAATGCATTATCGAGGATCCAGAGGCGATTGTGTCCATGGCGAGCTCGGAATCAGGCCGGATTCCCCTATCAGTGAAAGGCCGGACTCGCCCCTGGACTCCAGATCCAAACTCTAGAAATCCTCACCAAGCAAGCATGGCCAGGAGGCCTTCGCCCCGGCTAGCCCTGCGGACTCTCGTTTCCCCGTCCAAACCTCACTCTTAAACGAGGCTCTGGACTTAATGTAATCCCTCGCCATTACAGCGGAATCACTTCCGAACTACGCACAACCCGGACTAGGGGCTGAGAGCGGGGAATTTTACGTCCCACCCACCACCCACTTCATAGCCACTGTCAAAGACTTAACCGACATGCTGGACTACGCCTCCAAAGACATCGACGACATGGATGATGATGCCGGAGACGAACAAGGCCAAGACACGCCGATCACCGAACGTTGGACGGCCACCTCCACATATGACGTGTATATGGTGGACACACCCAAAGAGGATGACGACGACGTCAGGAAGGATCCGGTTGAGGACAAGCCTGCTGAGGCACCTCCAAAGCGTCGACGTCAGCGACGCTGCTCAAAATTGTGTCGTGAAAAAGATAGTAATACCGGCACCGCAGACAACAACACTCTAGAGAACGCCGAAGACCCCAAAGCCCCCGTCGAGCCAACATCCGAACAGGATGATTTGGAGGATGGGCAAGTTAACCCTGACAATCCAGTCAGGAACGAGGACTCGGAGAATGTAACTATCTAACAATCTCCAAGGATGATGTGAACCTCGGCAACGAAGACTACATCGTGCCAGAGGAACCACTCGAGCAGGAGCGCTTTAAGTGCCAGCTAATTGATACGTCCATTTTGCATCATGCTTTTATATCAATATTTATTCCATTATGGGCTGTTACTTCACATTATATCACAATGCTTATGGCTATTCTCTCTTATTTTACAAGGTTTACATAAAGAGGGAGAATGCTAGCAGCTGGAATTCTGGGCTGGAAAAGGAGCAAATATTAGAGACCTATTCTGCGCAACTCCAAAAGTCCTGAAACTCCATGGAATATCTTAAAATAAATAAGGAAAAATCATCGCCAAAGATGAAGGCCAGGGGGCCCACACCCTGCTCACGAGGGTGGGGGCGCGCCCCCTACCTCGTGGGCCCCCCTGGTGGCTCTCCAACGCCCATCTTCTCCTATATGAAGTCTTCCGTCAAGAAAAAAACCAGAAGCAACCTTTCGGGACAAAACTCCGCCGCCACGAGGTGGAACCTTGGCAGAACCAATCTAGGGCTCTGGCAGAGCTGTTCTGTCGGGGACACATCCCTCCGGGAGGGGGAAATCATCGCCATTATCATCACCAACGCTCCTCTCATCGGGAGAGGGCAATCTCCATCAACATCTTCACTAGCACCATCTCATCTCCAAACCCCTAGTTCATCTCTTGTATCCAATTCTTGTCTCCAAGTCCGGGATTGGTGCTATTAGGTTGCTAGTAGTGTTGATTACTCCTTGTAGTTGATGCTAGTTGGTTTATTTGGTGGAAGATCATATGTTCAGATCCTTTATGCATATTATTACCCCTCCGATTATGAACATGAATATGCTTTGTGAGTAGTTACGCTTGTTCCCGAGGACATGGGAGAAGTCTTGCTATTAGTAGTCATGTGAATTTGGTATTCGTATTTATATTTTGATGAGATGTATGTTGTCTAGCCTCTAGTGGTGTTATGTGAACGTCGACTACATAACACTTCACCATTATTTGGGCCTAGAGGAAGGCATTGGGAAGTAATAAGTAGATGATGGGTTGCTAGAGTGACAGAAGCTTAAACCCTAGTTTATGTGTTGCTTCGTAAGGGGCTGATTTGGATCCACTTGTTTCATGCTATGGTTAGGTTTACCTTAATACTTTTGTTGTAGTTGCGGATGCTTGCAATAGAGGTTAATCATAAGTGGGATGCTTGTTCAAGTAATAATAGCACCCAAGCACCGGTCCACCTACATATCAAATTATCAAAGTACCAAACGCGAATCATATGAACGTGATTGTAAGTGCATCTAGTGCCCCTTAGTGATTTTTGTGTATTGAAGACTTATAGGTTAAGGAACTAATGCGTTTGTGAGTGTACACAGGTCTATAAGTCTATGAGGAGTTTGATATTTACAGAGAAAGTCGAATTCTAAAAATGAAGTTCTTCAACTGAAGACTTTGATATTCTGAAGACTTTCTGAAGACTTTGAAAGTGAAGAAATTGGTGTAACCCTGAAGACTTGGTATTCATTTGAGGAACATGAAGCGTGAAGACTTTTGTTTTCGTAGTTTCATTTTCTCTTTCTTGAGTCATAGGAAACGCCAGATCGTTAAAGGGGGGCCGAGGAAATACTAAGGAAAAATTTCCATGTGATGCTCAACTCAAAATCCTACACCTACCAATCCCTTCGAGTGAAGCCTTTGGAAATCTCATACAGCTTCACCAATTTCTTCAAAGGATGTGAGACGAAGTTCTTCCGGTCGCCGAGGAATTTATTCTCGACCGAGGAGTTAGGAATTCGCCAAAGGCGGATTGCCTACACAAGGAGGAACATGATAGCCTTGAGGAATTTGAGATTCAAATTTCCCGACTTTGTCGTGTCAAGGCCAGCTGTCCCAAAATATCTTATCCACCTAACGGTCATATCATTGAAGGGCATTTATGTCTTATCATGTCGGGCTGCTCCCTAGGCTATAAATAGCCGCCCCCTACAACCACTAGCTGGTTGATTGCTCCGAGAGAAACTTGACACTTGACATTTGAGAGCAACCCATCCTCTGAGGACTTTGAGCGAAAATCATCTAGTGAGGAAAAACCCAAAAACCAAACCCCTACAAACCCAAAGTGATTGAGCATCATCAAGAGATTGATCCTGCGTGGATCCGACGCTTGTTACCTTTGAAGATCATGCTTCTTCCAGACGGTTAGGCGTCATGGTCTAGAGCATCCAACAGAATTGTGGATCGCCGAGTGACCCACTGTGAAGGTTTGGAAGTCGCTCAAGACTTACCATGAGTGATTGGACGAGGTCTGTGTGACCTTAGTTCAAGGAGAATACGGTGAGGACTTGGTGTCCCGAGCTGCGTGCTCGCCGACCGGGTGTCCGGACTGTGTCCTCCAGCTTAAATACTCAAACCGCTCCAACTGCGACGTACAATTGAGACAGCAGCTTGGAACTGGTCTACCAAATCATTGTCTTCACCAACCTAATCGGTTCTATTTCCTCAACCCTTTCATTTCCTCATTACCGTGTTGAGTGTTTGTTCATATCTCTGTGTTTGAAGACTTTGATCAAGACTTTCTCAATTTCCTCGGTTCAATTTCTTCACCGCTTGTCTTCATCTTGTGTTATCATTTGATCACGCTTTCTCGTACCTGTGCTTGTCTTCATTTCATCATGATGACCATGCGTGTATTCTGTTATGCTTACTCGAGTACTTATTCCATTGCTAATAGTTCTTCGTTAAGGAATTTCCTCACCGCAAATTCCTCAAAGAAGAATTCATAAAAATCGCTTATTCACCCCTCTAGTCGACATAACGCACTTTCAATTGGTATCGCAGCAAGGTACTCCCTTGTTCTCGTGTGATTTTGGTTTAACCACCGGAGTTTTAGTTATGTCGACCGCAGTATGATCAAGGTCTCAGCAGGTGTCCTACCTTTGATGGGACGGACTACCCCTTTATCGGAAGAACAAGATGCGAATGCATCTTGAAGCAATTGACAACGATCTCGGTATGTTGTGGAAAATGGTGTTCCCTCACCACACCTTCTCCGAATGTCACTGATGTGAAGAGATTCAAGCAACTCGATTCTCAAGCAAAGAATATCATATGTTGCCATCTGAGCAAAGGTCAATATGGAAGAGTGAGTGCTTTGGAAACTGCCAAGCTCATCTGGGATAGGCTGTCCAAAGTGAATGAAGGAGTCTCAACTCAGCGTGACTCTCGAGTTGATGTTCTTCAGAATCTCTTCAACCGCTTCAAAAGACTCGATAATGAAAATGTCCATCAAACCTTTGATCGCCTCACTGACATCTCAAATGAGCTTCAAGCCCTCGGTGCCACTGACATCACTGACCATGATGTGGTGAAGAAACCGTTGAGATCGCTTGATTCCTCATTTGATACTCAGGTCCGATGATACAAGAACGGGCTGACTACAAGTCTCTTGATCCCGCCGATATCCTCGAAAGGCTAAATACTCATGAGTTCCAAATTGTCAAAAGAGAGATCTCTATGGTTCTAGCTATGGAAAACACGTGCCTCAAGGCCAAGGTTGTGTCTCAATCTGAGTGTGAAGACTCGTAGTAGCCTTGGAGATCCTCAAGAATTAGGCCAGAGCTAGCACCGCTCGTGAAGAAATTCCGTAAGTTCTCAAGACGTGGTCGCTTTGGAAAATCCTCAAGAAACAAAGTGATTCCTCATCCAGGACTATAAGAGACGACTTTGTCACAAATGCAAGAAACCCTGGTCACTACATCCAAGATTGTCCTCATGGGAAAAGGAATTAAAGAAGAAGAAACACAAGGATTACAGTTCTGATGACGCCAAGAAGAAGAAGAAATCATCGAAATCTTCATCATCAAAATCCTCAAAGCCTTCTTCTCACAAGAAGAGCAGCTCCAAAAAGGCTCGGGCATTCATTGGCAAGGAAATGGACTCTCAAGCTGAATCGAGGATCATGAGGAAGAGGAGGCACCGTAAGAATCTGAGTCCGGTGTGGCGAGTCCAGCTCGCCATCGCTTTCACGCAAGTCCATCTTCAACTCTCAAGAAAATGACCTCACCAACAAAGCTGATGAAGATAGTGATGACTACGCTCCCACCTATTGCTTCATGGCAAAGGGTGCCAAGGTACTCAAATATACCTCCTCCGAATCTAGTGAAAATGAATCGATGAAGATCTAAAGCCCGATTACTCAAAACTTGCTAAGATTGTTGTAAAACAACAAAGGGCTTTAGAAAAGGTTCAAAACATGCTAGATAAGAGTGATGATATGTTAGGTGAAGAAATGGATCGCACTAAAGCCCCGATCGAAAATCTTCAGAGACTTCAGCCTAGGTTTGACAAATTTTCAAGGTCATCATAACACTCTCTTATCTCGATCATGAGAAACTTTCTTATGAATTTCTTCAAAGAAAGCAAGATCTTGAGAAGCTAAGAGTGAATTATGAAGATCTTCTGAAGGAGCGCGATTCATTACTTGCTCAACAAATCAGCGCTTCTCAGGAAGAATTTGTTCCTCCATGCTTAAAGTGCATTGAACGTGAATCTACTAATTCTTCACCTGAATGTTCAAATGCTTCAACTGTTACAAATTCTTCACCGCCTCTGCTATCACTAATTCCTCATCCGAGGACATTGCTAGTATCACCGACGATGCAGGTGAAGGAACTGTATACGACAGTGCATGTACAAAAGCCTCAAAGGGCATCGACTCTTTGTGATGTGCTTAAAAAGCAGATCCTCAACAGAACCCTAGGAAAGAGGGTATTGCCTTTGAGAGGAAACTCAATGCTGATGGAACATATTGGAAGCCCGAAAAGATCCCAAAACCTCATGGGTTCTTTGCCAAAGGGACCTCCAGTTGATGCATCTAACTTATCCGGCTTTACATGCGAATCTCCTCATTCTTCCGATGAGTCATTTGACTCCAACTATAAACTGTTCAAAAATCGGAATGGTGAAGTATTTGCTAGATATGTTGGCACTAATCTGCAGGAACGGTTCCCCTATGAAGAAAATCTGGGTTCCCAAGAAGTGCCTTGAAAGTCTTCAGTGAATGTCCTCATGACACCACCTGTGAAGAATAGGAACCCCAGATCAAATTCTTCATATGGACCAAATTCTTCATATGGATCCAAGTCCTCATACGGACCAAATTCCTCACGTGGATCAAATTCCTCAAAAGGATCAAAGTCCTCATATGATTATCATCGTATAACAACTCTGCTTCGCAGGGTAGAGCTAAGGTCTATGAATATGTGAATTATTCTTCAAACCAATATGTTCATAAGTCCTCGAAGAATTTCTCTGCTTATTCATATGCTTACCCTAACCCCTCTTATGTGAAACGAAATGGTTTGGCTTCTATGCCACCATTCTCGTATGGTGCTCGCAGAGTGATGAACTCTTTGCCACCCCTTCAGATGTGGGTGGTGAAGAAAAATAACTAATCTCTTCTGCAGGGTCAGGTCTCCAGACGTGCCTTAACGTCTAAAGAATTTGCTGGGGACCTGACAAAATGCCTGAAAGGATGCAGGCTAATCATGATGAAATGAACTTTCATTTCACACGTCCTGATATTGCTTGTCTCGTTATCATCGATCGATGAAATTCATCTGATGAACTTGATATCATATTGTTCACTGATGAAGTATATGAGATTGTAAGTTGTACTAATTCATCTGCAGGATGATCAACCCAAAGCCACTGAGTGGGTTCTCGATAGTGGATGTACAAATCACATGACTGGTGACAAGAATCTATTGATGGATGCTCCTTATCACCGTCACATCTCAAGCATATCATCTTTTCTTTGACAAAGGCAAAAGTCGTATTGGGTCTTGGTAAGGTTGCGATCTCTAAGGATAAACACATGGACAAAGTCATGCTTGTTGAGTCCTTAGGATACAACCTCATGTCAGTCTCAATGCTTTGTGATCTTGATATGGTTGTTCTCTTTGGCAAGTATCGTTGTGTTGTGATTATGGAAGTCGACAATTCCAAAGTCTTCAAGGCTTTAGGAGAGGAGACTTGTATATTGTTGATTTCTCTACTGGACCACAACCATCCGTGTGTCTACTTGCAAAAGCTTCGTATATCGCTATGGCATCGATTTACTTGGTCACGCAGGCATGAGGAATTTGCACACGCTTGCAAAGAAGAAGCATGTCATTGGCATTGAAAATGTCAAATTCCTCAAGGATCACTTGTGCGGAGCCCGTGAAGTCGGAAAATGACCAAGGCCAAGCATCCAAATGAAGACTATCATGACCACTACTCGTCCTTCGAATTGCTTCACATGGACCTCTTTGGTCCCAATCATTACTCAAATTGTCGTTAATGATGCATCTCTATATGGCTTTGTTATTGTTGATGATTACTCGTTACACATGGGTACACATTGTTACTTACAAAAATCAAGTGCAGGAAGTCTTCAAACGATTTTCCTCGAGGGCTTCAACTAACTTTGGTGTGAAGATCAAACACATCAGAAGTGACAATGGAACCGAGTTCAAGAATTCCGGTCTTGATGCCTATCTTGATGAACTTGGTATTACTCATGAGTTATCTGCCCTTATACTCCTCAAAGAAATGGCGCCGTGGAGCGCAAGAACGTAACTCTTGTTGATATGGCTCGCACTATGCTTGATGAATACAAAACGCCTAGTCGCTTTTGGATTGATGCAATTGATAATCGTGCCACATCATCAATAGAGTATATCTTCACAAATTCTTCAAGAAGACTGCCTATGAACTCCTCACTGACAAGAAACCCAATGTAAGTTATTTCAAAGTCTTTGGTGCTAAATGCTGGATTAGAGATCCTCATCACAATTCTAAATTTGCACCGAAAGCACATGAAGGTTTTATGCTTGGTTACGAAGGACTTCAGACACCTACAGAGTCTTCAACATTGCTCTTCACAAGATTGTTGACATCAGATGTACGGTTCGATGAAACTAATGGCTCGCAAAGAGAGCACCTACCTTCATGTTAGATGAACCAGACCGAGGATTCTATCAAGTTCAAGGCAACCGAGGATGTCATTCCCTCAAGAATCTGTTGAAGAATTCATTCTCAGACGCCGAAGAACGCCGAAATGATGCACCAAGATAATGTCAAGACAATGGTGCCGAGGAAAATGATCAAATTCCTCGACGACAACCAGCTCATCCTCGCGTTGCAAAAGAAGTGCAAGTGGAGAAGATCATCGATGACATTGAAGCGCCAGTCCTCTCACACGCTCAAAAGCTTCACATTTATCTAACTTTTGTGGGCACTATGCTTTTGTCTCTATCACAGAGCCCACTAAGGTAGATGAAGCATTTCGAACCGGAGTGGATTCAGGCTAGGCAAGAAGAATTACATCAGTTCGAGCTCAACAATGTCTGGGAACCGTCAAACGTCCAGATCCTCGCAAGCATAATATCATTGGCACAAAGTGGATCTACCGCAACAAGCAAGATGAAAATGGTCTTGTGGTAAGGAATAAGGCACGACCGGTAGCTCAAGGCTACACACAGGTTGAAGGAATTGATTTCGATGAAATTTTTGCACCTGTTGCTAGACTTGAGGCTATTCGCATATTACTTGCTTATGCTAATCATCATGATATTATCTTAGATCAAATGGATGTGAAAAGTGTATTCCTCAATGGTAAGCGTGAGGAAGAAGTATATGTTGCTCACCCCCCAGGTTTTGAAGATCCACAGAATCCGGACAAGGTCTTCAGACTTAATAAGGCCCTCTATGGTCTCAAACAAGTTCCCACGGGCGTGGTATGATACATTGAAGGAATTCTTCGTGAAGAATGGCTTCACACCGGTTCACTCGACCCTACTCTCTTTACTAAATCTTATGATGGTGAACTGTTTGTGTGCCAAATATATGTTTATGATATTATCTTTGGTCAGATCGACCAACGTTATAGTGATGAATTTGCCTATATGATGAGTGAAGAATATCAAATGTCTATGATGGGAGAGTTGAAATTCTTCTTAGGTCTTCAAATTCACAACAGCAGAATGGCATATTCATATCTCAGAGAAATACCTCAAAGATGTTCTGAGGAAATTCGGCATGCAAGATTGCAAAGGCGTCAAAATTCCTATGCCCACAAATGGCCATCTATGCACTAATGAAAATGGTATTGACTTCGATCACAAGGTATACCGCTCCATGATTGGTTCTTTACTATAGTTATGTGCATCTAGGCCAGATATAATGCTTAGTGTTTGCATGTGTGCCCAATATGAAGCTGCACCGAAGGAATCACACCATAAGGCTGTGAAGCATATTCTTCGATATCTAGCTCACACACCAACACTAGGATTATGGTACCCCAAGGGCGCTGCTTTTGATCTCATTGGATATTCTGACTCTGACTATGCCGGTGATCGTGTGGACCGCAAGTCCACTTCTGGCACTTGTCATTTCCTCGGACGATCTTTGGTCTGTTGGTCCTCGAAGAAATGTAATCAAGCGTATCACCGCTTCATCGCGGAAGCTCAATACATTCTTCTTGGCTCTTGCTGTGCTCAATCGCTTTGGATGAAGCAAACACTCAAGGACTATGGAGTCAACGTGAAGAATGTGCCACTCCACTCCGACAATGAGAGTGCCATCAAGATTTCTCGTAACCCAGTTCAGCACTCGAAGACAAAGCACATTCAGATTCGTCATCATTTTCTTCGTGATCATGTGTTGAAGGGCGACATCTCCATCGAGCACGTGAAGACTGAAGAACAGCTAGCTGATATCTTCACTAAGCCCTTGGATGAGAAGAGATTTAGCAAGTTGCGGTGTGAGCTAAATATCTTAGAATCTTCGAATGTTCTTTGAAAGGACACACATCCTAACACTTATGCAAATTTGATGACTTAGATGTGCAACACATGAAGAAACGTTTTTCTTCAATCAATGAAGAATAACACTCTAAGTGTGAAGAAATTAATGAAGAATTTGATTCTCAGAACCCTACGACAATTGTACGCGGTGTCTGAACTCATCATTCTTATACGATGGGTCACGCCACCACCAAAGTTGAAAATCTTCAATTTGAGTTTTTTCCTCAGTTTTGAAATTCTTCAGTTTTTCTAATTCTTCAATTTTTCAAAATCTTCACTGGTTCCTTCGTTTTTCTTCATTGGCTATATATATATATATATATATATATATATATATATATATATATATATATATATGATTTTATGTACTCTAAAGAAATCACTTATAGTTATTTCTTCAAGCTGGTTTTTTGCTAAGTGAATGTGATCGGACCCTTCCCCCTCTATGCTATACTCAACCCAATCTATTCACAAATTCTTCATGTGCGTTCTATTTGAAACTCGTTCAAAATCTTCACTGTGTCCTGGTCAGTTGAAGAAATTGCGAACGGAACTTTAAAACTGATCTTATCCAGATTTTCGGTTTTGCCGCTCAAACCGCTCCGCATCCCATGATGCATTATTCTACTCACCCACGATCAGACACGATCTCCACTACACAAGACGTGGGTGACACATGTCGTGAGAAGGAGAATGGTCAGGCACGCTCGTCCTAAATCTTCGGGCGAACAGTTTTTCACTGCCTCTATGAATACCCCTCTCTCCATCCTCACTTCTTTTACCTCGCTCGACCTCTCTCTCCCGTTCGAGCTCCTCAAACCCTAGTGCCGCCGCTACTCCATCGTCGCCGGTGAGGAAGAGCTTCACTGCCTCGACCTCGTCGCCGTCGTACTCACGCCGACCGCGGGAATCTTCACTCCGCCACCGCCGTAGCTGTATTCCTCCGCCGAGTTAGGGCAAGGAAGATCTAACCTGATGAACTTCCCATCCGTTCTTCTCAGTTCGTCGTGTTCTTCATTTCGGGTAATTAAAAGTTACTTTTATTACTCTCCTTGATTCTCAAGCTTTCCTGAAAATCTTCAAAGGTGTTTATTCTTCAAATCTTCACACATATGAACACCACACACATCATATGATCTTGAACTGTTTTACTAAGCAATCATTTTCTTCAAGATTCCCTAATTGTGTGGATCTTCGATCTGTACAACTCGAACCTAAGACAAGAACGCTTAGTGAAATCCTTCAAGGCACATCCGGCCAAATTCCTCAAAACTTGTTCTTTTGAAAAACCTTCTCGTAACGCATATGACCTCTCCAAATTCCTCACACTGCATTCGCTCACAGTACTCATGTCTCTTCTTTGAATCACTAGGTTCTCATCAACTTAACTCATTTGCAGCGTTCATCGAAGAAAAACTGCATACTTCTTTAGAGAACTCAATTGTTCAAATTCCTCAATCAAGAATATGGCGTGACGGTAAGAAGCCACGTAAAGGAGGAAAGAAACCTGAGGTTATGACTGCTTTTGAGATCCCTGAGGAAATTTATGCTGACTATTGCACACCTGATGAAGCAAAATTTGGCAAAGAAAACAAAAATCAGTGCAAGGTGCACATTCAGAAGATTGAACGGAGATGGGCAAGGGAATGGAGGGACTACAGATATGTGACTCCAAAGTACATGAAGAAATTCGCCTCAATCCTCCATGCCCAAGAGCTCCATTGGCACCTGCCAAGTAGCTGATCCCACAAGCATCAAACGTGGTGAGGACTTTCCTGAAGAATGGGCTAAGCGCCAAGCTAAATTGGCAAGACAAGCCAAGGAGGCGGTGAAGAAATTCAATGAGGATTCTGCCATCGCTATCAAGCATCGAGGCCTCGGTCAAACCGAGGAAATCCATGCCAAAGAAGCCCGCTCATAAGCCAAGTGCTTCACCATCAGCCCTCACGGCCAAGTTCCTCGAAGCACCCTCAAGGCAAATTCCTCACACTGCTACAGCTCCACCAAAGTCCTCAATAGCTCCTTCAAAGTCCTCACTCATGTGCATCCGCTACATGTCAAAGGACTGTTGGTTTCTCGATTGCCTCCGTGTTTCAAAGAAGTTCCTCAAGAGCACCAATTTCATCATCCGCCCGACTCATGAAGACCAAAGCAACAATGGACGAGGTCCTCGCCAAGTCCGTAGAAGAAATAGGTTGCATTCCATGTGCCTTCCGATGATGAACTTGCGGAAATCATCGAGATCGCCAAGAAAGGGCCGCTAGAGCCAAAGGCACATCTGTACATCGCTGTTGGATCCGAGGAAAATCCTCGATTATATTGATCTCTGGCACAAGGATAAAAACACCCCTATGCCTGAATTTCATATGACTCCTGGACAAAGTCATATGCTGACCCATTTCATCTCTGTAGAGAAATGGAAGTTTCAAAAGGCAACAGAGATCAAGAAGGCTCAATACGTAAAGGAGAAGTTCCTCAAGAAAACGTTGTCAAAATGACACCGAGGAACTTCTCAAGGTCCAGATCGAAATTCAAGACCTCAAAGAAAACTTCGATTCTTGTTATGCTGATTGGCAAGGAGCCAAGGTCAGATTCGTCAATCTGACGAAGAAATTCACCAATGTTGGTGCCCCAACGCAACATGAAATTCCTCAGGCTGAAGCCTCAGCTCAGCCGACTGAAGAACATGCCAGCACCGCTGATGAAGTTCAGGTGGCTGATGAAAACGCTAGTTCCAGGGCTGATGATCCCATTCCAAATTACCGAAGAAATTACCAGGCATCCACTAGTGGTGCGCTCAAGAAAGCCCGAACAAGACAGGCAATCGCATCGATTGCGCTGAGGAAATTCAACCAGATTCCTCGGCTCCTCCGCGCCAACACCAACTCCAATTCCTCCATCCGCCTCTCGATGTGAAGAAAACCAAGGCTGCGAGCGAGCTCTTTGTGAAGAAAGCGGAAAGCATCGGTATGTCAAATTCTTCGCCGCGAAGAAAATGAAGCCAATGACCAGCTCATTCGAAAATCTAATTGATGTTGTTCCGATTTCCTCCATGCCATCAAAGGACCTTGTTCCTTTTGGAGAAGACTATGAGATCCCAATCGGATCTGATGAAGAACATCATTCTGCTGCTTCATCAGAGCAGATTGATGAAGAAATTGAAGTGGACGCAATCCCTTCAACCCCGGCCATTTCCTCACCTATGCCTCGGTTCACAGCTTGAAGAGGCTGGTGTTGAGGAAATTGAAGATGAAGATGTGGATATAGGGTGCACCACACTGTGATGAATGATGACTTTTGGGAAAGTCAAGATCCCAATACTCCTCTCTTCACCCCGCTCCAACAGATTCCTCAGTCCCCTGCACCAACAGTTCAAATGGACTCTGAAGAAACTCAACCCACTTGCTCTGTGCATGAAGAAATTCCAGCCACTAGTGTTGATGAACCTGCTGCTGCTGATCCTCAGATTGCACCTGTTGAGGAACAAGAAATCCCTCAGCCTGAAGAACCTGAGCTCGCGATTCCTGAGGTGGTGATGCAACTCACTGACACCCCTCTGCCCAAGCAAAAGAATCCGTTCTCAAGCAAACAAAAGTTCAAGGCTGAAGATTTCTTTGCCGAGCACGTATTCTTCACTAACTATAATCCATATGATTTTGCTCGCATAAGGAAGATGCGTTTCTGGACTGCCAGCCAAGCAAATTTCTATTCCTCAGTGCTCTTCAACAAAGACAAAGTCTTCGATCATGCTCATATTCCTCATGTGGACATGGAGTCTCTGCGAGGCTTTGAGCTAGTTCTCAGTGTTCTTCACGACGCAGGACTTCAATTTCTGCACTGATATTCGTGGATCGGAATGAAGAACTCATTCTTCAATTCTATGCAACGCTGCACATCACCGGAGACGCTAAAGACGTGAACTCATGGGTATTAGATCGATGTCCGAAAATACTCACTACAAGGCACCAAGAATCGAATTGCTTCGTGCTCTACCACTCGATCCTCCACTTGATGGTGCTCATTGTATCTACAACGAACCGTAACTTTCAAATCACTATATGCAAGTGTCGATGAAGCCTTTGAAGACAAGGCAGGCCCCAAGAACCAAATTCCTCGTCAAGGAATTATTGTATGTGCCTCGATCGCCTATCGGATTCTGACGAAGACAATGAGTCCCATCAAAGGCCACGACTCAAATGATGAAGAAGTCGTTGGCATCATGAAGAATATGCTTTTCAACATCATCCATGGCGTTCCCGTCAACTTCCATGATTTCTTCATGAGGACTCTGGCAAACATTGCTATGTCACCACTTGAAATTTGAAGCCTTATGCGCCTTGGATAATGAGATTCATCAGACAAGGTCTTCACTCAATTACAAGGTTGATACTCAACCACCGCAGCTACTTGCCCCAATTGAAGTCCTCAAACGGACATTTACCTCACCGATGACAAGGGCAAGGCTACTCGCTGTGATCGATGAAGGCATTCGGTCCATTGGATGGACAGTTTAAAGCAAGATCCTACTCCACCAATGATGACTCGCCACACATGACTCTGCCGCAAATACCTCGGTCAAGCAAAGTCCTCAAGCTATCGCACCTGTGGTGATGATCGATCGTGAGTTACTCCTCGCCTTCATCGGAAGGTTGATCGCAATCATAAATGGGTCAAGCGTCGGTTTGGTTCAATTCTTCACAACATGACCTCAACACACAATGCAGTGAAGAAAAACCACTACTACCTCCATGAAACCTTCAAACGCACTGGCTGTTCTTTCACATGTCTACAGTGCGGAAGAACTGACGTCAATGGGACTCAAGGAAGAATTTGACTGGTCTGCACCTCCTCCAAACAAATACAAGAAGGTCAAAGTTCCTTCCTTGGTGGTCAGCTCCTATTCTTCATCGTGCGACACTGATGAAAATGAATACTTGGACGACACCACGGCAGGTCCTACTACAACAACTGACCCCAACAACGCTGGCGCTCCTTCTTCAACTTGAAATTCTTCAGGAGCGTTAGTCCTCAGTTTCGATCCTTTTGGTCATTAGAGGGGATAAATTTGAGTTAGTCTTCAAGCGGGTCTATTTTATTGCCCATATACAACAATTTATTTTTGTTAAGTTACAACTCTCGTTCTTCTGAAAATTTTATTGTTTAGTGTGGTAATCTTTATCGAGATGGTGCTTTGTTAATTTTGTTGCACTATGCTCTGATTCTCTTGAGCTTCTTGAGCTCTGATACTCTTGATGCGTTATTTTGCATGCTTGTTCCTCATTAATGTTATCGCACGCATGCTGAATTACATCAAGCACCATATTTCATCATGCATTCAAAATTCTTCATATTATATGTCAAATGCGTGTATAAATTACAAGATATAGAGGGAGATCTCCATGATTCAACTCTTCAAATGTGCATTGCCTCAAAAGCAAATTCCTCACTATGCACATCTTCAGGGGGAGTTCTTCTATATCTTGAAATCAAATTCCTCATTATCAAGATTTACACTTCATATGTTTATCTCCGTTGAAAACTTAACCTATATTGTCATCAATCACCAAAAGGGGGAGATTGTAAGTGCATCTAGTGCCCTTAGTAATTTTGGTGTATTGAAGACTTATAGGTTAAGGAACTAATGCGCTTGTGAGTGTACACAGGTCTATAAGTCTATGAGGAGTTTGATATTTACAGAGAAAGTCGAATTTCTAAAATGAAGTTCTTCGATCAAGACTTTGATATTCTCAAGACTTTCTCAAGACTTTGAAAGTGAAGAAATTGGTGTGACCTTGAAGACTTGGTATTCATTTGAGGAACATGAAGCATGAAGACTTTTGTTTTCGTAGTTTCATTTTCTCTTTCTTGAGTCATAGGAAACACCGTCTTTGTTAAAGGGGTCGAGGAAATACTAAGGAAAAATTTCCATGTGATGCTCAACTGAAAATCCTACACCTACCAATCCCTTCAATGAAGCCTTTGAAATCTCATACAGTTCAGTCAATTTCTTCAAAGGATGTAGACGAAGTTCTTCCGTCGCCGAGGAATTTGTTCGACCGAGGAGTTAGGAATTCGCCAAAGGCGGATTGCCTACACAAGGAGGAACATGATAGCCCTGAGGAATTTGATATTCAAATTTCCGACTACTGCTGTGCTGCGCGCCAGCTGTCCCAAAATATCTTATCCACCTAACGGTCATATCATTGAAGGGCATTTATGTCTTATCATGTCGGGCTGCTCCCTAGGCTATAAATAGCCGCCCCCTACAACCACTAGCTAGTTGGCTGCTCCGAGAGAAACTTGACACTTGTCATTTGAGAACAACCCATCCTCTGAGGACTTTGAGCGAAAATCATCGAGTGAGGAAAAACCCAAAAACCAAACCCCTACAAACCCAAAGTGATTGAGCATCACTAAAGAGATTGATCCTGCGTGGATCCGACGCTTGTTACCTTTGAAGACTGTGCTTCTTCCAGACGGTTAGGCTTCATGGTCTAGAGCATCCAAGAGGAATTGTGGATCGCCGAGTGACCAAGTCTGTGAAGGTTTGGAAGTTGCCTGAAGACTTGCCACGAGTGATTGGACGAGGTCTGTGTGACCTTAGTTCAAGGAGAATACGGTGAGGACTTGGTGTCCTGAGCTGCGTGCTCAGCCGATCGGGTGTCTGGGACTGTGTGTCCTCGAGTTTAAATACTCACCGCTCCAACCAGACGCATAACCGAGACAAAGCAGCTTGAACTGGTCTACCAATCATTGTCTTCACCAACCTAATCGGTTCTATTTCCTCAACCCTTTCATTTCCTCATTATCGTGTTGAGTGTTTGTTCATATCTGTGTTTGAAGACTTTGATCAAGACTTTCTCAATTTCCTCGGTTCAATTTCTTCACTGCTTTGTCTTCATCTTGTGTTATCTTGTGATTACGCTTTCTGTACTCTGTGCTAGTCTTCATTTCATCATGATGACCATGCGTGTATTCTGTTATGCTTACTTCTGAGTACTTATTCCGCTGCTAATAGTTCTTCGTTAAGGAATTTCCTCACCGGCAAATTCCTCAGTGAAGAATTCATAAAAATCGCCTATTCACCCCCCCTCTAGTCGACATAACGCACTTTCAGTGATGAAAACTAGCTTGATGATATTCCCATGTGTCCTCGGGAGCGCTTTTCCTTATAAGAGTTTGTTCCGGCTTGTCCTTTGCTACAAAAAGGATTGGGCCAGCTTGCTGCTTTTCATTTACTTTTGTTATTTGTTGCCCGTTACAATTTATCTTGTCACAAAACTATCTGTTACAACTTATTTCAGTACTTGCAGAGAATACCTTGCTGAAAACCGCTTATCATTTCCTTCTGCTCCTCGTTGGGTTCAACACTCTTACTTATCGAAAGGACTACGATAGATCCCCTATACTTGTGGGTAATCAAGACTCTTTTCTGGCACCGTTTCCGGGGAGTGAAGAGCTTTTCGTAGGTGGAATTTGGTAAGGAAAAATTTATATAGTGTGCTGAAATTTACTGTCACTTGTTACTATGGAAAGTAATCCTTTGAGGGGCTTGTTCGGGGTATCTTCACCTGTCCAAGAGAGCAAAGAGTTGCTCCTCAACCTCTGAACCTATTGAAGATGAAACTCCTTTTGAATTTCCTTCGGTATGATGGAAAAACTGTTGGCTAATCCTTTTTACAGGAGATGGAACAAAGCATCCCGATGAGCACTTAATATATGTGGATGAAGTTTGTGGATTATTTAAGCTTGCAGGTATACCCGATGATGTTGCTAAGAAGAAGGTCTTCCCTTTATCTTTGAAGGGAGACGCATTGACATGGTATAGGCTATGTGATGATACGAGATCATGGAACTATAAGAGATTGAAATTGGAATTTCATCAAAAGTATTACCCTATGCATCTTGTTCATCGTGATCACAATTATATATATAATTTCTGGCCTCGCGAAGGAGAAAGAATCGCTCAAGCTTGGGGGAGGCTTAAATCAATGTTATATTCATGCCCCAATAATGGGCTCTCAAGAGTGACAATTATTCAAAAAAATTATGCTCGGCTTTCTGAAAACAATCGCACCATGCTCGATACTTCTTGTGCTGGCTCTTTTATGATGAAGACTATTGAATTTAGATGGGATTTATTGGATAGAATTAAATGCAACTCTGAAGATTGGGATCTCGACGAAGGTAAGGAGTCAGGTATGACACGTAAGTTTGATTGTGTTAAATCTTTTATGGATACCGATATTTTCCGTAAGTTTAGCATTAAATATGGACTTGACTCTGAGATAGTAGCTTCTTTCTGTGAATCTTTTGCTACTTATGTTGATCACCCTAAGGAGAAGTGGTTTAAATATCATCCTCCCATAGAAGTAAAAGTAGTTGCACCTATTAAAGATGAAGAAAAGACTGTCACTTATAATGATCCTATTGTTCCTACTGCTTACGTTGAGAAACCACCTTTCCCTGTTAGAATAAAGGATCATGCTAAAGCTTCAACTGTGGTTCGTAAAATCAATATTAGAACTTATACGCCTCCTGAACAAGTTAAAGTAGAACCTAATATTGCTATTGTTAAAGAGCTCTTGTCTGATAATATTGATGGGCATGTTATTCAGTTCAACGATGAAACCGCTAGAATTGCTAAACCTTGTGCTAAAGATAAACATAGACCTGTGGTAGGCGTGCCTGTAATTTTTGTTAAAATAGGAGATCATTGTTATCATGGCTTGTGTGATATGGGTGCTAGCGCTAGTGTTATACCTTATGACTTGTATAAAGAAATCAAGCATGAAATTGCACCTACTGAGTTAGAAGAGATTGATGTCACAATTAAACTTGCCAATAGAGATACTATTTCACCAGTGGGAATTGTTAGAGATGTTGAAGTCTTGTGTGGGAAAATTAAATATCCCGCTGATTTTCTTGTTCTCGCCTCCACAAGATAGCTTTTGCCCCATTATATTTGGTAGACCCTTCTTGAACACTTTGTTAATGCTAGGATAGATCATGAAAAGAATGTTGTTACTATTGGCTTGGACGATATGGTTCATGAGTTTAATTTCTCTAAATTTAGTAAACAACATCGTGAGGAAGAATTGCCTAGTAAGGATGAGATTATTGGTCTTTCTTCTATTGTCGTACCTCCTAGTGATCCTTTAGAACACTATTTGCTAGACCATGAAAATGATACGTTCATGAATGAAAGAAGGGAAATAGATGAAGTATTCTTTAAACAGGAACCTATTCTGAAACACAATTTGTCTGTTGAAATCTTAGGGGATCCTCCTCCACCCAAGGGTGATCCCATGTTTGAGCTTAAACTAAATATGCTTATCTTGATGAAAAGAAGATATATCCTATTATTATTAGTGCTAACCTTTCAGAGCATGAAGAAGAAAGATTATTGAAAACTCTGAAGAAGCACCGTGCTGCTATTGGATATACTCTTGATGATCTTAAGGGCATCAGTCCCACTCTATGTCAACATAAAATAAATTTGGAAGCAGATGCCAAACCAGTTCGTGATCCTCAAAGACGTTTGAATCCTAAAATGAAAGAAGTGGTAAGAAAAGAAATACTCAAGCTTCTGGAGGCAGGTATAATTTATCCCGTTGCTGATAGTCAATGGGTGAGTCATGTCCATTGTGTCCCAAATAAGGGAGGTATTATTGTTGTTCCTAACGATAAAGATGAATTGATTCCGCAAAGAATAATCACAGGTTATAGGATGGTAATTGATTTCCGCAAATTGAATAAGGCTACTAAGAAAGATCATTACCCCTTACCTTTTATTGATCAAATGCTAGAAAGATTATGCAAACATACACATTATTGCTTTCTAGATGGTTATTTTGGTTTCTCGCAAATACACCGTGTCGACTAAAGATCAATCAAAGACTACTTTTACATGCCCTTTTGGTACTTTTGCTTATAGACGTATGCCTTTTGGTTTATGTAATGCACCTGCTACCTTTCAAAGATGCATGATGGCTATATTCTTTGACTTTTGTGAAAAGATTTTTGAGGTTTTCATGGACGAATTTTCCGTCTATGGTTCCTCTTTTGATGATTGCTTGAGCAATCTTGATCGAGTTTTGCAGAGATGTGAAGAAATTAATCTTGTCTTGAATTGGGAAAAGTGCCACTTTATGGTTAATGCAGGTATTGTCTTGGGGCATAAAGTTTCAAGAGGTATTGAAGTTGATAAAGCCAAGGTTGATGCTATTGAAAAGATGCCATGTCCCAAGGACATCAAAGGTCTGAAGTTTCCTTGGTCACGCCGGATTTTATAGGAGGTTCATTAAGGACTTCTCAAAAATTTCCCGGCCTCTGACTAATTTATTACAAAAAGATATACCATTTGTCTTTGATAATGATTGTGTAGAAGCATTAGTCTCTGCACCTGTTGTTCAGCCACCTGATTGGAATTTACCCTTTGTAATTATGTGTGATGCTAGTGATTATGCTGTAGGTGCTGTTCTAGGGCAAAGAGTTGATAAGAAATTAAATGTTATCCATTATGCTAGTAAGACTCTAGACAATGCTCAAAGAAATTATGCTACTACTGAAAAAGAGCTTTTAGCAGTTGTATTTGCTTGTGATAAGTTCAGACCTTATATTGTTGATTCTAAAGTAGCTATTCACACCGATGATGCCGCTATTAAATATCTTATGGAAAAGAAAGATGCTAAACCTAGACTTATTAGATGGGTTCTCTTGCTACAAGAATTTGATTTGCATATTTTTGATAGAAAAGGAGCCGAGAACCCCGCTATGCATAACTTGTCTAGGTTAGAGAATGTTCTTGATGACCCACTACCCATTGATGATAGCTTTCCTGATGAACAATTAAATGTTATAAGTACTTCTCGTAGTACTCCTTGGTATGCTGATTATGCTAATTATATTGTTGCTAAATTTATAGCACCTAGTTTCACATACCAACAAAAGAAAAAGTTCTTCTATGATTTGAGACATTACTTTTGGGATGACCCACATCTTTATAAAGAAGGAATAGATGGTGTTATTATATGTTGTGTACCTGAGCATGAACAGGAACCCATCCTACGCAAGTGTCACTCCGAAGCTTATGGAGGACACCACGCTGGAGATAGAACTGCACATAAGGTATTGCAAGCCAGTTTTTATTGGCCTACTCTCTTCAAGGATGCCCGTAAGTTTGTCTTGTCATGTGATGAATGACAAAGAATTGTTAATATTAGTAGACGTCAAGAAATGCCTACGAATTATTCACTTTTTATTGAACCATTTGATGTTTGGGGCTTTGATTATATGGGACCTTTTCGTGCCTCTAATGGATACACACATATTTTAGTTGCTGTTGATTACGTTACTAAGTGGGTAGAAGCTATTCCAACTAGTAGTGCTGATCATAACACTTCTATTAAAATGCTTAAGGAAGTTATTTTTCCAAGGTTTGGAGTCCCTAGATATTTAATGACTGATGGTGGTTCACACTTTATTCATGGTGCTTTCCGTAAAATGCTTGCTAAGTATGACGTTAATCATAGAATTGCATCTCCTTATCACCCACAGTCTAGTGGTCAAGTAGAATTGAGCAACAGAGAGCTCAAATTAATTTTGCAAAAGACTTTCAATAGGTCTAGAAAGAATTGGTCTAAGAAACTTGATGATGCATTATGGGCCTATAGAACTGCATATAAAATTCCTATGGGAATGTCTCCGTATAAAATGGTTTATGGAAAAGCATGTCACTTACCTCTCGAACTAGAACATAAGGCTTATTGGGCTATTAAAGAGCTCAACTATGATTTCAAACTTGCTGGTGAGAAGAGGTTATTTGATATTAGCTCACTTGATGAATGGAGAACCCAAGCTTATGAAAATGCCAAGTTGTTTAAAGAAAAAGTTAAAAGATGGCATGACAAAAGGATACAAAAGCGTGAGTTTAACGTAGGTGATTATGTATTGCTATACAACTCTCGGTTAAGATTTTTTGCAGGAAAACTTCTCTCTAAATGGGAAGGCCCCTACGTTATCGAGGAGGTCTATCGCTCCAAAGGCTATAAAATCAACAACTTCAAGGCACAAATCCAAGGTGGTAAACGGTCAAAGAATTAAACACTACATCTCAGGTAATCCCATAAATGTTGAAACCAATATTATTGAAACCGTAACCCCGGAGGAATACACAAGGGACACTTTGTAGACCATTTCAGACTCCGAAAAGGAATAGGTATGTGGTACGGTAAGTAAACCGACTCCAAAACAATTTTTAAGGCAATATTTCTCAGTTTTGGAATACTTAGAAAAATAGAAAAATAAGTGGCAGTCCGGGAAGGACACGAGGGCCCCACGAGGGTGGTGGGCGCGCCCCCTACCTCGTGAGCACCTCGTGTGCCTTCCGGACTCCGTTTTCTTGCACGTTACGTATTTTGGTCGATAAAAAATTCACTATATATACTCCCGAAGGTTTTGACTCCCGTATCATGCAAATATCCTCTGTTCTTGTTTCGAGCTGCTCTCTGTCAAGGTTGTCAAGGCCAGGCATCATGTCGTCCCCTTCCTCCAATAACGGTGACAAAGATGCCTGGCTAATGAAGATAGAGCTGAAGAGGGAAGAACCCATGGAAATCAACAAGGATGAAGGGATCAAGAAGGCCACGGAGAACCAAGCTCCGGCAGCGGAAGACATCCTTCAACTTGATCACAATTTTCTTACCCCAACTGAGATTGAAGCTTTCAAGATGATTGAGTTAGCTCGTATTCAAAACAAGTATCTCACAAGTGAAAATATTTTGTTGAAGGAGCATATCGTTGCACTCAAGGGCATTATCCGCAAGTTGGAGGACCTCTTACGATCTATGTGCGACTATCCATCAACACCCTCTTCACCAACAAAGAAGGAGACATAATCACATGGGTATGGGCACTCCCCTTGGCAACTGCCAAGCTTGGGGGAGGTGCCCCGGTATCGTATCACCATCACAACTCCTATCTTTACCGTTTTTCTTAGTTCGATCCTATTAGTAGTATCTTGATCTAGTAGAATAAAGTTTATGGCATGATCTAGTTTTGAGTTTTGCTTTATGATCTCTCTATGTAATCGAGTCCGTGAGCTACATAATAAAGATTAGTGTTGAGTCAAGGGCTTGATTATCTTGCTATGATCTTGGGTGAATAAAAGAAAAGAATAAAGAGAAACAAAGAGCTCATATTGATCTTATTGAGAGTAATGACTTCACATAGAAAGAGTATGATGGTTAAAAGTTGTTGGGAGTTGGCAGACATAGCTTTGGTCATCGTTGCAATTAATAGGAAGTAATAAGGAAAGAGAGGTTTCACATATAGATATATTATCATTGACATCTTTTATGATTGGGAGCACTCATTAAAATATGACATGCTAAAGAGTTGGTGTTGGACAAGGAAGACAACTTAATGAGTTATGTTTTCTTATATCCGAGATAAAGTATGTTGAGATGGATCCTCTAACATGTTGAGCTTGCCTTTCCCCCTCATGCTAGCCAAATTCTCAGCACCAAGTAGAGATACTACTTGTGCTTCCAAATACCCTTAAACCAGTTTTGCCATGAGAGTCCACCATACCTACCTATGGATTGAGTAAGACCCTTCAAGTTGTCATCGGTGCAAAGCAATAAAAATTGCTCTAAATATGTATGATTGATTGGTGTGGGAGAAATAAGCTTTATACGATCTTGTGATGTGAAAGTAATAAAAGCGACGGACTGCATAATAAAGGTTCATATCACAAGGGGCAATATAAAGTGACGTTCTTTCGCATTGAGATTTTATGCATCCAACCATAAAAGCGCATGGCAACCTCTTCTTCCCTCTGCGAAGGGCCTATCTATTATTATCTTCTACCTTATGCAAGAGTCATGGTGATCTTCACCTTTCCTTTTTCATTTTATCCTTTGGCAAGCCTAGCATGTTGGAAAGAACATGATATATATATATATATATATATATCTAATTGGATGTAGGGGAGTGTCGGTGTACAAAAAGAGGGGTACACTTTTTGTACCCCTATAACTGTGCACGGGCAGTCTGAGCCGCGGGCACCACCGCACTGAGCAAGACAAGGGAGGTGAGCCAAGGTAAGGCCGAAGCTCAAAATGAGCAGAACGACGCCAAGACCAAGACCACAAAGAGCAAAGGGGACGAAGCGGACTCCCCTGGCAAGATCCTTGCCGAGAGGCGGTTTTAGCAAACCCGGCAAGACCCTTGCCGTGGCAGCTCGCCCCACACCGACGGAGCGAATCACCCTTGAGTCCACTGCCCCCATGGGGCAAGGATTCGGGAGACATCCCCGTGGTGGCATGCAGATCTTTGTGAAGACAATCAAGATCAGATACACACTATAGAAGATGATGACCCTTGGCGGGATCCCAGCCAAGGAGGACCACAAGGCCCCCCGGCAAGAGACTTGCCGGGATGACAACAGGCGCCACGGCAAGACCCTTACCGGGGCTACGGCGAGGCCCTTGCTAAGAACACCCGTAGGGCCACCATCAGGCCCACGCCAATCAAACCTACACTACCGTTCGCATGCAGCTGCCGACCCAACCAGTTGGGCAGGCACCTGCGTGGCGGCAAGCGGATCTTCGTGGAGACCCACCACTGCGCCACCTCAGCTGCCGCCGCCTACATGGCACCGCTGGCACCGTTGGCTGTGCGGCGTGTCGACACGAAAGGGAGCGGCGACGGACGAGACAGGGCTCTCCCCCGTCCCCGATAAAGCAAGGACACCTAAGCAAGACGCATTAAAGGCTCCTTGTCGTGTAATGCGAGGGATAAACTCGCATCATTGTACCCTTTCCACCTCCTGTGTGCCACTATGGCAACCCCTTTCACTATAAAAGGAGGCCCAAGGCGACCAGGAGGAGGATTCGGCTTTTTCGAGCTCCTCATGCCCCATTGCTAGTTCAAGAACACAGATAAACAAACCACCAAAGCAGGAGTAGGGTTTTACGCATCCTCGCGGCCCGAACCTGGATAAGGAAACCGTGTGCTATCTGCTTGATCCGCTCTTCTCACGACCCCGCGCCCCGCGACCGTAGTAGGGATTCTTGTGATCCCATAGGTGTCGTTCCCACCGACATCTTTGGCGCGCCAGGTAGGGGGGCGCAGTTGTGAGAATCGGCTCTAGCAGTTATTTCGACGCTTCTTCATCGTCATGGCGCCCAAGAAGAAGATGACGGTGGCGGTTGGCCCGTCGGAAGCCGGACCTCCCGTCCCGACGCGGGCAAGCAGCGGACCGGTCGCAGAAAGGACCCAGGGCGCCGTTCGCGAACACCAACACCGTCCCAACAGCCGAAGTTTGGGAGGCGGCGATGTTCGTGCGCCTGGTAAAGGGCCGCACGCCGCCAAATCCAAAGACAGAGCCAGGTCCTCCGCGGGTGGCGCGGGGCCTTCCAAGATCGCTGCCACCCTGCCCGAAGGCGACGCGAGGGCTTCCAAGACTCCCACGCCGGCGCCGACGGCGCGCTCCTCTCAAGCGGTGCGCGACGAACGACGCAATCACGCCGAGGACCCCGGGCGTCGCCGTGGAAAGAGCCCCGAGCGCCACTCCCGGGATTTAGAAGACCTGCCCGCACGCCGAGGCGCTGGTGAAGATGGCATGCGACCGCGGGGTCGTGATAGAGCTCCTTCTGACATGGTCAAGTCGGCGCTGCCGCGATCCGTGCAGGTTTCGCTGCCACCAACACCAGCCAAGCCTGGCGCGCAGTTGCTCCTCGATTTTCCTCCCACTACGGGGAAACTCGACGAATGGAGAGCCACTATCCGAAGCCTTGTTGAGGTGGCCAACAAAGACGAACCGAGTCCGGTGGAGCCCCCGAGTCGACGCTCCGACGGAGTCCCACGCACAAGTGGCAGGAAAGCCGGCGGCATCGCGACCACGGTGCACTCGCCTCCTCCTCGCCCGGTACCACGGACGCCAACCCGTCGCGACGTTACGGGCGACGAAATCTCCATAGTATCGTCCGACCCGCGGGCCCACTGTGACCAGCGCCAAGTTCTTCGGGAACGAGAACATGAAGACGCTCGAACCACTATCGAGCGTCGGCGTGGAGCGAGCCACCAATCGAGACAGCGGCAGGGCTGCCGTGAGTTCTGGAGGCCTACCTTACGAGGTAGGCTGTCCGCTTTACCCATGAGCTGCGGCAGTTCCAAAGGGCCCACTCACCGCACCTTCAAACCCGACGTGGGCGAAAAGTACAGCGGCAAGACTCCACCCGTCCGAAGTTCCTCGGCATCTACACCATCGCGATGCAAGCTACCGGAGCCCGCGACGATAAGGTGCTTATGTAATTACTTTCCGCTGGCTCTTAAACCCAACACCATGTCATGGTTGATGCACTTGCCGGTAGACTCTATTTCCTCTGGTCGGATTTGTGCCATGAGTTCGTGGGCGCTTTTCTTGGAGGCCACCAAGCCCATGGCCAAGTAAGCGACCTGCACGTCATTCCCGTAAGGGAAGCGAGAGTCTCCGCAAGTATATACTGAGGTTCAGCGGATACAAGATAATATCCCCGATGTTCACCACTGCCGCCATCATCGCTGCGTTCCATCAGAATGTGCGTAACCGCAAGATGCGCGAAGAGCTGGCAATGAACAAGGTGAAAGATGTAGCAGAACTCTATGTTCTTGCTGACAAATGTGCCCGAGCTGAAGAGGGAAGGAAGTAACCCGGCGAAGATGCCGGCGTGGAAACCGACTCCTCAGATGAGGATATTGCCGCCCCGATGAAGAAAGGCCGGCGCCGCAACAGGAAGCACAAAGGTAAAGCCGTGCTTGCCGTCGAGGGATCTGATGACGCCGGCTCCACCAAGAAAACCAAGGCAGATGACCCCGGCAAGGAAGTTGCCGGATGTGTCGCCTGCCGGGCCTTGGCGGCTGCCGAGAAGCCAGGAAACTCCGACAAGCGATACTGCAAGATCCATCGCACCAAAGGCCATGCTCTCCAAGACTGCCGACAAGTTGAGCTCCTCGCTGAGAAGCAGAGGGCTGAGTATGAGAGGCGGGACAAGGAGAAGGGCCCAAACGGTCTTGAGGGTCCAAGAAGAAGCGTGACGGCCAAAGCGGCTGCCGCGGCAAGGATAAACAACAGGAGAGGCCGCCTGGGCCGTGATGTAAAGCCATAAGACGACGATCACGAAGAGGACGCATTTAATCCGCGACCAAGAGTTTCGTAAAGCTACATAGGCCATGTGCGTCGATGGCGGCGCCTCGCTGCATACTTCTTACCGCTGGCTTAAGCGATTGGCGCGAGATTACAGCCGCAGAGCCGTCGTTTGATGCCC
Source organism: Aegilops bicornis (assembly GCA_021605145.1). Classification (NCBI taxonomy): domain Eukaryota; kingdom Viridiplantae; phylum Streptophyta; class Magnoliopsida; order Poales; family Poaceae; genus Aegilops; species Aegilops bicornis. The sequence goes on from CM038671.1 coordinate 542,189,976, forward strand.
AAAGGTCATTGAAGTGGTCCAAAGACACCTATCATTTTTTACACCGAGGATCACCCGATCGCACTATCAAGCGGTCGGTGCTTGCCATTGTTGGTTTCACCAACAATACGCAACCTCAAGGTGACGAAGATGCTAGTCGATGGCGGGCTGGTCTGAACTTGATCTCGCCTGCCGTGATCGAGAAACCGCAGATTCCCTGATAGAGACCTCGAAGAGACGGGCACGCTTCGTGGGGTCAACCCAGAAGAAGCCAACCTAAGGGAAAGGTCACGCTGCGTGACTTTTGTAAGCGACCTCAACTACGGGGACGGAGAGGATGCGTGTTTGATGTTGCCAAGATCCCCTTGCCCTACAACGGGATCCTTGGCCGCCCAAATACCCAAGTTCATGGCGGCGTCACCACGCCTACAACACCCACGAAGATGCCAGACCTGTGACGATCATCACCATCCCTCCGATAAGAAAGATGCACCGATTTATACCGACCAACTATACCCAAAGAAGCGCTTGCAGCAGCTGCCGCCACTAGGGCACTTGCTCCTGCCGCTGGGACCCCGGGAGGGAAGAAGAAGAAGAAGACCGGTGAGACCTCGGACACCCACTCCAGCAAGCGCACCTCTTCGGAGTGTAGCGCTGCCGTCGAGGACGTGCCAGAGAGCTCCACCGGCGGAAACAAGAAGCCCAGGGCCATACCGCCGGGAACCAAGAAGGTTTCTGTCAATGAGGATGGCACGGGAGGAGCTTTTACCATAAGCTCCACCCTTGACGACAAATAGGAAGATGTGCTCGTCACCTTCCTGCGGGCGGATGTCGATGTGTTTGCATGGCAAGCTTCCGACATCCCCGGTGTTCCCAGGGAGGTGATTGAGCACCACCTTGCCGTTTGCCCTCATGCGCGGCCCGTCAAGCAGAAGGTCAGAAAGCAAGCTTTGGAACGACAAGAGTTCATCACGAAGAGATCCGAAACCGGAAGCGGCGGGTTTGGTAAGAGGAGTGCTCCATCCAACGTGGTTGGCCAATCCGGTCGAAAAGCGCCAAGGCAAATGGGAAGTGGAGACCGTGTATTGATTACACGTATATCAATAAGGCTTTCCCTAAAGACCCTTCCGTTGCCGCGCGCATCGACTGATTGTTGACTCCACGGTGGGTGTGATCTGTTGTCATTCCTTGACGCCTACTCCGGCTACCACCAGATCTTCATGACAAGAGAAGACGAAAGAAAACAGCATTCATCACCCCATGCAGTGCGTATTGTTTCATGCGGATGCCTTCGGGTTGAAGAGTGCTGGTTCGACGCTTGCAAGGGCGGTCCAGATTGATTTTGAACCCCAGCTCCATAGAAATATGGAAGCTTATATGGATGACATAGTGGTCAAAACCAAGGACAGGGCAACCCTTATACCAGATTTGCAAGAAACATTTGCAAACCTGCGCAAGATCAATCTCAAGCTAAACCCTGAGAAGTGCGTCTTTGGCGTCCCGTCCGCAAGCTTCGGTTCTTGGTGTCACTGGCGTGGGATAGAGCCCAATCCGGAGAAAATCAAAGCTATAGAGCAGATTTAAGCACCCAAGCGAATCAAGGATGTGCGTCGGCTTGCTGGTTGCGTCGCCGCCATGGGCAGGTTCATTTCCAGGTCTGCCGAGCGCGCCCTTCCCTTTTTCAAGATCCTGAAAAAGGCGGGGCCGATGGAGTGGACGCCAGAAGCCGAAGCAGCATTGCAAGGTTTGAAGAAGTACCTCTCCTCCGCGCCAATACTAGTTGCGCCTAGGCCACAGGAGCCGTTGCTGCTATACCTGGCAGCCACGGACCAGGTGGTCAGCGCCGCACTAGTGGCGCAAAGAGAGGTTGACGATGAGGTAATGGCAGCGGCAGAGCCCGACACCACCAATGCAGAGACGACACAGCAAGTTGAACTGCCGCCGAAGAAGAAAATGATGCAGCACCCGGTCTACTTTGTTAGTTCCCTCCTGCAGGGGGCTAGATCAAGGTACTCCGGCGTGCAGAAACTGCTCTTCGGCCTTCTTATGGCCTCGAGGAAGCTGCGTCACTACTTCCAGGCACATGAGATCACTATCATCACTCGCCTCCCTCTGCAACGGATATTGCACAATCCGGATGCAACAGGAAGAATAGTGGAATGGGCACTGGAGCTGTCCAGCTTTGGCCTCAAGTTTGAAAGTACTTCGACGATTCAGAGCCGAGTCCTAGCGGAGTTCATTGCAGAATGGACCGTAACGCCTGACGAAGAAGCCCAAGAGACCGCTCTCCCGGCAAGGAGGCAAGTTGTGATTGGATCATGTACTTTGATGGAGCTTTCTCCTTACAAAGGCGCTGGGCTGGCGTCGCTTGTCGCGCCCACCGGAGAGCACCTCAAATGCGTGATCCGGATGCACTTCCCCTGGAGGTGTCAACAAACAATACAGCAGAGTCTGAAGGGCTGCTTGCCGGTCTTATGATCGCGGCGGACCTCGGAATCAAGAAACTCATCGTCAGGGGAGACTCGCAGCTTGTTGTCAAGCAAGTCAACAAGGATTACCAGAGCCCGTTGATGAAGGCCTACGTCGATGAAGTGAGAAAGTTGGAAGAGCGTTTTGACGGTATACAGGCTGAACACGTTCCCCGAGCGGAGAACGATATCGCTGATTACCTGTCAAAACGCGCTGCCCTCAAACTACCTGCGGAACCAGGTACCTTTGTGCTTCAGCTAACTCAGCCATCCGTTGATCCATCAACAGAGCAGAATAAGAGGAGGAAATCAGGGCCCGGCAAGTACTTTCCCACAGAGCTCCCCGAAGCCACCGGCAAGGATGTTGCCGGGGATACTGAGCCCGCCACGGGACGACTGGCTCCGGCGGAGCGTCAAGCTCTTGTCGTCGAGACAGCCGCTCCTATAGCGGAGGAAACACCTTTAGTCCTCGCCGTCGAGCCCCAGGCTCCAGCGTGGGCACAGCATACCGTCCAATTCCTCCAAACAGGGGAACTTCCTGAGGAGCAGGAAGAAGCGGAAAAATTAGCCCGTCGCTCTACCATGTACCAGTTCGTCGATGACATCCTATACAGAAAGAGGCCGAACGGTGTGAAATTGAAGTGTATCCCTCGAGAGGAAGGACTGGAGCTGTTGGCGGAGATACACGGAGGCATATGTGGATCCCACATTGGGTCAAGGGCCCTTACCGGCAAGGCATTTCAGCAAGGCTTCTTCTGGCCCACCGCCCTCCAGGATGCGACGACACTAGTCACCGTGTGTGAAGCGTGTCGGCCCATTCAAAGAAGCTTCATCACCAGCTCAAGCCCTTCAAACCATTCCTCTCTCCTGGCCCTTCTCGGTCCGGGGCTCGACATATCGGGCCCTTTCCCCCAGCTGTCGGGGCTTTGAGTACTTGTACATTGCAATCGACAAGTTCACAAAGTGGCCGGAGGTGGAGGCAAAGTGAGGAAGGTCACAGCTCGATCAACCGTCAAGTTCTTCAAGGGACTAGTGTGCCGCTTTGGCGCACTCCAACAGGTTATCACCGACAACGGCACACAGTTCACAAGCCGCACCTTCATGCAATATACCCAAGACCTCGGCAAAGAAAGTCTGCTTCGCCTGCTGCTCACCCGCCAAGAAATGGTCAAGCTGAGAGGGCAAATGCTGAAGTATCTTCGAGGCTTAAGGACCAAGACCTTTGACAGCTGCACAAGAGTGGAAGGCGCTGGATTGATGAGTTGCCGGTGATTCTTTGGTCGATCAGACGACGCCAAATCGAGCCACCGCCGCACACCTTGCCCTAGTATACGGGTAGAAGCAGTTCTCCCATCGAACTCATATACGGGTCACCTCGAGTGCTCGCTTATGACGAAGCTTGAGCAAGAGCAATCACAGCAACATGACGCAATGCTCCTTGAGGAAGATCGTCTTCGGGCGGTGAAAGCAGACATGCTACCAAGAAGCCTTGCGCCGCTACCATAGCCGCAAGGTTCATGCCCGAAGCCTTGAGGAAGGCGACCTTGTCCTTCGCTGCCTCAATCGCCAAGAATTCCAACAAGTTGACGCCAAAGTGGGAAGGCCCTTATCGGGTAATACGAGTCACCGTGCCCGCGCAGTCTGCTGAGACCGAAGATGCCGTTCCGGTGAGTAACTCCTGGAACATTGAGCATCTTCGCAAGTTTTACCCGTGAGGCGCGGCTTGCCGTGCCCCCCGACAAGCCACCTTTTGTACATGCATTGCCGATGATGCATGTAACCCTTTTTACAAAGCCGGTAGCAGACCACGAGCATAAATAAATGAAGCGTTGTCGCCTAAGTTATAGCATGCATGCTAGGTCGAGTCTCGCCCTTGGTTAGGGTTGATAGTGCTTAGCGGCGACTAACCCCTAGCTTAGAGGTCGAGTGTGCGTCTCTTTGCCGTTCTTTTGTCTTCTTTGGTTCGCAGGACTCACGATATCCTTGCCGGATCACTTGAGGACGAAAAGAGAAGAGGGACAGACCGCATCTAGACCCCTGAAGCCAAGATTGCCGGGGCCTGCAAGTGCAAGATTCACCCACGGCAAACCAGAGTTGCCGGGGCTACAGCCTTCAGATAAGTTCTTCATCCCTTATCATGCATTCCCTTATGGATCGAGGTATGTGAAACCTCGTTTTTTCCCAAAGCTACCGTGCTCCCCTAAAACTCTAGGCCCTAGGGCTCGTTCCTGGGGCCAGGTTTGGTCGTAGTCGCGACAGCAAAAGGATGAAACGAGGAGCCTGAACCCACCTCATCCCTGCCTCCGCCAAAAGCATGAGAAAGGTCGAGTGAAGTGGGAAGACATGTGGCGACCGATTCTCCGGGTGTTAATCCCAAAAAATGGCCCTTGTGCTTACCAGCCCCAGGATAACTGTTAGCTGATAAGGCACTAGCTTGATACAGAAAATCCAAGCAAAATACAATATATGTAGTACAAGACCATTCTGGCCTGTGAGTACAATGAAAGGTTTCTAGTGGTTGATGGCGGAAGCGGGCTGAAAATCATCAGAGTCTATGGGACTCCATTTCCCACGGGAACAGCTGACCAGGTTAACTCCTATCTTCGCGAGGCTGCTATCACCGTTGCTTAGGTTCCGGGGCTGTCATCACGTCGCTCCTCTCCGTGCAAGAAATCTGGCCAAGAAAATAGCCAGGGACAAGCCAGTGAGTACTTTGAATGTACTCGCAAACATAATGAACACAGGCATGATTTAATAAAGATGTGCTGAAAATATATTATGCTCAAGACGTTAGTCACAAAAGGTAAATAAATCTCTGATGCATGTAAGCAGGTTATTTATGGAAATGCAATATCATAATAATAATAATAATAATAATAATAATAATAATAATAATAATAATAAAAGGCACCGATTGGGCGTCTGAAGCAACGCCACATAAAGGGCTTTAAAAAGAAATGCCACCGTCGGGCGTCTGAGTGACACCACATACAGGGCTTTAAAAGAAATGCCACAGTCGGGCGTCTGAGCGACACCACATACAGGGCTTCAAAAGAAATGCCACAGTCGGGCGTCTGAGCGACACCACATAAAGGGCTTTAAAAGAAAAACAATCATAGTGAATATCCAGGAGGTAGAACCGTCCCCTGTGGATATTCGATAATACCAATGATATCACGGGTTAGTCCACAACAAAATAATAATCATCATTATCACATGTCGCAAGTCGTAATATCAGTTTTGATTTAACAGTTTCACTGCGAAGACCGACACTAAGACCGACACTTGACCCATCCTGCATCAGAATCCTTAACCATGGACACGGCTATTCGAATAGGTTTAATCTCTGCAGAAGCGTGTACTCTTTACCCACGAGTAACGGATTCCTTTAGTCCATCGACTAATTCCGCCTCTGATCTTTCTGTTGAAAACACACCTAACTTGCACACCAGCTTAAATCACACGTGTCTGGAATCACCCACGACACCTGCCAAGCAATTCTCTAACTGGGAGGCTACAACCTCGCGTAGCATGGGATCAAATTTATATTATGCTGCTCTAAGGGGTGGCCTCCTCTCGGTCTCAACCGGAAACACCCATGCCCCGGACCAGGTGGCCTGCCTACCAGCTATAACCGGTATCTTCCACCCTGGCCTCTCATGCGGTGTGTGCTAGAAAGAGGTTGACAACTTCTTGAACCGTACTCTACTTGTTGTAGAGACGAGTGGTAGTCTGAAGCAAGTATGGGGATTCTTTGGAACAAGACTCGAGCTAGGGTCGAATCAGGAGGTTTATAAATTTCCCTGCATGACATGTATAACAAATATATCTCAACCAACACGATCACCGCTCACCATACCTCACTATGCCATACCGGACATGACCGTCCCAACGGGGACCGGCGACAAACTCATCCCTACCCAAGGCAGAGGCTTTCCGGATTCCTTCCTAAGATGCAAGCAAGGCACATGAGGATGATTATTATTAGAAGTGTGATCATTCCCAACAGCATGGAAATCACAAATATGCATCCATGCACATGATCATCTCACATGAAATAACAAGTCCTCCAAAAATGAGGTAGTGTTATAAACGTGTCAACGAACACACAAAAGTCATATGCCGGGTTCGTAATGCTTGCCTTCAGGTCATGGGAAGGCAGGGTGCATTTCAAACTCTTGAAATAGTTCTCCTCTCTTCAAAAATCCTATTTTAGAAATATAAATGAATTAACACACAAAAATAAAAACAGCACAAAAAGTTTATCTGAATTTTTTTCAAATAAATCTTAAAATAAACTAGACAATATTTGAGAGAGGTAGGAAAAAGAATTAATTCATTTGGAGTTATATTTGAAAAGATACAAGCAGTCAAAGTTTGGTCAAAATATGTTATTTAGAATAAAAAACAGAAAAGAAAAACGTTTCAAATAATCACGCATTACGCCGAAAATGTACTTGAAGTGCGCTCCACTTAACCCACGTGGATCGACGGGGTCACCGACAAGGTCCAGGGGCCCCACTGGTCAGGGTTTGACTAGTCCCCACTCCTCCTCTTCTCCGCCCGAGCAGAGGCGTGGCGTCCGGCGATCGTCGCCGGCAAACGGCGTCTTTTCGCGGGCATCTAAGAGCAGGGATGGATCCGCCACTCCTAGGCGGTCCTCCCGGTGGTCGCAGGGTCGCAGGAGGTGGAGGGAGTCGCCGTGGCGAGCTCCGTATGGCGGAGGGGCTTCGTGACAAAGTGATTTTTGGGCTGCGGTGGTCTCCACCAAAATTGATCGAGGTTGCACTCGCGAGAGGGAGGGGAGTTCTTGGTGGAGAGATTGGAGAAGGAGAGGCCCTGGTGGTGACGGAATCGGCCGGGGCTTGGCGGCGACCGAACTGGCCGGACTCGGGGAAGAAGGCCTTCCCCTCCTCGAATGCTGGCCAGGGTAGCTCTAGGAGGATCACTAGAGGTTGATCGAGGGCTAGATGGAGCTCCGGGGCCCTTATATAGGCGGTGGAGGTCGGTTCGATGCGGCCGGCGATAAGGACGACGGCGAACCGCCTCCCTGTAGCGTCAGGGCGTCGTGGCGACGACGGTAGCTAGCCGACGGGCGACGTGATAAGTTTGCGCTGTTCACAGGGGCAGGTGGCGAGCCGGGGTGGCTTGGGCGGCGCTGGCTTGAGCAGGGTTGTCGGGCGGCCGTGGCGGCTAGTCCTTGGCTTGCCGGGGATGCGGCGAGGCTCTGCTTGGCGCATTGCGGTGAGGGGGGGCATGCAGCACGTAAGGGGACACGGCGTGCTGGCTGCGGTCGGTCACGTGCTGGGGTGAGTGCGGGCGTGTGGCGGCTCGGCGCGCACGCTGTCTGGCGATACGCTGCTGGGGCGTCCGGTGCATGCATGGAAGGTGTTCGACAGTAATGCCGTGGCACGCCATGTGTCACAGTGAGGTTGGCGTAAATGTAAGTAGGTTAGTGATAGAGGGAAGCTCAAGGGACAAGGTGGTTTCGTCAGGAGACAAAGTTCACTATGTCAACAACAATTCATGTCAAAACTGATCATGCCCTCCAGGTGTTTGACAAAATGCCATAGGCACTTAGGCTTTTCTTGGAGTGGCCAAATCTTCCAGATCAGTGTCTCGGTGGGTGCACAAGAGGGTGGTGAGGTTAGTTGGTGAAAAGCACAAACTTGCTAGTGCAAGTTTGGAAGAACTTCAAATCTGGACAAGATGTGAATGGCATCATTTCATGAACCAAAAATATGCGAAGGGTTTCATGCTCCTGGACTTAGGGGTTTAGCATGGAGGATTACAAGTAGGGAAAAGAATCTAGGGCCAAAGAGCCAGCAATAATAGGGATGTTGTACAAACCATCTTGATGTACCAGAATGAAGATTAGGTTGATTTACTCAAAATCTTCAAAGAACATCCTTGGATTATTGCATATAATGGAATCATATGCTGCTACTGACATCCCATAATTTTGGTGGAAGCTAGAAAGAAATATTTTAAAGGGCTGTAGTGTAAAATTGCCCACTGGACCGTGAGAAGAAAAACATGTGTAGCACTCAAAATATGCAATGAATGAAATATATTATTGCACAAAAGTGATTTAGAGACATCACATGACATCTCCAAATTTTGGTTGGATTTTAGTTAAATTTATCAAATGGTTGTAGTACAAAAGAGCTCCAAAACTAAAAACAAGTCATTTTAATGAATATAGCTCGTGGTGGAATAATTTAATAAATAAATCTACTGATTAGGAAATTGTTTTAATGAGAGGGCATAGAAGTCCAATATATTTTGGAGGGATCCACTTGGGATAAATTCCTTAATATTAAAGGAAAAGTTTTGAAATCAACAGAGATATTCTTGTAGGCAAAAAATTTAAACTCTTGGCAAAATTTTAATAACTAAAACCTGGTTAAATTTTTGGGGTGTCACAATTACTACCCCCCTTAAGAAAAAAATCTCGTCCTCGAGATTTGCTAAGAGCCGTTGTGAAAAACAAATGCTCCATATGTGTCCGAGCGGTTGTGAGTCATTGCCGTGGTGCCGCATGAATAAAAAAATCCATGTAGTGAGAGGATAAAGATGCAAGAAATTCGAAGAAGAAAATCTCATTCCAGGATTTTTCGCGGTTACACAGGTCGCTCACGAAGAAAACCACTCACAAACGTAAGAACTAAATACTCGACTCGTCGCACAAATTCGAGGTACCACGCATAAGTTACCACATAATAGTAAATGCTGAAATAACAAATACAGCAGTGACGTCTAAAATGAGAATGGTAAATGGTCAGGGTCTCGAGGAAAAGTCTCTGGTAGTGGAACGCACTCCTCTTCTATCGGAGGAAGTGGATTGATCAGTCAATGTATGAGTCTCTCCGGATCGGGCCTCAGTGGTCTGCCGATGGCAATCTGAGGGTTCAAATCAGCGAGACTCTGGAGATAATCCATTACTCGCTGGTTCAAATGCTCTTGCGCGATGATGTACTGGATGAGGTTGGCCAGTACTGGGTCTCTCTCAATCCGCCCACCGGGGAAAGATGTTACTCCCCCGGGCGTTGCACGGCTCGGAAAGTAATAATATCCTCGTTCGCGGGCATAGGGTACTGCGGATCGAAGACGAGCAGTCGCTTCTTTTGCAGCAGCTTCTATGGCCAAGCGTGGGGTTGGCATAGATTTCCCCACGAAGGAAACTTCCGTTGGATCTTGGTTGGGGTCTACGGGAGGGATGTGTACTGCTGCCCAATATTCCAAAGTGGAAGAGGTGATTCTTGATTTGAACAGCTCGTACTGGGGTGGCTGGGTAGAACCCATGGTACTGCAGGTAAAGTCCCACAATATTTTGACAAAGCTACCTGGGGTTGCATCTGGGGTTCTCAGATGAATACTGGGGCTCGGCATGACAGGAAAAGGTTGTGAGGGTGGTGCACAAGGTGTGGGGTGCTTGGTAAGGTCACGAGGTGGCCTTTATATAGCAATGGAGCTGGGTCATTTTACCGTAGTGAAAGGTAATAAATTTACCAGCTTAGCTCCAAAGGTCGGGTCAAGGTCGAGATACACATATCTCATAAAGAGACGATATTCTTTGTGGTTGTCGTCGGGGTTGGTTTTGGTAGCTGTGCCCGGAAAATACGCAACTATGCGCTGACAAAATACGCAAGGCTACTATTAAAACAGAGGCACAACGATAGGCTGCGTTTATACACAAGATTACGTGATTACAAAGTGGGGATACACTGAGACTCGGCACTACTCGCACAGCTTAGTCTACCTCGTTTACGTCTAAACGGGTGTGTCTGGTGGATGTCGAGGCTTCTCCATGTGTCCCAAAGCTGGGATTTGTCGGAGATGGCGGAGGAACTGCAGGGTCGGGGTAGCGATGATGACCATCGCGGGGATTGTTGGCCACAATCCCGTTGGAGTGTGCTCCCAAAAGGTGACGAAGCACTTCTGGGGTCATTAAGACACCTTGGCCGCTGGTTGGAGTTGACCTCAGGGTCTCGATCGGGTGTCCAAACAGCATGACTGGGTTGTCAGCGTCGGACTCGGCTTCCCTGCTTGCCGGGGCTCGGCGAACCAGCTCTCCTCGAGCTGCGATCAGATCAATAGTGATTAGATCAAACAATGCCTCTAGTGCACTTACATAGCGCACTAGGTGCAACAACGCGGGATCCGCGTCGTGGTCTCCGCTGGCAACTTGGGGTGGTCTGCCATACCCTTCACGCCTCGGGTAGTAGTAGAACGAGCGACAGTTAACTCTAGGCGACAACTGCCGGAGTTGAACTATAGCTTCTCGAGCGGCTAGCTGGATGGCTTGTGGCTCGAAGGAAGTTGTTCTTCCGGTGAACCTGTAGGGGCGTTCAGGAGATAGACCCCTACCGTAGATGTGCACAGTGGCCCAGTATTGGCAGTCTCCACCGCTCATGGGTCCTTGGTACACAACATATTCTGAGGGCTCTTCTAACGCGTAGGCACGACGGGTGAGGTTTGCGAGTATGGTCACGAAACCTCCAAGATTGGTTGTTGTGGTCTCATTGTGCACTATGGGACCAGGCATTGTGGCTAGGTTGGGGAAGAGGCTGTGCTGGGTTGAGGCTAGCGTGCCCTTTTTATAGAAAAAGGATACGAAGCCTTCCTTCGCACGCTTGCGAACGAGACATTTTTGCCATCAGTCATTGGCGTGTGATCGACAGGCTAGACTGATAGGTTGGGCACCGACTGCCAAAAGTGTCGGACTTACTGTGTGGCTATCTTGCACGGGAAGCTTGGCTGGGGTTTTGGTTAGGGTCTGCTAGGTTGGTTTACCTAAGTTATCCGACCTGGCTAAGATAGTATTAGCCAATGCTCAGCCTAGCTCTGATACCAAGTCTGTGGCGACCGATTCTCCGGGTGTTAATCCCAGAAAATGGCAATTGTGCTTACCAGCCCCAGGATAACTGTTAGCTGATAAGGCACTAGCTTGATACAGAAAATCCAAGCAAAATACAATATATGTAGTACAAGACCATTCGCCTGTGGAGTACAATGAAAGGTTTCTAGTGGTTGATGGCGAAGCGGGCTGAAAATCATCGAGTCTATGGGACTCCATTTCCCACGGAACAAATTGACCGTGTTAACTCCTATCTTCGCGAGGCTGCTATCACCGTTGCTTAGGTTCCGGCTGTCATCACGCCGCCCTCCTCTCCGTGCAAGAAATCTGGCCAAGACAATAGCCAGGACAAGCCGTTGAGTACGTTGAATGTACTGCAAACATAATGAACACAGGCATGATTTAATAAAGATGTGCTTTGAAAATATATTATGCTCAAGACGTTAGTCACAAAAGGTAAATAAATCTCTGATGCATGTAAGCAGGTTATTTATGGAAATGCAATATCATAATAATAATAATAATAATAATAATAATAATAATAATAATAATAATAATAATAATAATAATAATAAAAGGCACCGATCGGGCGTCTGAAGCAACGCCACATAATGGGCTGGAAAAAGAAATGCCGCCGTCGGGCGGCTGAGTGAAACCACATACAGGGCTTTAAAAGAAATGTTACACGCAAGGCCCGAGCGACACCACATACAGGCTTCAAAATAAATGCCACGGTCGAGGCCGAGCGACACCACATAAAGGGCTTTAAAAGAAAAACAATCATAGTGAATATCCAGGAGGTAGAACCGTCCCAGGGATATTCGATAATACCAATGATATCACGGGTTAGTCCACAACAAAATAATAATCATCATTATCACATGTCGCAAGTCGTAATATCAGTTTTGATTTAACAGTTTCACCTGCGAAGACCGACACTAAGACCGACACTTGACCCATCCCAGACTGTAATCCTTAACCATGGACACGGCTATTCGAATAGGTTTAATCTCTGCAGAGCGTGTACTCTTTACCCACGAGTAACGGATTCCTTTAGTCCATCGGGACTAATTCCGCTTCACGGTCTTTTTTGTTGAAAACACACCTAACTTGCACACACCAGCTTAAATCACACGTGTCTCGAATCACCCACGACACTGTCAAGCAAACTCTAAGTCGGGAGGCTACAACCTCGCTGTAGCATGGGATCAAATTTATATTGCGCAGCTCTAAGGGTGGCCTCCTCTCGGTCTCAACCGAAACACCCATGCCCCGGACCAGGTGGCCTGCCTACCAGCTAAAACCGGTATCTTCCACCTGGCCTCTCTCAGACGGTGTGGGCTAGAAAGAGGTTGACAACTTATCGAACTGCACTCTACTTGTTGTAGAGACGAGTGGTAGTACGAAGCAAGTATGGGGGTTACTGGAACAAGACTCGAGCTAGGGTCGACTCAGGAGGTTTATAAATTTCCCTGCATGACATGTATAACAAATATATCTCAACCAACACGATCACCACTCACCATACCTCACTATGCCATACTGGACATGACCGTCCCAACGGGGACCGGCGACAAACTCATCCCTACCCAAGGCAGAGGCTTTCCCGGATTCATTCCGGCATGCAAGCAAGGCACATGAGGATGATTATTATCACAAGTGTGATCATTCCCAACAGCATGGAAATCACAAATATGCATCCATGCACATGATCATCTCACATGAAATAACAAGTCCTCCAAAAATGAGGTAGTGTTATAAGTGTGTCAATGAACACACAAAAGTATTATGCCGGGTTCGTAATGCTTGCCTTCGTGTCATGGGAAGGCAGGGTGCATTTCAAACTCTTGAAATATTTCTCCTCTCTTCAAAATCCTATTTTAGAAATATAAATGAATTAACACACAAAAATAAAAACAGCACAAAAGTTGTTCTGAAATTTTTCAAATAAATCTTAAAATAAACTAGACAATATTTTAGAGAGGTAGGAAAATAATTAATTCATTTGGAGTTATATTTGAAAAGATACAAAGAGTCAAAGTTTGGTCAAAATATGTTATTTAGAATAAAAACAGAAAAGAAAAACGTTTCAAATAAACACGTACACGTCGAAAACGTACTTCGGAAGTGTGCTTCCACTTAACCCACGTGGACTGGGACGGGGGTCACTGACAGTGGGTCCAGGGGCCCCACTGGTCAGGTTTGACCAGTCCCGGGCATCTAAGAGCAGGGATGGATCCGCCACTCCTAGGCGGTCCTTCCGGTGGTCGCAGGGTCGCAGGAGGTGGAGGGAGTCGCCGGCGGCGAGCTCCGCGGCGGAGGGGAGCTTCGGTGACAAAGTGATTTTTGGGCTGCGGTGGTCTCCGACCAAAATTGATCGAGGGGCTGCACTCGCGAGAGGGAGGGGGAGTTCTTGGTGGAGAGATTGGAGAAGGAGAGGTCCTGGTGGTGACGGAATCGGCCGGGGCTTGGCGGCGACCGAACTGGCCGGACTCGGGGAAGAAGGCCTTCCCCTCCTCGAATGTTGGACAGGGTAGCTCTAGGAGGATCACTGGAGGTTAATCGAGGGCTAGATGGAGCTCTGGGGCCCTTATATAGGCGGTGGAGGTCGGTTCGATGCGGCCGGTGATAAGGACGACGGCGAACCGCCTCCATGTAGCGTCAGGGCGTCGTGGTGACGACGGTAGCTAGCCGACGGGCGAGGTGATAAGTTTGCGCTATTCACAGGGGCAGGTGGCGAGCCGGGGTGGCTTGGGCGGCGCTGGCTTGAGCAGGGTTGTCGGGCGGCCGTGGCGGCTAGTCGCGGTGAGGCTCTGCTTGGCGCGTTGCGGTGAGGGGGGGGGCATGCAGCGCGCAAGGGGACACGGTGTGCTGGCTGCGGTCGGTCACGTGCTGGGGTGAGTGCGGGGCGTGATGCGGCGGCTCGGGCGCACGTGCTTGCAATATGTGTGCTCTGGGCGCGTCCAGTGCACGCATGGAAGGTGTTCGACACAATGCCGTGGCACGCTACAGGTCACAGGTGAGGTTAAGGTGCAATGTAAGTAGGTTAGTGATAGAGGGAAGCTCAAGGGATAAGGTGGTTTGGTCAGGAGACAAAGTTCACTATGTCAACAACAATTCATGTCAAAACTGATCATGCCCTCCAGGTGTTTGAAAAAATGCCACAGGCACTTAGGCTTTTCTTGGAGTGGCCAAATACTCCAGATAAGTGTCTCGGTGGGTGCACAAGAGGGTGGTGAGGTTAGTTGGTGAAAAGCACAAACTTGCTAGTGCAAGTTTTGCAGAACTTCAAATCTGGACAGGATGTGAATGGCATCATTTCATGAACCAAAAATATGCCACGGGTTTCATGCTCCTGGACTTAGGGGTTTAGCATGGAGGACTACAAGTAGGGAAAAGAATCTAGGGCCGAAGAGCCAGCAATAATAGGGATGCTGTACAAACCATCTTGATGTACCAGAATGAAGATTAGGTTGATTTACTCAAAATCTTCAAAGAACATCCTTGGATTATTGCATAAAATGGAATCATATGCTGCTACTGACATCCCATAATTTGGGTGGAAGCTAGAAAGAAATATTTTAAAGGGTTGTAGTGTAAAATTGCCCACTGGACCAGAGAAGAAAAACATGTGTAGCACTCAAAATATGCAATGAATGAAATATATTATTGCACAAAAGTGATTTAGAGACATCACATGACATCTCCAAATTTTGGTTGGATTTTTAGTTAAATTTATCAAATGGTTGTAGTATAAAAAGAGCTCAAAAAATAAAACAAGTCATTTTAATGAATATAGCTCAGGGTGGAATAATTTAATAAATAAATCTACTGATTAGGAAATTGTTTTAATGAGAGGGCATAGAAGTCCAATATATTTTGGAGGGATCCACTTGGGATAAATTCCTTAATATTAAAGGAAAAGTTTTGAAATCAACAGAGATATTCTTGCAGGCAAAAAATTTAAACTCTTGGCAAAATTTTAATAACTAAAACCTGGTTAAATTTTTGGGGTGTTACAAGACAGCAGGGTCTGTTGCCGGGCAAGGAAATGTTTATCTTAGGGATATCAAGGATTTACTCCTTGTCATGGGTTCTACCCGCAAACAAATGACCCGGCAAGCATCCCTTTTTCACTAAAAACATTCCACTCAGGTACAGCCCATGGGGAATGAAACATGAATGATGGGATTACAAGTTTTAAATTCAGCCAAGGCCCAAAGGCTTACAAGCTAAAAAGAGATAAGGTGCTCAGAACCCCTTTCTTGTCCCTCTCCTCGTGAGGCAGGACAAGGAGGCGAAAGGGCGTAAGGGGCGCCTAGGCGAAGCTACGGGTGGCAGGAGACACCAAGAGAACATCTCGGTGGCCGTCCGAAGGCTGGATGGTGATGGTGGCGCCGAAGGTGAGCTCAAGATGAGGCAGGACGCCATCACGCGTCAAGGCGCCGGTGCCCACAGATTCGATTTGACGGCCTTGCCGCCCGCCTCTTCCTCTTCCGCAGCCTCCCAACGCCACCGCCCAAGGAGACGACCCCGAGAAGTTCAGTGGAGCCGCGACACGGATGATGGGGTCGCCAGGTCAAGACGGAGCGGGCGCCGACACCTAGTCGGACCCGTCATCCTGCCGCCTGCTACCCTCGTCGTCGCTGCCACTGTCCTCCTCGCCACTCCCGCCCGAGGAGGGGTCTTCGCTATCAGAAGAGCTCTCCACGCAGCACCTTGCCCGGGTCCTGAAGAGCCCGAAGACCTTGACAGAGAGGAGGCCGCTCTCCATCAGCTTGAAATGGAGAGTGAGCCCTCCGCCAAGCGGTGGATATGAGCAAACGCCTTCCATCCCCGACAAAGATACATCACGTGAGGGGCTGGGAAGTCGACGCGAACTCGCTGCATCAGATCCCACGCCCTCATGTGCAGCCGCAATGACTCGGCGGATCCAGCTCCATCTCCTCGCTGAATGGAGTCGGGAGACGAAGGCGACGGCGAGGCGGCCGGCGCAGCCTGACGAAGAACTCGCAAGGGTCATCCCCAACATGGCCCTCCATGGGGGGAGGAACTACCGGGGGAGGCGAGACCGGCGCGCCACCCCGTCCTCCTCTTCCCCGAGCGCCTCGGCCTCGCCCACGGCCGCTTCTCCCCTTCCCTCGTGGCTGGCTCTGCCACCACAGGTGCAGGAGAAGGAAGGACGCGTTGTCGAGCGGCGACCCTCGCCGCCACCGTTGAAGGGCCAGGGTTCCCTCTCTCCATGGTGGATGGAGGGGGGAGCAGAAGCTGAAGGAAGGAAGAGATGGAAGAATGTGGGACGCCATCCCCCCCCCCCACCCGCGCGGTTTAAAAGAAACGGGTGGGGCTCGGCCGCCTGGCCAGCCAATCAAGACGCTGAAGGCGCAGGAACTGGACCAACCCACGCCCCAGCCATGACGGCCCGGTTTCCGCCTCCACCGCTTGCCACCCCAAGCGCATGAGAACCACGTGGCAGGCGTGCGGGACCAAGGAGACGGGTGAGGCGACCTCTCCCACCCCGTGATCGTGGGGAGTGGACGCCTTGAAGACCACGCCGCCCCTGCTTCAAGAATGGGCCGCGCCTCCACGCCTCCCTCCGCTTATGGGGAAGGCGCGAACCGCCCCCTTTACTACAACGTGACGCATGCGCGCAGAGCTCAGCCACACGCATGCCGCCCACGTCACGCACGCCTCCCCACGCCGAGCCACGCCTTGGAGGCATGGAAGCGCAGCGGCGCCAAGAGACTTACCGCGTAAAACCACCCGCTTGCTCACAAGATCGCTTTTTTTGCCTAGCCCAACGACGCGATTGCGCTTACGTGTGGACCAGGCCCGGGCTCCTGCCGGTAGACAAAAAGAGGGGTACACTTTTGTACCCCTATAACTGCGGCACGGCAGCCCGAGCCGCTGGCACCACCAAGACCGAAAGCAAGGCAAGGGAGGTGAGCCAAGGTAAGGCCGAAGCTCGAAAGGAGCGTAACGACGCCAAGACCAAGACCACAAAGAGCAAGGGGACGAGCGGACTCCCGCAAGATCCTTGCCGGGAGGCGGTTTTAGCAAACCCGCAAGACCCTTTGTCGTGGCAGCTCGCCCCACACCTACAGAGCGAATCACCCTTGAGTCCACCGCCCCCATGGGGCAAGGATTCGAGACATCCCGTGGTGGCATCCAGATCTTTGTGAAGACATTCAAGATCAGATACACACTATAGAAGATGACGACCCTTGGCGGGATCCCAGCCAAGGAGGACTGACAAGGCCCCGGCAAGAGCCTTACTGGGATGACAAGAGGCGCCATGGCAAGACCTTGCCGGAGCCCCGCAAGACCCTTTGCCGGGCTACGGCGAGGCCCTTGCCAACAACACCAGTAGGGCCACCATCGTGCCCACGCCAATCAAACCTCCACCACCTGCTCGCATGCACCGCCGACTCAACCAGTTGGGCAGGCACCTGCGTGGTGGCAAGCGGATCTTGGTGGAGACCCACCATCGCTGCGCCACCTCACCGCCTCGCCTACATGGCACCGCTGGCACCGCTGGCTGTATGCCAGGTCGACATCGAAGGGAGCGGCGACGGACGAGACAGGCTCTCCCCATCCCCGATAAAGCAAGGACACCTAAGCAAGACACATTAAAGGCGCCTTTGTCATGTAATGCAAGGGATAAACTCAAGATCATCAGATTCTTTTCCACCTCATGTTCCGCCATCGTGGCATCCCCTTTCCCTATAAAAGGAGGCCCAAGGCGACCAGGAGGAGGATTCGGCTTTTTGGAGCTCCTCATGCCCCATTGCTAGTTCAAGAACACAGATAAACAAACCACCAAAGCAGGAGTAGGGTTTTACGCATCCTCGCGGCCCGAACCTGGATAAGGAAACTGTGTGCTATCTGTTTGATCCGCTCTTCTCACGACCCCGCGCCCCGCGACCGTAGTAGGGATTCTTGTGATCCCATAGGTGTCGTTCCCACCGATAGGGAGCATGAGTTATTATTGTTGACATTACCCTTAAGGTAAAAGGTTGTGGGGCAAAACTATAAGCCCCTATCTTTCTCTGTGTCCGATTAAAACTTCATAACCACAAGTATTGCGTGAGTGTTAGCAGTTATGAAGGACTAGATGATAGTTGAGTATGTGGACTTGCTTTTTAGCTTTGACATAGACTCTTTCCGATGTTATGATAAATTGCAATTGCTTCAATGACTGAGATTATAGTTTGTTGGTGCCCTATAAGGTTTCTGATTCATAATTTTGCATTGTGAATAGATCATCACTTGAACATAAGTAATCATATGACAAAATCTATATATGTTGCTGTTATGAGAATAATCATGATGCCTTCATGTCCTTATTTTATTTTTATCGACGCCTCTACCTCTAACCATGAGGACATATTTATTGTTATCGGCTTTTCGCTTGAGGACAAGCGAGGTCTAAGCTTGGGGGAGTTGATACATCCATTTTGCATCATGCTTTTATATCAATATTTATTGCATTATGGGCAGTTACTTCACATTATATCACAATGCATATGGCTATTCTCTCTTATTTTACAAGGTTTACATAAAGAGGGAGAATACCGGCAGCTGGAATTCTGGGCTGGAAAAGGAGCAAATATTAGAGACCTATTCTGTGCAACTCCAAAAGTCCTGAAACTCCATGAAATATCTTAAAAGAAATAAGGAAAAATCCTCGCCAAAGATGAAGGCCAGGGGCCCCACACCCTGCTCACGAGGGTGGGGGCGTCCCCCCCCCCTAGGGCGCGCCCCCTACCTCGTGGGCCCCCTGGTGGCTCTCCGACGCCCATCTTCTCCTATATGAAGTCTTCCGTCAAGAAAAAACTGTATAGCAACCTTTCGGGATTAAACTCCGCCGCCACGAGGCGGAACCTTGGCGTAACTAATCTAGGGCTCCGGCAGAGAGCTGTTCTGCTGGGACACTTCTCCGGAGGGGGAAATCATCGCCATTATCATCACAAACGCCTCCTCTCATCGGGTTAGGGCAATCTCCATCAACATCTTCACCAAAGACCATCTCATCTCCAAACCCTAGTTCATCTCTTGTATCCAATTCTTGTCTCCAAGGTCCGGGATTGGTGCTAGTAGGTTGCTAGTAGTGTTGATTACTCCTTGTAGTTGATGCTAGTTGGTTTATTTGGTGGAAGATCATATGTTCAGATCCTTTATGCATATTATTACCCTCTAATTATGAACATGAATATGCTTTGTGAGTAGTTATGTTTGTTCCTCGAGGACATGGGAGAAGTCTTGCTATTAGTAGTCATGTGAATTTGGTATTCGCTTGATATTTTGATGAGATGTATGTTGTCTAGCCTCTAGTGGTGTTATGTGAACGTCGACTACATAACACTTCACCATTATTTGGGCCTAGAGGAAGGCATTGGGAAGTAATAAGTAGATGATGGTTGCTACAAAGGATGTAAGCTTAAACCCTAGTTTATGTGTTGCTTCGTAAGGGGCTGATTTGGATCCACTTGTTTCATGCTATGGTTAGGTTTACCTTAATACTTTTGTGGTAGTTGTGGATGCTTGCAATAGAGGTTAATCATAAGTGGGATGCTTGTTCAAGTAGGAATAGCACCCAAGCACCGGTCCACCCACATATCAAATTATCAAAGTACAGAACGCGAATCATATGAACGTGATGAAAACTAGCTTGATGATATTCCCATGTGTCCTCGGGAGCGCTTTTCCTTATAAGAGTTTGTTCCTGCTTATCCTTTGCTACAAAAAGGATTGGGTCACCTTGCTGCACTTTATTTACTTTTGTTACTTGTTGCCCTTTACAATTTATCTTGTCACAAAACTATCTGTTACCACTTATTTCAGTACTTGCAGAGAATACATTGCTGAAAACCGCTTATCATTTCCTTCTGCTCCTCGTTGGGTTCGACACTCTTACTTATCGAAAGGACTATGATAGATCCCCTATACTTGTGGGTCATCACTAATCGCCATTGCGAGAAGCCTAAAAAAGAAGCAGCAACAGCTCCAAGCCGAACATGATACACTCAACGACAGATGGACCCAGGTCCTGGCTGTCGAAGAGTATGACCTTCAATGCCTAGCAAGGAGTTATCCAAAGCATTGGCTACTACCACAATTCGATGACGAGGCTGTCGAGCCCATATCGACAAGACATGACCGTGCTGATGAACCAGACCGGCCACCGCATGGACGAGATAAAGCGGCCACCTATGCCGAACACCAACCCGCACCACCTTGTCGTAGAGGCAGAGAGACAGCGGCTCCAGGATACACCTACAACCTATGGTAAGACCTGGATAATAGAGCAGGACAAGCTAGATCAATCTACGGATCAAGGGGGCATGCCCCAATGTGAGAAGACGGCCATCAGGCCTGGCGCAACAGGCACAACCTCACCCGTGGCGAAGACCACATACGGACTTCATCCGAACTACATCTTGACGTCGCCCGATACACAGACGTTGCACACCCCTTATGCTTCACCGATGAGGTAATGGAGCACCAGTTCCCAAAAGGGTTTAAACCCATGAACATTGAATAATACGATGGTACGACAGATCCCGCATTATGGATCGAAGATTTTCTTCTCCACATTCACATGGCTCGCAGTGACGATCTCCATGCTATCAAGTACCTCCCCCAAAAACTCAAGGGACCAGCATGACACTGGTTAAACAACCTCCCAGAAAACTTTATTGGTAGCTGGGAAGATTTGGAAGATGCCTTTAGAGACAACTTCCAAGGTACCTATGTTCAGCCTCCAGATGCCGATGACCTCAGTCACATAGTCCAGCAGCCCGGAGAGTCAACCCGGAAACTCTGGACCAGGTTCTTAATTAAAAAGAACCAAATTGTGGATTGTCCAGACGTTGAAGCCCTCGCGGCGTTTAACACAGCGTCTGTGATGAATGGCTTGCCCGATACATTGGCCAAGAAAAGCCGAAGTCTATGGAAGCTCTCACCGCACTTATGACCTGCTTTTGCACGGGAGAAGATAGCTGGCTAGCTCGTAGAAGCAACAGCACCAGCAACCCTGGCACCTCCGAAGCCAAAGATGGCAACGGCAAGCCACGGCTCAACAAACACAAGCGTTGAAACAACAATGAAGATACTGAAGATACGGCAGTCAATGCCAGATTCAGTGGCTCTAAACCTGGTCAGCGGAAGAGGCCATTCAAAGGAAACAAAAATGGTCCATCCAGTTTGGACAGAATACTTGATCGGCCTTGCCAAATTCATGGCACCCCTGACAAGCCTGCCAACCATACCAATAGAAATTGTTGGGTCTTTAAACAGGACGGTACAATAAACACCGTACATAAGGGGAAAGGGCTGCCCAGCGAGGACGAAGATGAAGAGCCTCGCCTAACGAACACATGGGGCCAAAAGAAATCCCCCCCCCCCCGAGGTAAAAACAGTGAACATGATCTATGTCACTCATATCCCAAAGCGGGAGCGCAAGCGCGCACTAAGGGACGTCTATGCCATAGAGCCAGTCGCCCCAAAATTTAACCCATGGTCAGCCTGTCCGATCACTTTTGATCGCAGAGACCATCCGACCAGTATCTGTCACGGAGGTTTGGCAGCATTGGTCCTCGATCCAATTATCAACGGATTACATCCCACGCGCGTCCTTATGGACGACGGTAGCCATCTTAACCTGCTTTACCAGGACACTGTCCGCAAAATGGGCATTGATCCGTCAAGAATCAAGCCCACCAAAACCACCTTCAAAGGAGTGTTACCCGGCGTAGAGGCCTGCTGCATAGGGTCCATAACGCTGGAGGTAGTCTTCGACTCACCGGATAATTTCTGAAGTGAGGACTTGATCTTCGACATCGTCCCTTTCCGCAGTCGCTATCACACACTGCTCGGACAGACCGCGTTCGCCCGTTTCAATGCGGTCCCGCACTATGCTTATCTAAAGCTCAAGATGCCCGGACCACACGGCGTTATAACAGTTAACGGAAACATGGAGTGCTCCCTCCGTACTAAGAGCACACTGCAGAACTCGTAGTTGAAGTACAGGGTGGCCTTATCAAGCCGAGTACTACACCGGCAGTGAATCCCCCGGAAACTGTCAAATCAGTCCGGCCTACCCTGCAGAATGACAGTCCGACTCGTCCAGAGCTAGATTAGCAATCCGGCCTCCGTCAAAACTCCAACCTAATTGCGGCATACGTACCACGCGTACATAACTATGCACTAAAGATACCATGGGCAAAGACGGAGGCACACTAAAAACAAGGTCCACAATAAGGCTCGACCATTTATGGACCCTCATATCCTCCCCCTTTTTCTTCTTATTTCTATCTTTCAGGTTTTGTACAACCCGCATTACTTTTCGATGGTACCAAGGGCCCTTTTCCAGAACCCTTATGTATACTCGATCATTGATCCTCTCAAAGGATCATACACCAAGGCGAAAAGCGGCGCAGACGTGCGGCAGAGTGTCCAAAGGATCTCCAAAGATCATCTTTTCCTTTTTAGGACCTGTAAAAGCTTTCCCTTGTTCTCGGCATGTAAAATAGCCTCGATGCTTAGGGCATCCTGTGTAAAAATACATTTTGACATATCAATCAGACTATAATAGAAACAGTTTCACCCGACCTTGTTCAGTATTGGCTTATTTCTTAATCTGCCTTCCCTCTTTACGTCAGATTGGCATATACACCTCGGCACGATTTAAATCGTCATGGGCCCTATCCGGCCACATATATTTTTCAAACAAAAGAACTTTGAACACTTTTATAGTATACTTCGGCGTCCCGAATATTGCATTATATGCATCGGCTCCGAATCATGTCTTTGGTCAATAGTTGGGTTGCCCGGCTCCTGTGATTACCACCTTACGTTCCGCTTGTTCGGCTAAGGTAGTAAAAAGAGAACTACTGCGATTGTATTTCTGGTTCGTCTGGTCAAGCACCTCAGTAGAGAAAGCCGAAAACTGACTGTCATGATGCGGCGAGAGCTGGTTAGCAATTCGGCGACTTACTAAATCCTAGTGATTTCTTCCAGATACACGAAGGACCGCTCTTTTCCAGCCACGCCGCTTAAGGCATCCAAATTGTGATAGCCACATACGCACTGTGGGCTATCTTACACCCCATTGTCAAACTCCTATGGCTAAGTGAGAGTGATAAAGCCGCATAGTCCAATTGCTCGTTCGCCAGACCGACACCTCCTTCACAGACCAAGACGTTGGGTCAAGTGTGGTTATGTGCTATCCCGAACACCCCCGTAGTATCTATGTGGGGGCTGAAGCCGGCGACTGGCAAACTCTCAGGGATAAAAATGGCTGCACAGGATGAAAAATACTTTAAATAAAAGGCACAAATATATTACAAAAGTCTTGGTTTACAATACAATGTCTGGGCAGTACGGATACATTCACTCGAACATGATATCCTTCGAGCATTGACCCTCTATCAAACGGGCACCCTCTAGGAAGTCTTCAAAATAGCGCCCAAATTATGATGGTCCTTGCCTCTCAAGGGCTCCTCGATCGCCACGACAAAGAGCCTTCATTTTCGCCCAGTGCATCCTGACATGGGCGAAGGCCATCCGCGCACCTTCTATACATGACGACCGCTTGACCACGTCAATTCGAGGCAGCGCGTCGACGAGTCGCTGCACCATGCCGAAATAGCTGCTTGGAATGGGTTTGGTTGGCCACAGCCGG
Organism: Aegilops bicornis; assembly: GCA_021605145.1. NCBI lineage: Eukaryota > Viridiplantae > Streptophyta > Magnoliopsida > Poales > Poaceae > Aegilops > Aegilops bicornis. The sequence goes on from CM038671.1 coordinate 542,213,968, forward strand.
ACTATGACGTCCCTCATGGCCAATCCGGACATCCTATGCAGCTCGACCTACTGCGACATCCGGTCATTCAACAGCTCTGGGTGCTCCTGCGCCATGAACTGTGACCAGAATAGCTTCTCCGTCGTGTGCCCCTCATGGGCCCGAAAGAACTACGCGGCGTCGATGGCACTCTTCGGAAGATACGCAAAGGCGTCTGGAGCACTACACAGTTGAGTGAGCAAGGCATACTTCTGATTGCCGAATTTACTCTGTAAGAGAAAGGGCTTACCAGCCGCTATCTGTTCGGCCTGCTTGATCTCCTCGCCGCCGGATTCGCCCGCGCCTTGGCCTCTTGAAGGGCCTTGGCAAGGTCGGTCGCCTGAGCTTTATTCTTCTCCTCTAGGGACTCGCACTTGCTGGCGGCGTCCTTGAGCGCTTGCTCCAGTTCGGTCACCCGCTCCTCGTATTGGCGACGGATGACCTGTTCGGACTTCAAGTCCTCGACCGCTTTATCAGTGGCCGCTTTGTTCACCCTTGCCCGCTCCTTGGTCTGAGCAAGTTCACCACTGATGGTCTCGATCGCAGCAGCACTGCCTGCAATCATACACATAAGCAGCGCATGAGCTTTGACTCAGAGTCTGCATATTAATACAGGCATGAACGAGATATTCTGAAACATACCTTGCGCCTCATCAAACCTCTTGTTGATGCGGACGAGATCCTCATCAGCCAGCCCCATCTTCCGCTTGACCTCGGATACTTTGGCGGCCTGGGCAGCTGCCGCTAACAGTGAAGCCTGTTTCTCAAAATAGACAAGTACATTATCTCCTGTGAATATTATCGATCCTCTGTTCGGCCTTTTTCCAAAAGCCGAACAGAGTCTCAGGGGCTACTATCTATACACAGGCATATGAAAAAAAGCAGCTAAAGACATTACATCGTATACCTCAAAGCCTGTCAATAGGCTGGTGAAGGCTTCGTTTAGTCCGCTTTTGGTGGACTGAACCTTCTCAACCACCGTACCCATCAAGATACGGTGCTCTTCCAAAACGGACGCACTTCGTAGTGCGTCCGATAGAGTGTTCGGCGCCTCCGGATTGGAGGAGGTCGCCGCTGGAATAGGCACTCCCCCCCTCCTTTGAAGGGGGCCGATCATTCGACCCCGGAGCCATTTGGGTCTCCGGAATGGCATCTGGATGGGGCGGACTAGTTAGGGCCCCCGTCGTCAGTTTCCATGGGGGTTGTGCCCCCCATGTTCTCGGCAGCCGAGACATTACCCTCTAGCGCCGTCTCGGCGGTCCCCCGCGCCTCTCCGTGGCCCGGAGAGGTCCTTTGAGATAACGCCTCAGCGTCATCCGCAATAGGTGGCGGGGAGGTTCGTGGAGGCGTCTCGCTCTCCATCATCTCTGACGCAAGAGAGTTCCCCGAAGATGAAGATAGCTGGGGGAGATCATGGGCCGGACTGCAAAGCATGATTTAATATGATTCCCACGATTCGTAAAAGATTGGATGTGTGTAGGGCATGCTTAGATACTTACGATTCGGCTAGGGGCTTGTCCCTGGGGCGGCGCTTGGGGATGGCTTCGGTGTCCGAATCTGAGCCATCCGAGAGGGATATCTTCCCCCTCTTGGACGCCTCTGCCTCCGGATCTACAGAGGCCGCCCTCTTCTTCCCCTTGTGAGGAGGGTCATCTTCTTCCTCCTCCTTTTCATCTTCGTCTCCCTCGTGGGAGGAGGGAGCCTCGGCCCCTCCGGACATCGCGTCCGAGGCACCTTTATGGTGGAGGCCGCTTTTGGCCTCCTTGCTCTTCTTCTTCTTGTCCTTCTTCACCGGCACGCGGTATGGCGCCAGGACCAGCATCCTCATTAGTAGAGGCTCAGCTGGGTTTTCAAGCAGTGGAGCTAGACATCTGATCCGCTCCGCCCTCTTTGTCCAGCCATGTTTAGAGGGTGGAATTCTCAGCACACTCCTTCGATAGATGAACTAAGCTATGTTCGGAAATTTAACACTTACCGGGGTGGGCGGATGATTGCAGTCAAGGCCAATGTCCTCGAACATCTTCGGCCACGACTTCTGAGCCTTGAAGAGCAGCTTCCAGATCTCTTTGTGCGTCGTGCCAAACAATCGCTGCAAGGTCCGTGGCCCTTCCGGATTGAACTCCCACATATGGAGAGGCCATCGCTGGCAGGGAAGGGATCGGTGGACGAGCATCACTTGGATCACGTCAGTGAGGCTGGTGTCCTTTTCTATGATACTTTGAATGTGCTTTTGCAGTATCAACACCTCGTCGGACGAACCCCAGTCCATACCTTTGTTGGTCCATGATGCGAACCGCAGCGGGGGTCCAGATCTAAATGCAGGAGCGACCGCCCACTTGGTGCTGCGGGGTTCGGTGATGTAGAACCACTCCTCCTGCCATATTTTGACGGTCTCCACGAAGGCCCCCTTGGGCTAGGTAACATTGGGGAGCTTGCTCACCATGGCACCGCCGCAATCCGCGTGCTGCTGCGGACCACCTTCGGCTTCACATTGAAGGCCTTGAGCCACAGGCCGAAGTGTGGGGGAATGCCTCACACATGATGATGAACGCTGAGATGTGGAGAAAGGAGCTTGGGGCTAGATCGTGAAAATCTAGCCCGTAATAGAACATGAGACCGTGAACAAAGGGGTGAAGGGGAAACCCTAGTCCGTGAAGGAAGTGGTGGATGAATACCACCCTTTCGCCGGGCTCCGCAGTGGGGATGATTTGCTCTGGGGTGGGGAGCCTGTGCGTGATCTCCGCAGTCAAGTACCTCACCTCCCGGAGCTCCTTGACGTCCTCCTCCGTCACGGAGGAGGCCATCCATTTTTCCTTGAGAACCGGATCCGGCCATGACCGGAGAGGTTGGTGGTGGTGCGAAAAATTGGAACTTGTTCGCTGGGGCTCGAGGATGGGAAGGCTGAGGAAGAAGAAGATGTGGGGTAAAAGGATGGATCTTTATCTGTTTATATAGGCCATGAATATCAAGCGCCCCCTCAAGTCTTAAAACTCGCATGTTCCCGAAGGGTCGTGCAAACGGTACGGTTGGATTACCCAAACCCGTATTGATGAGAATCCCGCAATAAGGGGACACGATCCCTGCTTTGACAAGACATGTCAATAGAGGCCACACCTTGAAACACAAAGCGGGAGGCGATAAAACGGTTCGAAATAGTAATAAGGCCAGACGTAACGTCTCGCCGAAAAATCTGTCAGTGGACATGGCTTATTTTGTTTAAGTATTTTGCCTCTGTGGTGTATTCGGAGGAGGAACCCGCCTTGCAATGCTGAAGACAATCTGCGCGTCGGACACATCGTCATTGAAGCCTGGTTCAGGGGCTACTGAGGGAGTCCTGGATTAGGGGGTCCCCGAGCGTCCTGGCTATGTGACATGGGCTGGACTGGTGGGCCTTGAAGATACAAGATAGAAGGCATCCCCCCGTGTCCGGATGGGACTCTCCTTTGCGTGGATGGAAAGCTTGGCATTCGGATGTGTAGTTTCCTTTCTCTGTTAACCGACTTTGCACAACCCTAGGCCCCTCCGGTGTCTATATAAACCGGAGGGCTTAGTCCGTACAGGCAATCATAATCATATAGGCTAGACATCTAGGGTTTAGCTTTACGATCTCGAGGTAGATCAACTCTTGTAACCCCTATACTCATCAAAGTCAATCAAGCAGGAAGTAGGGTATTACCTCCATTAAGAGGGCCCGAACCTGGGTAAACATCGTGTCCCCTGCCTCCTGTTACCTTCGATCCTCAGACACACAGTTCAGGACCCCCTACCCAAGATCGGCCGGTTTTGACACCGATAGACGGGTCGCCGGTCGCCAGGCTGGTAGAGATGTGCAGCAGATTGGAGGTGGGTGCCCGCGCAGGAGCCTCGTGACGTGGGGTGGCTGGGCGGGGGGAGCGTGCAGGGGACGGATCTGCCCCACCGCCGTCTTCCCGAGGTGCCGCACGACCTTGCTGGCCGCCCCCTGGCGGCGGCGCAGCGGAAGCGGGCGGAGAGATGGTGCGTCCGTGCGGCGGCCGCGGATCTAGGAGCGGGGCATTGTGGGGAGGCACGGGAGGACGAGGGGTGGAACGGAATCGCCCCGCCGCTGCCATCCCAAGGCACGGCGCGGCTTCGCTGGCCGGCCCTCCGGCGGCAGCGCAATGGGGGCAGCTGGAGGGGGGTTTCCCGGCGGTGGTAGATGCGGTCTCCCCCGTGTCGTGAGGGGAAAGCTACGCACATACACTCATGCCTATGAACGCACACACGCACACCCTACCCCTATGAGCGCCTTCGAGAGACTGAGCCGGCATACATCTTGAGAATTATGAAGTCACCATAGGTGCCTCATCGTCGACAGGAACGTCTCCCCCCACTGAATGCGCATCACCGAAAATCCTGAAATAAATCCAGGAATAATGCGAGCACCAGGTCTTAAACCCTGGTGGGTTGGGGATACCACTGTCCCTCTAACCATCCAACCACAGGTTGGTTCGCCCTAGGATTTTGTTTAAATATAATAGGCTAACTATAAACAATTGAAAACGTATGAAGATACTCCGTCCGGTATACTTACAACATCTACTGTTCAGAAAAAAAAACCTACGACTGGGCGGATGGACCGTGAGTGTCAGTTTTCTCGAAGCCAACCACACTTTCAAACGCCCCTTATACATCCAAGCTGATCGGCACCCCTCATATCTATCACATATATGAGGCGGATATGAGGTTGTCTAAACACGTCGCGACATCAGCTTGGATGCTAGCTCGCACCAACCCACTAGAAATCCTCACCCCAGACCAAACCCTACTTCCACTTGTCTAAAAAAACTACCTCACTCTTTGCTCCGCCCCATCGTTTCCCTCCCCCTCTCTGTCCCCTCATATAGCATGTTGAGCATCCGCATCGGAGGTGGCGGCATAGGATCCGGCAATGAGGACGACCACATTGACTAGGACGCCCTCATCCATGAGGTGGAGGCAAGCGACGACGAGCAGCTCACGCTCCACATCACGCTGCAGCGGTTAGGATGGACAGGGGCGGTAGCTTGAGCTCCACTCCATCTCCTGTCACCCAGCAACACAGCATGGACACCGGCACCGTCCCATCACGCACCGCGACAACTCATCATGGTCCACACGCTCCGCTCCACTGGCCCGAGGCCCTCCAAGACTCTCTCTCCAACCCCCCCAGCGGCCCCTCCTCACGGGCATCGGTGGGTGCTCGCGCCCACGCCGCCGACGTCACGGACGAACGCGTGAATCAGAGGCGTGTGCCGCACGCCACGAGAAGTAGAGGGCTAGGGAGAGGGTGGCGGTGAAGGCCGCATCTTCCTCCCACTACAAAAAAAATACACTTCCGTGATGATACGTGTTTGTCACAGTAGGTCGCGTTTTTGTCATGCATGTACATCCGTGACAAATTTATGACAGAATCAAGATAGTCATACCGTGCCGTCAGAGAAGCTGCCCATGACATTACCAAAATTATCATCACGGAAGTGTCCACTTCCATGATGATAAATCGTGCGTCACAGAAGTGCTTTCGTCAAGGGTGACCGACACGTGGCATCCACCGTAACGGAACGCCGTTAAGCTATCGGGTCGGGTTTTGGATCTGATAACCCGTTAATAGCCCCGACCAATGGGAAATTTCCACGTGTAAAATTCTTATTGGCCGGACGAAACACGTGCCAGCTCGTCAGTGGGTCAGATAGGCGCCTATGATATGTCGACATGTGCCACGGCCCACCACTGGCCCATTTAGCTTACAAAGCCGGCCCGTTTGACTTGGTCAAAAGTTAACGGCCGCCCATATAAAGCCCGTTAACGGTCTCTTCAAGAATAGCCCATTTTACGGCCCGTTAACACACTACCGTTAGGCACTAAAGGAAATTGGCCCAACAACGCCATGTGGGCCGTCGAATATAACACCAATTTATTTCACTTTCGCCCATGTATGGCCCACGACGCCTTTCGCCCATATGAGGCCTTCAGATCTTTGGCCCTTTACAGCCCACGGTGACTAGCCAATAATGAACAAGAATTTTCTTTGTACCCGTTAACGGCCCGTGATTTACATGGGCCGCTTCACCCGTGTTAGCTTTCGGCCTATTGACGGCCCATACGCTCTTGGGCTCCTTTTCGCCCTCGACATTTCCGCCCACATCGGCTCGTTCCCCTAATGGGCCAAATTCGCCCATGGCAAGAGTCGGCCCACATCGCATGTTCCCCAAATGGGCCAAATTCGCCCATGGCAAGAGTCGGCCCACATTAGCTCGTTACCCTAATGGGCCAAATTCGCCCATGGCAAGAGTCGGCCCGCTTTTTGGCCAGCCCGTCTATATTCTCGCCCATTAACGACCCGTTATGCTTCTCGAAAAATTAAGCTTTTGCAGTCCCACTACCGTTAACGGCCCGTTACTGCGGCCGGGCCGATACCATTACGCCTGACACGCCCATGTAGACCCATTTATCCGACGGCCCGAGGCCCACCGACATAAAGCCCATTTATCGACGGCCCGAGGCCCACCGACATACAGCCCATTTATCAACGGCCCGTAGGGAGACCCATGGATCCTACGGCCCGTATATATGGCCCATGGGTAGTTGCGCCACTAGCAAACCAGGAAAAAGAAGACTAGGAAATAAATAAGGCCGAAACTAATGCTAGGCTATTAAGGCGATTGCACAGATTACATCCACTCGGCATCAAAGATCGCCACCAGTGCAAATATAGGGAACACCCTACACTATACAAAAATGGCTTGCTGTTTTCTTCAGCCGGTGGATGCACGTTAAGAATAAATTTTGTATCGCATCAAAACAAATTGCAACTATATAACAAAAAGGAAGGTTGGCATAAAACTTAATACCAGCGTATAAATGCACCACCGTAAGTTCAAGCTCGGTTCATTTGACCTGAATGTTACGTTTTCATGATGTATTGTCCGATGGAGCACCATAACCCTCGCCTTCATTTCCCCTAGGCTCCTAAACAACATAGCAAATGTCTGATAGTCTCGTTTCAAAACCATGCATATCTTGACGACATTGAGCAATGTTTCTCCTTGTTTCACAAAGGGCCTCTGTTAGGGAATGGACTTGTGTCTGGAGCGCAGATACAACATTGCTTTGAGCTTGCATATCTTGATCATGAGGCAATTTGGACGATATTGCCTTTAACAACCAACCCAAGATATGCAGAACGTGCTTTTGGCACCGTTAGTGGATGTGCATCGACCCATCGCAGCAAGAGTCGACATTGCGGTTATAGTTGCCTCGCCACCTTCGTAAGGTGGCGGTTCCACCATTTTTTCCATAGCTCGCTGAAAAGTTGAGGTTTTACATTAGTAGTACCGTAATGTAAGATATTAAGGAGGCAAAGAAACCAAACAAAATAGCTATGGACTATATACATAACTTATTCTGGTGAACCCATGTAAAATATTAGTTGTATTTTATTGAAAAGTACATAATAAAACCAGGTTCCAAACATATGACCATGTACCATCGCTAATGTATTGTCTATTTCTTCACATTGTATTGAGGGCTAAGGATAAAGAGACGAAGTTTATAGTACGGTAAGCATAGTATGACATCATTCATATCACAAAACAACTGAGAATGTATAAACAGCAATTGTAACATTGTGTGGGCAAGTCCAAAGACGGAACTAGATTACGGGTCAAGATCAAAGGAACATCACTCCTCCCTTTTAAACCTTGTAAGGTGCAATGATACGCTAAGACAATTGTGTATAAAATTGAAAAGAATAATAGACATTGGCTGCAAACCATGCAGTTCAAGGCACAAGTCAGAGTAAGTAGTAGTTAAAAGGCATGAGGATTAAGGACTTACAACAAATGACTTTGACCGGTGTAGTCATGCCTTTCTTCTTGCCGGTGTGACCGCCCTTGAAGATTTCCACAGCATTTGGTTCGGGTAATTTTTGGTCCTTGCGGGCTTTCCTCTCGCATTTCGAACAAGCCAATATAGATCTCGATAATATGGTACAATAAAAGAGTGAAACAAAGACTAATTACAAGAGCCTCGCAGGTGCAATATAGCTACGAGATCCGCTGCCTGTTGGAATTTCACTTTCAGACGGTTGGCCTTGTTCTTTGAACAGTTCACCTACAAGAAGATAGATTTGTGTGGCACATGCGCCAATAGGACTTCAACATGTGATCTGGTCACATATATATAATGTACCGATACTTGGATCGTATCAGTGTTTAATAACGCCTCCAGCCTTTCATCCGATATATTTTCCATCGAGATGTTTGGGAAAGTTCACCGTTAGCCTTGCCTTCAAAGTGAGTTTTCCTCAAGTTATACCGATACTTTCGCAGAAAGCGCATTTGAAAACATGGGTGCAAGCTTGTCTGGTTGCATCATCTTGGCTATCCAACTTGAACCTCATCTGCTGAAAATTATGGGAGTCTCATTATCAGCAACCTAGAAAGTATGGGACAGAGCAAGACGATATTACTAGTTTCCATACATAACCATACTTACAGATAAATGGTCGAGGAAGGTGTTGAACTGGTTTCGTTTTTGTCATTCATGTAATCGAATCCATGTTGGGAGGATACGTACATGACACCTAACGGCAACCGCTGCCTCTCGATACTAACTTGGCTGACTCAGAGCATCACGTGGCCTTTTAAACCTGCCTCAAAACGGATCTCCATTCTTCCTCCTCTAGATTTAGTTAACCTATCGAGCATTATCCCCGATGTTTGTTTCCTCTGCGCCTAGGTGCTAGTCCAACAACGAACATAGGAAGTGTTAGTGTACATCAAACCGTGAGACTACATATAAAGAAGCATGCAATCAGAATTTGACTCAAAGAACTACCTTCTTACTATTGAAGCTCACAAGGTTCATCTCGATATTGCCAACTCATCTTGTGTCAAGAGTGCTTGGGAAGTAGTGTCAGTGGCAAGGGAGCTTGGGAACGCGTCTTTGCTAGCTTTGGCCTTGACGAGTATGTCGTGGCACCGTAGTACTGTGGTAGGTGTTGCAAGAACTAGGGTTGTCTCTGCTTGTTTGGTGGCAGCTATTTGTTTCTGTTTGGCTTTTTGTGCAGCTCGTGTAGCATGGGATGCCGTGTTTGTAGAATTTTCCGCTGGACTTTCACCTTCTATTGCACCATCGGTACCAGCAGAATCTGCAGGATTCATCCGCTTCTCATTCCCTGCCATTCTGTGTTTCTTCCTCTTTCTCTGTGCCATGTTAAGTCAAGCCGACAAAAAAAAACGAATAACAATTTAGTTCTTCAGAAGAAACTGATGCGTGATGTAGATGAACTGAACTTTGATGTTAGACAACCACATGATAGGAGGATGTAATATGTATGAAAAACAGGACGGAAGAGATAACCAGAACTATGATGTGTAAACTAAGAAGAAGACATTTCACCAAATTAGAAGCAATGCAATGGAAGGTAGACACCATATGAAAGATGCTACAAATATCTCTCTCGCCAAGTTAACGTGGTCTCAAAGATAAATGGCGTTTAAACAAATGTGAAGCAAAGATAAGAAATAAATCATATGCAAGATGCAAACAACATCACACTACCATGTTAGAGGTCTCTCGTCATTAGTGCCATTGCATATTCACAAGATTGCATATTCACAACTTATGATGTGTAAACTAAGGAGAAGGCATTTCAACAAATTAGAAGCAATGAAAGCTAGACGCCATATGAAAGATGCAACGAATATCACTCTACCAAGTTAAAACTGTCTCGTCATAAGTGCCATTTCAACAAATTAGTAGTACAAGCTAGAAAAGAATGTGAGATGTAACCTATATCACACCAAGTCAAACGTGTCTTATGATAAGTGATTGTTGCAGGTTACACAACAAAGAGTAATTTGATGTAAGAACATGGTGTGATAGATGATATTGTATGTTCTAGAAACAGAACACGTGTCTCAGCCAAGTATAATGTGTAAAGTAAGCAGATGGAATTCAACAAAATTAGAAGCAATACAAGCTAGACATCACAGATAACATGCAACCACATATAACAAAGGCCAAGTTAGAGGGAGCACCAAAGTGATGCCGCACTAGGGGAGACGTGCTCATCATAAACACAGCCTTTGTTGAGTGTCTATGCATGTGTTGTCTTGGAAATCATCTTGGGGGTGTGGAGGAGTAGAAACTGTAGAGGCCCTCCGTTTGGAAGGAGCACCTTTATCCGCTGCCTTGATAACTTCCTTCCGCTTTATTAATTTTGAATTGTCAAGTAAAACCGTAAGAAAAAGCAATAAAATTCTCTCTTCAGAACTCATTCATGCATGATACTGACAATCACTACTTTGATGTAAGGCAAACACATGATACCAGGACGGAATATGTACGAAAAACAGGACGGCATGGCATGTTCACAACTGTTTGTGTAAACTAAGGTAAACCATTCCAAAGAAAGAAGAAGCAATGCAAGCTAGACACCACATGAAAGATGCAACCAATATGACTCGCCAAGTTAAAAAGCGTCCCATCATAAATGGAATTTCAACAAATTAGAAGTAGCGCATGCTATAAATCATATGAAAGATGCAACTAATATCGCACTACATATACTAAAGGTGTCTCACATATTGATTGATGCGGATACAAAAAACAATAGTTTTATGTAAGGACATGCTTAATAGATGTATGTACTATGTACTAAATACAAGAAGGCATGTCACATTAACAGTATAATGTCACATTTACAGGAGTATAAGCTAAGGCACTAGCACATGCGCTTTAACCAGATTGGAAGAATTACAATCTAGACACCATATGCAACATGCAACCACATATCACGCTGCCAAGTTAGAGCAAGCACTGCGATGCTAGTGTAGGGGAAATGTCAGTAATCAACTACGTAGCTACGCTCACTATCTTCATCTAGCATTTCTGCTTCTTGAGAATCATGTCGGAGGCCGACGCTGCATTCTTTAAATGAGGAGTAGTCCCCTTGCCTCGCCTGCCTCGTCATAAGTGATTGATGAGGGATACACAAGAACATTAGTTTGATGTAAGAATATGGTTAATACGGATGTACTAGTATGTACCAAAAATGTAAAGGCATGTCATATTCAAAGGTATAATGTGTAAGCTAAGCAGATGCAATTTAACCAAATTGGAAGCAATACAAGCTAGACATCCTACCGAGTGGTGAAGATGATCATCTAGGACCCGAGAGCTGGTGGGAGGCGGGCTGCTTCGCCACCATCGCTGCTTTTTAGTTGGCTTCCGTGTGATGCCTCTTTTTGGGCTTGTCAGCTCGGCCAAAGGCCCTCGACTAGCTATTTGTCTTCCGGTGCTCACGGGATGGTGGTTCATGTAAAAAATATCTTTCCTTATCTTAATAAAGACCGACTTCGCCTTTCGAATACAAGCTAGACACCATATGGAACATGCAACCACATATGACACCGCTGGGTTAAAGCAAGCACAGGATGGTGGTTCATTGCGAGCGAGGTCATCAACTCCAGAGCTACGCTATCGTCTCCATCTCACGACACCGCACCCTTTATAGTGTTGTAACGTGTCTTGCCTACCAAAGATACGTAAGCCGAGCGACTTCTCTCTTTTCTTTTGGCTTCTCTCATGGCAGCAGAGTCTGAAATACCCTTGCATAAAAACACAATAGTGAGAGTAAGGGTGAAGTGTGTGCAGAACTAGTGCACTGTAAAAGTAGCAGATAGAAGGTGGCTGAAAAATAAATGACAGGACACATATGATAGCTCTACAACATTGCATGGCAACAAAATTAGATTCTACTCCGTATGATTTTGTAATATATGAGTACAGGAAATGCAGGTACTCCTCCAGCACACCACCACATGTGGTCATATCTAAGATAACATTCGATCGAAAATAAATAGGTCACTAATTTTTTAATGAACCGTCCGATCTATAAGGAACGGGCAGATGGCCTTCGCTCTACCTCCCGCCAACACTGCTCACGATCTTTCTCGAACCGCCAAAGAACCACCGACCTGCACCTGCCTCCGCCGCCGCCCGCCCTCCCATCGGCCTCACACCACTGCAGCTTGGCAGTCCCCCAAGCCATCCCTTTAATCCCTTACCGACCTCCAGATCAGGCGCCAAGAGTTTCTAGGCCGCAGACGCCCTAAGATAAACACCAAGGCGCTGCTTCCCGGTAATAGTCGTATTAGCGCTGTTATGCTAGGGAATGCTTCCGTTAATTGGGAATCAACTGGCCAGAAATTGAAATTCTGGGGGGCGACGGACCTCTAGCTAAGGTGAAATAGTATATGAGGAGAAACCTTGTGCATCGCGAGTTACTAGGAACATCTAGTATCAAGAAGAAGCGGTCAACTAGTGTCTTCTGTTGGATGAATACCGTGCAAGCAGAGACGTAAGATTTGCACGAATAAGGGAAGAGGAGTACCTTCTTCGGTTGCCGGTGTGGTCACCTCCACATGTCACGGCGATCTTCTTCTTTTTACCGGGGAAACCGATGTTCTGGAGGGTGCAGGCTTGGATGAACCCATGGCCAAATTGTTGACTGTGTTGCCGTGGCCGTATGTCGGCGGAGGGGAAGCAGATCCGAGGCGGCGAAGTACGGCGTAGCAGGAACAACTCCGGTGGGGTGGAGGGTGGCGATGTTGGAGCGGCAACGGTGAGGCGTAGGACGACATGGTTGAACTGGATCGGGTACGGACGGCTCGGCCTCGGCTTCAACTACTAGCCGTGGAGGGCTTTGCGGTTGAGGTTGCGGTGGACAACAACGTCGGGGTATCGGCTCCGGCGTGATGGAGGAGGGCGGCGGTTGATGGGTGGGATGGGGTGGCGGAAGGAGGACGCGGGGGTTTCGTGGCTGGTGGAGAGGTAATTTTACGCCCACGGAGTACTGAATGGGGAATCGGACGGGTGGGGGAACCATGTTTCGATCTGGGACGCGCTTGTTTTTGGCTTTTGAATGTAAGATGGGACGCGCTTGTTTGAAATTTGGGGAAAGTACAAACTTTGCCCCCTCTTAAATTTCGGACCATCACGCGGTCGGGGTAGGATGGTAATCCCAGGTGTCCCAAATAGTGGGCGGGAGCGATTTCGGCCGTGCATATGTGTGCTTAGGCGGCCATTGTGTATGAATGTTTTTTTGAGGCGGTTGCGTGGCGTCTAGATGAAGCTACAAACCTACCCCGGTTTAGACCTTTGGACGTCGGGCCGGTAGGTTTCACAGGTCGGAGTTATTAGAAAAGTAATTTCCTTGTACTACCAAACATTGGTCTCACGCGGTTTCAAGTAGTAGAGGCTCTTTGGCGCTTCGCTCAAATTTTGAAACACAACCGTTCACGTTTAGAGTACTCTTGAACTATGAGGATTGAACTAAATAGACAACGTTATATTTGACCTTGTATGTTTGAAAACCTCATTAAATTATCCGCTTCCTTTCGAAATTTTGACACTTGAAAATCCTATAACTATGATTATTTTGGAATGGAGGAGCTAAATTTGAATCTATTTTGTACACGACTACACATGCTATTATGTACAAAATCAGAGCAAAGATTGGTACCCCCATAGTTTAGGTATGGTTTACAAATGCCATGATATCAAATTCAAATAATTGAATGGACTTCATGTTGAATTTGATTTTTTAAACCACCTTAGGTTGAATTCAAATGTATGCTAGTTCATAGGTAGCTATTTATAAATGTCCATTGTGTAACTTTCAGATGTATAATGTGCTTTACACACACAACATGAACTATACTCACGCTTATATTCGATTGCTAAAGCGATGCATTGTCCGGAGTTCAAAATACTAACTATGTGGATCAATTGTGTTTAATAATAACATAGACATGCTCAAATTCGATAGAATCTAGATGTCCGATGGATCAATGACCGCTCGTTACGCTTAATTGCAAATATGATGATCCCATCCTAATATTTGGATACAGTTTATATCTTTAATCAATGTGTAGAGCAGTCTTTTACGTGTAGTTTCACTCTCCATCGGTGGTCTCTCACACATGCTCACACACTCTCTCCCAAGGTGTCTTTCTCGCACACATGCTCTCGATCTAGGGGTGCCTCCCTCTCATAACCATTTACAACTGTTTTCACTAACCTTTATCACAAGCACTCTTCCTCTCGCAAACATACACACGCACAATCCTCATCGACCCTTTCTATATACATGGACCTGCCTACGTGTCTCATGTACGCACATTATCTTTACGCCTGTCTCTCACGCATTATCTCACACCTCTCTTCCTAATCGATTTAGTAGGATTCTAGCAGAGCATTTTGTAGGATGCCCCTTAAAGTTAGGTTGGATGAATAGTAATATCGTAGATAAAGGGTTACCTTAGTCCAAGAACCTAGGGTTACAAATCCTAGTCGGCTTTGTCAAGGACACAGAGTCCTTCGTAATTCTACTATCTTTGTCTTGTACGACTAGTCATCCATGGGTCTTCCTAAATGTGTCATGGGTCGACCAATGTGGCGCTGGACGGAACCGAACGAAGGGCCTCACCTCGACCCACTGCACCTCAAGCGGTGACACACCCTCTGCCCCCACGTCTCATTATCTTCTCACACCCACACATACCAACACAAACACCACACACACAGAAAATTTCTCCTGGTGCCACATTGGTCGGCCCATGACACATTTAGGAAGACCCATTACGGTCACCGTTTATGTTTAGTGGTTATTATACAGTCACGCGCTCACCGTACAACTTTGTATTTGCTCATGACATGACTAGTCGACCAGTTAAACGCTCCACGTGGCACCTCTAGTGTTGCATCGCATTATCTCACTAACATCATGCCCAATTGCCGACTTGTATCTACTCTACATCTACACTATTATAAAATACATAAAATACACTCTTATAAAAAACAGAGTTGGTGATGATGGTGTGCCCGCCATCCTCAAGAATATAGGCCGTCCGATTTATATCTCGACGGATAGGAAAGAAACTATGGCAATTTTGCAAAAAGGTACCCACACACCTCTCCACATTTGCAAATAAGGCCTTCCTCATTCATCCTTTTCTCTCACAAGATAAACAAGTCATACAAATGCATCTTGATGTTACGTGCAACGCACGGGCATCTTGCTTGTAAGAATGAAAACAAACGACAAAAAATATTTTGACGATGGTTCGAAGTCATGACCGTGGGCACAGCGGACAAGGTGGCCTTGTATTGGTATGCCGAGCCGCCTGCTTTAACACACATGTGAGCTAGTGTGGTGATTATACACACGCACACGCACGCATGCACACGAACTCCATCCACGCAACACTCACACAAACACATGCACCCACGCACGCACGCAACACTCACACGCATACACGCAGCCATGCACGCACGCAACACTCACACGCACACACGCACGCATGCATGCACACACCAAGACACCACACGACCAACACACACTCTCACGCCCAAGTGCTCAATCCTACACGCATGCGCACACATCAAAGCCCGGCTGCATACATACACAACCAGGTGATTCCCGCGCACGGGTTGGAGCCTTGTCGCTACCGCTGCGTAAATTTGTGTTTATCCGACCTTTTCCCTATGCAAACCGACAGTGGGACCCACAAGGAACGTGGTCAATTTAACTAGTCAACATGGCGCCATGCGTACTATTTGGCCGGTCAATGAGTGCAATCCGATGCTGAACTATGAGCAAGTGACCGGATAATCACCGCAAAACTTATATAGTGACCGTAATCAGCTTATTCTGAAGTTCGGTGACCGTATTACGCTTTTCTCTGTAGGCCCTCCAAAACTACATCTCTACACGTTCTCCCATGTTACATCTAACAACTATGCAATACAGCACTACTACTACACTCTAACACAATAAATCGTATGTGTTTTTAGTTTTACTAGATATCATATTGTTACTTATAATTATTCAGTTTGCATACATTAAAACTGCCTTTGAAATGTATGGCCAGTATCATCTACCGTGGGGAAAAAATCCCGCCCTTTCCTGCTTAATCGGGTTTGTATCGATGGATCGTATGTAAACAAAGAAACTATAGTACTATATAGTACAAGTGACAGTTCATCGGGCCGTCAGGTCGCCTACTCCTCCGTCAGAAGAGTGGAGCGCCGCTTTCATAAATCTTCTAGTCTCTGTTTCCCCGACATGTGGGACATCAAGCTACCGGGTCCACATGCCATACCGAATACAAGCAGAAAGCAGCCGGGTGAAGCACCCTACCATGGCGCCGCGTAGTAATGAGCAATGAGGCGTCAAATCACAAAGCTACACCTTTCCCGCAGTTAAGTTGGACGGACGAAGTAATAATGCTAAAAAAAGAAGTTGGAGGGACGAAGCAACCATCATTTCACTCGTTGATGAATCCGCTTCTCCCTCATCTTCTTCAACTTAACCACGTGTTGCTTCTGCCGTTGTTCTGCCTCATGTGGGACGCGGATCAGCTTGGTAAAGCACTGACACGTGGGACCGCATGTTAGCAAACCACCAGGACAACGCCCTCCGAAAATAAGAAACCTCCCCGCCATCCGCGGCAAAATCACCTCCCTTTACTAATCTTTGATTCTATAATTTTTAGATCAATATAATTGAGATTTGTATAGATAGCACACAGGAGCAAAACCAAGTGGTACGGTTAAAGGCATCCACAATGTGTGGCCAAATGTGAAAATAGCTTTTGGCATCGTGGGAACCATTGTGGACGGTGTTGCCAAAGCCAAAAAGATGGAACCGAAGCTCCCTGATTGATTGATTGAAGGAATAGAAAAATGCAACGTCTCTCCTCTTTCTCCCATCCTTGGACGCATGTAGTATAATATAGAGCGCAGAGTCTGCTCCCCTGTCCCTTCTATCACAAATCACAAAGCAGTGAGGCGTCAAATCACAAAGCACGGACGAAGCAACTATCATTTCACTCTTCACGACCGCTTCTCCATCGCCTTCTTCGGAGAAACCATCTCACCGCACTAGTACTCCTAGTAGTAGTACTAGTAAAGGACTTTCTCGATGCAAATAAGGCGGTTGTCTCGGCTTGCGCAGCACTTGAACGATTTCACTTACCGTGGTCTCCCTCAATGGCGTTCTCCGTCGAACGCACTTCGCCAAACCACAAAAAAAGTCAACGACGCCACCGCAATGGGCAAGGAATTCAAATATAGTTACTACCTCCATTTTTTTGTACACAAGGCCAAGATATCAAAATTACAATTTGCAAAGGGCCACTAACACTAATCGAGGCAAAATTGATGGGTTAGCAACCAAGGACATTAATATCCCCTGCATGCATGCGGAAGTGAGAAGGTTCGTTTGCATGGCGCTGCATTAATCAAGCGATGAGGAGTGAGATGGTTAGCTCTTTGGTCTTTCGAGAGAAAAATACACATTAATTGACACGTGAAACGAGGATTTGTATCGATTAAATCCCGCGAAGGAAAACCCCGCCTTTCTTTTTTAACACTAGTACTCCTAGTACATACGTACTTATCCTGTTTGGGGCTAGGCCTTGCATTGCCAAACTTCGTCACACATTTTTGCCAAGCTTGCCTAAAGTTTTCAAAATGAGAAGGAGGTACACTTTTGCACGGTTGTCGCGGTCGCACCGCACCCTCACACGGTCACTCCTGCACGCCGCGGTCGCACCGCACCCTCACGCAGTCTCTCATGCACGCCGCAAACCCAACCAAGGGAATGCACCCTCACTGACACGTGTTGTCGCATGTGAACAAACCAAACTCAACCATCCTATCGCTGACACATAATTTTCGTTCATAGAGTATGTTTATCCAACCGCATGTTGGGGATTATCCGCACGGCCCGCAAGCGGTGGTCTGCTGGGGAAGAAGAAGAGGTGAGGAAGAAGGAAAGAAGGGTTAGGAGACGTAGGATATTCATCCAACCGCCTGAAATGGTAGATCGACCCAAGTCAGCGACTTGCATAACAAATAGTATGTTTTTACACGTAAAAAGATCCATCAAAACAACAACATAAAGAAAAACTATCACCGCCGCGAAAGAGACGGCCTCATCGTCTTTGGCTGCCGGCTGGCGCCGTCGCTGCCGCCGACGTGTGTCTCCACACCGTGGTTGTCCTCGGCCTCCAGCTACTCGTTCAAGCGGAGCGTGCGGTCGCTCTGAACGGACGAGAGCACAGCCCGGTTCAAGTCGAGGATGTCCGGTTCTGCCTGCAGGAGGGCCTCGATGGCAGAGGCATCCGCGCTCAGCTGCCGAAGTCGAGCCTCTGCCGCCCGGTTCAGTCCAGGACTTCCGGTTCCGCTGCAGAGGGCGCTGGCGAGAGCGGCATCCGCGCGCTCTGCCGAAGTCGAGCCTCTGCCGCCGGTTCATGTCCAGACGTCCGGTTCCGCTGCAGGAGGGCCTCGATGGCAGCGGCATCCGCCGCCCGCCTCAAGTTGAGCCTCCGCCGCTCGGTTCACATCCATGACATCCGTTCCGCCGCATGAGAGCCTCGGCGGCAGCGGCATGCGCCAAGGCCCGCTGCCGAGTTGAGCCTCCGCCTCCGGTCCTCCTTTAGTATCGCCATGTTGAACCGCTAGTCCGCCGCACCATGGGGGACTCGGACACCGCACGAAGTCGGCGTCCATCGCCTCATACCCATCGGGGCCTTCGCGCCGCGACCTCCGCAGCGAACATTGATCGGCTTCCTCTTCCTCGTAGCTTGGCTCCGTGAGAACTCGGGATTGGCCCGCCGCAAAGCGAGCTTGGGAACGGAGGTCTGTGGCAACGATACCGCCGCGATTTCTGCAGCAGCGTTCGCCACAAGATCTTGTAGTAAGTGATCTTGCGGCGCACCATGGCTTTCCGCGAACTAGGGACGCTTGATGCGGGCTAGGGATCGAAGGTGGGGGAATGGGCTGGAGATTTCGTGGTGGTTTTAGGGTAGTGGCTGGCGAGGCCGAGCAAACAAGGTTCTCGTGTGAATAGTGGTTCCGGTGACGACCGGTCAATCGGTTTTGATCAGACATCGCTCTTGTCGCGTTCACGTTGCAGCCCGCACGCTGGACCCTCCACGCCGCCACCGAATGGAACGCGCTTGCCTTGCGTTTTCTCGCCAGGGACCGCAGCTGAGAGCAAACCGACGTCCCTCCCTCCCCGCCTGCGTCATTTATTATACCACCACTCCCTCCGCTTTTATGCAGAGTAAATAAAACAGAGGGAGTATACTACGGATGAGGATCCTCGACGTGGCCGAACCCATTGAATAACCGACATACGGGCCTAGCAAGCATGGGGTCCGCCAAAGAAGTGACCGAAAGGGAGGGTAAGGCAGGGATACCTACGCCGAGGATCCACTTCCACTATACTACTTTGACCAAATGTTAGAGTAATAATATATGACATGCAACTTACACAAATGTTAGAGTAATAATATATGACATGCAACTTACACAAAGCATACAGTGTCTAATGCGTTTTTCGAGGCTAACTTTGACCAAATGTTAGAGTAATAATATATGACATGCAACTTACACAAAGCATATGGTCAATTTCAGATGTGAAAGGAGTTTCCAATGATATAATTTGCACATTATACATCTCATGTACTCCCTCCGCCTAGGTGTGTAAGTCATCTTACAAAAACCAAATAATCCCAAAACACGAGGGCGCTGTGCATTAACTTCTACCTCGTTTCTTGTTTCTTGACATATGAACCAATAAGAGATGAGGGTGTGCATGCTTTTAATGACCTGAGACTATCAAACATGAAATGCAGTGTTTAGTTCATTGCATGCGATACTATTAATTAGCAAATAAACATTAATGTCTCTCGTTTTCCCCTCCTCCTTGGTCATGGTGCACAGCCTAAGATGACTTACTCACCTATGTGAAAGGAGTACTATTAATCTTGTCAATAGTCAAATTGGAAACCATCTCGAGTACAAATCTAGGAGTACGTATGAATCTAACAATATTGATTGGGCGTTGTTGAATGTTGATACCTTTTTTATCATAGTAGAGATACTTTGACTACACATAAAACTTATACTCCTATCATAGTATGTAAAGTAGAAAGGATAGGAGGGAGTATATTGTATGTTCAAAATGAAACGTAACATTGAATACCCTTTATATATGATTTATGGATGCTATGATCACCGGTTCAAAATTTTGAATCCGCCTTAGGTATCACGTGCCCCACTCGCTCCCTCTCGATTTCATCTCGGGTCCGAGATCTATTGAAAGAGGACTAGGTGGGTACATGCGAATGATACTGGCGGAATGTTCAAATGAGGCATGCGGGAGGATGGACTCGACCGAGGGCGACATGATCGATGGAGAAGAGGGTTGGAGAGGAATGAGAAATAAGCAAACGCCACATGATTACACTTGAACGGCTCAAATAAACAATAAGTTGTCTCGCTTGGCCTACATAGTGAAAGGCCTAATGCGCAACGCGAGCAATCGACGCTTGAATATGGCCGGAAAACAGGGAAACCGACATAGCGCAGACTAGTCCAATGGAGGAGCTGGCCCACGACCTCCTCGCCACCGACAACCGCTCATGTGGGTCGTTGGGGCCAACAATGTATGCAGCTCCAAAGACCACCTCTCGACACGATTTATCATGTGAGCTTACACGCTCATATCATCGATAGACACGGTCGGTTTCAAAGGTGCCGAGGGTGGTGTTAGTGCTGTGGCACGACCAACGGTATGTTTGGTTTGTGCCCAAGGTTGCCCCATCAAAGCATTGGGTAGCCAAAATTTTGGTTGAGGTATTGGTTGCCCATGATTTGGCCGACATTGGCAAGAAAAATGAACTAGAGTTGGCTAGAGTTCATTGGCATGCCAAAGAAATGGCAACCATCCAAACAAAGACCAATCTTTGGGTCATGACCAAAATTTTGGTAAGGTGCACTTTGGCCACAATCCAAACACACCCCAACACCCGGCCTGCCGAGGATGCACGGGCGCCGCGACGCATCCGCTGGAGTGGTGTAGCGCCAACTGCATCCTCTGGACCTGAGACCATGCCGGGTCATCTTGCTTTTTCAATGACATGCGGGGACCGCATTTGAGCAAAGGGCATCTCCAACGTTGCCACGACCGCAGCTGACTACCCTGGCACACCAAAGCCCTCGTCCCTCGCACCATCGCACGGTGCGTTCCCAGCCGGCGCAAGCTGCCCGCATTCATGTCGTCCGTTCGTATGTAGTCGTTAAGAGGCTCGGTGCCCGAGGAACCAACTCCGGCGACTTAATGACGCACCCGGACGCTTGGCCTCACCGGAATGCGCTACTTAAAGCGACAACGCCAGCCTAACTCGCACACCATAGCGCATCGTCCTCCTACCGCACCACATCGGCCATGACCGCAAGTGCAAACGCCTACAGAGAGCTTGTCTTCGGGATGAAGCTCGAGGTCGCCGCCGCTCAAGTCGCCTCGCGACGCAATAGCGGCGTAGCCGACGCGGACGCGACCGCATAATCGGTGGCCACGCCGGGCGGCCGACGACGTGAGGACCGCTACCACGCTGGCCCTACTTTCGCCGTCCAACGCCTGCACCGCTGAGGTCGGGGACTCCTCCGAGGATGAGTAGGGCATGGGAGGCGGCAGGCATGGTGTGCCAACTGGCCGTCCGTATCCCGTGTTCTACTCTTCCTCGCCGGAGACCGCACCTTCACTTCACGGGTCTTGAACCCCGCCTCAGACATGGACGCTACCGCCAGAGAATAGGTTTAGGGTCGGGTTTCTTTTAATTTTCTGTCCTATAAAAGTTCGAAATGTAATGAAAATCTGCCCAGCCGCCCAAAGCAGCGCCGGTCGTGCCGCATGCTCCTGCCTCCCGTGGCCGGTTGTGCTGCTGCGGAGGCCTCACCGCCCCCTACTATTCCCACCATCGCCAGTTCTCGCGGGCGACGGCAGCCTCACACCGCAGCCGAACCAGTGAACCTCAGATTCTCTCCGCTGCTGGCTTCCACCGCATGTTTTCCCCGGCTCCCCGTCGTCCCCTTCCTAGGCCTCGCTGCCGCCCATCGCCTGGTGCTCTCGTGAGCGGCGTGGTCAACGTGGTCAAGGAATGACTTCCATCGGACATGGATCAGACGTGGAGAGGCCGATACGGGTCCACGGCCGCAAAGAAGGAAGTGCCTCCTTATTACGCTGAAAATATGATTCCTCCACTGACAAATGGGACCCACCGGGCGGGCCATCAGATTTCGCGAAAAAAATGTTTCTCGACCGCCGGGACCCACCAGCTACATCTTCGCATGCAAGGAAGTGCGTCCGCAAAAACAAAACGATTCGCTTCTAACCGGGGACCCACTACGACACCTTCGCACGCAAGGAAGTGCGTCCGGGCAAAAAGAACGATTCGCTTCGACCGGGCCGGGACCCACCACTACATCTTCACACGCAAGGAAGTGCGTCCGCAAAAAACGATTCGCCTTGATCGCCGGGACCCACCAGCTACATCTTCGCAGTAAGGAAGTGCTCGATACCGACCCACCTGGTCAAGCGCACGAAGCGTTGTCATTCGTCGCGAACGTGTACGTACATACCGGTCGTTGTAGAGGCGCCGCACGTAGTATGTACACGCACGTACATCGGCGAGGGTGCAAGAAAGAAAATACGCCACGCACGCATATACGGGCAGGTCTCGAACGCCTACCGCGCATACGTACATGGCTGGGTCGGAACGGAGAAACAAAGATCGCTGCCGTGTTCATGGGGAGCCAACCGCCGGGTCGGAACGGAATGCGTGGTCGTGTTCATCGTGAGGGCTTGGACGGAACAGCGATGGAAACGACGCCGCTGCATCAGCTAACGGAGGAAACGGACCTTCCCACGCTCGGACGGGGTCCCGCTGATCGGGAGGGGTGTGGCGCATCGCAAGAACGGAGGAAACGGACCTCCTACGGTCGAAACGGGGTCCCGTTGATCGAGGGGTGTGGCATACCGCAAAAACGGATTTAAACGGACCTCCCTACGGTCGAAACGGGGTCCTGCTGATCGGGAGGGGTGTGGCGACCGCAAAACGGATGAAACGGACTTGTGTTGGAGCGCCATGGTCAAACGGGGGCTGTTCATCGAGGGGTGTGGCGACCGCAAAACGGACTCCACGGGATACCGTTTCATCTCCACCGCCGACCTCCTCCAGCCTCCACGGGCTACCGCCGACCTCCTCCAGCCTCCACGGGCTCCTCGCTCATCCAGCCTCCACCGCGCTTACTCCACCGCCATCGCTCAACCACCCTCCACCGCCCACTGCTCATCCAGCCCTCCACACCACGGGTCCTGTTCAACCACCCCTCCACGGCCACCCTCCACCGCTTCACTGCTCATCCAAATTTCTCCAAACCACGGGTCCTGTTCATCCAGAGGCAACGCCACCGCCACCGCTCATCCAACCTCCCCGCAACGCCACTGCTCATCCAATCGATCGGCTTCAGCTTAGCAGCAGAGTAAAAGAATCACTCCATCGGGTTCGCCATCAGCCATCGATCGATCCCTCGGTTCAAGAACGCCAGCTCGTAGTGCAAGCGCCGGGTTCGCTTAGAGCCAACGCCGCACACACACGCTGCACTGCACGAGAGAAACACGCATCGCCGCCCCGACCTCCCACCATAACCGCAACTCCCGAAATTTTCCTCCCTCGCTTCTACCACGGTTTTTCCGTCATGGACGGCCCAAAGAATGTCATGCAGCCGCTCTCCGCCCGCCCAGTACGAAAAGCACAATTTCTGTCATGATTTTTTTTCATAGAAGTAGGAGCCCACCACATCTATGATGATACCGGGTTTTGTCACAATTATCGTCATAGAAGTGTCATATGTATGACAGAAAAAAAATTCGTTCGGCCCAAAATGACACGGATGTGTCTTTTTTTTGTAGTGTCCCACCGTGTCCGTGGCCAGTTGACAGTCGATGCAGAGGAGTAGCTCCTTGAGGTAGTCCTCCTCCGCTCGCCGGCCATGCCAGAGACGTATGCGAGCCGAATACGACACGGGAACGCCAAGGCGCTCCGGCTCGGCATCGAGAAATCGGAGCGCGAAGCAACGAAGAAGGTGGCGACCATAGTGAAAGTCGCCCGTCTGGCGAAGCAGCAAGCACTTTGTCCGTCGGATGGTCGACTTCATCTCCTTATCATCCGATGACTCGTACATCACCGACGACTCCGACGGTGCCCCTCTCGCCGTCGCCGTTAACGCCTACATGAAGGGCTACGATCGCTCCGGTGTCCGCAAGGGCAAAGGACTAGTGAGGAAATGGCCATTTCCATCGTCCTGTCCGTCTCTGTTTTAGTATTTAGTTATTTTACTTTAAATATGTGTCTGTTTGCCGCCGATGAACCGCCTCATTTGGTCCAATGAACTATGATGTTATGTATGTTTGAACTGTGAATCTAGGCCTCTTTTTGTTGCTATGTGATAACTTCCTTTGGTGATCCGGACAGGGAGCAGAAAGGATTCTCGCCTTTTTCCTGAGAGGCAACCCTGAGTTACTGAACCCACGATTGGACGGTTCCCTTTAAGCTAAGGTCTCAAACAATCTTTTGCTACAGAATTAATTCCAGCTTTTGATTGGATCGTAAATCAAGCTGACATAGAAAACACTTATAACAAAAATAGGTATGGGTACGAGAACTTATGCTTACAATCATATATCTGTGTCGGGACCAGAAATGATATTAATTTGTGCTCTAGAAGTGGGGGATGTGTCCAAATTACGTCTTGACCGACACACGTCTTGCATCAAGAGTTGGTTGTCCAAGCGAAGGCCCTATCCATCGCATGGGGTTGCCCTGATAATTAAGATTGCAATAACAAGAAAAACACATTGGGCGTTTAATGACTACACCTCTTGAATCACCAAGGATAGGATCCATGTCACCGTACTAAAGCTTTCTATCACTGGTGTTGAGAATAACACTTCATGGTCTCCCTACCCTTAGCCTCTCTGTGGCTCGTTCTCCATGATCCAGAGTACATGCAGGGATGAAGGACGCGAACGAGCTATGGAACAATTTTATGTTACACATACGAGACATTAATTCAAAGTACTTCCATTGATCCCTCCAACAAATACACCGGGTTGCAAGGCTCTTGCCTGAACCCATGACCTTACCGAACTACTCACACATGGAGATCAGATCACACGAAGAACACATCGAAGAACACATCATGAAGATTGATTGATTGATAATATGTCTTACATTGGATGTCGTGTGTGATACCCGATAACAAGTATGACTAGATTGCTGAGAAATATGGTGGTGATGAAGGTTGTAGCTATGGAGACGGGAAATGGCGATGACTAGGGTTGATGGAGATGGCTATGGTGGTGATGACAAAGAATGGCTTTTCTGCGATGTTCTGTTGCTCATTTGGCGTCGGCCCCTTTATAAAGGTTGTTGGGGTGGATCAAACACCTTGGTTTCCACACCATACGTCCGCTCATACGAGCGAGTGTGGTCGTATGAAACGTCTTCTTTTGCTCTGTTTCTTCTGGTGCACCTCCCACTTGATCTCCTCTATATCCACTTTCCTCCTTTTCATGTATTGGCTTGATTTTGTCCATAAATATTCCATTTCCCGTGGAAACAAAATAAAGATAGGATATTTTGAATCCTATGCATTCATTAGTCATTAGTAGCAACATCGGAGCGAATATATCTGTTTTAATGAAATATATCAGTTTAAACTCAGGTTATAGGAGTGTAAAAATAACACTCATCAACTCCCTCGAGCTTAAACTTGATCATCCTCGAGCAACATAGAGAGAAATCCGAGTCATAAGGAAATGAGTTGTTTAAACCGAAATAACGAGAAGGTTTCGGTTCACTTACGATCGGTATGCCTAGATAGCCCTCCGCTTCTTAACTTGAAAACTTTGTTAGCTGTAACAGTGGCATGGTTATTATGCAAGTGTTAGTGATGCAAAGATAATCAACTCAAAGCTCTTGCTCAACAAGATAAAATAACATGGTAGCACTTAATTCTATTTCTCTAGTTAGCACTTGCTTGCCTGGAATGCACATAAGAGTTTTTCTTTCTTTGAAACAATAAAAGCAGGAATTAGGGAGTGAAAGGTATGTAAAGACAACATAATTCTAGACTAGCTCACTAACACACCCACAAATGTCTCATCATGAAGGCTCTCAAGCACTTTGTTTCAATCATTGTTTGCTAAAACTTTGGTTGTCACGTGACGGGATTGTTGGAAATATGCCCTAGAGGCAATAATAAAAGCATTATTATTATATTTCCTTGTTCATGATAATTGTCTTTATTCATGCTATAACTGTATTATCCGGAAATCGTAATACACGTGTGAATACATAGACCACAATACGTCCCTAGTGAGCCTCTAGTTGACTAGCTCGTTGGTCGACAGATAGTCATGGTTTCGACTATGGACATCGATGTCATTGACAACGGGATCACGCCATTAGGAGAATGACGTGATGGACAAGACCCAATCCTAAGCATAGCACAAAGATCGTGTAGTTCGTTTTGCTAGAGCTTTTCCAAATGTCAAGTATCTCTTCCTTAGACCGTGAGATCGTGTAACTCCCGGATACCGTAGGAATTCCTTGGGTGTACCAAACGTCACAACATCACTGGGTGACTATAAAGGTGCATTACAGGTATCTCCGAAAGTGTCTGCTGGTTGACACGGATCGAGATGGATTTGTCACTCCGCATGACGGAGAGGTATCACCGTCCCACTCGTAATGCGCCATCATAATGAGCTCAAAGTGATCAAGTGTCCGATCACGGGATCATGCATTACGGTACGAGTAAAGTGACTTGCCGGTAACGAGACTAAACGAGGTATTGGGATACCGACGATCGAAGTCTCGGCAAGTAACATACCGTCTCGACAAAGGGAATAGCATACGGGGTTGATTGAACCTCGACATCGTGGTTCATCCGATGACAACATCGAGGAGCGTGTGGGAACCAACATGGGTATCCGTATCCCGCTGTTGGTTATTGACCGGAGAGCGCCTTGGTCATGTTCAGATGTCTCCAACCCGTAGGGGTCTACACACTTAAGGTTCGGTGACG
This sequence comes from Aegilops bicornis, assembly GCA_021605145.1. Lineage (NCBI taxonomy): Eukaryota > Viridiplantae > Streptophyta > Magnoliopsida > Poales > Poaceae > Aegilops > Aegilops bicornis. The sequence continues at coordinate 542,241,001 of CM038671.1, forward strand.
CTAGGGTTAATAGGAAGACAAGTATGTGATTACCGAATGTTGTTCTGAGTCCCGGATGAGATCCCGGACGTCACGAGGAGTTCCGGAATGGTCCGAGGTAAAGATTTATATATGGAAAGTGGTTAAACGGACTCGAAAGTTTCGGGGTATACTGCAGTAATGTACCGGGCCACCGGAGAGTTCCTGAGGTCCACCGGGAGGGGCCACCCTCCGGGGGCCACATGGGCTAAGTGGGAGAGGAGCCAGCCCCTGTGGGCTGGGCGCACCTCCCACCTAGGCCCATGCGGCTAGGCATGGGAGGGGAAACCCAAGGGGCAAAGGGGCGCCGGCTTGGGGGGCAAGCCACCCCTTTCCTCCTCCCTTGGCCGCCGCCTCTAGATGCCATCTAGAGGGGCCGCCCCTCCCTTCCTCCTATAAATAGAGGGGTGGGGAGGGCTGCATACACCATTGAAGGCGCAGCCCTCCCTCCCCAACACCTCTCCTTCTCCACGCGAAGCTTGGCGAAGCCCTCGCCGAGAACTGCCAGACCAACCGCACCACGCCGTCTTTGCCATTGGAGTTGTCTTCCTCAACCTCTCCTTCATCCTTGCTGGATCAAGACGGAGGAGACGCCATCGTCTCCGCACGTGTGTTGAACGCGGAGGTGCTGTCCGCTCAAAGACTTGGTCATCGGTGATCGGAATCACGTTGGGAACGCCTTCATCATCACCACTCCCTCGAACGCTTCCGTGCTCGATCTACAAGTGGTATGTAGATGCAAACTCTCTCTTGACTCGTTGCTTAGTGGAACTCATAGATGGATCTTGGTGAAACCGTAGAAAAATTTTTATTTTCTCGCAACGCTCCCCAACAAAGTGGCATCATGAGCTAGGTCTATGCGTAGTTCTCTTTGCACGAGTAGAACACAATTTAGTTGTGGGCGTGGATCTTGTCAATTTACTTGCCGCTACTAGTCTTATCTTGCTTCCGCGGTATTGTGGGATGAAGCGCCCGACCAACCTTACACGACGCTTACGTGAGACCGGTTCCACCGACTAACATGCACTAGATGCATAAGGTGGTCAAGGGTGTCCTGCCTCTCCTACTTTAGTTGGAGCGGATTCGATGAAAAGGGTCCTTATGAAGGGTAAATAGAAGTTGGCAAGATCACGTTGTGGTTATTCAGAGGTAAGAAAACGTTCTTGCTAGAACCCAATTGCAGCCACGTAAAAGATGCAACAACAACTAGAGGACGCCTAACTTGTTTTTGCAGCAATTGACATGTGATGTGATATGGCCAAGTTGTGATGAATGATGAATGACATATTGTGATGTATGAGATCATGTTCTTGTAATAGGAATCACGACTTGCATGTCGATGAGTATTTAAACCTGCCGGAGCCATAGGAGTTGTCTTTATATTTTTATGAACTTCGTGTCATTGAATAAAGCCATGTAACTTACTTTAATTTATTGCTAAACGCTGCTAGCCATAGAAGTAGAAGTAGTCGTTGGCGTGACAACTTCATGGAGGCACAATGATGGAGATCATGATGATGGAGATCATGGTGTCATGCCGGTGACAAGATGATCATGGAGCCCAAGATGGAGATCAATGGAGCTTTATGATATTGGCCATATCATGTCACTACTATATAATTGCATGTGATGTTTATTATGTTTATACATCTTGTTTACTTAGAACAACGGTAGTAAATAAGATGATCCTTACAACAATTTCAAGAAGTGTTTCCCTAATCGCACCGCTGCCAAAGTTCGTCGTTTCTAAGCACCACGTGATGATCGGGTGTGATGGATTCTTACGCTCACATACAACGGGTGTAAGACAGATTTACACACGTGAAAACACTTAGGGTTTACTTGACGAGCCTAGCATGTACGCATATGGCCTCGGAACACGTAGACCGAAAGGTCGAACACGAGTCGTATGGAAGATACGATCAACATGAGAATGTTCACCGACGAGACCGTCCGTCTCACGTGATGATCGGACACGGCCTAGTCGACTCGGATCGTGTAACACTTAGATGACTAGAGGGATGTCTAATCTAAGTGGGAGTTCATTTAAATTTGATTATATGAACTTAATTATCATGAACTTAGTCTAAAACTTTTAAATGATATGTCTTGTAGATCAAATGGCCAACGCTCATGTCAACTTGAACTTCAACGCGTTCCTAGAGAAAACCAAGTCGAAAGATGACGGCAGAACTATACGGATCGGGTCCTAACTTGAGGATCATCCTCATAGCTGCCGAAACAATATGTCCTAGAAGGACCGCTAGGTGACGCCCTCCCCTGCAGAACCAAGACATTATGAATGCTTGGCAAACTCACACGATGATTACTCCCTCGTTCGATGCGGCATGCTTTACCTTAGAACCGGGCTCCAAAAGCGCTTTGAGCATCACGGAGCATATGAGATGTTCGAGGAGCTGAAACTTGTTTTCCAAGCTCACGCCTCGGTCGAGAGATATGACATCTCCGACAAGTTCTATAGTTGTAAGATGGAGGAAAACAGCTCACAAGGAGCACATATCAAGATGTCCGGTTGCACAACCGTATGACCCAAATTAACATTAACCTCCCCGATGAGGCGGTCATTGACAGAATCCTCCAGCCGCTCCCACCAAGCTACAAGAGCTTTGTGATGAACTACAACATGCGTGGGATGGTAAAGACCATTCCTGAAGTGTTCTCTATCTTCAAGTCACCGAGGTTGAAATCAAGAAAGAACATCAAGTGTTGATGGTGAATAAGACCACTACGTTCAAGTAGGGCATGGGTTAGAAGAACTTCAAGAATGACGGCAAGGAGGTTGCCGCGCCTGTTAAGCTAGTTGGCGGGAAGAAGTCAAAGAATGGACCCAAACCCGAGACCGAAAGTGCTTTTATTGCAAGGAGGGGCCATCGAAGCGGAACTGCCCCAAATACTTAGCGGACAAGAAGGCCGGCAACACCAAAGGTATATTTGATATACATGTAATTGATGTGTACTTTGCCAAGATCGTAGTAACTCCCGGTATTTGATTCCGGTGCCGTTGCTCATATTTGTAATTCTAAGATGGAGCTGCGGATTATGCGTAAACTGTCATAGGACGAGGTGACTATTCGATTCGGGTATGGTTCTAGAGTCGATGTGATCGCCGTCGCACGCTACCTCTTCATTTACCTACGGGATTAGTTATGAACCTTAATAATTGTTATTTGGTGCCAAGTTTGAGCATGAATATTGTATCCGGATCTTGTTTAATGCGAGATGGCTACTCATTTAAATCCGAGATTAATGGTTGTTCTATTTTTATGAGAGATATGTATTATGGTCATGCTCCGATGGTCAATGGTTTATTCTTAATGAATCTCGAGCTTAGTATTACACATGTTTATAGCGTGGATACCAAAAGATGTAAAGTTGATAACGATAGTCCCACATATTTGTGGCACTCGCCGCCTTTGGTCACATTGGTATCAAGCGCATGAAGAAGCTCCATGCCGATGGACTTTGGAGTCTCTAGATTATGAATCATTTGACACATGCGAACCATGCCTTATGGGCAAGATGACCAAGACTCCGCTCTTCCGAACAATGGAACGAGCAACCAACTTATTGGAAATCATACATACCGATGTGTGCGGTCCAATGAGTGTTGAGGCTCGCGGAGGATATCGTTATGTTCTCACTCTCACTGATGACTTGAGTAGATATGGGTATGTCTACTTAATGAAACACAAGTCCGAGACCTTTGAAAAGTTCAAAGAATTTCAGAATGAGGTAGAGAATCAACGTGACCGAAAAATAAAATTCCTACGATCAGATCGTGGAGGAGAATATTTAAGTCACGAATTTGGTACACACTTAAGAAAATGTGGAATCGTTTGAACTAACGCTACCGAACACCTCAACAGAATGGTGTGTCCGAACGTCAGAATCGCACTCTATTGGATATGGTGCGGTCTATGATGTCTCTTACCGATTTACCGCTATCATTTTGGGGATACGCTCTAGAGACAAAGCTACATTCACTTTAAATAGGGCACCGCCTAAGTCCGCTGAGACGACACCGTATGAATTATGGTTTGGGAAGAAACCTAAGCCGTCGTTTCTAAAAGTTTGGGGATGCGATGCTTATGTCAAGAAACTTCAACCCGAAAAGCTCGAACCCAAGTCGGAAAATGCGTCTTCATAGGATACCCTAAGGAAACCATAGGGTATACCTTCTACTTAAGATCCGAGGGCAAGATCTTTGTTGCCAAGAACGGATCCTTTCTCGAAAAAGAGTTTCTCTCGAAGAAGTAAGTGGGAGGAAAGTAGAACTCGATGAAGTACTACCTCTTGAACAGGATAGTAGTGCTACTCGTGAAAGTGTTCCCGTGATGCCTACACCAACCGAAGAGGAAATTCATGATGATGATCAAGGTACTTCGGATCAAGTTGCTACCGAACTTCAGAGGGTCCACTAGGACACGCCCGCACTGCAGTGGTACGGCAACCCTGTCTTGGAAATCATGTTGTTAGACAACAATGAACCTTCGAACTATGAAGAAGCGATGGCGGGCCCAGATTCCAACAAATGGCTAGAAGCCATGAAGTCCGAGATAGAATCCATGTATGAAAACAAAGTGTGGACTTTGACCGATTTCTGGCGATCGCGAAGCGATAGAAAACAAATGGATCTTTAAGAAGAAGACGGACACGGATGGTAATGTCACCATCTATAAAGCTCGACTTGTCGCTAAGGGTTATCGGCAAGTTCAAGGGATTGACTACGATGAGACTTTCTCTCCGTAGCGAAGCTTAAGTCCGTCTCAATCATGTTAGCAATTGCCGCATACTATGATTATGAGATATGGCGATGGATCGCCAAAACAGCGTTCCTTAACGGATATCTTAAGGAAGAGTCAGATATGATGCAGCCGTAAGGTTTTGTCGATCCTAAGAATGCTAACAAAGTATGCAAGCTCCAATGATCCATTTATGGGCTGGTGCAAGCATCTCGAGTTAGAACATTCGCTTTGATGAGATGATCAAAGCGTTTAGTTTATGCGCACTTATGGAGAAGCCTGCGTTACAAGAAAGTGAGTGGGAGCTCAGAGCATTTCTCATATTATATGTAGATGACATACTTTTGATGGGAAATGATATAGAATTCTTGGACAGCATTAAGGCCTACTTGAATAAGTGTTTTTCAATGAAGGACCTTGGAGAAGTCATATATATTGGGCATCAAGATCTATAGAGATAGATCGAGACGCCTCATAGGTCTTTCACAAAGCGCATACCTTGATAAGATTTTGAAGAAGTTCAAAATGGATCAGTCCAAGAAGGGGTTCTTGCCTGTGTTACAAGGTGTGATATTGAGCTCATCAATACCCCACCACCAAGAAAAGATAAAGAAGAGATGAGTGTCATCCCCTATGCCTCAGCCATAGGATCTATTATGTATGCCATGTCAGGTACTGCACTGATGTAAACCTTGCCGTAAGTTTGGTAGGAAGGTACCAAAGTAATCCCGGCAAGGAACACCGGACAGCGGTCAAGAATATCCCGAAGTACCGAAAAGGACAAAGGACATGTTTCTCGTTTATGGAGGTGACGAAGAGCTCGTCAGAAGGGTTACGCCGACGCTTAGCTTCGACACAGATCTGGATGACTCTAAGTCACAAACCGGATACGTGTATATGTTGAATGGTGGAGCAAGAAGCCGGTGCAGCCGCAAGCAGAGCGCCGTGGCGGGATCTACATGTGAAGCGGAGTACATGGCAGCCTCGGAGGCAGCGATGAAGCAATTTGGGTGAAGGAGTTCATCACCGACCTAGGAGTCATACCCAATGCGTCGGGGCCGATCAAACTCTTCCGTGACAACACCGGAGCTATTGCACTAGCCAAGGAGCCCAGTTTTCACAAGAAGACCAGCACATCAAGCGTCGCTTCAACTCCATCCGTGAAAATGTTCGTGATGGAGACATAGAAATTTGTAAAGTGCATACGGATCTGAATGTCGCAGATCCGCTGACTAAACCTCTTCCATGGCAAAACATGATCAACACCGTAACTCTATGGGTGTTCGATTCATCACAATGTAACTAGATTATTGACTCTAGTGCAAGTGGGAGACTGTTGAAATATGCCCTAGAGTCAATAATAAAAGCATTATTATTATATTTCCTTGTTCATGATAATTGTCTTTATTCATGCTATAAATGTATTATCCGGAAATCGTAATACACGTGTGAATACATAGACCACAATACGTCCCTAGTGAGCCTCTAGTTGACTAGCTCGTTGGTCGACAGATAGTCATGGTTTCTCGACTATGGACATCGATGTCATTGACAACGGGTCACGCCATTAGGAGAATGACGTGATGGACAAGACCCAATCCTAAGCATAGCACAAAGATCGTGTAGTTCGCTTTGCTAGAGCTTTTCCAAATGTCAAGTATCTCTTCCTTAGACCGTGAGATCGTGGTAACTCCGGACACCGTAGGAATGCCTTGGTGTACCAAACGCCACAACGAATCGGGTGACTATAAAGGTGCATTACAGGTATCTCCGAAAGTGTCTGTTGGGTTGACACGGATCGAGACAGGGATTTTTCACTCCGTATGACGGAGAGGTATCACTGGGCCCATTCGGTAATGCATCATCATAATGAGCTCAAAGTGATCAAGTGTCTGATCACGGGATCATGCATTACGGTACGAGTAAAGTGACTTGCCGGTAACGAGACTAAACGAGGTATTGGGATACCGACGATCGAAGTCTCGGCAAGTAACATACCGTCGACAAAGGGAATAGCATACGGGGTTGATTGAACCCTCGACATCGTGGTTCATCCGATGACAACATCGAGGAGCGTGGGAACCAACATGGGTATCCAGATCCCGCTGTTGGTTATTGACCGGAGAGCGCCTCGGTCATGTTCAGATGTCTCCCGAACCCGTAGGGTCTACACACTTAAGGTTCGGTGGACGCTTAGGGTTAATAGGAAGACAAGTATGTGATTACCGAATGTTGTTCGAGTCCCGGATGAGATTCCTGGACGTCACGAGGAGTTCCGGAATGGTCCGGAGGTAAAGATTTATATATGGAAAGTGGTTAAACGGACTCAGAAAGTTTCGGGGTATACCGGTAATGTACCGGGCCACCGGAGAGTTCCGAGGTCCACCGAGGGGCCACCTCTGGGGCCACATGGGCTAAGTGGAGAGGGAGCCAGCCCTGGTGGGCTGGGCGCACCTCCCCACCTAGGCCCATGCTGGCTAGGCATGGGAGGGAAACCCAAAGGGGCAAGGGGCGCCGGCTTGGGGGGCAAGCCACCCCTTCCTCCTCCCTTGGTCACGCCTCTAGATGCCATCTAGAGGGGGCCGCCCCTCCCTTCCTCCTATAAATAGAGGTGGGGGAGGGCTGCATACACCATTGAAGGCGCAGCCCTCCTCCCCAACACCTCTCCTTCTCCACGCGAAGCTTGGCGAAGCCTCACGGAGAACTGCCAGACTAACCGCACCACGCCGTCAGGCTGCCATTGGAGTTGTCTTCCTCAACCTCTCCTTCATCCTTGCTGGATCAAGACGGAGGAGACGCCATCGTCTCCGCACGTGTGTTGAACGCGAGGTGTTGTCTGCTCAAAGACTTGGTCATCGGTGATCTAATCACGCTGGGGAACGCCTTCATCATCACCACTCCTCGAACGCTTCCGTGCTCGATCTACAAGTGGTATGTAGATGCAAACTCTCTCTCTTGACTCGTTGCTTAGTGGAACTCATAGATGGATCTTGGTGAAACCGTAGAAAAAATTTTATTTTCTGCAACGTTCCCCAACAAGGATCACCCCAAATAAGTGATCATGTATAAGGTTTCGTTGTGGCTTAATTTTCGGTACTGTGGACCAATGTGTTTGTCTCTTTCAAGCTCTTGTGATCAGTACCCGGTATTTACCACATACACACACATTCAAGAGAAAGCTAAATAATATTTGATGTAGTGTTAGCACTACGTATGGTGACAAACTCATAGCCAAAATCCGAGCTGAAACTCTCGTGGATTGTTCATTGGTTAACGAAGTTCTGAGGGAGTCTGGATTCACCACTGTTATGTATCTAACGTAATTACAATGAATGCATATACTAGGTATGTGTCACTAAGCCACCTCGTATTATTTTCATAAATGGGCCGAGCCAACTACACATACATGCATCAGTCACTTATCACATACGTCACCCCCGTTCCTCCTCAAATTCAATTTTAAAAAACAATTCATAAATCTGAAATTATAATGAATTTGAGAAAAGTTTATGAATTTTAAAACACAAATTGGAAAAATTTCACAAATTTTAAAAGCTTTGCGGATTTCAAAAAGTGTTTGTGGATTTATTTTTTTGCAAATCATAAAAATATTCACCAATTTGAAAACATGACCGTGAACTTGGAAAAACTTCATCGGTTTAAAAAATGTTCACAAAATTAAAAAAATCTCACTAATTTAAAAATATTCATTATTTCAAGAAATTTCATGAATTTGAAAAATATTATGAAATTTTAAAATAAAATAAGAGAACTAAGAAAGGAAAAATAAAAAGAGGAAAAATAAAATTAAAAAATAGAAAGGTAAATCTGAAAAAAAATCAGAGCGGTTCGTGTTTACGGTCTCGCCCAATTTATCAAAGGGTGTGCGTTACATACGATTATCGAAGTAAACAGCGCCGCAAAGACAAAGTAGAAAATGCCATGCAACCAATGGAGAGTTCTTTCGGGAGGTCTACTTGAGGGTAAGCACGTCTAATAGCTGATCTTTTCGCATTGGCAGCGACCATCTGGGTTGGCTCATCAATGATGCACAGGGCATGCCGGTTTTACAATTTTTTCTATATTGGTTATTGTGTCAATTTAGCTTTTCATTTTTTTCCTTTTTTCCGCCTGGTTTCCGTTCTTTCCCCTTTACTCCATTTTCAAATTTTGCTCCCATTTTTGAAATAATGAATGAAATTCTTTGAAAAATTGTACAATTTTTTTTCAAACAATGTCAATTTTCCAAATTTTGTTCCCATTTATCCGATCGTTTATTGAAATTCAAAAAAGTTAAAATAATAAAAATGTTTTGAAATTCCCAATCATTTTTTTAATTTGTAAACATAATTTGAAAATTAAAATACTTTTTGAAAGCGTTTTCTTTTGGAAACTCCTGTTTATTTTGAATTGGTGAACATGTTTTGAAAAATATATTTCGAAATTCCAAACAAAATTTAAAACCACAAACATTATTTCGAATTTATTAATAAATTTTCTATAACGAATATTTTTTCAAATACCAGACAATTAGTTACAAGACAAACATTTTTTTAAAGAAAATTAAGGTTAAAAAAACCCTGAAGATAACCAAGTAAAGAAATAGAAAAATCAGACCTGAGCCGGACCGAAATCTTTCTGAAAGGTTCCTAAAACCAATAAACACTATAACATGCACTTGGCCGGGCCATTAAACCGCCGCCCTTGTGCAAAGGAAAGACATTCTGCCGCTTAATGTGGGTAATAGGAAACGCTTGTTCTTCCGGGACCTCCTGTGTGACGCGTGTTGCGTCCAACAGACACGCGCCGCACAGGGGGGGCACCCGACTGGGCCGGCCCAGCTTAGAGCAAGTACGATTGTACGAACGAACAGATGTCATAATTCCAAAAAAAACGTAATAAGCGCTTCGTACGGATCGAACCCAAAACCTTGCAACAAGGTACTACTCCCTCCGTTCCAAATTAGTTGACTTGAATTTGTCTAAATATGGATGTATCTATACTTGTTTAGTGTCTAGATACATCCGTGTCTAGATAAATATGGGTCAAGTAATTTGGAACGGAGGGAGTACATCCTTAGCCACTGTAGTACCTGCAACTTGTGTCCAAGATGGCATCCGAGTTGATATGAACTATCAGCCACGATAGTTTTTATTTTCAAATTTCAAAAGTGATTTCTTCAAAAAATTAAAATTTTCATGCAACACCGACTTCTTTGAAGAAGTAGGGACAAAATTTAATAAATAAATATCATTTGTATTTATGAACATTTTTTAGAAACATGAAATATTTTTGGAAAGCTGGAAAGACTTGAAAACTTGAACATTTTTTGAGAAAACAGACATTTTTTTCCAAATCGTGAACACTTTTTATATTTGCAAATAAAAATTTAAAACGTGATTTTTTATTTTGTGAACAAATTTTAAAAGCTGAAACATTAATTCAGAAATTATGAACAATTTTAGAAATGAGAACATATATTTAAATTCCTCTAAATATTCTGAAAAAAGTAAAAAAAATTGAATGACATTATGAACATATTCTGAAAAAGAGAGTTTTTTCGAAATTACTGAACATTTTTAGAAACATGAATATAAAAAAGTCAAAACAAGATCATTTTTTGTGAAATTAATTAACATTTTCTAAAACACGAACATTTTTTGAAAATGTGAACAAAATTTTCAAACAAGAACCTTTTTTAAATTCCTGAAAGGCTTTGTGAATCACGAACATTTTTAGAAATTGTGAACAAAATTCGAAAACAGGAACATTTTTTAAAATTCCTGAACATTTTTTAGAAACATGAACATCAAAAAGTCGAAACTAGAACATTTTTTGTGAAATTAGTGAACATTTTCTAAAACATGAACATTTTTTTAAATTGTGAACAAAATTTTCAAACAAGAATATTTTTAAAATTCCTGAAAGGCTTTTTGAAGCACGAACATTTTTAGAAAATTTTAACAAATTTTACAAATAGGAACATTTTTTGAAATTCCTGAACATTGAAATTGGGAGCAAATTTTGAAAATGAGAACTTTCCATCAAATTCCGAATAAACATTTGAAATTCTCAAGAAAAAACGAAACAGCAAAGAAAAGAAAAGAAAACAGAAAAAGAAAAAAGAAAAATAAAACAAAAAAGAAAAAGAAAGAGTAAAAGAAAAGAAACCAAAAGGGATAAAAGGGGAAATAGAAAACCGCTTCATGAACCTTCAGAAGGTTCCCAAAACCAGAAAAACCGGCTGGGAACCGCCTAGAAGATTCCCAAAACCGGATTCGCTTTAACGTTTGAACGGGTCGGCCCATCCTAACGCTCGTCGATCTCCCTGTGTGCGTCCGGTCGACTACTTGCCGCAAAGAGCGGCAAATAGGAATATCTACTTCTTCCAACCGATATGGCACGATGCCAGGCACGAGCGGGCCGGCCTTGGGCCTTTTTTTAGGGCGCCTTGGTCCTTTTTTGCTGTGTACAAGCAAGAGCAAACACACCCCATCCCATATTAATTCTCAAAAAAAAAACAACCCATCCCATATTATTGAAATATTCGAAACATCTTTTTGTTTTTGTGAACAAAAGGAGGTACATTGCAAGTTCTCGTGCGTTGTGTGGCTGGAGAAAAAATATCGGAAAAAATAATGCCCACACGTGTGGGCGTTTGCGCATCGCCCACACGCCTCCATCAGCACTCATTTTGACACGTATGAATAGATGACATCAACAGAAATCTTTTTGGTTTTTGGCTTGAAAATGTTTTATCTCTTAATTAAAAAAAGCGAATTAAAAATCCGTTTTCACCATTAAATCCGTCTCGACGAGATCTTCAAAATTAGACCCCATGTTGATATGTTTCGACGAAATTTTTTTTTCCAGAAGTTGCCATGATGTTTACACTATACTTGCCATAGTGCTTAAACTAAAGTTGCCATGTGGCAATTTTAGTTTGTAGATCATGGCAATTTTAGTTTTTTGACCATGAATTTTTTTGTGAACCATGACAATTTTAAGTGCATGTGTCATGGCAATTTTAGTTTATGGTGCATGGCAAGTCTAGTTTTTTAGTTCCTCGTTTTATAATATGTCAAAATTTTACTTTTAAATGTAAAAGAAAATAACTGAAACATATCATGGCAACTTCAGTGTAAACACCATGACAATTCATGTGCAATAGACATGGCAACTTTTAACCAAAAAAATAATTCGTCAAAATATATTGATATGAGATCTAGTTTCGAAGATCTCGTCGCGAGGGATTTAATGGTGAAAACGGATCTTCAATCGAATTTTTCATTTAAGAGATAAAATATTTTAAAAACTGAAAATTTAAAAAAATTCTCGCATGCATGCATGCGATGACGTGACAATCTATTTCCAGACAGATGCGCATGCTCCTTCCCCGCCACACGCGCGATGCTTATCGACGTCCAAACATATTACAGTAGTTCGAAATCCAAAGAATATGACAATAAAAATTAATCACACCGATGCAGCTATGTGTACACTTAACTTTAGGATGACAATTTCCTACAAAGAGTGACCGAACGTTTCATATAAAGGGCTCATTCGAGCTAATAAACGTTTCCTGCAGAATGTCGATTGTTAGGCCTAGATCTTATCTAGTCCTGGCCAAGAACAGAACTTCCGAGTTGTATTATTTTGAACCACGCATCTGTTAAACATCAGCTGGAATCTTCATCGACGCACAGTACATGTATACTCACTATCTATTATCCTGTTTTTTTTTTTTTTTTGTTTTGCGAATACACTGACTATTATACAGTTTTATAAACGAAGATTAAAAGAAACTCTTGTAGCCCAATCCGTGCCCCTAAAGCAGATTTGCACTGACTTCTAAACATAACCGTGTCGCTTCTAAACATACCCGCGAAACAAACAACGTTACTTCTGTCTGCAATGTCATGAACATGGCTCCAACCTCCAAGGTCTAGAAAGGAAAGGGAACCTGCAGATTTGCACTGACCTTTACGCAATGGGGTTACTTCCTCCGGTTTTCATTTACTCCCGTATAAGGGCATCTTTAAAGCCGATCCTTGAACCAACTGCAATCATCCAGATCGCATTATCCGGGCGTATTTTATCATCCAACGCGGTCCTGTATCAGTCAATTCGACTGTTCGGACGCATTTTTTCTCGTAAACCAGACATAAACTAGGGGATTTTACGGGTGTCCAGACCGCTGCCACGTCTGCGTTTGACTACTCTGGCCCACCAAAAACCCATTTCCCGCTCCCGCGCACTTTCCCACCCGAAGCCAGCTGCAATTCATGCCGGCCCAGAGCAGACATAACCGCTCACTTGATCCGACATTGAAGCGGCTCGCCGGCCGAGAGCGCCGCTCGCTGCTCGCTCGCTGCTCGCCCGCTGCGCACACCTTCTCTTCGCACGGAAACGACATTTGTCTGCCCGCGTACCTTCATTAAACCGGCAATTGTGCAGAGGCACCCAAGCGCACACGTCCGTTCCTGTGCTGGCGGGCATTAAATGAAGGAAATATGCTCTAGAGGCAATAATAAAGTTGTTATTTATATTTTCTTATATCATGATAAACGTTTATTATTCATGCTAGATTGTATTAACCGGAAACTTATTACATGTATGAATACATAGACAAACAGAGTGTCACTAGTATGCCTCTACTTGACTAGCTAGTTGAATCAAAGATGGTTAAGTTTCCTAGCCATAGACATGAGTTGTCATTTGATTAACGGGATCGCATCATTAGAGAATGATGTGATTGACTTGACCCATTCCGTTAGCCTAGCACTTGATCGTTTAGTTTATTTGCTATTGCTTTCTTCATGACTTACACATGTTCCTATGACTATGAGATTATGCAACTCCCGAATACCGGAGGAACACTTAGTGTGCTACCAAACGTCACAACGTAACTGGGTGATTATAAAAGTGCTCTATAGGTGTCTCCGATGGTGTTTGTTGAGTTGGCATAGATCGAGATTAGGATTTGTCACTCCAATTGTCGGAGAGATATCTCTGGGCCCTGTCGGTAAAGCACATCACTATAAGCCTTGCAAGCAATGTGACAAATGAGTTAGTTGCAGGATGATGCATTACGAAACGAGTAAAGAGACTTGCCGGTAACGAGATTGAACTAGGTATTGAGATACCGACGATCGAATATCGGGCAAGTAACATACCGATGACAAAGGGAACAACGTATGTTGTTATGCGGTTTGACCGATAAAGATCTTCTAGAATATGTAGGAACCAATATGAGCATCCTGGTTCTGCTATTGGTTATTGACCGGAGATGAGTCTCGGTCATGTCTACATGGTTTTCGAACCCGTAGGGTCCGCACTCTTGACATTCTGTGACGATCGGTATTATGAGTTTATGTGTTTTGATGTAACGAAGGTTGTTCAGAGTCCCGGATGTGATCACGGACATGACGAGGAGTCTCGAAATGGTCGAGACATAAAGATCGATATATTGGATGGCTATGTTTGGACATCAGAATGGTTTCGGGTGAGTTTGGGCATTTACCGGAGTACCGGGAGGTTACCGAACCCCCGGGAGTGTATGGGCCTTATTGGGCCTTAGTGGGAGAGAGGAGGAGGCGGCCCAGGAGGGGCGCCCCAAGCCCAATTCGAATGGGGAGGGGGGCCGGCCCCCCTTTCCTTCCTCCCTCTCTCCTCCTTCCTTCCTCTCTTACTCCTACTTGGAAGGGGGGATCCTACTCCCGGTGGGAGTAGGACTCCCCTAGGGCGCGCCGTAGAGAGGGCCGGCCCTCCCCCTCCTCCACTCCTTTATATACGGGGTAAGGCGGCACCCCATAGACACACAAGTTGATCATTGTCTTAGCCGTGTGCGGTGCCCCCTCCACCATAATCCACCTCGGTCATATCGTCGTAGTGCTTAGGCGAAGCCGTACGTCGGTAGCTTCATCATCCCCAACATCATGTCGTCGTGCTGATGAAGCTCTCCCTCGACAGTCAGCTGGATCGAGAGTTCGTGGGACGTCACCGAGCTGAACGTGTGCAGATCTCGAAGGTGCCGTACTTTCGGTACTAGGATCGGTCGGATCGTGAGGACGTACGACTACATCAACCGCGTTGTCATAACACTTCCGCTTTCGGTCTACGAGGGTACGTAGACAACACTCTCCCCTCTCGTTGCTATGCATCACCTAGATGGATCTTGCGCATGCGTAGGGAACTTTTTTGAAATTACTGCGTTCCCCAACAGTGGCATCCGAGCCAGGTCTATGCGTAGATGTTATATGCACGAGTAGAACACAAAGAGTTGTGGGCGATAATAGTCATACTGCTTACCAGCATGTCATACTTCGATTCGGCGGTAATGTTGGATGAAGCGGCCCGGACCGAAATTACGCGTACGCTTACGCGAGACTGGTTTCTACCGACGTGCTTCGCACACAGGTGGCTGGCGGGTGTCTGTTTCTCCAACTTTAGTTGAATCGAGTGTGGCTACGCCCGGTCCTTGTTGAAGGTTAAAACAACACACTTGACGAAAAATCGTTGTGGTTTTTTGATGCGTAGGTAAGAACAGTTCTTGCTCAACCCGTAGCAGCCATGTAAAACTTGCAACAACAAAGTAGAGGACGTCTAACTTGTTTTTGCAGGGCATGTTGTGATGTGATATGGTCAAGACATGATGCTAAATTTTATTGTATGAGATGATCATGTTTTGTAACGGAGTTATCGGCAACTGGCAGGAGCCATATGGTTGTCGCTTTATTGTATGCAATGCAATCGCCCTGTAATTGTTTTTACTTTATCACTAAGCGGTAGCGATAGTCGTAGAAAGAAACAATAGTTGGTGAGACGACAACGATGCTACGATGGAGATCAAGGTGTCGCACCGGTGACGATGGTGATCATGACGGTGCTTTGGAGATGGAGATCAAAGGCACAAGATGATGATGGCCATATCATATCACTTATATTGATTGCATGTGATGTTTATCCTTTATGCATCTTATTTTGCTTAGTTCGGCGCTAGCATTATAAGATGATCTCTCACTAAATTTCAAGGTACAAGTGTTCTCCCTGAGTATGCACCGCTATGTAAAGTTCGTCGTGTCGAGACACCACGTGATGATCGGGTGTGATAAGCTCTACGCTCACATACAATGGGTGCAAGCCAGTTTTGCACACGAAATACTGGTTAAACTTGACGAGCCTAGCATATGCAGATATGGCCTCGAATGTTGAGACCGAAAGGTCGAACGTGAATCATATAGTAGATATGATCAACATAGTGATGTTCACCATTGAAAACTACTCCATCTCACGTGATGATCGGACATGGTTTAGTTGATTAGGATCACGTGATCACTTAGATGATTAGAGGGATGCCTGTCTAAGTGGGAGTTCTTAAGTAATTTGATTAATTGAACTTTAATTTATCATGAACTTAGTACCTGATAGTATTTTGCATGTCTATGTTGTTGTAGATAGATGGCCCGTGCTGTTGTTCCGTTGAATTTTAATGCGTTCTAGAGAAAGCTAAGTTGAAAGATGATGGTAGCAACTGAAAGGACATGCGGTGCCCTCATGTGTGGTTTTGGTAATTGATGACATTCTCTATGGACTAATGGTTGCATTGAGTTATATTTGAAGGATTTGTCCATAGGCATTTCTTGAAGTCCATGTGTTGGTTTCAAGGAGTTTATGTGTTGACCAAGGTGCTATTAAGGAATTATCCAAAGATTGGTCATGTGAGTGTTGAGCTTATTGCAAGCATGTCTTGAAGAAGAATATTGTGTGATCATTCATGTTTACCTTCAAGACATCATCCAAACGAATAGAGTTGGAAAGATTCAAGGTTGATCAAGACTAAGTCAAGAGTGAATCAAGTTGATCAACTCACAAAGTGTAGAAGATGTACCGAGAGGGATCAAGTGATCCCATGGTATGGTAAGCATTATCCATTGCACTTTGTGTACTAACCCACGGTCTATGTGAGAGTCTATGTGGGGTTAGGTACGTGTCCATGGGCTTGCGTCAAGAGAAAGATATCATACAACCCATGGAAAGGATGACATCAAGTGGTGATCGTCATCAAAATTGTTGTGTGCAAGTTCAAGTGGAGCATCACGAAGAGATCAGGTGCTTGAAGCTTGCCATCCATTGTGGTGTCAATGGACTTGTGAAGATGTGCCGAAGAGTGGCTCACCCATAGTGGAGTACGGGGGAGCAATCATCTAGTCTCCATCAACCCAACGCAATCAAGAAAGGTGGTCCATATTGAGGAGGACAAGATCGTCATCATCTAGCTCAAGTGGATCATGTGCAAGGCAAAGTTTTTCCCTTGATAGGTTTTCTATTTTACCGGTCTCATGGTGGTAGTTGCGAGACCGGGTTATAGGATCGATAGCCGTACTATCAAGGGGGGCTCTCAAGTGAGTAGCTTGATCGTATCGTTCGTCGAGAGCTCAAACCATTGCATCCTTGCATCATGTTTCTTGTTTCTTGTTTGGTTCTCTTTGTGTGTCTTAGAGCTTATGGTCATCTATATGACAAGCTTGAGTTCATCGAAACGGAGTTTGCATGCGTCTTCTATGATGTTTTCGGTGTTGGAGGTTTTACCGGTCTTTTTCCGAGGAAGGGTTCTCACCATTTTCTTTTGGGCCTTTTCTCATTTGCTTATTATTGGTATTTCTCTCAAGATTGTGTTAGCCCTTGTCTCTAGCTTTCCAACAAACTTGGTTTCATCGAATTCGGAGTCCGAATGCAGAAGTTATGGTAGTTTTGGTGTTCTGAAAAGGCTGCAGCGGTACTACCGCGAATTGGAGCGGATGTAATTTTTTACTACCGCTCGAGCGGTACTACTGTGGCTCCTACAGCGGTAGTACCGCCCGACCAAAAAACTCGTCCCAAGTCCTCATGGAGGTAGGTACGGAAGTATTTTTTTGTACCGCAAGCAGTAGTACCGCGATCCCTAGCGGTAGTATCGCGTGAGGACGAAGCGGTAGTACCGCCTGTCAGGCGGGTTGTGAGCATAACGGTTGGATTTTCCCCACCTATAAAAGGGGTCTTCTTCCCCATTGAACCTTATCCTTTGGGCTCGTGTTCTTCCCCCATTGTTGACCTTCTTCGAGCTTGCTAACTCTCAATCCCTCCATGGATTCTTGCTAGTTTTTGAGGGAAAAGAGAGAGGAGATCTAGATCCACATTTCCACCAATCACTTTCTCCTCTATGTGAGGGGAACCCCTTGGATCTAGATCTTGGAGTTCTTGGTGTTCTCCTTCTTGTTCTTCCTCTCATTTTCTTCCCTAGCATTAGTTGCTTCGTGGGATTTGAGAGAGAAGGACTTGGCACTCCGTGTGCCCTTGCCATTGCATTTGGTGCATCGGTTTGAGTTCTCCACGGTGATACGTGGAAGTTACAAGTTGAGAAGCTTATTACTCTTGGGTGCTTGGTGCCCTTGAGCTTGTTCCTCTTGGGTGCTTGGGCGCCCTAGACGGTTGGTGGTGTTCGGAGCTCAATCATTGTGGTGTAAAGCTCCGCAAGCGCCGGGTCTCCAATTAGGTTGTGAAGATCGCCTGAGCAATTTGATCTGCACCGTGACCGCCCAAGGGTTGCCAAAGTGTACGGGTTCGGTGACCGCCCCAAGGGTTGCCATTTGTACGGGTTCGGTGACTGCCCTCAAGGGTCCCTTAGTGGAATCAGGGCATCTTGCATTGTGCAAGGGCTTGAGGAGATTACGGTGGCCCTAGTGCCTTCTTGGGGAGCATTGTGCCTCCACACCGCTCCAAACGGAGATTAGCATCCGCAAGGGTGTGAACTTCAGGATACATCATCATCTCCGCGTGCCTCGGTTATCTCTTATCCGAGCCCTTTACTTATGCACTTTACTTTGTGATAGCCATATTGTTTCTTGTCATATATCTTGCTATCACCTAAGTAGTTTTTCTTGCTTAGCATAAGTTGTTGGTGCACATAGGTGAGCCTAGTTGTTGTAGGTTTTGTGCTTGACAAATTAACCGCTAGGTTTATTCCGCATTTGTTCAAGCCTCAACCGTAATTATTTTAAAGCGCCTATTCACCCCCTCTAGGCGACATCCACGATCTTTCAATTGGTATCGAGCCTCGTCTCTCTTTGTTGGGCTTAACCGCCTAGAGAGTAAAGATGTCGACTAGGGATTAGGATTCTCTGACACTCTTAGTTTCGATGGCACTAATTTTGATGTTTGGTTAATTCGCATGCTTAATCTCTTTAGGGTCATGGACCCAAATTTGGAGCGAATTGTAGATATGGGTTTTCTCCTCCAAAGGATCCCCAAAGATTATCTTTAGAGGATGAGAAAACTCTTATCTCAATGCTCAAGCTTCTAATGTGCTTTTTGATGCTTTGAGCAATGTAGTTATATTTCAACTCATGCCATTCCGGATGCTCATGAGTTGTGGACTAAGCTTCAAGATAAATATTGTGTGTCCAAGATTTGTAGGGATGATTGTTCTCCCTCCACCTCCGCCGTATAGTCTTCTCAACTTCTTCTACTTCACCTACATGTGGTTTTCCACAAGGTAATGATATGGTGAGTAGTGTCGGTCATTGCAATGATGATAGTGTGCTTTTGTGGATGATTCTTCATCACTATATTATTGCAATGCTCCATCTTTGGGCCTTAGCACTTCGAGCACTCCAAATGTTTCACTTGCTTGTGTTGATAGTCCTTGCATATCATGTAGAAATTGCTTGACTAAATCTCATGATGATATGCTTGCTATATCTTGTTGCCATGATAAAAATGCATGTATTTCCTCGAGTTGTTGTGCTAACAATGTAGATGAAACCCAACACTCCATGGAACAAGATGTGGTCTTGAATGGTGCTTCAAGGGATCCTATATCATCATCTACTGCATTTTGCCTTATGGCCAAGGCTTCAAAGGTATCTCCCACTTTGAATCCCAATATATCTTGTGATGATATTGATGATGGCAAGAGTGATGATGATGTTGATTATGATGAAGAGAGTGATGATGTTGCCTCCTTCAAAATTAAGGGGGAAATGATTTTTAAAGCTCTTCTTAAGAATAAAATTGCACGTTCCAACTTCATGGAAATCATGTCTATTGCTATTGAGGGCAAGAAATATATTGATGAGTTGGAATCTCGTCTTGAGGAGCATGAGGTCACCATTGATAAAATGGAAGGTCATGAGTGTGATTACGCTTAATGAGATTATGGACCTCTCTCAAGCTCTTGAACTTGAACAAACCACCAAGGAATCTCTTGAGGAGACTTTTGCTCTAGAATTATCTAGAGTGAGGGAATCTCGTGATAGAGCTCTTGAGGTGGCCAATGATTTTGAAACTAAAATGAGGAGCTTGAAGTTGTGCATGCTAAACTCCTTGAGGACTTTGAGCACCTCGAAAATGGCTCAAGGGTCATTAAGAGTGAGCTCATCAAAATCACCGAAGTCTCATGCTCAACTTAAAGCTTCATATTCAAAAGAGCTTGCCAAGTTGTCTTCTCCTCTTGTTGCTGATGATGATGCTTGTGCTACTAACTCTATCTCTTGTGAAGCATCCATTTTGAAGGAGAATGTTGAGCTACGGCTCAACTTGAGTTGTTATCTAGCAATTATGGGAAATTGGAAGAAAGCCATGAAAAGCTCTCAAGCTCTCATGACGATCTTCTAGTATCCCATAATGTGCTAAAGATAGCTCATGAGGCCATGCTTGCTAAGGTAACATCTAGTGAGCCTCATGTGGATACTAGCACTACTTCTAGTCAAAATGCTATATTGATATGTGCTAGTCCTTGTAATTCATCTACTCACAATGTTGGTACATCTTGTGATGAATTGCTTTCCTTGCCTTGTTGCTCTAACAATGAAGCTTATACTTCCTCTAGTACTTGTATTGAGACTAACCATGTAGAGGAAATCAAAGAGCTCAAGGACCAAGTCACTTATTTGAAGAAAGACTTGGAAAAGAGTCATGAAGGGAAATCCACACTCAACAATATCTTGAGTGTGCAAAAATCCCCCAATGACAAAGGTGGACTTGGATTCAACTCCAGTAAGAAGAATAAGTCCAAGATGAACAAAAAGAAAGGCCAAGAACAAGTCAAGAAATCGGCCAAGATTGTTTGCTTCAAGTGCAAAGTAGAAGGGCGTCATGTTATATCTTGCCCATTGAAGAAGAAGGCCATTAGTGTCAAGCAACAAGGGAAGAGGGAACAAGTTCAATATCATGCTCAAACTAAAGTTGAAGAAAGGCCACTTCCCAAGAAGACTCAAGTTAATGCTTCTCTTGTTGAGAAATCAAGTGAGAAGAAAGTGAAGAGTAGACGTTGCTACTTATGTCGTGAGAGAAAGGCCACGCCGCTTCTTCATGCACTAGTGGTAACTTATCCAACCCAATTATTATTGATGATGTCTATTCTCTTGGGAAGGATAAGGTCGGCAATGTGTTTGCCAAGTTTGTTGGTACTCAAAGTGGTGTCAAGAAAAGAACCATTTGGGTGGCCAAGCCTATTGTGACTAACCTCTTAGGACCCAACTTGGTTGGGGACCAACTAGCTCAAACTTGACCAATAGGTGTTATTGGAGGTCATTGGAGACTTGGCTACATTATGAAGATTTAAGGGGTCCTCATCATTCATATTGTGTCAAGCCAAGTCATTCGGATTATCTTTCTATCATATATCCAATGTTCCTCCTTATGTAACTCGTGCTTAAATTGCTTACATTAAAAGTTACTTGTCCCTTAGCATGTTGTGGTTTTGTATCTTGCATGTGCTTGTATATGTTGTGCTTCCAAATTGCTTATCTTGAGAAATCAAGTATGTGCATGTTGGTTTGCACATCATGTACATGTGTGTTGTGTGTTGAGCCTTTTGTATCTTGTTTATTTCTTAGTTGGCTCTTGTGAGAGATTAATGGAATATCCCATTATGGGGAGTGATGTGCTTTGTGCACCTCACAATCCTATAAATGTGTGTACATGAGTAATACCATCTAGTATTGATATTTCAAGATTATCTAGTCTCTAGGTGGTATATCTCTCATGAGAAATTCAAATTCTAAATTGTCCATTAATCATCTCTTGTTGGATCCTTTTAATTGCCTCTTGTCTATCTTTAATTGGTATCATATTATGGGGGAGTAATATGCTATGTGTGTATTACTAGCCTAGAAAATGTGTACATTTGAGATATTGTCACCTAGAATTGATATTGTAAATTATGTTATTCCTAGGTGGCATGATAGCTCTACAAGTTGCAATTTGCTTGTGTTTGGTGTGAAGATGATGTCGGATATCCTTGCTATCTACCACCGGGAATTATTTCCAAATACTTCTTGTCTTTTGACAATTGGTACTCACTTATGTGTGGTAGAATTTATTGATCATCTTTACATTGGCTTTTATTTTCATTTGCCTTTTCTCTTGCCAAGGTTTGTGTCAACTCCCGTTGTCTTCCCTACCACTTGTGGATCTGGTTTGTTTCTCGTTCTTGTCTAGTGCTTTCTAGATATAGTGAAAGTGGTGATCCCACCTTGTGCATTTTGTATTCAAATGAAAATCCTATATAATGCACAACTCGGGGGGGAGCGATCCTATTTTCTTTAGAACACTCTTCTTGTGATCCTTATCAAGTGTGTGTTGGTGGAAGGCAAGCCGTTTCGTTTTGGTACTTTCTGCCATCATGAAACTTTGTAGAGAGCTTGGTTTGTTTGGAACCATCCTCTCTTTGGGAGTTTGATATCTTTTATTTTGAGTGTATCAATGGATATCTCATTCCTTGATGTATCTTTTATGGATATCCTCCAAGTGATGTTTTATTCATTTGGTATCCTTTTCACTTGGCATGTCTTTGTCTTTTGGTTTTGGGTTTTGAAGTCTTGAGCATGCATGTTTTCTTCATGTATTTTATTTGGCATGCTTTCTTTCTTTGACTCAATATATGGGAGAAACTCCACCTGTCTCAATTTGGATGAGATGCACATGATATTCATTTTCATATCTATATGCACAAATTTATGTGGAGTTTGTCCTATGTATTGATGTTTCTAACTATTTGGTCCCGATGAGTTTGGGTACCGTTTAGTTTGTGTTGTTCTTATAGGAACAGTTGGAGATGCATTGGATGCTCGGCTCACTCACAAGGAAGGTGTTGTCACCATGTGCATATTGGAGTCAAGCTAGGATGATCAATGAACTACTATCTACCTTCAATTGGTATCTACTACATCCTTCCAATGGTATCTCGGTAATAAGTATCATCATCTACTACATGCACACATTACTTGCATCAACCTTGTGTAGGTTGTATCATGGCATGTATTTCATTCTTTCTTGTGATACTTGTTTCCTTTCTCAAAGCATCTCAAGGATGATCTCATGTTGCTAGTTGTGATGTCTTTGATGTTCATGCGTTAGGAATTCATTTATATACAATAAGACCATATCTAGCCAAGTGCTATGCTTTCAAGCAAATATCTTATTGGTATATTTATGACTTCCTTGTGGATATCTTGTTCCTTCATGTTGTAACTATTTCGGTGTACATCCCTCTTTGTAGATATATATCATCATGATTTTTCTACCTAGAACCTTATACACTTGAGAGAAATTACATCTCTAGTTGATATCTTTTCTTTCACGTCCACCTTGTCTTTCTTATGTTATTTCTTTGGTGGCTCCGTGAAAGCTTTTTGCCTTGAGTGAGTGTCCTCTATCGTTGCATCTTGTTGCACTCTTGTGTGGTGAAGATTATTTTCCTCTTGCTTATCTTTACGAGGCTTTTGCCATCTTAATTGGCACCCCTCGCCTTGATGAGCCTCTCATCGCCTATCTTCACCACGGGTTGTCACAAGCATAGGTTCTCTATTTTCTTATTAGTAAGCTTGTGAACCCATTTGCTAGTTGTGTGTGAGAATGAAAGGCTTTGCACCGTGTATCTCATTCATTCGAGACTATGTTGATGCTTATGCTCATTCGTATATTAGTCTTCTCATGTGCTTTGCCATGACTCACACACATCATTTTGGTTGAGCCTATTCTTAAGTTGCCTCTTTTACAATGTTGCTCAACCATGTGCTTGTTGCAAGCGCTAGACTTAGTTTCTTATATGCTCTCTTGCACTTGTTGTTAGTTTTTGTTGACTTTGGGGGAGCTAAGATCCTATTTTGTGCACTTTGTATCCAAATACAAAAATTCTTGATGTGCACAAATCATGGGGAGCTTCTCTAGTTTCTTTAGAACAATCCTCTGCTCATATCATAATATCTTTTTCATGTGGCTCGTATGATCTTTGGTCTAGTTGGTTCAGTTGATATCTTTTGATAGCTTGCTTCAATTGGTATCTTTTGATTGCTTGATTGCTTGTTTCTCTCTCTTTGTTATGTATTTGTGGCATATCATTCTTTTGCAATCTTGGTGCCTCAATATAGTTGGTCTTCCTCCAAGTATTACCTTTGGATATGTGTATGGCATTCCACTCTCTTGTTGAGAAATACACAACTTTTGGAGGAACACCTTTTATATTGGTCTTCTTAGCTTTTCGCCCATTTTGGCAATCGATGCCAATGGGGGAGAAGTTTCATAGAGTTTTATGGAGAAGTCTTCAGAGTTTTCTCCTAAGCATTTGCATCTCATACGCATGCATTATTGGTTGTTGCATTGCATGATGATGCATAATTCCTTATATAAACTCTCTTGAAAGTGATTGTCATCAATTACCAAAATGGGGAGATTGAAAGGACATGCGGTGCCCCATGTGTGGTTTTGGTAATTGATGACATTCTCTATGGACTAATGATTGCATTGAGTTATATTTGAAGGATTTGTCCATAGGCATTTCTTGAAGTCCATGTGTTGGTTTCAAGGAGTTTATGTGTTGACCAAGGTGCTATTAAGGAATTATCCAAAGATTGGTCATGTGAGTGTTGAGCTTATTGCAAGCATGTCTTGAAGAAGAATATTGTGTGATCATTCATGTTTACCTTCAAGACATCATCCAAACGAATAGAGTTGGAAAGATTCAAGGTTGATCAAGGCTAAGTCAAGAGTGAATCAAGTTGATCAACTCACAAAGTGTAGAAGATGTACCGAGAGGGATCAAGTGATCCCATGGTATGGTAAGCATTATCCATTGCACTTTGTGTACTAACCCATGGTCTATGTGAGAGTCTATGTGGGGTTAGGTACGTGTCCATGGGCTTGCGCCAAGAGGAAGATATCATACAACCCATGGAAAGGATGACATCAAGTGGTGATCGCCATCAAAATTGCCGTGTGCAAGTTCAAGTGGAGCATCACGAAGAGATCAAGTGCTTGAAGCTTGCCATCCATTGTGGTGTCAATGGACTTGTGAAGATGTGTCAAGAGTGGCTCACCCATAGTGGAGTATGGGGAGCAATCATCTAGTCTCCATCGACCCAACGCAATCAAGAAAGGTGGTCCATCTTGAGGAGGACAAGATCGTCATCATCTAGCTCAAGTGGATCATGTGCAAGGCAAAGGTTTGCCCTTGATAGGTTTTCTATTTTACCGGTCTCATGGTGGTAGTTGGGAGACCGGGTTATAGGATCGATAGCCGTACTATCAAGGGGGGCTCTCAAGTGAGTAGCTTGATCGTATCGTTCGTCGAGAGCTCAAACCATTGCATCCTTGCATCATGTTTCTTGGTTCTTGTTTGGTTCTCTTTGTGAGTCTTAGAGCTTATGGTCATCTTTATGACAAGCTTGAGTTCATCGAAAACGGAGTTTGCATGCGTCTTCTATGATGTTTTCGGTGTTGGAGATTTTACCGGTCCTTTCCGAGGAAGGGTTCTCACCATTTTCTTTTGGGCCTTTTCTCATTTGCTTATTATTGGTATTTCTCTCAAGATTGTGTTATCCCTTGTCTCTAGCTTTCCAACAAACTTGGTTTCGTCGAATTCGGAGTCCGAATGCAGAAGTTATGGTAGTTTTGGTGTTCTGAAAAGGCTGCAGCGGTACTACCGCGAATTGGAGCGGATGTAATTTTTACTACCATTTCAGAGCGGTACTACCAAGAGCTTCTACAGCGGTAGTACCGCTCCGACCAAAAAACTCGTCCCAAGTCCTGCGGAGGTAGGTACGGAAGTATTTTTTTGTACCGCATAGCAGTAGTACCGCGATCCCTAGCGGTAGTATCCGTGAGGACGAAGCGGTAGTACCGCTCTGTCGGGTTGTGAGCATAACGGTTGGATTTTCCCCACCTATAAAAGGGGTCTTCTTCCCCATTGAACCTTATCCTTTGGGCTCGTGTTCTTCCCCCATTATTGACCTTCTTCGAAGCTTGCTAACTCTCAATCCCTCCATGGATTCTTGCTAGTTTTGAGGGAAAAGAGAGGAGATCTAGATCCACATTTCCACCAATCACTTTCTCCTCTATGTGAGGGGAACCCCTTAGATCTAGATCTTGGAGTTCTTGGTGTTCTCCGTCTTGTTCTTCCTCTCATTTTCTTCCCTAGCATTAGTTGCTTCGTGGGATTTGAGAGAGAAGGACTTGGCACTCAGTGCCCTTGCCATTGCATTTGGTGCATCGGTTTGAGTTCTCCACGGTGATACGTGGAAGTTACAAGTTGAGAAGCTTATTACTCTTGGGTGCTTGGTGCCCTTGAGCTTGTTCCTCTTGGGTGCTTGGGCGCCCTAGACGGTTGGTGGTGTTCGAGCTCAATCATTGTGGTGTAAAGCTCCGGCAAGCGCCGGGTCTCCAATTAGGTTGTGGAGATCGCCTGAGCAATTTGACGGGCACCGTGACCGCCCCAAGGGTTGCCAAGTGTAATGGGTTCGGTGACCGCCCCAAAGGTTGCCATTTGTACGGGTTCGATGACCGCCCTCAAGGGTCCCTTAGTGGAATCACGGCATCTTGCATTGTGTGAGGGCGTGAGGAGATTACGGTGGCCCTAGTGGCTTCTTGGGGAGCATTGTGCCTCCACACCGCTCCAAACGGAGATTAGCATCCGCAAGGGTGTGAACTTCAGGATACATCGTCATCTCCGCGTGCCTCGGTTATCTCTTATCCGAGCCCTTTACTTATGCACTTTATTTTGTGATAGCCATATTGTTTCTTGTCATATATCTTGCTATCACCTAAGTAGTTTTTCTTGCTTAGCATAAGTTGTTGGTGCACATAGGTGAGCCTAGTTGTTGTAGGTTTTGTGCTTGACAAATTAACTGCTAGGTTTATTCCGCATTTGTTCAAGCCTCAACCATAATTATTTTAAAGCGCCTATTCACCCCCCCCCCTCTAGGCGACATCCACGATCTTTCAGCAACTACACGGACTGGGTTCGTAACTTGAGGATTATCCTCATTGTTGCACAAAAGAATTACGTCCTGGAAGCACCGCTAGGTGCCAAACCTGCTGCAGGAGCAACGTCAGATGTTATGAACGTCTAGCAAAGCAAAGCTGATGACTACTCGATAGTCCAGTGTGCCATGCTTTACGGCTTAAAACTGGGACTTCAACGACATTTTGAACGTCATGGAGCATATGAGTTGTTCCAGGAGTTGAAGTTAATATTTCAAGAAAATGCCCGGATTGAGATATATGAAGTCTCTGGTAAGTTCTACAGGTGCAAAATGGAGGAGAATAGTTCTGTCAGTGAGCATATACTCAAAATGTCTGGGTATAACAATCACTTGATTCAATTGGGAGTTAATCTTCTTGATGATAGTTTCATTGACAGAATTCTTCAATTACTGCCACCAAGCTACAAGAGCTTCGTGATGAACTATAATATGCAAGGGATGGATAAGACAATTCCCAAGCTCTTCGCGATGCTAAAAGCTGCGGAGGTAGAAATCAAGAAGGAGCATCAAGTGTTGATGGTCAACAAGACCACCAGTTTCAAGAAAAAGGTAAAGGGAAGAAGGGGAACTTCAAGAAGAACGGCAAGCAAGTTGCTGCTCAAGTGAAGAAGCCCAAGTCTGGACCTATGCATGAGCACTCTTCTACTGCAAAGGGACTGGTCACTGGAAGTGGAACTGCCCCAAGTATTTGGCGGATAAGAAGGATAGCAAGGTGAACAAAGGTATATGTGATATACATGTTATTGATGTGTACCTTACTAATGCTCGCAGTAGTGCCTGGGTATTTGATATTGGTTCTGTTGCTAATATTTGCAATTCGAAACAGGGACTACGAATTAAGCGAAGATTGGGTAAGGATGAGGTGACGATGCGCGTGGGAAATGGTTCGAAAGTCGATGTGATCGCAGTCGGCACGCTACGTCTACATCTACCTTCGGGATTAGTTTTAGACATGAATAATTGTTATTTGGTGCCAGCGTTAAGCATGAACATTATATCTGGATCTTGTTTGATGTGAGATGGTTATTCATTTAAATCAGAGAATAATGGTTGTTCTATTTATATGAGTAATATCTTTTATGGTCATGCACCCTTGAAGAGTGGTCTATTTTTGTTGAATCTCGATAGTAGTGACACACATATTCATAATATTGAAGCCAAAAGATGCAGAGTTGATAATGATAGTGCAACTTATTTGTGGCAATCGCCGCTTGGGTCAGATTGGTGTAAAGCGCATGAAGAAACTCCATTCGATGGAGTTTTGGAATCACTTGATTATGAATCACTTGGTACTTGTGAACCCTGCCTCATGGGCAAGATGACTAAAACTCCGCTTCTCCTAACAATGGAGCGAGCAACAGATTTGTTGGAAATCATACATACTGATGTATGTGGTCCGTTGAATATTGAGGCTCGCGGCGGGTATCGTTATTTTCTCACCTTCACAGATGATTTGAGTAGATATGGGTATATCTACTTGATGAAACATAAGTATGAAACGTTTGAAAAGTTTAAAGAATTTCAGAGTGAAGTGGAAAATCATCGTAACAAGAAAATTAAGTTTCTACGATCTGATCGTGGAGGAGTATATTTGAGTTACGAGTTTGGTCTTCATTTGAAACAATGCGGAATAGTTTCGCAACTCATGCTACCCAGAACACCACAATGTAATGGTGTATCCAAACGTCGTAATCGTACTTTACTAGATATGGTGCGATCTATGATGTCTCTTACTGATTTACCGCTATCATTTTGGGGTTATGCTTTAGATACGGCTGCATTCACGTTAAATAGGGCACCATCTAAATCCGTTGAGACGACACCATATGAACTGTGGTTTGGCAAGAAACCCAAGTTGTCATTTCTTAAAGTTTGGTGCAGCGATGCTTATGTGAAAAAGCTTCAACCTGATAAGCTCAAACCCAAATCAAAGAAATGTGTCTTCATAGGATACCCAAAGGAGACTGCTGGGTACACCTTCTATCACAGGTCCGAAGGCAAGACATTCGTTGCTAAAAATGGATCCTTTCTAGAGAAGGAGTTTCTCTCGAAAGAAATGAGTGGGAGGAAAGTAGAACTTGATGAGGTAATCGCACTGCTCCCTTATTGGAAAGTAGTTCATCACAGAAATCAGTTCCTGTGACTCCTACACCAATTAGTGAGGAAGCTAATAATGATGATCATATAACTTCAGATCAAGTTACTACTGAACCTCGTAAGTCAACCAGAGTAAGATCCGCACCAGAGTGGTACGGTAATCCTGTTCTGGAGGTCATGTTACTTTACCATGACGAACCTACGAACTATGAGGAAGCGATGATGAGCCCAGATTCCGCAAAATGGCTTGAGGCCATGAAATCTGAGATGGGATCCATGTCTGAGAACAAAGTGTGGACTTTGGTTGACTTGCCCAATGATCGTCAAGCCATCGAGAATAAATGGATCTTCAAGAAGAAGACTGACGCTGACGGTAATGTTACTATCTACAAAGCTCGACTTGTTGCAAAAGGTTTTCGACAAGTTCAAGGAGTTGACTACGATGAGACCTTCTCACCTGTAGCGATGCTTAAGTCTGTCCAAATCATGTTAGCAATTGCTATATTTTATGATTATGAAATTTGGAAAATGGATGTAAAGACTACATTCCTGAATGGATTTCTGGAAGAAGAGTTGTATATGATGCAACCTGAAGGTTTTATCAATCCAAAGGATGCTAACAAAGTGTGCAAGCTCCAGCGATCCATTTATGGACTGGTGCAAGCATCTTGGAGTTGGAATAAACGTTTTGATGGTGTCATCAAAGCTTATGGTTTTATACAGACTTTTGGAGAAGCCTGTATTTACAAGAAAGTGAGTGGGGGCTCTGTAGCATTTCGAATATTATATGTGGATGACATATTGTTGATAGGAAATGATATAGAATTTCTAGATAGCATAAAAGGATACTTGAATAAGAGTTTTTCAATGAAAGACCTCGGTGAAGCTGCTTATATATTGGGCATCAAAATCTATAGAGATAGATCAAGACGCTTAATTGGACTTTCACAAAGCACATACCTAGATAAAGTTTTGAAGAAGTTCAAAATGGATCAAGCAAATAAAGGGTTCTTGCCTGTGTTACAAGGTGTGAAATTGAGTCAGACTCAATGCCCGACCACTGCAGAAGATAAAGAGAAAATGAAGGTCATTCCCTATGCTTCAGCCATAGGTTCTATCATGTATGCAATGTTGTGTACCAGACCTGATGTGTGCCTTGCTATTAGTTTAGCAGGGAGGTACCAAAGTAATCCAGGAGTGGATCACTGGACAGTGGTCAAGAACATCCTGAAATACCTGAAAAGTACTAAGGATATGTTTCTCGTTTATGGAGGTGACAAAGAGCTTGTCGTAAATGGTTACATCAATGCAAGCTTTGACACTGATCCGGATGACTCTAAGTCACAAACCAGATACGTGTTTATATTGAACGGTGGAGCTGTCAGTTGGTGCAGTTCTAAGCAAAGCGTCGTAAGGTGATCTACGTGAAGCGGAGTACATAGTTGCTTCAGAAGCAGCAAATGAAGGAGTCTGGATGAAGGAGTTCATATCCGATCTAGGTGTCATACCTAGTGCATCAGGTCCAATGAAAATCTTTTGTGACAATACTTGCGCAATTGCCTTGGCAAAGGAATCCAGATTTCACAAGAGAACCAAGCACATCAAGAGACGCTTCAATTCCATCCGCGATCAAGTCAAGGAGGGAGACATAGAGATTTTCAAGATACATACGGTTCTGAATGTTATAGACCCGTTGACTAATCCACTCTCACAAGTAAAACATGATCAGCACCAAGACTCCATGGGTGTTAGAATTATTACCGTGTAATCTAGATTATTGACTCTAGTGCAAGTGGGAGACTGAAGGAAATATGCCCTAGAGACAATAATAAAGTTGTTATTTATATTTCCTTGTATCATGATAAATGTTTATTATTCATGGTAGAATTGTAGTAACCAGAAACTTAGTACATGTGTGAATACATAGACAAACAGAGTGTCACTAGTATGCCTCTACTTGACTAGCTCATTGAATCAAAGATGGTTAAGCTTACTAGTCATAGACATGAGTTGTCATTTGATTAACGGGATCACATCATTAGAGAATGATATGATTGACTGGACCCATTCCATTAGCCTAGCACTTGATCGTTTAGTTTATTTGCTATTGCTTTCTTCATGACTTATACATGTTCCTATGACTATGAGATTATGCAACTCCCGAATATCGGAGGAACACTTAGTGTGCTACCAAATGTCACAACATAACTGGGTGATTATAAAGGTGCTCTACAGGTGTCTCCGATGGTGTTTGTTGAGTTGGCATAGATCGAGATTAGGATTTGTCACTTCGATTGTCGGAGAGGTATCTCTGGGCCCTCTCGGTAATGCACATCACTATAAGCCTTGCAAGCAATGTGACTAATGAGTTAGTTGCGGGATGATGCATTATGGAACGAGTAAAGACACTTGCCGGTAACGAGATTGAACTAGGTATTGAGATACCGACGATCGAATCTCGGGCAAGTAACATACCGATGACAAAGGGAACAACGTATGTTGTTATGCGGTTTGACCGATAAATATCTTCATAGAATATGTAGGAACCAATATGAGCATCCAGGTTCCGCTATTGGTTATTGACCGGAGATGAGTCTCGGTCATGTCTACATAGTTCTCAAACCCGTAGGGTTCGCACGCTTAACATTCTGTGACGATCGGTATTATGAGTTTATGTGTTGTGATGTACCGAAGGTTGTTCGGAGTCCTGGATGTGATCACGAACATGACGAGGAGTCTCGAAATGGTCAAGACATAAAGATCGATATATTGGATGGCTATGTTTGGACATCGGAATGGTTCCGGGTGAGTTCGGGCATTTATCGGAGTACCGGGAGGTTACCGGAAGCCCCCGGGGAGTGTATGGGCCTTATTGGGCCTTAGTGGGAGAGAGGAGGAGGCGGCCTAGGAGGGGCGCCCCCCCCCCCAAACCCAGTCCGAATTGGGAGGGGGCCCGGCCCCCCTTTCCTTCCTCCCTCTCTCCTCCTTCCTTCCTCTCCTACTCCTACTTGGAAGGGGGGGAATCCTACTCCCGGTGGGACTAGGACTCCCCTAGAGCGCGCCATAGAGAGGGCCGGCCGTCCCCCTCCTCCACTCCTTTATATATGGGGGATGGGGGCACCCCATAGACACACAAGTTGAACATTGTCTTAGCCATGTGCGGTGCCCCCCTCCACCATAATCCACCTCGGCCATATTGTCGTAGTGCTTAGGCGAAGCCCTGTGCCGGTAGCTTCATCATCATCGTCATCACGCCGTCGTGCTGACAAAGCTCTCCCTCGACACTCAGTTGGATCGAGAGTTCGTGGGAAGTCACCGAGCTGAACGTGTGCAGATTGCGGAGGTGCCGTACTTTTGGTACTAGGATCGGTCTGATCGTGAAGACGTACGACTACATCAACCGCGTTGTCATAATGCTTTCGCTTTCGGTCTACGTGGGTACGTAGACAACACCCTCCCCTCTCATTGCTATGCATCACCTAGATGGATTTTGCGTGTGCGTAGGAATTTTTTGAAATTACTGCGTAAACACTATTTAGATCACGGGATCGGAATATTATTCTGATCACGGCTATCTTCTCAAGCGTGTCTCCTCGCGCGAATTTTTTTGGTCAGTCATGTTCTATGTGATGTAAGTGTGATCTGCAAATGGTTTTTAGCAACTAAATGCCCATTTTAAATAGAAATCTCGCTCGTTGGCGGATTTTGCTCTCGGGCCGTGATGAACTTGCGTTTTTTGCAATTTTACTACCTGACTTGTTCGACCTGAACTTCCTCCGGTGCTAGGTTGAACTTCCACCAACATTGTCCAAATGAGGCTTGCGATATACCGTTGGAAAGCTATGGACACCACTATCATGGCCCAAGTTGAATTTTTGGCAAAATGTAAGCGGTTTAAGATCAGTTTTAAAAACTGTTTTTTCTTTATACAAAAAACGTGAATTGTATTTTCGATCACATTTCTAAACCGTTTATCGGACTGAGGCAAATAATATGGCGTTGGAAAGGAGCTGCAAAATCGCTCCTTTCACATGTTGAAAGTTTTCTCTAATTCCCTATGGATAAAGAGTAATTTGGAAAATCGTAGAATTTCGCAAACCGAATAGCCGAGTTCGTATTTTAGATGCCATTTCTAAAAGGCTAATCCAACCGAGGCAAATGATATGGCATTAGAAAGATATGGCGTTAGAAAGCTTGAGGAAATGCGAAACTTTTTGGTATATATTGTTTCTCCCAATTCTTTACGGTTTTAAGTCAATTTTGAAAATGGATAAAAGCATATTTTCGCCGTAATTTCTACAAACTTTATTGGAACGGGGCAAATAATATACCGCTGAAAAGCTACGGAAAATGCCAAACTTTCCCATGTTGATGGTTTTATCTGATTCCTAGTCGTTTTTAAGTAATTTTGAAAACGGCGAGATGTCAGGACCGGATTTTCGGGATATTAATTTCCCAGAAAATGGCCCTTGTGCTCACCAGCCCCGTGGATTATCAAGTAATGGGCGAGCCACAAACTTGATACAAAAACTCCAAGAAAAATACATAATATGTAGTACAAGACCATTCTGGCCTATGAGTACAACACAAGGTTTCTAATGGTAGATGGCAGAAGCGGTTGGTGGATCATCAGCGTCTGTGGAACTCCATTTCCCACAGGAACAGCTGACCTGGATAACTCCTATCTTCGCGATACTGCTATCACCGGTGCGTGGGTTCCGGGGGCTGTCAGCGCAACGCTCCTTTCCATGTAAGAAATCTGGCCAAGACAATAGCCAGGGACAAGCCAGTGAGTACTTTTGAATGTACTCGCAAACATTATGAACACAGGTATAATTATAACAAGCGATAATCATGCTCTGAAATATTCTATGATCACAACGCTACCATAAAATAAAATCTCGATGCACGCAAGCAGGTTATTCACATAAAACATGAATAATGCCATTAGAGAGTAGAAATAGGATGCCTCAATAGGCGTCGAGCGACACCACCGAAAGGGCTTCTAAGTGGAATAAGTAACAAATATGTTACGATGGCGTGCAGGCGACGCCACATAAAGGGCTTATAAGGTAAATACATAACAAGCATGTCACATACCAAGGCCTCAAATGACACCACATAAAGGGCTTATATAGTAAATAAATAACAAGCATGCCACAGTCGGGCATCTCAGCGACACCACATAAAGGGCTTATATAGTAAATAAATAACAAGCATGCCACAGTCGGGCGTCTGAGCGACACCACATAAAGGGCTTATAAAGAATAATCACGGTGAATATCTAGGAGGTAGAACCGTCCCAGGGATACTCGATAATTCAAATAATATAATGGGTTAATCCATGATAAAAATAAACATAATCATCACAAGTCACAAGTCATGATCCAAGTTCTGGTTTAATAGTTTCTCCTCCGCAGACCGACACTAAGACCGACACTTGACCCATCCCAGACTGTAGTCCTTAACCATGGACATGGATATTCGAATAGATGTTTAATCTCTGCAGAGGGTGTACTCTTTACCCACGAGTAACGGATTCCTTTAGTCCATCGGGACTAATTCCGTCCACGGCCTTTTAATTGAAAACACACCTAACCACACACACCAGCCTAACTTACCGGTGTCTGGAATCACCCACGACACCCGTTAAGAGAAACTATAAGTGGGGAGGCTACAACCTCGACTTAGCATGGGATCACAAAATTTATAACGCGCGCAGACTAGGGGAGCTACCCCTTCGGCTCCAACCGAAAACACCCATGCCCCCGGACCAGGTGGCATGCCTACCGGATGCCTCCGGTATCTTCCACCATGGCCTCTCTGTACGGTGTGTGCTAGGAAAGGGGTTGACAACTTACTGAACCGTACCCTACCTATGGCAGGGACAAGTGGTAGTACGAAACAAGTATGGGGGTTACCGGAACAAGACTCGATCTATGGTTGACTCAGGAGGTTTAAGTATTCCCTGCATGATTAGCATAACAATTTATACTTCAACCGATGCAGTAATCACCACCGACATACCTCATCATGCCGTACCGGACACAACCGTCTCGGCGAGGAACTAGAGACAAGCCCGTGTCTACCCAAGACAGAGGCTTTACCGGATTCCTTCCGGTATGCATGAAAGGCATATGATGGTGACTACTATCACAAACATATCAAATTCCAATAGCATGAAATCATCAATATGCACTTATGAGTATGAACATATCATCACATAAAATAACGGATACTCCGTGTCGAGGTGGTGTTGTAACCGTGTCAAATAACACACACAATATTATGCCAGGGTTCAGAATGCTTGCCTTACAGTTGTGGAGAAGCATGGTGCATCCCAAGACTTTTGGAAGTTTTTTTCTCTCTCCGACAATCCTATTTTGAAAAATATTCAAATCAACACAAACTCTAAAAACAGTACAAATATTTTTCCCAATTATTTTTGAAATAAATCTTAAAATAAACTAGGTGAAATTTGAGAGAGGTAGGAAAAAGAATCAACTCATTTGGAGTTATATTTAAAAGGTTATAGCCAGTCAAAGTTTTGGTCAAATTCTGTTTTAAAAATAATACACAAAAGGAAAACGTTTGAATAAAACACGTCAAGACGTATAATCGGTGTTTACGCCTTCACTTAGTCCAGCGTGGACCGGCCGTGGTCACCGACAAGGTCCAGGGGGGCCACTGGTCAGGTTTGACCGGTCGCCTCTCCCTCCTCTTCCTCTGCCCGAGCGGAGGCGGGACTCCGGCGATCGTCGCCGGCGATTGGCGGCTCCTCGCGGGGCTTCGAGGGCAGGGATGGATCCGCCAGTCCAGGGTGGTCCTCCCGGTGGTCGCTAGGCAGGTGGGGACGAGGGGAGTCGCCAAGCTTCGCGGCGGCCGGTGGCTTCGGGAGCAATGGGGGTTTGGGCTACGGTGGCTCCTGGTCGAGGGTGAGGGGATGGGTGGCTCCGCACGATCAAGGGAAGTCGGACGGTGGTGTTGGGAGGGCAGGGGAGGCTCTGATTGTGACACATGGCGCTGGAGCGTGGTGGCGGCAGAACTGGCCGGAGACGAGGAAGACGGTCTTCCCTCGCCGATTGCTGGGTTGAGGGGGCACTAGGAGGATGCTGTGAGGTTGCACGAGGGACGGGGCCTTCGGGGCTCCTTTTATAGGCGGCCGAGGTCGGTTCCCGCGGCGGCCGGAGATAAGATCGGCGATCCGCCTGCTGTAGCTAGCAGGGCGACGTGGAGCTGGCTGGCGCATTCCGACGAACTCCACACTGCTCAAGGGGCGAGCTGGCGCGCGCGGGTGGCTCGGGCGGTGCCGTCCATGGCGAGGCTCAGTGGCCGACGCTTGTGGCCACGGCCGACTGACAGCGGCCCCTGTGGAGCTCGAGGCGGTCTGGCGTGTTCTGTGAGTGGATGAGGCCGGGTGTGGCTCGCAGTGAGCAAAGGTCGGCGCGGGTAGCGAACGCTCGGTTATACAAGGCTGGCAAAACATGCGCCTGGCGCACCTGCAGCACGACGCGACATGCTCGACAGAATGCCAGGGTGGGCTAGAGTGCTTGAGCGAGGCTGGCAATTAACAGGACTAGGTTAGAGTTTGCAAGGAGGTTAATGGACATGGGGTTAGGTCAGGGGATCAAGTTTATAATACAAACTAAAAACTAAGCTAGAACTGGTCATGCACACAAAGTGTTCGTTAGAATGCTAGAAGCATCTAGGCAGTACTTGGGGTGGCCAAAATCTCCAGATCCAAGTCTCTTTAGGTGTAGGTGATGGTGGCAAGTTTAGTTGGCCAAAGCTAGAAACTTGCTAGTGCAAATATTTGAGAAAACCAAATCTTGTTAGAAAGAAAAGGATATGGTTTCATGGACCAAAACTACTCCAATGGGTTCACTCTCCTGACTTAAGGGTTTTGTAGGATGGACTATAAGCATGAAAAAGAATCATGGGCAACAGGCAAAATAAAATGTGGTTGTCAGAGAAAAGCCAATCTGGTCCAGAGAGCAAAAGAGGATGGTTTGCTCAAATCTTGCAAAGAACATGCATGCGTTTTTGCATAAAAATGAATTATATACTCTTACTAACATCCCCAAATTATGGTGGGATTTTTAAATGAATTTATCAAAGGGTTGCAGTGCAAATGGGACCCTAAAACTTATGAAGAACCATTTTAGAGAAATAAAGCTCAGGAAAAAATAATTAATTAAATAATCCCACTGATAAAATAAATGTTTTATTTGAGAGGGTATAAAAGTCCAAACATTTTTGAAAAGCTTTCACTTGGGGTGAAAACTCCACAATATCAAAGAAAAGAGAGGTTCTGAAATCAAAAGAAAATCCAGGAAGTAAAAATTTATCTCCTGGCAAAAAAATTAATAAACAAAATATGGTTAACTTTTTGGGGTGTTACAACACTACCCCCCTTAAGAAAAATCTCGTCCTCGAGATTGGCTAAAAGTTGTTTTGAGAATATTTCTCCTGCAATCAAAGTAATATCACAAAAATAACCGTCCTGTTCATGCAATAAATTTTGGCTACAGTGAGCGGGCAATAAGTGGTGTAAAACTACAGTGTGGAACACTGGCGCTGCATGAAAAAAAATCCATGGTCTGGGGAAAACGAGAAATACAGTAAATTCCGAATAAATTCTAAATTTCTAAAATACGCTGGTCGTACCCGAGAGCACAGTGCTCCCTCTGGCTGACAGGTGGACCCAGGGCCCACTGTCGGTCTCTTCTTGTACCTCTGGCTCCCTCTTCTTCTTCTCTCCCGCGCGCTTTCCCGCGCTTTCTCCACCGGCGACGTCTAGCGCGTAGGGCATCTAGGCCGTACTGCGGTAGTGCGCGGCGTGCTAGCTGCCGGTGCGGCGTGCACTCACCTCGCGGGCCTGCTATGTCGGCCTTGCATCGTCATGATTCGTTTCCGAACACCAGCGATCGTGCGACGAGCGGCGCTGGTGGACCTCGCCCACCGTACACCGATCTCGAGCTATAAAATGACCGCGGTGCTCCTTCTTCTTCCTCACACCTGGCCTCGCTTCTTCTTCTCCTTCCTTCTCCTCCACTCTGTTTGCAGGAGCTCGAGACGAGGCTCTAACGGCGGAGGTGATGCCGGACTGGTGCGTGATCCTGGTGTGCGGAGGGTTGGCGGCATTGCTGGGGTTCTCCGTGCTCCTGTGTGTGATGATCCTCGATGATCGT
The DNA here is from genome assembly GCA_021605145.1 of Aegilops bicornis. Classification (NCBI taxonomy): domain Eukaryota; kingdom Viridiplantae; phylum Streptophyta; class Magnoliopsida; order Poales; family Poaceae; genus Aegilops; species Aegilops bicornis. The sequence goes on from CM038671.1 coordinate 542,279,371, forward strand.
CGTGATGCTGCCACTCGAGTGTTAGCTCTCCATGGTGGCGGTGATCATGAGGACTAAGTGCGGTGTCGGGCACTAACTGTTGTCTGTGTGCTGGAGGCAACTTGTACCCGAGTGATTACCCACTAACCTCTCCTTCAAAGGTGATCAGTTAGGTGTAACATGTGTATGAGCATTAGCAATTTGTGCACGAGGTTGAGTGGTTGCAGTTGTGAGTCTGCTGTGGTGCTGCGTGAAAAAAAAATCTATGTCGTGAAGAGATATATGCCGAGACCACTCAGGGAAAAAGAAAATTCTCACTTTGAACTTTATTTCGAGTGAAAACAGTTAATCAAAAAAATTTCCGCAGTAAAGACCACTCACATTGATTGAAATTAAAAACTTACTTCATCGCACAAATTTAGGATACCACACATAAGTTGCAACACATAAACAAATGCAGGGACAATAAACATAGTAGTGACATCTACAACATCAATGGTAAGTGGACAGGGTCCTGAGAAAAAGTCTCTGGAATCGGGGCACACTCTTCTTCTATCGAGGGAAGTGGATTGACTAGTCGATGGATGCGCCTCTCCTGGTCGGGCCTCAATGGTCTGGCGATGGCGATCTGAGGGTTTAAATCAGCGAGGCTCTGGAGATAACCCATCACATGTTGGGTTAAACACTCTTGAGCGATGACATACTGGGCAAGGTTGGCCAGCACTGGGTCTCTCTCAATTCGTCCACCGGGAAAATATGCTACTTCTCCGGGTGCCGCGCGACTCGGGAAGTAATAGTACTCTCAATCGCTGGCGTAGGGTACTGCGAATTGAAGGCGAGCAAACGCTTCGTATGCAGCAACTTCTATGGCCATATGCGGGGTCGGCATGGATTTACCTACGAAGGAGACCTCCGTTGGGTCTTGGTTTGGGTTTGCGGGAGGGATGTGCACCACTGCCCAATATTTCGAGGTGGATGGGGTGATTCTCAATTTGAGCAACTCGTACTGGGGTGGAAGGATAGAACTCATGGTACTGTAGGTAAAGTCCCACAATATTTTGACAAAACTACCTGGGGTTGCATCTGGAGTCCTCAGATAAATGCTAGGGGTCGGCATGGTAATGGAAATGGTTGTGAGCGGTGCTCAAGGTGAGGGATACTTGGTAAGGTCACGAGGTGGCCTTTTATATAGCCTTGGGGTTGGGTTACTTACCACGGTGAAGGGTAACTAGTTTGTCGAGTCTGCTCTATGGGGTCATGGTCAATGCTACAGATGCACACATCTCACAAAGGTGACGTATTATTGTGGGTGTCGTCGGGGTGGTTTTTGGTAACTGTGCCCGGTATAAAAATGTAACTGTATGCTAACATATTTATGCAAGGTTACTATTTAAAACAGAGGCACACCAGCAGGCTGCATTTATTTACAAGGTCACACGATTATAAGGCGTGGACATACTGAGACTCGGTACTACGACATAGTCTACCTCGTTTATATCCAAACGGGCGTGCCTTGTGGATGTCGAGGCTTCTCCTCGGGTTTCACCGTCGGGATTAGTTGGAGGGGGTTGAGGGGCTGCGGGGTCGGGGTAGCGATGATGACCATCCCGGGCATTGTTGGACACAATCCCATTGGAGCGTGTTCCCAAAAGGCGACGAAGCACTTCTGGGGACACCAACGTATTTTGGTCGGTGGCTGGGGCAGACCTCAAGGACTCGATCGGGTGTCCGAACAGCACGACTGGGTTGTCGGTGTCGGACTCACCTTCTCCTCTCGCCGGGGCTCGGCGAACCAGTTCTCCACGAGCTGCGATCAGATCAAGGGTGATTTGATCGAACAGTACCTCTAGTGCACTTACATAGCGCCCGAGGTGTAACAATGCAGGATCCGTCTCGTGATCTCCGTTGGCAACCTGGGGTGGCTTGCCATACCCTTCACGGCTGGGGTAGTAGTAGAACGAGCGGCAGTTAACCCTGGGCGACAAGTGCCGGAGTTGAACTATAGCCTCTCGAGCAGCTAGTTGGATGGCTTGTGGCTCAAAGGAAGTTGTCCTTCCGGTGAACTCAGAGGGCGTTACGGTGATAGACCCCTACCATAGATGTGCACAAAGGGCCCAGAATTGACGGCTCTCACCGCTCATGGGTCCTTGGTACACAACATATTCTGGGGGCTCTTCTAATTCATATGCACGGCGGGTGAGGTTTGCGAGTACGGTCACAAAACCTCCAAGATTGGTTGCTGTGGTCTCATTGTGCACAATAGGGCCGGGCATCGGAGCTTGGTTTGGGGAAGAGGTTGTGTTGTGCTGTGCTGTGTTGAGGCTAGCGTGCCCTTTTTATAGAAAAAGGAGGCGGAGCCTTCCTTCGTACGCTTGTGAATGAGACGATTTAGGTGTCGGTCACTGGCGCGTGATCGACATGTTAGGCTGATAGGTTGGGCACCGACTGCCAAAAGGTGTCGGGGTCACTGTGTGGCTATCTTACACGAGAAGCTTGGTTGGGGTTAGGTTAAGGTCTGGTGGGTTGGTTAACCTAGGTTTTTCGACCTGGCTAAGATAGGATTAGCCAATGGTCAGCCTGGCTCTGATATTGTCGTGGAATTGTCACGATAGATGTCCTCTTGCAAGGACTTAGTCGTGGAGCCATCGCAACTAGGAAGCTTAAGGGGGTTAATCGGGACACAGGACACAAAGGGTTTATACTAGTTCGGCCCCTTGCGGTGAAGGAAGGCCTACGTCTAGTTGGGTTGGTATTGCTTCATGTTTCGATGACCAGGGAGCGAGATATGCTATGCCCGGCTCTCGATGAGTTGTTTCCTGTCCCTAAGCCGCCGCAGGTCGTCCCCTTATATACACGGGTTGACGCCCTGCAGCTTACAGAGTCCCGGCCGGCTTATAAATAGTGTCTGGCTCGGTGACTAGTTAAATCTACCTTATGATACAAGTCATGCCATTGTGGCGGTTTACTACAACGGGCCTTAAGTCGCCTGTGGGCCTTAAGCCCTTTATTGAATTGCCATCTTCACACTTGGTTACAGGCTCGATCTGGCAAGTCTTCTTTGTGTAACCCGGCCCCTCCTGGGTGGCTTACACAAATAGTTATATCCCCAACATTAGGCCCCAGATTGATTTGAACATGTTCATGTCAATCTTAAAATACCTTTAAGAAGTAAATCTTCAGTCTTTCGGCTGGGCGAAGGTTTTCTTTAACCTGCCATGACATCATCTTTTGGATCCGTGTTAACCCGCCGTGACGTCATCCTTACTTAAATTCATTCTTTATTTCATCGTATCCTCCAACGGATCTTTGCCTTTACTGACTGTTCCGAAAACCAAGGCGTCGGGGCCGTTGGATAATAACTTTTATCTCCTTGTTTCTCGCGCTCTTTAGTGGCCCTTCCCTATAAATAGACCCGACTAGGTCTTCTTTCATTCTTCCCGTTCCGCATCTTCTTCCTCTCGCCCCATCTCACATCGAGCTCCACCGCCGTCACGCCATTACCTCGTCTTCGTCGAGCTTGGCCACTGCATCAACCTGAACTTTGACCAGAGAACGGCAGCTTTCCTCCTCCGCAGATCTTCCGCAGTAAGTGTTTCCCCTTTCTGCGCCATAGATCTATGCTAGGGCTAGTACGTTCTTCTGTATAGTTCATCGTTCATCCTAGTTCCTCGCACTTGCCTCTGCCGTAGCTCGTTTGATCCAGCAATAGTGTAGATCTCGTGCGGTTGTTGTTCCTCACCCATTTTTAGTAGTAGCAGATCTTCTTTCTTTGTAGGAATCCTCAGTAGAACGTGCGGTTGCTGTTTGAGGCTAGATCTCATTATCATCACGAGGAAGTCGCCGTAAACTGGCTCTCCTCTAGTCGTGTCTATCCCTAGAGATTGTTTCTTCTTGTCTGAACGTCTGTTTGATGCAAAATAACGACATCAACTTGTGAAACTTGTTTGTTCCACCCGGAAGTGAAAGAACTACCTCTGTCGAATATGTTTAACTGCTCATTGATACCTGTAGCGGCTTAATATTTATCGCATAGTCATCCATATATCATTAGGCCCCTTCTTAAGACGCCATCATGACTAGTTTTAAATATTTCCCTCCGGATTAAATTTGAACCGGATCCTCTTTATTTTTGTCATAGGCCTCAATTTTTGTCATGGCACCTAAAGCGGCCAAGGCTCCTGTGACCTGTAATTGGGTCCCATCCACAGTCACGAGGAGTAAACTGTCTGAATTTGTGAAGTCTGGCCATCTGCCTAAGAAGGAGATCATGTCTTATCGTGCTCCTGACTCGTCTGAAGAAAGGCCTCAACCCAAATAAGGGGAAGTAGTAGTTTTCACGGATCACATGAGCCGGGGATTTGCCCCTCCCGGCTCAAAATTCTTCAGAGAGGTTTTGAATTTCTTTGACCTTAGGCCTCAGGATATTGGACCCAATTCCGTGTCAAATATCTGCAATTTCCAAGTCTTCTACGAGGTGTACGTGGGAGAGGAGCCAAATATGCTTTTGTTCAGAGAACTTTTCTACTTGAACCGGCAGAATGAATGTGCTAACGGTCCCAGTCTTGAACGTGGCGGTATCTCAATTCAGCGGCGGAGAGACTGCCTTTTCCCTTATGCTGAACTGCCGAGTCATCCGAAAGATTGGAACCAGACGTGGTTCTATTGCCAGGACACTTCCCCGGCAAATGAAAGCCCTCTGCCCGGCTTTCGCGCTCTGCGCCTTGAGTCCAACCATCCGCTAGCAGACAATCTAACTGCTATTGAGCGTCTGCCTCTTAATCCCACCATCAAAAGGATCAAAGCTCTTTTGGGAAATGGCATGAATGGCATTGATCTGGTCCGAGTTTGGGTTGCTTGGCGAGTGCTTCCGTTAAGCCGCCGTCCCGGCTTAATGTGTACATACTCAGGCGAAAAGGACGATCCACTGCGTCATAGCCCTGAAGACTTACCAGATGATGTGGTGGAAGCTACAACCAAGTCACTACTGAAGGAGGGCACAGTAACTAGCAACGCCTTCAACTTACTTCCCTTCTGTAAGAAGAACCCGGCCCCTGCAGTAAGTCATCAACCTTAATAAATACTCCTAGCCTTGTGTCGGGGATATACCCCGTGGTATGACCCGGCCGGAGTCAGAATTCCGGGCTTGGTAAACCGCTGGTGGTAAACCGCAGAGAGTCAAGACAGATGGCTAAGACAGACGGTAAACCGCTGGTGGTAAACCGCAGAGAGTAAAGACAGATGGCTAAGACAGACGGTAAACCGCCGGTGGTAAACCGCGGACAATGTTAAACCGGCAGACAATGTTAAACCGCAGACAATGTTAAACCGGCAGACAATGTTAAACCAAAGAACAAAGTGATAAGCTGGGTTGCTGTGGGTTATGAAGCCCAAGACGTTATGAAGCCCAAGATGTTAAGAAGCCCATGGCGATAAGTTAGAATAGTTAAGTCTTAAGTCCGAGTTGGACTCTACATGTAACCCGCCTCTTCAACATATATAAGGAGGGGTAGGGCTCCCCAAAGAGGGACAAGCTACAAGCAAGAAGAAACAATCTTAGGGCTAGACACAAAGAGGAGAGCCGGTTTACGGCGACTCCCTCGTGGTGTTAATGAGACCTAGCCTCAAACAACGTGTAGGGTTTTTACCGGATGATGTTTCCCGGGGCCCGAAGCTGTCTAAATCCCTGTCTTGTGTTGTGTCTCTCGATTCCGCTCAACCCCTCTCAAGCTACCACATAGATGCGTTGGCCTCGCGACTAAGTCCTGACACTAAGGACATCTGACGTGTTAATTCCACGACAGTTGGCGCCCACTGTGGGGCCTGCGCACGGTGGTGTTGAGTTCTTGAAGGGATATCTCCCAGGGATTGGGAAGGTCACGATTTGGCCGGATGAAGATGTGCCGGCATAGAAGGATCCAAATCAGCTCCGAGATCATCAGTTAAGATCAAAATAATTTTCAGTGATTGTCCCGTGTGTTGCTACGATTGTACTTCTTAAAACGTCGGTCCACGGCCGACTATGTTGAAGAGAAATAAAACAAGATACCGCCAAGTGGAGGGATCAAGTCCCAAAAAATTGTCTATGGCGGTTTGCGCCAAATTGAAAACATTATGGTGGCACATAGAGATTCATAGCCAGCTGAGGAACTTCTTGGTGATGGTGGTTTCAAGATTAGAAAAAAGGAAGAAACAGAGATGGATTCGTAGTTGACTACGACCCGGAGTAACCCTGGCATGGACTTCCGGCATGGACGTGGATTCGCCGTGGTGCTGAACCGTCACGGGCCGCCTTGCTTTGCCTGGACTACTTCGCCGGGACCGCTGTGATCTTAATCCGTTTCAGTCTTGTACTTCCTCTATGGTTACAAGTTGTCGCGACGCACGTTGACCCGGATGACGGCTCTAGCTGCAACCCACACCGCCTCCTTGCATGGTCAAGCCGCCTCGCCCCTCTGTGGCTCCATTAAACCGCCAACAAGTGCTATAACCCGCGGCCCGCCTCGCCAGTTTTGTTTTTGTTGCCGTTGTGGCTATCGCCATGACCGAAGTCAAACCCGCCATCGTAACCGCCCGTTTGTAAACCGCCACGCCGCTAGGTCGCCTTCACCATCCACACCCTCGCCGCTTACCGCCTCGGCCGTCATCTTTCCGGTGCTATGTCACGAACCGCCGTCGTTCTGTACCGAGGCCGTGACCCGCCGGACTTGTGGGCGGCATCGCTCACCTCACTGAGCTATTCCGCACAATGAGTCATTGGCCCGCCTCCGCTTCAACAACAGCGTTGAATCGCCTCCTTGACCCGGCCAGAGCCGCCGCGGCAATACCAAAAGCCGCCCGAATCTGCTAAGCTCGTGCTTTTACCCGCCTGGGCCGTCTGCGCCATGACTCGGCCGCCATGACCGCGGCCTCGCTCGCCGAGAGTCACCGCTGGCGCCCGCATTGTTTTCGCTGCAGAGCCGTCGACCACGGCGCCCTGTCGACCTCCGGCGCCTCCTCCTGCGCCATCCGCCCGGGCGCCGTCGTCCTTCGCTGCGAGAATCGCCATAGGTCGCGGCTGACCGTCGCGCCCTTCGCCCTGGGACAGCCAGAGGCCGCCGCCCGTCGCACGCCAGGGGAGCCGCCACAGCCCTTCGCCGCGGGACATCCGGAGCCTTCAAACTGCAGCCTTACCTCCTCCAAAACCGCCGTCGCGCCCGATCGTCCGTGTTTTCCTTCGAAAAGTCTGGCGGACGGCTTGAGGCACGCTGTTGATCCGGCGGCAACGTCGATGGAGGGGGCCACTGCCGGCTGCTACTGCGGGTCTTGCGCATGCGCGCCCGTCCCCTGAGCTGCCAGCCAGCGGTCCCCGTTGCCACGGCCTCTTGCGCATGCGTGTTGACCCGGGCTGCAGCCACTGCAGCTTCTCACCAACCCGCGGTCTCATACTGATGTGATTACAGCCTTGGCCATCATTGAAAGAAAGAGGAAAAGAGAGAGACAGAATAAACAGCCACGCATGGGACATCCACTAGCGGCGATGTCTGAGGAGAAGTTTCAATCGGGCCATCAGGTCACGAGTCGGAGATTGTTTATGAAAAAGAGATCAGAGATTAATTACAGATGGATCATGAGGTCAAAGTTGATGCGGCCTGGCCCTGCGCAACTTGGCGGACAGTCATCGGTCTTCACGAAGTTGCCGGTTCTACTCTGCTGGTTCAGCTGCCGTTGTGTCCGCACTTGGCCTTTTAAACCGTCGGGTGTAAAACCGCCGCCCGCCTTTGTTCTGCCGAGCTATGCCGTGCTGAGCCGGTTTACCGGGGGCGCTTTGAGCCACCCCGTTTCTGCTATGGTCACCTATCAACCTTCGACTGTCACCACCGACCAGGTTGCTGTTCCGGTCGGGTTATACCTCGGACTTGAACGCCTCCGTTGACCCGCCCGATGTCGACCTTGCATCCCGCTGGCGATTTGCCTCCGCCACCGCCGCTTCTGCGGTCACCGACCTTCACCTCTGAACCGTCGCGCCTCTACTGGTTGCTGTTGCACCTCTGTCGATTTGCACCATGGCGTGTTCTGTCCGCACAATTCGCCTATGCTGTGTTCCACCTTTACCGAGTGAAGCCGCTGAATCTGCTGCTTGCCTCGTGCCATCGCGCCAAGTCACCGCTGGCTATTGCAGAGTGACACATCGCGAAGACCAAAGGAGAAGAATACCACAGTGCAAAGACTCCTGTGTCCCAAACTTCAGAGATTTGTCTATGCTACTACTTCAAAATGCCAGCGGTTTGAGAACTGGCCGACGGGTGCACGCACAGCCATCTCGGGTTATATATATATATAAAGAGGGTTAAATATGACCTGGAGGGTCCGTCTGAGCCGACCGGTGCAGTGTTTTAAGCGGCCGCCTCTGTTTCGGTGAACGGATTATTCATCATCCAAAGTCATTTGCCATCTGCAAATATCGTGAAATCCATCCAAGATATTTTATATTATATATTGCTTTCTTTAAAAGAGAACAATTACTTTTTGGTCCGTATATTTTTTATGTGCGTGACAATAATTTATTATAAAGATGGTGCCATGCTGTGCCAATGAAGTATGCGTTAAGCGTCATCATGCGTCATTTGTCCGCACCGCTTGTTGTTGAACGGCTTTACCATGGTGATCATCAACTCTGCGGTGGATAACCACTAGCCCGGCATATCGTGAAATCCATCCAAAGATATTTTTGTATTATATATTGCTTTCTTTAAAAGAGCAATTACTCCGGCTTGCAAGGTTATCTAATGCAGGACCCTAAGCCACCATATTGGTGCAAATTTAAAGGCCGTCAGAAAATTTCCAGCTGAAAATGAAGATTTCGGTTTAAAATCCGGTTCAAGGGAAAGATGTCTCCCACAAAGCTTTGAAGCTCTCAATATCCGGTTTAACATCCAGTTCAAGAAGGATTTATCTCTTGCAAAAAGTTAAATTGTGCCAAAGAGGACCTGCTGCCATGATGCGCGGTTCAAACATGGGTATCCTGCCTTATTGGCTTATCATATTATTGATCACTTGGGGGCTTGGTCGTATCCAACCATAGCCACGCCTCTTGATCGGCCTAGTGCCACAACATCACTTGGGGGCTTGGTCGTGTCCGAACCAATGCAACGCCTTTTGATAGGCGAAAGCCACCAGATCACTTGGGGACATGGTCAAGTCTCAACCAACACGCCTCTTCATCGCCTAAGGCCATAGAGTCACTTGGGGGCTTGGTCGAACCCTAACCATTGCCCCGCCACTTTATGGGAATAATGCCAGGGTTTCAGTTGGGGACACCGCTGACTTGAACCATAGCTACACCTTATTGGGAGCTTGGTCGTGTCCGACCATGGTAACACCATCTGATCGGCTCAGTAAAGCCTCTTTTTGCAAACGGTCTTATCATTGCCTTTGCTTCCATATTTTTTCATAACTGTTATTTGATTTTTGTTGCATTTTTAAACCGACATTGTTAATCCGTTTCAAACTGTCAATTACAAATTGGCGGAACACGGTCAAATCCTAATCCGGAGACTATCTCGCCCGGTTTGATTTTACGTTATCATCTTATTATGGAGTAAACCAGTTGTTCATTAACCCGACTTGACTTTCAATTACAAGTTGTCAAGACATGATCAAATCATAACTGGAGACTATCCGCCCGATCTGGTTTGACTACGAAGTCGCCAAGATATATGTGGTTAAACCGGTGTTTATCACAACCCGCACGGTTTTAACATAAACCGACACAAAGATGAAAGGAGTTATCATTACTCGAGATTGGGGTTATCACCCTTACTACAAAAAGTTGGTAAACCAATGATGTGATTCAATGTCATAGGTATGATATATTTCATTGATTATTCTTAAGTGCGGCCTTGGTTATAAACCTGGGTTATATGTTGGGCATTATGATTCATTCCGTGATAAACCGCCGTGACACTTTAAACTTGTTGTATGCAGAGACAAAGTTGAATAAAGCATGATGATAAATTATCCGGTGTTTATTAAACCGCCTGGCTTTTAAGATGATAAGTCGCCAAGATATGATGAGAAATTATCCGTGTTTGTTAACCCGGCCTGGCTTTTGGACTATAAGTCGCCAAGACATATTTGAATTGCGCCATTGGAATCATGCGCTATAAATAATTCGTATATTATTCAAATAGCCAACATGGCTGGATTTATATTATGGTTATCAATAACCAATATTATGATTGAGGTTTTCAAAGTCGCTTTAGCGCAATGGCTATCAGATTATCAATGGATATGATTTATTCTACAATTGAAGGAAAAGTCCCGAGTTGCTGCAAGCTTACAACCCGGCACTTGGGGGCTACATTATTTCAGTTAAGATTACATCAAATCTGCAAGCCTCATGTCGCTGCAAGCATGCACCATGACACTTGGGGGCTAATGCAAAGTCATTTTTTGCTCATCTTATTGAAGACCCGACTCATCACATTATAATGAGCCGGCCCTTGGGGGCTACCAATTGCTCACATCAACAATTCAAGTTTTTATGAGCATCACACAATTACAAGTCCCAGGTTGTCGCAAGGTGACAACCCGGCACTTGGGGGCTACATATGTGGAATACTCAATTCTGACTAGTGATTGAGATGAACAACCTGGATTTCTTCAAGATTGTGATATTTATATTGAAGCAAGTCTTAAGCTGTTGCTATGCTACCTTCTTAAGACTTGGGGGCTACAAGTGATAGTCATATAAGAGGTATATATTCAAGCTGGATGTTAACTACAAGTATGACCCGGTGCTATCAATATTTATAAACCGGCAAGTTCTACATTCTTAAACCGGATGAAGATCAGATGAGGATTTCAAGGACCATTATTTTTGTTAAGTCATTGGGAGCTAAGTCAGAGAAGTTATTCTTCACAATATATTTTCTATGAGAAACTAATGCCAGCAAGTTGATTATGAAGCTGGTCTATTAAACCGGATTTTCTAGAAGAAGGAAGTGACAAGGACTTAAGGATGATCAGAGTAAGTTTAACATGGATAAATCCAAATTAAACTGGGGGCTAATGTCGGGGATATACCCCGTGGTATGACCCGTGTGACGCCCCCGATTTAATCGTACACTAATCATGCACGCAAATGTGTACGATCAAGATCAGGGACTCACGGGAAGATATCACAACACAACTCTACAAATAAAATAAGTCATACAAGCATCATAATACAAGCCGTGGGCCTCGAGGGCTCGAATACAAGTGCTCGATCATAGACGAGTCAGCCGGAAGCTTAACAATATCTGAGTACGGACATAAGTTAAACAAGTTTGCCTTAAGAAGGCTAGCACAAACCGGGATACTGAGATCAAAGAGGCGCAGGCCTCCTGCAGGATCCTCCTAAACTAATCACAGTGGAAATGCGTCGTGGGCTGCTGCGTAGTAATAGGCACCTCCGTGTAGTAGTCGCCATCGACGGTGGCGTCGCCCCTGGGCTCCATCGTGCGGTTACATCAATCGTGTAGAGATAGGGGAAAAGGGGAACAAGGCAACCGTGAGTACTCATCCAAAGTACTGCAGCAAGGAGCTACACTACATATGCATGGATATATGTGTAAAGGGCCATATCGATGGACCGAATCGTAATGCCGTAATAAGAGGGGGATAGCTAGTCTTATCGAAGACTACGCTTCTGGTCACCTTCGCCTTGCAACAGTAGAAGAGGGTAGGTTGAAGTCCTCCAAGTAACATCACATAGCAATAATCCTACCCGCGATCCCTCCTCGTATCCCCGAGAGAGAGCGACCACCGTTGTATCCGCACTTGGAAGGGTGTGTTTTATTAAGTATCTGGTTCTAGTTGTCATAAGGTCAAGGTACAACTCCAAGTCGTCCTGTTATCAAGATCACGGCTATTCGAATAGATTAACTTCACTGCAGGGTGCACCAACTTACCCAACACGTTTGATCCCATTTGGCCGGACACACTTTCTGGGTCATGCCCGCCGCGGAAGATCAACACGTCGCAGCCCCACCTAGGCTCAACAGAGAGGCCAAGACGCCGGTCTAAACCTAAGCGCACAGGGTCCGGGCCCATCGCCCAATGCACACCTCAAGACGCTATAGGAGGCCGAAGCGCACCTAGCCTAGTGGTGTTCCACCCAATTCGCGGCCTTCCGTCGCTGACGTCTGAAGTGCTTCGGCTGATACCACGACGCCGAGTGCCCATATCTTTCCCACGTAGTTGGTTAGTGCGTATAAGCTCGTAGCCAACTCAGATCAAATACCAAGATCTCGTTAAGCGTGTTAAGTATCCGCGAACGCCGAACAGGGCCAGGCCCACCTCTCTCCTAGGCGGTCTCAACCTGCCCTGTGCCTCCGCCACAAAGATCCATCCAGAGGGCCGTCGAGACAAAGGTCCTTTCAGCCCCCAATCCGTGAATCACTCGCGGGTGCTCCACAAGCCGACCCGACTTTAGTCACCACATGTATCATGTATAAGTATATAGTATATACCCGTGATCACCTCCCGAGTGATCACGGCCCGATAGTATAGCACAGCAGACGGACAAGAATGTAGGGCCACAGATGAATATACTAGCATCCTATACTAAGCATGTAGGATTGCGGTGTAAAGGTAACAACAAGAGTAACAAGGACAGGCTATGCATCGTGATAGGTATAATGTAGCAAGAACATGCTACACTACTCTAATGCAAGCAGATAGAGTAGAATAGGCGATATCCGGTGATCAAGGGGGCTTGCTGGTTGCTCTGGCAAGAGAGAGGGGTCGTCGACTCCGTAGTCGAATCGGGCAAAGAAGCGGCCGGTCTCGTAGTCTACCGGAGAGAAGAGGGGAAGAAACAATGAATACCATGTAAACAGATGCATATCGATGCATGACAAGTCAAGTAACGATGCTAGGCGTGCCCTAACGTGGTATGAGGTGATACCGTTAAGGGCACATCCGGAAAGTATCCCGGTGTTAGTGTTTTCGGACGAGATGATCCGAAGGGGAAAGTTGCGTGTTTGATAGGTTAGGGGTGTGTGGCGGAAGAACGGACTGCGTATCCGGATTCGCCTCGCCGTTACGAGCAATTTTCATGTATAAAGTTTTTCGATCGAGCTACGGTTTATTTAATATGATTTTATAAAGATTTTATTAATTTACGGAATTTAATTATTTATTTCAACATTATCCGCATTAGTAAATGATGACGTCGGCATGACGTATGTGTGATGTCGCGAGCAGTCACGGTTGACACAGGTCAATCTGACATGTGGGTCCCGTGGGACCCACTGTCATACTACATTAGGTTAATTAGGGTTTATGTTAATCGATTACGCTTAATTTAAACTAACAGGTTAATTAGACTCTATTAATTAAGTTAATTAATTTAGTTAATTAATTAATTAATATTATTATTATTATTATTATTATTTATAATTTATATATATATATATTTTTTGTTCTGGGGCTGGGCCCCATTCAAAGAAGGCCCAAGCAGGCGTGGTCTTGGCCACCCGGGCACTCGCCCTGAGGTGGGACAAGGCAGCCGGGGCACCGGCAGTGGGGCACGCTTGGCCTTGCCAACCGGGGCCACGGTGGGCGGAGGCGAGGTGGGATTGGAGCAGGGAGGCGCAGATGGTCGCGGTGGCGGGGTCGCCACTGCGGTCACCAGAGAGGCGGCAAGCGGGCGACGTGGGGAACGGGCGGCGCTGGCCGTGGTGCGGTGGCCTTTGCACGCAGTGAGTCTGCGGTGACCACGGGAGTAGAGAGGGAGGCGGGTGTGGCCACGGCGCGGCCGAGCTGCAACGGCCTTGGCGAAACCGAGAGGAGGAGGAGGCGGCGGAGCTCATCGAGCGGGGTAGGTTCTGGGCAGCGTGCTCGGCGGAGCTCGGGGAGGTCGGACGGGGACGGCGACGGAGTGGAGAAGGTTGGCGAGTGGCGGCGTCTGGCGGCGTCGGCGGCGGCAAGCGGGTCGCCCACGTAAGCGGCGGCAAGTTGCGGGCGTCGGGGCATCGGCTGCCCGACCGGATCCATGCGGGGTGGAGGGATGAGGGGCGGGCACCGGCGACTGCGCGACCTCGGGGCTTAGAGGCGCGCATGAGGCGGAAGGCGGGCGGCGTGGTGGCTCAAGGCGACGGAAAAGGCTCGTCGGCAAGACGACGGCGTCAGTGGGGGTTCGAAGGCGGCGACGGGATGACGACGGCAGGTGGCCGTGGGCGGAGGCGTTCAGCGCCGAGGCGGTGGGGAAGGTCGGCAGTCGGGCGCCGTGGGAGGTTCGACCCCGATCCCGATCTGGATCGGGAAGGGAGAGACGTGGGGATCGTGGGGAGGGAGTGGGGCGAATGGGTGGACCGACTAGGGTTTCTCCTGGTGGGGGCTATGGAGGCGGTGGGCCGTGGGGTGGGCCAGCCTGTTCGGAAAGGTTGAGGCCAGTGGGCCACTTGGCCCGTGAGAGAGGGTGTCCTGTTTTCTTTTCCCCCTTTTTTTTGTTTGCTTGTTTTCTGTTTTCCTTTTTTATATATATTTTCTTGTCTCTTTTTATTTGTAGTTTCTTTTATTTTTAGTTTTATAAAATTACCACTAGTGCCTAATTTGTATTTACCATTAAACTACTACGAGATTAACTCTTAACCCATAATAAAATAGTGTTAGCATTTTATAAATTCAATAGGCATTTGTTTAATTGTTTTCACTATTGTTTTAATTGTTTTAGGGCCTTTAAACATTTTATCAAAGTTTGGTTTCTCCACCATAATTACCTATGTATTATTTGGTTCACTCCGAACATTTAAATTTTAATATTTGAAACTCATTATTGTTTGCCCGATTTTGAATTTGAAATTCGAACTAGGTTCCGAACTAACGCGAGTTTATCCACAGTAACCGAGGTGACGTGGCATCATTAGCGGGATTATCAGTAGCTTAATTACCCAAGGCGTCACAATTCTCCTCCACTACAAGAAATCTCGTCCCGAGATTTAAGAGGGGAGTAAGGGGAAAGTTCTGGTTACGATATTCTAACGGATCTTCTCGAAGAAGTTAATCCCTTTCGTTGATGTCTTCAATCCTTCATTCCGATGCATCATGATAAACTTGTCATCATTTCTTCGGGAACTCCATCGTACTTACGAAAAGATAAGGGGCAGCTCACTACGACATAATGCTTTTGAGGGAAACAATCAAGTTAACCCAAGAATTAGTATAAGATTATCTCTCGAGTTGAACATATGAAATACCTCGGGAGTAAGGTACGAAGAGTACCATAAGAGGCTCCAAGCGGATAGATAGTTGCCTCAAGCCTGAATCGAGTGAGAAAGGGGTTCAGAGTAGCGAGTAAGTATTGCGTCGATACCAAAATAGATCACTAGGACAAGGGCCCGTGAATTACATACGAGTCCACGCTACGAGGAATAACTTTGGGAATAGGGGGTGTACAGGACAGTCAGGTTTCGATCCTGTGGAACTGTGGGTTATGGGCCCACCATGTGGGTTTTTTTTGTAGGAGCAGTGATATCTTTCACGGTAATGATAGCAAGGCATGCCAGAGAGTACCATGTCGGTTATGTCGGCATCAACGTTGGTACCAAGGGCGAGGGACGAAGAGAACCACTTTCCTGCTCGTTGAACGAGGCGGACCAATAGGCAAGGTTCTCGTCCATCGGTGGCTACCGGAATGTCATCAACAATAGTAATGTGGTCTTCTTGTGAGTTGTACCTCGAGGTGTTTGCACAAGCGGTGGATTATTACTGCTTATATCATATAGATCATAGAAAAGGTTCAAACAAGCCAATGGAAGGAAAATATGATCATCAGTTAAACGAGAACAATGGAAAGGAAAATATGTTTAAACACATATTTCAAGGGTATATCCTTCCCAAGGACAAGCGAGAGCAAGATATCCATGACAGGATATAAAGTAGAAAACCATTTAGGTAAGGGGGGAGGAATCTCATGATATTACCCATACAACGGTGTTAGGATAAATGATAAATAAAATTTAGCATCGTGCTTCAAATGTTCCTGTTGAAAATCGGAGTACTATTGACATGCTTCAGGTAGCAATGATATGGTGTTTCAATCAAGGACCAGACTTTGGATACACCATTGATCCATCAGGAGTAACTTATAAAATAAGTCTTACCATTTCCTCATGGAAGAATAGATAACCTTGCTAAAAGGAAACTATAAAAATAGGTCCTCCACCCAAAGGGGGGGGGGGGTGCTAGGCATGACATCATGTTACCGGGTCATCAAAGGATCAACATCATAACTCTTGGAAAGTTGTCCCAACCATCATATCTGACCGAGATCCATATCCAATTGGTGTCATGATACCTCAGACTCAGGGTTTCTCCCCTGGTGGGGGGCTATGGAGGGGGGGGGGCTGGGCCGTGGGGTGGGCCAGCCCGTTCGGGAGGCTGAGGCTAGCTGGGCCACTTGGCCCGGCCAGAGGTGTCTGTTTTCTTTTCTACTTTTTTTGTTTGCTTGTTTTCTGTTTTCCTTTTTTTATATATTTTCTTGTCTCTTTTTATTTGTAGTTTCTTTTATTTTCAGTTTTATAAAATTACCACTAGTGCCTAATTTGTATTTACCATTAAACTACTACGAGATTAACTCTTAACCCATAATAAAATAGTGTTAGCATTTTATAAATTCAATAGGCATTTGTTTAATTGTTTTCACTATTGTTTTAATTGTTTTAGGGCCTTTAAACATTTTATCAAAGTTTGGTTTCTCCACCATAATTACCTATGTATTATTTGGTTCACTCCGAACATTTAAATTTTAATATTTGAAACTCATTATTGTTTGCCCGATTTTGAATTTGAAATTCGAACTAGGTTCCAAACTAACGTGAGTTTATCCACAGTAACCGAGGTGACGTGGCATCATTAGCGAGGATTCTTTGTAGCTTAATTACCGGGCATCACAACCCGGCGAGTCGTAACTTGACCGGGCTTGGTAAACCGGCCGGTGGTAAACCGGCGAGAGTCAAGACAGATGGCTAAAGACAGACGGTAAACCGGCTGGTGGTAAACCGCGAAGAGTAAAGACAGATGGCTAAGACAGACGGTAAACCGGCTGGTGGTAAACCAGCGGACAATGTTAAACCGCGAACAATGTTAAACCGGCAGACAATGTTAAACCGCGAGACAATGTTAAACCGGCAGACAATATTAAACCGCAAACAAGCAGTGATAAGCTGGGTTGCCGGGGGTTATGAAGCCCAAGACGTTATGAAGCCCAAGATGTTAAGAAGCCCATGGCGATAAGTTAGAATAGTTAAGTCTTAAGTCCGAGTTGGACTCTACATGTAACCCGCCTCTTCAACATATATAAGGAGGGGTAGGGCTCCCAAAAGAGGGACAAGCTACAAGCAAGAAGAAACAATCTTAGGGCTAGACACAAAGAGGAGAGCTGGTTTACGGCGACTCCCTCGTTGTGTTAATGAGACCTAGCCTCAAACAGCATGTAGGGTTTTTACCGGATGATGTTTCCCGGGGCCCGAAGCTATCTAAATCCCTGTCTTGTGTTGTGTCTCTCGATTCCGCTCAACCCCTCTCAAGCTACCACATAGATGCATTGGCCTCGCGACTAAGTCCTGACACTAAGGATATCTGACGTGTTAATTCCACGACACCTTGTCACACCTTACTTGTACTCATAATTTCTTATCTTTTTTCACAGGCGGATGACAATTTTTGGAAGGTCCAGTATGACCATGAGGCTGCTAAACAAGCCAGGACAACCAAGAAGACCGAAAGGAAAGCTGCCAAAACATGAACTTCAAAGAAGAAGAGACCCAGCGCTTCCGATTTACTCAAATTGGATGACACTTCTTCGGATGATGAAGAGGTAAACCCTGATTCTCTTAACTCCTTTGTCATTACTTTATTGACATTTCATCCTTTCAGGAGGATACGGGGCACAGCCAAACGGTTGGCGAAGAGGTAGCTATAATTTCCTCCGACTCAGAGCCTTTGCCCAAGCAAAAAATACGAAAGGTGACCCGGAAAGTAAGATTTTCACATCCTATCTTATCAAGATCCTCAATTTCTTTTGAAGCAACAACAGTTTGAAAGCCGGAGGCAGACCCAGACCAGCAAGGATGCAGAACTCTCCTCCGGCTTACCTGACGTAACTAGGAAGCGTCGACCGAGGTTATCTCGATTTGCGTTCTATTTTTCCTTTGGCGGGTTTAATTCGCCAACCTCTCAATTCATCGACTCAATTATCGGGATACCTCTCCTTCCTCCGGCAAGTCCATGCAATCAAACATGCCGCTTTCAAAACTGCTCCCGGTCTTTGTAACCCGGTTACTTTAGGCTTTTACCTTACTCATGCTTTAGTATTCATCCTTCTACCTTTGTTTATAGTATGCAAGTGAAACCCAGCAAGAGGGCAAAGAAGAATAAGCCATCTCAAGACCCGATTACAGCTGAACCGGCGCCTGATATGTCTGCTCCAACCAGCTCCACCCATCAGCCGCCTGAGCCGGCTTCCGACATTCCGGTGCCAACTTCTGACCCGCCTGCCGAAGATATTATCAATAGCTCTGATAACCCGGAAGCTCCTAGCCCGGTCAAAACAACTGACCCGGAAGTTGAAGTGTTGAAAAGCCGATTTATTGAACTGCGACCTCTCATCGCTTGCCAAATGTACGCCAAGGAAGAACTTGTCGAATGCCGAAAGGCTAAGCGGGACATTACCGATTATACTCACCTAAGCATTGGTGATATAGTCTCGCTATCTGAATCAAGTGCATAATAGTCGTGACCTGGAAATTGACATGGTGAAACAAATACAACACAAATCTGAGGTATAACTTATACTGTTTTCCTGAATCTTACTTACTGTTCCAGCCCCCAAGTCTACTGCTTATGAATAAATATGCTGTAGACTTAGAAATCTGCTTACTGTTGATATCTCCGGTTTAAAGAGAATAAATTTAACCCGGTTATAGCATGATAGTTCTGAACTTGCGATATACATTAGCCCCCAAGTGTCAAGTATCTTTACTTGTAAAGTGCTTGAGACTTAATATGCATAACCCAGCATGGTAGATTAAAAATTCTTCAGCATACATTAGCCCCCAAGTGTCAAGTATCTTTACTTGTAAAGTGCTTGAGACTTAATATATCTTACCATGATTCTTACCATAACTCGGTATCAATGTAGGTCACCATAAGTCAATTTGAGTCGGAGATTGCTGACCTGAAGAATCGTCTGACAACTCAAGAGCTTGAGACTCAAAAAGCCAACTCCAAATTTGAATTCAGCATCTCTGAACAAGAGAAGTTGAAGAAGAATTTTGAGTCACAGAAGAAAATCTGGGCTGATGAGAAGGCTTCACTGGTGACCCGGGCTGAGACAGCAGAGGCTTCACTTGCAGAAGCAACAACCGAGCTGTCCAACTTAAAGCGTCATATATCTCAAATGGTCTCGACCATCTTGATGAAAGCTATTGTTCATAACTCCAAACATTGCAATCCTTCCCTTGATTATTGCTTTTATCGTTAACTCCGCTCACCTTTATGTTTGTGAACACCCGGGCCCAGAGCACCAACCTCAAGCGAGAACATGCCGGTCAAACTTAAAGCGGTTTACACTCTAGTGGAGCGATTGTACACCGGGTCTGGCGATGCTTTAGATGTTGTAGCTTTATCAAATACCACTCCTCACCTTCTGCAAGGCGTCTTTGAAGTGTCTCATTGTGCTACCTCGGTGATTCGAGATTTAAGGCGGGCATCTTCAAGAGCCGGAGCCGCCTTGAGCCGGGCAAAGTCATGGATTCCAGAACTAGACCCGGCCGACCTTGCTCTTGGATACCCGAGTCTAAAGGAGGATGGTACCGTATTTGATGATCATGATTTCACCGCCTGCGTCAAAGTCATACGTCCCGTGGCTACCCTTATTGGGAACGATCGACCTCTCAAAATACTCTCCGGGCTATGACAGCGAGAACCGGAGAATTCCAATCACTCCATATGATCAAGTCAGCCTGATCCCTCCAACTCGTAAGCATACTTTTGCCCCTGAAGTGGACCCAGCCGGTTTAATAGATGATGAAGCTAAGTTTGAAGCCTTGAGTGGCATTGACTGGGCCTTATCAACCTTCCAGGACAAAGCAACCAATGGAGAGGCGGAGAAGGATAACCCGGAACCATCAAGCCCACCAAAGGAGTGAACCGGCAGGCGTTATGAACTTGTAGAAAACAATGCTTCATTATTCAGACTCGGGGAGTCTTGTAATAGGGTCGAAAAAACCTCTTAATTTTGTCATGCCTTCGCGCATGTTTGTGGCACTTAATACTTTCGTAAGCCGCCATCGCTATATGTTGATCTTTCCTTGATGTCAAAATTCTTCTTGCTTTATCCTGTGTATAAAACAAAATAGAATTCCCTTGGCGACTTATCGCATCCGGGGTCACATAAAGTATTGATAACCCGGAATATGAACCAAAACATCGCATAAAGGCCGGTTTATGATTATGATCACAATAGCATACCTGCGATCTTTATTTGGTATATACTCGCCGGCTTATGTGACCCAAACTAGAGAGTTAATTTAACTCCTGGCAGTTGGCACATATAATGTTTACCTGGCCCTTAAGAACATTTATACTTACAGAGTATAATGAATAGTAAACCTAACTTCAAAGGCCTCTGATTCAAATACGATCAGCGAACCATTCCAAAGGAGTTAAGCTAAGATTCGGATACGATCATATAGCCCCCAGTGGCTTTGGCGATGCTGATCAAGTGGGTATCGACAGCTATGTCCTCTTTGGTTCGAATACGACCTATGTTTGAATAGGAAGCCCCTAAGTGACCATGAGAGTTGTTTAATGACGCTGATTCGAATACGACCCACGTCAGACCCAAAGGGGTTAAGCTATGATTCAAATATGATCAAGAAGCCCCCAAGTGGGTTTGGCAGTATGCCGATCACTTGGGTATCGACAGCTATGCTCTCTTCGGTTCGAATACGACCTATGTTTGAACAGGAAGCCCCCAAGTGACCATGGCTAGATTCAGATATGATCATAAGCGGACCAAAGGAAAGCGGATTCAGATATGATCCGCTCCCTATTGGTTGTTTCCACCACCTGGTAAAGAAGATATATAAACTTTTGAGGGTAAAAAAGAAAGAGGTCCTGCTTTATTGCTTTATATAATATATACATTGCCAAAAAAGAAAAAAAATATATAGATATGTCTTGAGAGCCGGTGGCTCAAGTATGGTAAGGCCGTAGATGAGCTATGTTCCACGGCCGGCGGGTCTCTTCCTCCGACTTACGTGAGTCTTTGTGCTCTCGAACATCGATGAGGTAGTATGACCCGTTGTTCAGATTTTCTTGACCACAAAGGGTCCTTCCCAAGGAGGGGATAGCTTGTGCATATCAGATTGATCCTGAATGAGCCGGAGCACTAAGTCGCCTTCCTGAAAGGCTCGGCTTCTAACCCAGCGGCTGTGATAGCGGCGCAGGTCTTGCTGGTAAATCGCCGAGCGGGCTATTGCCAAGTATCGCTCCTCATCCAATAAGTCCAGTGCATCCTGACGAGCCGTTTCATTATCAGCCTCAATGTAAGCCGCCACTCAGGGTGAGTCGTGCCAGATGTCACTTGGCAGAACTGCCTCTGCTCCGTACACCTTGAAGAAAGGTATATAACCTGTAGATCTGTTAGGCGTTGTATTGATACTCCATAGCACAGAGGGTAGCTCCTCCACCCAACAACCCGGAGTTATTTGTAAGGGGACCAAGAGCGGGGTTTGATACCCTTCAAGATCTCTTGATTAGCTCTCTCGCTTGACCATTAGATTGAGGATGAGCAACAGTCGAAACATCAAGCCGGATATGTTCTCGTTGTGAGAACTCTTCCATGGCACCCTTGGAGAGATTAGTACCACTATCGCTATTATCTTTGTGTGGAAAGCCAAAACGAAAAATCACCTTTTTCATGAACTGAACCGCCGTGGCTGCATCACACTTACTGACCGGCTCTGCCTCAACCCACTTGGTGAATTTATCGACTGCCACCAAAAGGTGTGTTTTCCTATCCTTAGACCTTTTGAAAGGTCCAACCATGTCAAGCCCCAGTTGCAAAGCGGCCAAGTAATTGGAATCATCCTCAATTCTGAGCCGCACATGAGCTTCGTCGTGAGAATTTTTGACAGCCGTCAGATTCGCATCTGTGACCAGATCCTCCGCATCGGCATGAGCCGTCAGCCAATAGAAACCATGACGGAAAGCCTTGGCCACTAGAGATTTTGAGCCAGCATGATGACCACAATCTCCTTCATGGATCTCACGAAGTATCTCCTGACCCTCCGCAGGCGACACACAACGTTGAAACGCCCCAGTAACGTTGCGGTGATGCAATTCTCCATGAACAGTTGTCATAGATTTGGACCGCCTGATGATTTGTCTCACCAAGGTCTCATCCTCAGGCAACTCTCCCCGGGTCATATAGGCCAAATACGGGACTGTCCAATCTGGGATAGCGTGGAGAGCTGCCACCAGCCGTGCCTTCGGGTCTGGCACCGCTAGTTCTTCCTCTGTAGGCACTTTGACAGAAGGGTTATGCAAAACATTAAGAAAGGTATTAGGCGGTACCGACTTACGCTGAGACCCCAGCCGGCTTAAAGCATCAGCCGCCTCATTCTTCCTCCGATCAATGTGCTCCACTTGATAACCTTTGAAGTGTCCAGCCACCACATCAACTTCACGACGATAAGCCGCCATCAGAGGATCCTTGGAGTCCCACGTGCCTGACACCTGTTGAGCAACGAGGTCTGAGTCGCCTAAGCACCTTACCCGGCTCAAATTCATCTCTTTAGCCATCCGGAGACCATGGAGTAAAGCCTTGCATTGTTCGTACAGGGAAACATAAGTCGGAGCACATAACAAAATTTGTCACCGCGGGGGGAAGTTAAAACGACTCCAGCCCCCGAGCCCTCCAACTACCTGGACCCATCAAAGTGAATAGTCCAATATGTGTTATCTGGCTTCTCCTCAGGTGCCTGTAATTCTGTCCAATCATTGATAAAGTCCACCAAGGCTTGAGACTTAATAGCTGTCGTGGCATGTACTTCAAACCATGAGGCCCAAACTCAATGGCCCACTTGGCGACTCGCCATTGGCTTCCACTGCTCGGATGATGTCTCCCAAGGGGCGTAGCTTACCACAGTTATAGGATGACCTTGGAAATACTGCTTCAGCTTCCGGCTTGCCATAAACACCCCATAAACAAGTTTCTGCTAATGTGGATACCTTTGCTTGGACTCAATGAGCACCTCACTGATGTAGTAAACCGACCGTTGAATCGGATGCTCCTTGCCAGCCTCCTTGCGCTCCACCACAATGGCCACACTGACGGCTTGGGCGTTAGCAGCCACATATAACAGCAATGGCTCTCTATCAATGGGAGCCGCAAGGACCGGCGGCTCAGACAACTGTCTCTTCAAATCCTCAAAGGCAGCTTCAGCAGCGTCACTCTAGACGAAAGTATCTGTTTTCTTCATCTTCTGATATAGCGGCAGGGCCTTCTCGCCTAACCGGCTTATGAACCGGCTTACAGCAGCAACACGACCCGCCAGTCGTTGAACATTGTTGATGCACGCCGGTTTGGCCAAGGAGGTGATCGCCTTGATCTTCTCCGGGTTAGCTTCAATGCCTCTGTTTGAGACCAGGAAACCCAGAAGCTTACTGCAGTACACCAAACACACACTTGTCCGGGTTAAGCATCATCTTATAAACCCGGAGATTATCAAAGGTCTCCTTTAAATCAGATATCAAGGTTTCCTTCTCCTTCTCCCTGGACTTCACCATGATGTCATCCACATAAGCGTGAACATTGCGCCCAATTTGACTGTGGAAACAATTTTGTATACATCTTTGATAAGTCGCCTGGGCACTCTTGAGCCCAAATGGCATAGATACATAGCAGAAGGCTCCAAACGGAGTGATGAAAGCCGTCTTCTCCTGGTACTTAACTGCCATTTTGATCTGATAGCGAGTAAGCATCCAAAAACTCAAGCGCTGCACCCGCCGTAGCATCGATGATCTGATCAATACGGGGGAGGGCAAAGGGATCAGCCAGACAAGCCTTATTTAAGTCCGTGTAATCCACACACGTCCGCCAAGTGCCATTCTTCTTGAGTACTAGCACCGGGTTAGCCAACCACTCTGGGTGAAAGACTTCCACAATGAACCCAGCCGCTAAGAGCCGAGTGACCTCTTCCCCAATAGCTTTCCGTCTTTCCTCATTGAACCGTCGAAGAAATTGCCTGACCGGCTTATACTTTGGATCAATATTAAGAGTGTGCTCAGCGAGTTCCCTCGGAACACCCGGCATGTCAGAAGGTTTCCATGCAAAGATGTCCCGGTTCATGGATGAACTCGATGAGCGCGCTTTCCTATTTAGGATCCAAGTTGGCACTGATGCTGAACTGCTTGGAAGAGTCGCCTAGAGTGAAGTCAACAAGCTTTGTTTCAGCGGCCGATTTAAACTTAAATGTCGGGTCATGCTCTGTAGTCGGCTTCTTTAAAGAAGTCATATCTGCCGGGTCAACATTATTCTGATAAAACTTCAGCTCCTCAATTTGCACAAACAGACTCAGCATAAGCCGGATCGCCTTCCTCACATTCCAAGGCTACCTTTCGACTCCCATGCACGGTGATGGTACCCTTGTGACCCGGCATCTTGAGCTGCAGATAAACATAACACGGTCGCGCCATGAACTTAGCATAAGCCGTCCGTCCAAACAAAGCATGATACGGGCTCCTGATTTTGACTACCTCAAACGTCAATTTCTCTGCTCTGGAATCATATTCATCCCCAAAGGCCACTTCCAGCTCAATCTTGCCAACTGGGTACGCCGACTTACCAGGCACCACTCCATGAAAGACAGTGTTGGATGTCCTCAAGTCCTTATCAGTCAACCCCATGCGTGAAAGGTCTCATAATAGAGAACATTGATGTTGCTTCCTCCGTCCATGAGTATCTTAGTGAATTTATATCCACCAACCTGAGGTGCTACCACCAAGGCCAACTGACCCGGATTATCAACCCGGAGGGGGTGATCTTCCCTGCTCCATATAATGGGTTGCTCTGACCACCTCAAATAACGCGGAACCGCCGGCTCAACAGAATTCACGGCCCTCTTATGAACCTTCTGGTCACGTTTGCATAAATTAGTGGTAAACACATGGTACGCCCACCATTCATTTGCTTTGGGTGGCTTTGATAACTTTATTTATTCTTCTTCTTTGTCCCCCCGTGACCAGGCTGATGTTGGTTGTAGCCGCCTTGACTTCCCTAAAAGCCGGAACTTGAACCGCCGCCCGGGCCATGAAAGCCACCGGCTCCTGAACCACCGCCCGATCCATGATTGCCATCAAACATGTTGGAATTCTTGAAAGCCTTCATGATCGTGCAATCTTTCCATAAGTGGGTGGCGGGTCGTTCCCGAGTACCGTGTCTCGGGTAAGGCTCATTGAGAAGCTGCTCAAGAGATGGACCTGACCCGCCAGATCGAGGGGGCGGTCTTCCCTTACGTCGCTGATTGTTACCCTGCGCATTGGCATTGGCCACAAACTCCGGGTTACCCTCCGCCTTACGCTTGTTGCCTCCTTGATTTACCGGGTTATCTTTGACCCTTTCCATTGCCGTTCTTCTTTCCCTTCCTGTCTTTTCCTCATCGACGCGGGATCCTTGGTACTATCGAATCGGCATACTTGGCTAAAGCCGCCATCGGTACCCATATCGTTGCAATCACGCTTAAAGGCGCCCCGCCGCTTGGCCGCTCAAAAGGGCAATTCTTCTCCAACATGAGGACTGCAGAGCCGGCATCCATCTTATCGGACGAATGTATTATTTCCTTGACCTGGTGCACCCAACGAGTTGTGGATTCACCCTCCTCCTGCTTACAATTGGTCAAGTCCACAATGGACATAGATTGCTTGCAAGTGTCCTTGAAGTTCTGGATAAACTGGGCCTTTAGCTCTGCCCATGAACTGATGGAATTGGGTGGCAAACCCTTTAACCAAGACCGGGTTGTTCCGTCTAAATCATGGTGAAGTACTTAGCCATTGTTGCATCGCTGACCTCCAGTAACTCCATGGTCATCTCGTAACTTTCGATCCACGCTCCGGGCTGTAAGTCGGCCGTGTAATTCGGCACCTTTCGAGGTCCCTTGAAATCCTTGGGTAGACGTACATCCCGCAGAGCCGGCACCAAACAAGGAACACCACCGGTTACGGTAGCCACTCCCGCTCCAATGTAAGTCGTCGGATACTCAGGAGGTCTTGATATGCCGCTTTCTTGAGCCGCTAGCTGAGCCGCCCGCTCGTCCTCCTGGCGTATTCGGTCTTGCACCGGGTTATAGCCACCCGGCTGGTTACGACGCTGGGCGTTGCTTGACAAAGCTTCTGACTCCATGTGCCTGTTGTAACTCGGACTCCGGTTTTGACGAGGCGGTGCTAGCCAAGGTGGAGGAGTTGAATGAATCTTGTTTGGTACGTAAGAATAGGTCTCTTGTTGCGCCAGGGCCGTCTGAATAAGATCTCGACCCTCCGGTCTCCACCATTGTCGGATCATCACCATCCACCGGAGAGCCGCCAAACGTGCCGATGCTGCTATCAAGTTCTCCATGGGGTTGGAGAAGTGACCCGGTGGTATTGGTACATAACGGGGCGGGGCCATACTCCCATGCGGAGGTGCCATCTCTTGGAGCTGAGCCACCCCCCCCCCTACACCGGCTGGTGTGAACTGATTTGCTCCGGGCGGGTTACTAGGGCCGGCACCGGGTGTCGCGAAAAGGTTCCGAGGGTCATAAACCGGAGGCAACCGGGATTGGGTTTTCTGATGTCTCCTCCTCATCACCTCATTGGATGCGTTCAGGCTCATATTAAGCTGAAAAGCCTCTAACTGGAGTTGCTGCGCCTGCGCGTCCAAAGCCGCCCGCTCTGTAGCTAACCTGGTGTCCTCAGGTGCCAAGGCCTCCTTGGCCCGGGCTATCTCCTCATGCACCTTCGCCACATCCGTGTTATGCTCATCTTGATTTGCAGGAATAACCGTGGCGGTTAATAGGGCCGTTAGCTTATCCATAAGATCCATCAGCACCTGAGCCGGTGGGCACACATGGCCTCCTGCCCCGGCCGCTCATGACCCGTACGTTATTGCTGTCGCAGCCGTCGAATTTTGACCAGGTTGAGTACCGGCCATGAAGACCCCCGCCCAGCTTGGCGGCTCATTGAAATCGGGAGTGCCAGAGCCGTCAGAACAACCCCCTAGCATACCCTCTTGGACTTGATATAAAGAATCTGTTGAACCGGCGGACGAATCGTCATCCGAGGGGACGACCGTCTCACCACCATCTTTAGATCCTTCAGAAAGTACTTCTCCATGGACGCAGCCCACGAATGCACGCTTCATGACAGGTTGAGCTCGGGCGGGTCTCGCACACTGAGCCGTCTCGACGAGGTCGGTGCAATTGTCCGATTCAGGGCCCGACTCACTAATCCGGCCGATGAAGACATGGATTCCGCCAAAGGGGACCCGGTACCCGTACTCAATTGAGTCGGCGTCGGGGCCCCAGCCTTCGTTGTCGATGTAGATCTTGCCGCGACGACTCTTTGTCATCCGGCCCACTGCATATCCCTTGAGCCCTTCGAAGCTGCCCTTCAAGAACTCAAATCCACCGTGCGTTGGCCGCACGGTGGGCGCCAACTGTCGTGGAATTGTCACGGCAGATGTCCTCTTGCAAGGACTTAGTCGTGGAGCCATCGCAACTAGGAAGCTTAAAGGGGTTAATCGGGACAAAGGACACGAAGGGTTTATACTAGTTCGGCCCCTTGCGGTGAAGGAAGGCCTACGTCTAGTTGGGTTGGTATTGCTTGATGTTTCGATGACCAGGGAGCGAGATATGCTATGCCCGGCTCTCGATGAGTTGTTTCCTCCCCCTAAGCCGCCGCGGGTCGTCCCCTTATATACACGGGTTGACGCCCTGCAGCTTACAGAGTACCGACCGGCTTATAAACAGTGTCCGGCTCGGTGACTAGTTAAATCTACCTTATGGTACAAGTCATGCATTGTGGCGGTTTACTACAATGGGCCTTAAGTCGCCTGTGGGCCTTAAGCCCTTTATTGAATCGCCATCTTCACACTTGGTTACATGCTCGATCTGGCAAGTCTTCTTTGTGTAACCCGGCCCCTCCTGGGTGGCTTACACAAATAGTTATATCCCCAACAGATACCAAGTTTGTCAGGACCGGATTTTCAGGATATTAATTTCCCGAAAAATGGCCTTGTGCTCACCAGCCCCTGTGGATTCTTCAAGTGGCGAGACACAAACTTGATACAAAAACTCCAAGAAAAATACATAATATGTAGTACAAGACCATTCTGGCCTATGAGTACAACACAAGGTTTCTAGTGGTTGATGGCGGAAGCGGTTGGTGGATCATTAGCGTATGTGGAACTCCATTTCCCATAGGAACAGCTGACCTGGATAACTCCTATCTTCGCGATACTGCTATCACCGGTGCGTGGGTTCCGGGTAAATTTGTCGGTATAGCGCTCCTTTCCATGTAAGAAATCTGGCCAAGACAATAGCCAGGGACAAGCCAGTGAGTACTTTTGAATGTACTCGCAAACATTATGAACACAGGTATAATTATAACAAGCGATAATCATGCTCTGAAATATTCAATGATCACAACGTCAGTCATGAATTAAAATCACTGATGCATGCAAGCAGGTTATTCACATAAAACATGAATAATGCCATTAGAGAGTAGAAATAGGATGCCTTAGTCGGGCGTCTGAGCGACACCACTGAAAGGGCTTATAAGTGTAATAAGTAACAAATATGCCACAGTCGGGCGTCTGGGCGACGCCACATAAAGGGCTTATAAGGTAAATACATAACAAGCATGCCACAGTCGGGCGTCTCAGCGACACCACATAAAGGGCTTATAAGGTAAATACATAACAAGCATGCCACAGTCGAGGCGTCAAATGACACCACATAAAGGGCTTATAAAGTAAATAAATAACAAGCATGCCACAGTCGGGCGTCTCAGCGACACCACATAAAGGGCTTATATAGTAAATAAATAACAAGCATGCCACAGTCGGGCGTCTAAGCGACACCACATAAAGGGCTTATAAAAGAATAATCACGATTAATATCTAGGAGGTAGAGCCGTCCCAGGGATACTCGATAATTCAAATAATATAATGGGTTAGTCCATAATAAAAATAAACATAATCATCACAAGTCACAAGTCATGATCCAAGTTACGGTTTAACGCTTTCTCTTACGCAGACCGACACTAAGACCGACACTTGACCCATCCTGCATCAGACCTTAACCATGGACACGGCTATTGAATAGATGTTTAATCTCTGCACGAGGTGTACTCTTTACCCACGAGTAACGGATTCCTTTAGTCCATCGGGACTAATTCCGTCTACGGCCTTTTAATTGAAAACACACCTAACCGCACACACCAGCCTAACTTACTGGTGTCTGGAATCACCCACGACACTCGTTAAGCGAAACTCTAAGTGGGGAGGCTACGACCTCGACTTAGCATGGTATCACAAAAATTTATAAGCAGCGCCAAACTAGGGGAGCTACCCTTGGCTCCAACCGAAAACACCCATGCCCGGACTAGGTGGCATGCCTACCGGATGCCTCCGGTATCTTCCACCATGGCCTCTCCATGCGGTGTGTGCTAGGAAAGGGGTTGACAACTTACTGAACCGTACCCTACCTATGGCAGGGACAAGTGGTAGTACGAAACAAGTATGGGGGTTACCGGAACAAGACTCGATCTATGGTCGACTCAGGAAGTTTAAGTATTCCTTGCATGATTAGCATAACAATTTATACTTCAACCGACAGACAAAATCACCACTCGACATACCTCATCATGCCGTACCGGACACAACCGTCTCGGTGAGGAACTAGAGACAAGCCCGTGTCTACCCGAGACCGAGGCTTTCCCGGATTCCTTCCGGTATGCATGAAAGGCATATGATGGTGACTACTATCACAAACATATCAAATTCCAATAGCATGAAATCATCAATATGCACTCATGAGTATGAACATATCATCACATAAAATAACGGATACTCCGTGTCGAGGTGGTGTTGTAACCGTGTCAAATAACACACACAATATTATGCTAGGGTTCAGAATGCTTGCCTTCAAGTTGTGGAGAAGCATGGTGCATCCCAAGACTTTTTGAAAGTTTTCTTCTCTCTCCAACAATCCTATTTTGAAAAATATTCAAATCAACACAAACTTTAAAAACAGTACAAAATTTTTTCCCAATTATTTTTTAAATAAATCTTAAAATAAACTAGGTGAAATTTGAGAGAGGTAGGAAAAAGAATCAACTCATTTGGAGTTATATTTAAAAAGTTATAGATAGTCAAAGTTTTGGTCAAATTCTGTTTTAAAAATAATACAGAAAAAGGAAAAACGTTTCGGAATAAAACACGTCGAAGACGTACTCTGGTGTTTACGCCTTCACTTAGTCCGGCGTGGACCGGCCGTGGTCACTGACAGTGGGTCCAGGGGGCCCACTGGTCAGGTTTGACCGGTCGCCTCTCCCTCCTCTTCCTCTGCCCGAGCGGAGGCGGGACTCCGGCGATCGTCGCCGGCGATTGGCGGCTCCTCGCGGGGCTCCGAGGGCGGGGATGGATCCGCCAGTCCAGGGCGGTCCTCCCGGTGGTCGCTAGGCAGGTGGGGACGAGGGGAGTCGCCGGCGACGAGCCAGCGGGCCGGTGGCCGGGAGCAATGGGGTTTGGGCTACGGTGGCTCCTGGTCGAGGGTGAGGGGATGGGTGGCTCCGCACGATCAAGGGAAGTCAGACGGTGGTGTTGGGAGGGCAGGGGAGGCTCTGATTGCGACGCATGGCGCTGGAGCGTGGCGGAGGCCGAACTGGCCGGAGACGAGGAAGACGGCCTTCCCTCGCCGATTCCTGGGTTGAGGGGGCACTAGGAGGATGGTGTGAGGTTGCCTGAGGGACTAGACGCGCTCGGGGGCTCTTTTTATAGGCGGCCGAGGTCGGTTCCCGCGGCGGCCAGAGATAAGATCGGCGATCCGCCTCGCTGTAGCTAGCAGGGCGACGTGGAGCTGGCCGGCGCATTCCGACAAACTCCACACTGCTCAAGGGGCGAGCTGGCGCGCGCGGGTGGCTCGGGCGGCGCCGTCCATGGCAGGGGCTGCTGTAGTCGGCCGCTTGTGGCCACGGCCGACCTGACGGCGGCCCTGTGGAGCTCCAGGGGCGGTCTGGCGTGTTCTGGTGAGTGGATGAGGCCGGGGTGTGGCTCTGCAGGTGAGCAAAGGTCAGGGGCGCGGGGTAGCGAACGCGGCGGCTCGGTTGCGCGCGCGCGTGCGAAACGTGCGCTCTGGGCGTGCCCAAAGCACGCACGCGACATGCTCGACAGAATGCCAGGGTGGGCTAGAGTGCTTGAGCGAGGCTGGCAATTAACAGGACTAGGTTAGAGTTTGCAAGGAGGTTAATGACATGGGGGTTAGGCCAGGGGATCAAGTTTATAATACAAACTAAAAACTAAGCTAGAACTGGTCATGCACACAAAGTGTTCGTCAGAATGCTAGAGGCATCTTGTCAGTACTTGGGGTGGCCAAAATCTCCAGATCCAAGTCTCTTTAGGTGTAGGTGATGGTGGCAAGTTTATTTGGCCAAAGCTAGAAACTTGCTAGTGCAAATATTTGAGAAAACCAAATCTTGTCAGAAAGAAAAGGATATGGTTTCATGTACCAAAACTACTCCAATGGGTTCACTCTCCTGGACTTAAGGGTTTCGTAGGATGGACTATAAGCATGAAAAAGAATCATGGGCAACAGGGCAAAATAAAATGTGGTTGCTGTAGAAAAAGCCAATCTGGTCCAGAGAGCAAAAGAGGATGGTTTGCTCAAATATTGCAAAGAACATGCATGGGTTTTTGCATAAAAATGAATTATATACTCTTACTAACATCCCCAAATTATGGTGGGATTTTTAAATGAATTTATCAAAGGGTTGCAGTGCAAATGGGACCCTAAAACTTATGAAGAACCATTTTAGAGAAATAAAGCTCAGGAAAAAAATAATTAATTAAATAATCCCACTGATAAAATAAATGTTTTATTTGAGAGGGTATAAAAGTCCAAACATTTTTGAAAAGCTTTCACTTGGGGTGAAAACTCCACAATATCAAAGAAAAGAGAGGTTTTGAAATCAAAAGAAAATCTAGGAAGTAAAAATTTATCTCCTGGCAAAAATTTTAATAAACAAAATATGGTTAAATTTTTGGGGTGTTACACGAGATCATTCATTCTGCCTTTATCGCGAAACAAATTCTTCAAAAATGCACCGCGTGAAGAACTTGAACTTCTCGACATGTCTACTTGAAATTCACTCTATTTTTTCACGTGATTTTTTGCTCATAGCTCTCCATCCACTCACCGGAATTGAGCAAGTGATATACCGATGGAAAGCTGCTATAAACACACAACTTTCCCGTGTTGATCTTTTTTATGTTCGCCATGATTTTAAAAGTTTTTCATCTGAAATTCATTAAGTCTAGTTGGTGAACTTTCTGCTGTTTTCACGTTGAACTTCTGTGACATATTTTCGTTTGTAATTTTCTCATCCATTTTGTCAGTGTTACACAAATGATATTCTTTTTATATAAACTTCTCTCACAATATTTTTTATTAACTTTCTCCGACCGAGGACTTGAACTTACACAAATGATATTCCTGCTGTTTTGAACTAAATTAGAAAATGACGAGATCATGATTTCTGCCTTCATCGCGAATGGAAATGCACTGGGTGAAGTAGTTGAACTTCTTGGGCATGTCCGTTTGAACTTCACTCTATTTTTGACGTGCTATTTTTTACACCACGTGAAGTAGTTAAACTTCTGGGGCATGTCTGTTTGAACTTCACTCTATTTCACTTTATTGTATGTTTCTTATATGAAATACACACCATGTAGTACGTGAACTTCCGGTTGTTATCACTTTGAACTTCTCTCTGGTTTGAGAGAATTATTTTAAAATAGAAAAAACAACATATTTTTTATGTATTTTGGACATCTAAATACACGGTGAACCTCTCTCACAAGATTTTTTTGAACTTTTCCTCGCCGAGCACTTGAACTTCTAGCAACCATTTTTTTTTCGTTTATGAGTTGTTTTTAAAAGTGCAAAAAATGGCGTTGTCTTTTTTATTTTTTGAACAGGTAAATACTAGGTTTTAATAAACTCTGAACTTCTCTGTTATTTCAATTTGAACTTCACCTTTTTATATTTGAGTAAAGAATAATATTCAATTTTTATGCGGAAAAAATCGAACATGGAAATACAAGGTGAAACTCTCTTGCAGGAATTTTTGAACTTCTCCGGACAGAGCACTTGAACTTCTTTCAACAAACCTTTTAAGCTTTTATTTTTCTATACTTTTATTCTCACCTGAAATGCATTCCTTACATTACTTGAACTTCTCGTTGTTTTCACAATAAACTTCTTTCAACGGATAAGAATTTTTTAAATACGTAAAAATGTGTTTTAAACGGTATACATGAAAATTTTAAACTGTTCTTCAAAATGTGGCACATAATATGCATGGCGGAAAGCTTATGAATACCATCAAGTTTTTCATGTAGACACGTGTTGCAAATTCGTTTCCGTTTGAGAGAAGTTTTTAAAATGGCAAAACAACGTTGTTTTTTTTGCCTTTTTTCAACATGTAAATGAATGACGGACGAATCGCACATGAATTTTAAACTATGCTAGGAGGAGCACGTGAACTTCTTGCAACAAACCTTTTTAAGATTTTTATGTTCTATTCTTATATTCTTATCTGAAACGCATTCCGTGTAGTAGTTGAACCTCCCACTGTTTTCACCTTGAACTTCTATTACGTATTTTTGTTCAACCTCTCTCACAAGAATTTTTGAACTTTCTCGGACAAGCATTTGAACTTCTAGCAACAAAATTGTTAGCCTTTTCTTTTTCATTCTTTTGTTCGTACCAAATGCACACCATGTAGTACGTGAAATTCTGGCAGTTATCAATCTGAACTTCTCTGTGTTATGTGAAAATGTCTGAGTTTTTTATAGACATTGAACCACTCTACCTTTTTTATTTGAACTTCATTGTGTATTTTTGTAAATGTGAAATTTTGAGTTTTTTTGAGAAACATCAAACTTCTTCGTTATTTCGAATTGAACTTATTGGTTTTATTCTTTAGTAAATGAAAAAAAATCCACTTTTTTCAAGTAGATACCAAACTGCTCCTGCTTTTTCCAATTGAACTTCTTGGTTTTATTCATTAGTAACCAGAAAACCTAAGCTTTTCATATACATTGTACTGCTCCATTTTTTCAAAATTTAACTTCTTTGTTTTAATCTTTAGTATCATGGAGAAATCTAAGATTTTTCATAAACATCAAACAACTTCATTGATTTAATTAGGACTTATTGGTGTTATTCGTTAGTAATGCGGAAAGTCCTAGTTATGTAATAAACATCGAACCACTCATTTATTTAAATTGGAACTTCCAGATCTTTTCTTTTAAAACAGGGGCAAATCCATGTCTACAAATTTTTTGAACTGCTCGGTTTTTTAATTTGACCTTCTTGGTTTTGGAATAAACAGTTTGAACTTCTATGTTTTTAAAAATGCCAAAAATGACGTTTGTTTTTTGAACTTGCGAATCCTATGTTTTAATATATTGAACTTCTCTGATATTTTAATTTGAACTTCACATTTTTTATTTTTGGGTAAAAGAATTGTTTTTTGAATTTTAAGTAGACATCGAATTTGAATATATTTCCAGTTTGAACTTCATGGTCGATCATTTAATAATAACGGATATTTGAGTTTTTTTAAATGGTTATATCCTAGATATGTTTTAATGGATATATCCTAGATATTTTTAATAACAACGGATATTTGAACTTCCTCGTTTTATTCTTTATTAACGAGAGAAAAATCTGAGTTTTGTATAAACCTTGAACTTCTCTGTTATTCAATTTGAACTTCTTAGTTTTATTCTTAGAAAAAAATATGGGTTTTGAATAAGCATCAAACATTTTTTTAAACTGGACTTCATACTTTCATTTTTCCTACAAATGGAAAGATTTTGGTGAGGCTTGTTTTTTTCTTGGTGTATAAACATCGAACTACTCTGTTTTTTTAATTGAAATTCTTGATTTGTTCTTTAGTAATGGAAGAAATCCGAGTTTTGTTATAAACATCGAACCGCTTCCTCATTCTAATTTGAACTTCTAGGTTTCTTTAGAAACGGAGAAAATCTGGGTTTTCCACAAACATCGATCTAGTTTTTTTATTTGAACTTATTTGGTCTTATTTTTAGTAGTCAGAAAAATCTGAGTTTTTATAATAAATGTCAAACTGCTCTGTTTTTTATATGGACTTCTAGTTTTTTAGAAATAGGAAAAAATAATTTCATTAATTTTTTGAACTGCTCCATTTTTTAAGTCGACCTTCTAGTTTTTTCTAGTAAATATTGAAACACTTGGTTTTTCTAATTTCAACTTGTGTGTTTTTTTGGAACCAGAAAAATCCTTTTATATTAATTTTAAACTGCTTCATTTTTATTTGAAATTCTTGGTTTTAAGTTTATTAATGGTTACAATATGAGACTTAGTAAATATTGAACCGCTCCTTTATTTTAATTTAAAGTTCTAGGTTTTTTAAGGTGCATAGTGAGTAGAATTCCGAACTTCGGCGGTCGGTGTATTTGAACTTATGCGATACTTGTAAAAAAACAGAGCCATTTTGTGCAAAAAAAATATTGTTTTGAATATGAATTGACTTTTATGTTAGTTTTTCAACGGCAAAGGTCGAGGGCGTCTTTGGGTCTTTCTAACATGAACTTCCGTAGTAAAAAAATCAAGGACCTTCTGTGTTGGTCATCTTCGAACTTCTATGAAAATAAATTTGGTCGGAGTTGGAGACTAGTACATAAGCAAAGAAAGGATAGGTACCGAATAAACTACAAAACACTCTAATAATAAACAAGTACATGTACAAGAAGTACCGTACTAGTCTAGCTCACAAAGACAGTTGTTTTTGCACAGAGCCAATGGTTTGATCTTTTCACGGTCCTTGCTGGCGCTCAGATCAACATCGCCATGTAGTGCTGTGCTGGCTCGCATCAGATAAGGAGCAAACTTTTTTTTAGAGCGGAGGCATCTATGGCTACACAGCCGTGCTGGCCATGGCGAGCAATCTACTTGTACACAACGCTGCTGGCCATTGCGAGCTCACTCACGGCAGTGGGGTGACGAGCTGCCACACGCACGAGTAGCAGCGGCGAGGGACGCATCTTTCTGGGCGGAGCACTGCGACCGATGCCACAATCGTATGGGATGACGCCTCCGCGCGATTGAGGTGTGGGTAGACATGCAGCGGGAGGAGCTGCTCCAGCCGAATAGCGATTCAGACACCACAGGTGGTGGCACGCGTGCAGGGAAAGCCGTGGCTCACATACGGAGATGAGCAGTGGCGGGTGGGGAACATTGCTGGGTCTTGTGGGCGAGAGCAGGGAGAGGGAAAGGCGAGCAGAACGATGGTGGAGGGGACGGGAACGGCTGTTCCAGGGACGAGCCCTCCTCGGGAAGGTCGAGTTGGCCCTCGCGAGAAGTTCAATTAGTCGGTCCTCGCCGGTGGCGCAGGGCGGGGCTGCTTGCGTAGATCCAGGGGAAGGGAGCGATGGGGAAGGTGGAGGTCCAGATCAAGGTGTCGGAGCCGTTCACCATGGAGATCGATGGCGATGTGCGGCGGTTCGCAGGGGGAGGGAGGTTGGCTTGCGGGCGTCGTCCGGGAGATGCAAGCGGTGGGATGCGGCGGGGCGAGCATGCCATTAAGCCTTGTGGCTTCGGGCGGTGGGGCGCATGAGCTTGGGAGCATAGGTGGCGGCGACGAGCTCCCGGGCAATGACAAGTGCGCTCGAGCTCTGGAATGGCGGCGGCTGGACGAGAGCTTGGGAGCACGGCGGTCTGTGAGGATCGGGGAAAGGCGGCCGCTGGATCGGGAGCAGCGGCTCTTGTGGCAGGATCGAGGAACATAATCGGGTCGGCCTTGCAGAGGTTAGGGCAACCGCGTACTCCCTCCGTCGTCTAGATGTGTAAGTCATCTTACGAAAATTAAATATTCCCAAAACACTTAGGCGCGGTACATTAACTCTCATCTCGTTTCTTGTTTCGTGACATATCAACCAATAAAAGATGTGAACCATGGATGCTTTAAATGACTTAAGACAACAAACACGACATGCAGTGGTCAGTTCATTGCATGCAATGTTATTAATTAGCAGAAAAACATTAAGTTCTCTCGTTTTCCCCTCCACCTTGGTCGCCGTGCGCAGTCTAAGATAACTTACACACCTAGACGGAGGGAGTACCTTTTTTTGTCTGGTTTCTGGATCTCGGAGACACCTCATCGTTCCTATATAGGGGCGTGACGTGATCAAAATAGCGTGACGTGATCAAAATAACTATTTTAATACCATGATCATAATAGTGTTTTTTGGGAAGGTCTCGGGGACACCTCATCGTTCCTCATCGTTCATATATATATATATATATATATATATATATATATATATATATATATATATATATATATATATTACACTATTCGATCCCAGGATCAGAATAGTTATTTGGATCACGGCGCGCCATATAGGGGCAATCGGACGTTCCTGAGAT
Organism: Aegilops bicornis; assembly: GCA_021605145.1. NCBI lineage: Eukaryota > Viridiplantae > Streptophyta > Magnoliopsida > Poales > Poaceae > Aegilops > Aegilops bicornis. Next base: position 542,317,110 of record CM038671.1, read on the forward strand.
CTAAAAACAAAAAAAACCGAACCCCACCTTCGCGGGAAAAAAATCCTATACGACCTGGGTCGTATTGTTTCAGTTGGGAGAACCACTCACTTGCGCGACATGTGGCATTGCGAATCTCAAAGCAACAGGCTACCTTCTTCCCCAATGACTTGCGATTAAACCGAACGCCGTGTGTACTCCTGCATTCAACCTGTCATTGCTGCTAGCTCACGCCGCTTGGCCGACGGAGCCAAACTTCTCGCCGCCGGCGTGGTTTTCCTCTGCTCACATCGTGCGTCCAGGCTGCTTGCCCGATTGGCCGCTTCCAAACTCTTCGACGCCGGCACAATCACACTGCTCAGCCCCGCCGGCCAAGGGCAAGCTCCTGACATCGAGCAAGTCCGCTGCTCGCCGTCGGCGTAACTCCACTGCTCGCCGCCGGCGTAACTCCATTGCTCGCCGCCGTCGTGAGCCCTCTCACTTGTCTGGGCACCGGAGCAGTCCAAGAAAATCAATTAGTCACAGAAGACGAACGCCAATGGAGTTTGCTGGTTGGTTGCTGCCCTCTGGCTATGTCATCACCGTCTTGCCGCGATGACTTCGCCGTCGGGAACGAGCGCAACAAGGTGAGAATCGAGATTTGGCAAAGGGAATCGGGGAAGAAGTTACCTTGTTGCGTCAAGATTCGCGTAGCCACGTGGCGCTCGATTGAGTGGGTCTCCCGACTGAAACGATACGACCCGGTCGTATAGGATTTTTCACCTCCCACTCCACCTATCGGCCCCCATCCCCGACCCACAGCCCCCACGGTGCAGCGCCTCCTCCCCCACGGCCGACGCGCCACCTCCCCTCCTCCCCAATGGCGACGCCCCCCCTCCCCGCGGCCGGCTCGCCACCTCCGCTCCTTCCCAACGGCGGCGTGCCTCCGCGTGCTTTCAACGGTCTGCCCTGGTTCTCGAGCACCATCGTCAGTCCCCGGATCCCACGAGCAGACGCCGCCTCCCTCCCCCTGAATCCACCGTAGTGGTGGCCTCCCCCCTCCCTCCCGCCCTGAATCCATCACGGCGGCGACCTCCTCCCCCTGGATCCACCTCGGTGGTGGCCTACCTCCCCCCTGAATCCACCATGGCGGCGGCCTCCTCCGCGGGCCGTCAACCTCACGCGTACCGCTGCCCAAATTCTCGCTCGCTGTTGTCCCGGTTGCAGCGGCACCCTCCTTCCCATGGGCCCATCCACCCCCTTGGCCATCGACGCGGATCTAACGCATGTGTCCTCCCTGGATCCAGCCGAGCGTCATCCGAGGTGCGCGTGAGAGCAGGTCGCGGCAGCACCCTGGGAAGGTCGCGGGCAACCCCTTGGGCAGGTCGTGTGCCACACCAAGCCACGCGCCTCCTCCCGGCTCCAGTGCCGGTGTGCGGAGCAGCGCACCACACTCGTCGTCACTGCCGCCCACTTTCTCCGTGCTATTGCTTCCCCCTTCCTCCATGTTTCTGCTGCCTTTCACTCTGCCACCGTGCCTAGTCTACGCATCGAGCTGCCCCTCTCCTTGTACAAGCAATGCACAGAAGTTGTTTGTGTATATGTCGCACACAAAAAAGTGTATTTTTTGTAACTTTTTACCCTGTCTCAGTGCATCTTTGGTTACAGGCAAAGTTCATGTTGTCAGAGAATTGAAGTTCATGTATATAGAAGTTGATAATTGTTGTGTCTATGCAGGGGAGCACAAAAAAACTTGCAGCTGATAAATTTTCCTTTTGTTTGGCCGCACCAATCTTTTTAAAGTGATTAAATGATGCTTGTTTATGGTTCCTGTTGGTGCTTGATGTTGAAAATATATTAGTGTGCGGATGTGAATTGATGGTTCTTGATGATGCAACGACCAGTGGTTTGTTTCTATACTAAAGCCTAAAAGGTTTTGCTCGTTAATTGGTGATCTTGTTCTATACCTGACCACTTGGTCAATGTTGTGTTTCTTGATGGCATATTATTTGAACTGCATCTGCTCTGCTTGTTTCTTCCCATCATCTCCTTGGCTGCTGTAATGTTGCTTTCGTTTTGGTCGTAAAATATACGTGGTATGATGTCTGTTATGTGTTTGAAAAATAGTGAAAATCTGAATGGTGATGTTCCTCACATATGCAAAGAAGTAGCTTCAAATTAAAAAAAGGAGAGTGGTTCGATGTTAAATATAACAATAAAAAATTTCAAGTGTATAAAAAAATATATAACCAAGAATAAAAAATGGATTTCCCTTGTTTGTAAAATTTACATTCATGAAGTTTAATTTGAAATAACCGAGCAATCCGATAAGTATAAAACCCTTGTATTTCCCTATTTCTCAAAAAATATCTGAGAAGTTCATATTAAAAATTACACAGCAGTTATAGAGTTTATTAAAAAACTAGATTCACCCATTTTCTAAAAAACTAAGAAGTTCAAATTAAATTAAAGGAGCTGTTCAATATTTGCTATAGAACTCAAATTTTCACTGTTGCTCGAGAATAAGACCAAGAAGCTGAATTTAAAGTGGCGGAGTTGTTCGATGTTTATAAAAATACTCAAATTTTCTTCGTTTACTCAAGAATAAAATTGAGATGTTCACCATTGGAAAACGAGCTTCAAGAAATAAATAACACAGTAGCAAAAGGAGGAAGTTCAAAAACAATAAACGGTAAGTTCAAAAAAATGGAAACGCTAAAGAGCATCTATATAATAAAATATGGTTTTATTTTGGGATATCCAAAACAAAAAATTGTTTCTATTTTCTTAATATCTAAAATACTAATGTAGGAGTTCAAAACGAATTGAGAAGTTCAATTTTTTTACAAAAATGGATTTGCCACATTTCGAAAAAATGTAGAAGTTCAAATTAAAATACCCGAGCGATTGGATGTTTATATAAAACTCAGATATTTTCAAGTTACTAAAGGAAAAATAATAACTGAAAATTTTAAAAAATGGAGTTGTTCGATGTTTATAAACCAAGAAGAAAAAGAACTCTTACCAAGAAAATGTTAACTCTAGATGTTCAAAATTTAGGTAAAAATGGGTAGATTAAAAGAAAATTTTATGGGAGTACAATATTTCTCCCATGGATTCCTTTATTGAAAAAATATAATAAAAAAGTTCAAAGTAAAAAAGAGTAATCCAATGTTTGTAACAAAAACATATATTTCCATGTTTGTTAAAAAATTGTAAGAAGGACAAACTAAAATAACACAACAGTTCAAATCTAAAACCATAAAAAGGGCTTTCATCATTTCTAATATTTAAAAACCTCTAGGAGTTCAAATTTAAATAACGAACAGTCCAATATTTATTATAAAACAAGGATATTTCCGTTACTAAAAGAAATAAACCAAGAAGTCCAAATTACCAAAATAGAGAAGTTTGATATTTATAAAAAAACTCAAATTTTCCTTGTTACTAAAGAATAAAAATGACAAAGTTCAAATTAAAATAGAGGAGTAGTTCGATGTATACGGGAAACTCAGATTATTACTGTTTCTAAGAAAAATAAAACTATGAAGTTCAATTTACAAAACCAAAATGTTTGATGCTTATTTAAAAAGATATTTCCTTTCTAAGAATATGACTAAGAAGTTGAAATTAAATAACAGAGAAGTTTGAAGTATATAAAAACTCAGATTTGTTGTAAGAAGTTCACGTGCACCTCCGTGCACGGTTCAGAATTTATATTGCGGGGCGTCCGACCTGCAATTACATGTTTAAAATGGAAAAAGATGACGTCCAACCTTTAATTGCGTGTATACACACAAAAATGTGACAGAAGTTCATAGTGAAAACAACGAGAAGTTCAAGTATTGCAAGTGATGCATTTCAGGTGAGAATAAAAGTATAGAAAAAAATAAAAGCTTAAAAGGTTTGTTGAAAGAAGTTCAAGTGCTCTGACCGGGGAAGTTCAAAAATTCTTGAGAGAGAGGTTCACCTTGTATTTCCATGTTCAAAAACACATTTTTTTTCAATCCACAAAGAAGTTCATGTACTACATGGTATATTTCTCCCATGTATTTCCATGTTTTAAAATAATTCTCTCAATCCACAAAGAAGTTCACTTATTATCTGGGAGCAATTTGATTTCAAAAAGAAAATAAAAATACAAATTATAAAAACGGAAAAAGTTCATGTACTACATGGTATGTGTTTAATATGAGAAAAATGAATATAAAAGCAATGTCCAATTTTGTTGTTGTTATAAGTTCAATTCCTTGGTCAGAGAAAGTTAAACAAATTATTGTGAGAGAGGTTTGTACAAAAGGAATATCATTTGTGTAACACTGACGAAAGGATGAGAAAATGACAAACGAAAATACGTCACAGAAGTTCAACGTGAAAACAGCAGGAAGTTCAACTACTACAGTGAATGAATTTCATATTTAAAACTTTTAAAAACGTCACGAGTATGAAAAATGATCAACACGGAAAAGTTGCATGTTTACAGTAGCTTTCCATTGGTATATCAGTTGCTCAATTTCGGTGATTAGATGAAGAGCTACAAGCAAAAAAACATGTGAAAAACAGAGTGAAGTTCAAGTAGACATGCCGAGAAGTTCAAGTTCTTCACGCGGTGCATTTTTGAATAATCCGTTTCGCGATAAAGGCAGAACACATGATCTTGCCATTTTCAAAATTACTTGAAAACGCCTAGAAATCAGAGAAAACCATCTACATGAAAAAGTTTCGCATTTTTCGTAGCTTTTCAACGATATATTATTTGCCCCGTTCCGATAAAGTTTGTAAAAATTATGGCAAAAATACGTTTTTAGCCATTTTCAAAATTGACATAAAACCGTAATGAATTGGGAGAAACAATATACCAAAATTTTTGGCATTTGTTCAAGCTTTCCAATGCCATATCATTTGCTGCATTCGGACGTACGGTTAAAAAATTAGCTCGAAAATATGAACTCAGTGGAACTTGTACTGTTTTCTAAATTACTCTTAAACCGTTCAAAATTAGAAAAAACTTTTAACATGAAAAAGTAGCGCATTTTCATAAGCTTTGTAACACCATATAATTTTCCTCAATTGGATTAGACGTTTATAAATGGCATCAAAAATACGAACTCGGCTCTTCGGTTTGCAAAATTTTACGATTTTCCAAATTACTCTTTAACCATATGGAATTAGAGAAAACTTTCAACAAGTGGAAGGAGCGGTTTTGCAGAAGATTTCCAACGCCATATTATTTGCCTCATTCCGAGAAACGGTTTAGAAATGCGATTGAAAATACGATTCATGTTTTTTGTATGAAGGAAAAACGGTTTTCAAAACTGCTCTTAAACTGCTTACATTTTGCAAAAAATTTAACTTGGGTCATGATACTGGTGTCCACAGCTTTACAACGGTATATCGCAAGCCCCATTTGGGCAATGTTGGCAGAAGTTCAACCTAGCATGCGGGGAAGTTCAGGTCGAACAACTCACGCAGTAAAATTGCAAAAAATGTAATTTCATCACGACCCGAGAGCAAAATCCGCTGAGAGCGAGATTCCTATTTAAAACAGGCATTTAGTTGCTAAAAACTATTTCTAGATTACACTTACATCATATAAAACACGACTAACCAGAATAATTCGCGCGGGGAGACACAGTTGTGAAGATAGCCCGAATGTCGGGTTCCTACAAAGGGAAGTTCAGGCGTGTAACTCAGGAAGTTCATGTTGTGATCAGAATAGTGTTTATGTGTGTGTGTGTGTATAGGGAAAATACATCCTACCACCCGGTGGTAGTTACCCCACATATCTAATATACTACCATGTGGTACTATATATATATATATACTATTTTATTATTTTAAATATGTTAATATACTATACAAGTTTCCAAGAAAAAATAGCATATGAATCCAAAGTTTTTTTAATATTTGTGAAATACGTACATATTTGTACATAAAAAGAGCATACTTAAAATATGGTACATACTACCCAAAAATTAGTATATATATACTACCTAATCATTGATATATACTCCTTTCGTTCCTAAATATAAGGTGTATTATTTTTTCAAAAGTCAAACTTCTCCAACTTTGACCAAGTTTATAGACAAAAACATCAATATCTAGAATACCAAATCATCATCACTAGATTCATGATGAAATATATTTTTGTATTTGATATATTTAGTATTGTAAATATTTGTATATTTGTCTATAAAGTTGGTCAAACACATAGACCGTTTGACTTTTTGAAAAACTAATACACCTTATATTTAGGAATGGAGGGAGTACTACATACTACACGTACATACTCTTGGTTTCGAGAGATACTACGTACAACATACAAAACGCAAGTGGTGGTAACTACCACTGTTTGTAGGAAACATTTGTGACTATACAGATCATTCGCACACACCTCAATAAACAATTGCATGCATTCTAAAGTAGGAGAAACGATCGTCTAGTCATCTATTTCTTGTGATGCTCCCGCCACTGCTCTGTGGCTCGATCCCACGTCTGGGGCAGGAAGAAGACACTTCCTCATGTCAACGATCCGCCTGTACATCTCGTAGCTTGTGTACGCGTCCTTGGTCGCGTACGACGTGTTGTTCATCCAGTCTTTCATGCCACACAATGTGCTAGGCGTTCTTGTCCTTCTTGCTCTCATTCTTCATCTTCATGTAGTAGGGATCGATTATGCACTGGTGCGCCTCAGTGCTATAGAAATGGTTTTTAAGCTCTTTCGGCGACCGCATTTGGAACCACCGCCAAGTGAGTGTGGGTGATAGGGCGGTCCTTCCCACACGACCCAGAAACCATCGGGGATAGGGAGCCTTGATGCATACAGTTGTCCCTATATAACCATTTCCGTTATCTCGAATATCCCAAACACTTCATCCTTGCTACTCATTTGTGCTCGCATTGCCGTCGCAGTCGGAGTTTTGTGATTTTACCTAAAACCACACAGATTCCAGGCACGGGAGTTTTCCTGGCAGATTCCAGGCACGGGATTTTTACGATGCCTGGCACATCATAATCAGTTCAGGATTTTAAACCATGTATGATAGGTAGACAATCACACACATTTATTTTTCCCGCACCATATGTGATAGTGTCTGACATCACACACGCTTTGCAAAGGGAAACTGTGTGCATGCTTGCACATGTTTTCTCTATGTGAACCGTCTCGGATTATGGTGTATATCTCAAACGTTTGTGTTTTACCAACCATGTGTGCCGTAATGACCTGCACAACGTAATTTCACCCTAATTTAATTGCTACTACTTAAAATTGTACCTAATTTGAACTTGAAATTGGCTATAGCTTTATTCATATCCATCAGGTTCAAACAACCAATGCATTATTTGTTTCATAGGTACATATGTTTTAGAATTACATAAGCACCAAATAAAGAATGATGAACCAGGGTTCTATACTTGTACTATTACAGATGGTAAAGAAAGAGGCGACAAACATTCCGGTTGCTGAACAAGGTGAAGCGGAATGGCCCTATTGTGCTCTCCTAGATGCAAAAGGCATGCAGGACTCTAGTCCAACCCCTTGTGATGGTCGGCCGCCAATAATGTAGTTTGATAGGTAATCTTGAGTAAACTGCTTGTGATCCACTGCAAAAGAAAAAAGATTTAGATATTGTCATCTAACACAACTCATTACAGGCAGTAAAAAGAAGGCTATAGGGTTCTTACTTACCATCCTGCAGTTCACTGTTGTCTTGCATAAAGTGTAAACAAACAGTTCAATTGACATCTTTTGACCCGTTTTAATAAGAATCTTTATCAGTTTCCTCATTTGATGTTGGTTCATGAATATCTCATTGCCCCATACGCAGAAAGGGTCGAAGTGTGGATCTTTGGCAATGATATATGTACCTAAAAGCACCTAATATTAGAAGCTAAACAAAAATTGAAAAATGATGTAGTACAACACTCCCTCCATCCCATTATATAAGATTTTATTACATGTATATCTAGACATCATCAGAACATTAAGGTAACACTCATCCTTGTTGCTATGTAGCACAGGATTGCATATTTAGTCATTCAAGACAATGCATGTTGCTAAACAACAAAGAAAGATGAAAAGGCATGTTAACTGCAATATCCTTAACAGCAACCAAATATCGTAATTCATAGTGGTATTATTGAAACTGTTATTGATGAAATTGAACTGCACGGCAAATAGTTGCACATATAGAGCATCACATTGTGAAGAACTGAAATAAACAAGTCATAAGGACATCTCTAGGCGATCCTTAAAAAGTTAAAGGACTAAAACGCTTAGTGGATATATATATATATATATATATATATATATATATATATATATATATATATATATATAGGGAAAATCCATCCTACCACACAGGGGTAGTTACCCGAAATGTCTCATATACTATCTTATGGTAGTATATATCCTACTTTATCATTTTAAGTATGTTCATATACTATATATAAGATACTCCAAAGTGAGTTGCATGAAAAAAATTCAAGTTGGCCCATGGTTTTTATTATATTTGTGAAATACGTACATATTTGTACATAAAAGAGAGCATACTCAAAATATGATACATACTACCCAAAAAATAGTATATATACTACCTAAACATTCTTATATACTACATACTACTCATACATACTCCGATTTGATAGATACTACATACTACATATAAAACTCAAGTGGTGGTAACTACCATGGTGGTAGATAAAATTTGTCCTATATATATATATATATATATATATATATATATATATATATATATATATATATATATATATATATATATATATATATACTCCAGCAATTTTTGGCCTTTTCTAGTCGATCCCCTAAACTTAAGGTTGTAAACTTCAATTTTATCAAGTTCAAAGCAGGTTCAACCGAAAGTAGCATGCATTCAAACATAAACATAGATAGTTTTGCATAACCGAACATAAAACATAAATTTAAACTAAGCTAAACTACTTTCGGTCGAAGTAGAGGTCGAGCCAATCCTTCCTTGTCATGTACGGTGTGCCGCGAGCCGGGTCCAGGCCAGTACCGTCGTCGGGGTCGTTGGGGAAGGCACTCCTCCACTCGTCGACATCGAACTCCTCGTCCTCGGGGCCCACCTAGACGCCTTCCGCACCGTCGTTGCCGCTGCCTTCCACCTCGTCATCAGAGGAGAGCGCGATAACCTCGCTGCCCTCCACGCCGCCGTCCTTGCCGCCTTCGACCTCGTCATTGGAGGAGAGCGCGATAACCTCGCCGCCCTCCGCGCCTGCAAAAATCACCCGCTCCGCCTCCACAAGCTTCGGGTGGTGCCGGCAGAGCTCTTGCATGTAGGCCTCGTTGGCGGCCTCGGCCTCGATGCGCTCCCACGCCTCGTGGTCTTCCCGCGCCATAGCTGAGCTCACCACCCCTGGCTCTGGCGGAACGAGGTCGATCATACGTGTGCCGAAGTGGAAATTGCGCCTAGCCGCCGTGCCGTGGTAGCGGACCTGCCAGCGGTCGTACTCCATGGCCGCGAGTGAGGGAATCCTGGATTAAGGGGTCCTCGGGCGTCCGGGCTATGTGACGTGGGCCGGACTAATGGGCCATGAAGATACAAGATACAAGACTTCTTCCCGTGTCCGGATGTGACTCTCCTTTACATGGAAGGCAAGCTCGGCGTTCGGATATGAAGATTCCTTCCTCTGTAAACCGACTCTATACAACCCTAGGTCCCTCTGGTGTCTATATAAGCCGGAGGGTTTAGTCTGTAGGGGCAATCATAATCATACATGCTAGACATCTACGGTTTAGCCATTACGATCTCGAGGTAGATCAACTCTTGTAAACCCCATATTCATCCAAGATAATCTAGCAGGAAGTAGGGTATTACCTCACATCAAGAGGGCCCGAACCTGGGTAAACATCATGTCCCTGTTCCTGTTACCCTCGATCCTTAGACGCACATTTCGGGACCCCCTACCCGAGATCTGTCGGTTTTGACACTGACATTGGTGCTTTCATTGAGAGTTCCACTCTGCCGTCGACAGAAGGTTCAATGGCTCCATCAGTCATCTACAACAATGCTGCCCTGAGGGAGGACTTTCTCCCCGGCCAGATCTTTGTGTTCGGTGGCTTCGCACTGCGGGCCAACTCGCTTGGCCATCTAGAGCAGATTGACAGCTACGCCCCAGGTCACCACATTAGTTTTGAAAATCTGGATTTGTCGTCGATATCCGAGGAGATTTGATCTTCCAAGGGTTAGCGACCCCAACCTCCGCTCCGGCCTTAGATCCGGAGCGCATCACCAGGTCCGAAGACGGGATTTCCGAGCCCGCCGGACTCTCTGCGGCTATTGAGCCCAGTACGGGAGAGCCGGAGGAAGTAGTGTCACTGGCAATCATCATGAAGCCGGACTCTTATTCGAACACTGGCTCCAAACCCTCGGAGTCAGCATCGTGTGAGCTCGGCCAAGGAGTTTCCTTCCCGCCGTACTCCACGGACTCTCTTCTCCCTGGCCAAACCTCGCCTTTAAGCGAGGCTCTAGACTTAATGCGATCCCTCGTCATTATAGAGGGGCAACATCCGAACTACGCCCGGCCCGGACTAGGGGCTGAGAGCAGGGAATTTTATGTCCCACCCACCACCCACTTCATAGCCACTGTCGAGGACTTAACCGACATGCTCGATTACGGCTCCGAAGACATCGACGGTATGGACGACGATGCCGGAGAAGAGCAGGCACAAAACCAGCCGTTTACCGGATGCTGGACGGCCACCTCTTCATATGACGTGTACATGGTAGATACACCCAAAGAGGGTAACGGCGATAACGAGAAAAATCCAGTTGAGGATAAACCTCGCGAGACACAACCAAAGCGCCGACATCAGCGGTGCCTCTCTAAATCACGCCGTGGAAAAGACAGCAATACCAGCACTGGAGACAACAATACTACAGACGACACCGAAGACCAAGAAGACCCTGTCGAGCCAACCTCCGAATAGGACGATCGGGAAGATGGGCAAATTGGCCCAGATGAATAGGCTGTAAACAAAGACTCGGAGGATAGTAATTATCTTCCACTCTCCGAGGATGAGGTGAGCCTCGGCGACAAAGACTTTATCGTTCCTGAGGAACCCCTTGAGCAGGAGCGCTTTAAGCACCGGCTAATAGCCACTACAAGGAGCCTGAAAAAGAAGCAGCAGCAGCTTCAAGCTGACCAAGATCTGCTCAACGACAGGTGGACTAATGTCCTGACAGCCGAGGAATACGGCCTCGGGTGCCCAACCAAGAGTTACCCGAAGCGTAAGCTTCTATCTCAATTCGATGATGAGGCGCTGGAGCCCATACCATCAGCGCGTAACGCGGCCAACCGACCACCACGTGGCCATGGCGAAACGGCAACTCAAGCCGAACACCAGCCCGTACTACCTCGCCGTAAAAGTAGAGACACAACAGCTCGGGGATATACGTACGACCTACGGCAGGACTTGGAAAATAGAGCAGGTTAGACTAGATCGATCTACGGATCGCGGATGCATGCCCCGACGCGCGAGGACGGCTATCTAGCCGGGCGCGACAAGCATAACCACATCCAGGCCGAAACCCGTAGACGGACTCCTTCTAAACTGCGTCGTGACTTGGCCCGATATAGAGGCACCACACACCCCCTCTGCTTCATTGACGAAGTAATGGAGCATGAATTCCTAGAAGGGTTTGAACCCTGAATATCGAATCATATGATGGAACAACAGATACCGCAGTATGGATTGAGGACTTTCTCCTCCATATTCATATGGCCTGTGGTGATGATCTTCATGCCATCAAATACCTCCCACTAAAGCTCAAGGGACCAGCTCGGCACTGGCTAAACAGCCTGCGAGAAACTCCATTAGCAGTTGGGAGGACTTGGAAGACGCCTTCCGCGACAACTTACAGGGTACATACATCCGACCTCCGGATGCTGATGACTTAAGTCGCATCGTTCAACAACCCGGAGAGTCGGCCAGGAAATTTTGGACCAGGTTCCTAATTAAAAAGAACCAGATCGTCAACTGTCCAGATGCCGAAACCCTGGCGGCCTTTAAGCATAGCATTCGCGACGAATGGCTTGCCCAGCACCTTGGCCAAGAAAAGCCGAAGTCCATGGCAGCCCTCACGGCACTTATGACCCGCTTTTGCGCGGGCGAAGATAGTTGGCTAGCCCGTAGCAGCAACAATGCAAGCAAACCTGGCACCTCTAAAGCGAGAAATAGCAACGGCAAGCCCCGACGCAATTGGCACAAGCGTCGGAACAACGGTGAAAATACCGATGACACGGCCGTCAACGCCGGATTCAGTGGCTCCAAGTTCGGTCAGCGGAAGAAGCCATTTAAAAAAAGCAATCTGGGCTCATCCAGCTTGGACCGAATCCTCAATCGACCATGTCAGATCCACGGCACCCCCGATAAACCCACCAATCATACCAACAGAAGCTGTTGGGTCTTTAAACATGCCGGTAAGTTAAATACTGAGAATAGGGAGAAGGGGTCGCCAAGTGAGGACGATGACGAGGAGCCCCGTCCACCGAACACAGGGGGACAAAAGAAATTTCCCCCCAAGTCAAAATGGTGAACATGATATATGTTACTCATATCCCAAGAGGGAGCGCAAACGCGCTCAGGGACGTCTATGCGATAGAGCCAGTCGCCCCAAAATTCAATCCATGGTCATCCTGCCCGATCACTTTCGATCGCAGGGACCATCCGACCAGTATCCGTCATGGCGGCTCAGCTGCACTGGTCCTCGACCCAATCACTAATGGATTACACCTCACCCGAGTCCTCATGGACGGTGGCAGCAGCCTTAACCTGCTCTATCAGGACACGGTCCGCAAGATGGGCATCGATCCGTAAAGGATCAAGCCCACAAAAACTACCTTTAAAGGAGTAATACCAGCTGTAGAGGCCCGTTGCACGGGCTCGATCACACTGGAAGTCATCTTCGGATCGTCGGACAACTTCCAAAGCGAAGAATTGATCTTCGACATCGTCCCCTTCCGCAGTGGCTATCACACACTGCTCGGACGAACCACATTTGCTCGGTTCAATGCGGTGCCACACTATGCCTATCTCAAACTTAAGATGCCCGGACCACGCGGTGTCATAACAGTCAACGGAAACATGGAACGCTCCCTTTGCACCGAGGGCACACCGTAGCCCTGGCAGCGGAAGTACAGGGCGGCCTTATCAAGCAGAACATCAATTCAGCAGCCAAGATCCCAGACACCATTAAACGAGTCTGGACTACTCTGCAACATGACAGTCCAGCTCGTCAGGAGTTCGACTAGCAATTAGGCCTCCATCTCAGTCTCGGCCGAATTGCGGCGTACGTACCACATGTACAAACTACGCACTAAAAATATCGTGGGCAAAGACGGAGGCATAACTCGAACATGGTCCACCTTATCTGGGCACTCATAGTTTCCCTTTTCTTTCTATCCTTTTCAGGTTTCTTTTCCACGGGCCCCTCATGGCGGCTTGATCATCGATCCTTTCGAAGGATAAACATACCAAGGAGGCAAGCAGCATAGACGTGTGGCAGAATATCTAGATGATCTTCTTGATGATCACTTTACCTGTTTTCAGGACCCTCACGCAGCTTCCCCTTGATTAAATAGCCCTGTTGCTTACTGCCTAATTTGTACAAATATGCTTTGACGTATCAATCAGATTATAACGGAAATAGTTTCCGACCCAACATATGTGGCACTGGCTTACTCCTTCATTATATTTCACTGTTTTTATCAATTGCACTCTTACACTTTGGTACGACTTAAATCGCCAGGGGCCCCATTGTGCTCCATACGTTTACAACAAGTCTGAACACTTTTTACAGTATAATTCGGCGCTCCGAGTATCGCATTATATGCATCGGCTCCGAATCATGTCTTTGGTCAATAGTTGGGTTGCCCGGCTCCTGTGCTTGCTACCTTACGCTCCGTCTTATTGGCTAGGGTAGTAAAGGGAGAACTACTGCGATTGTGTTTCTGGTTTATCCGGATAAACACCTCAGTAGAGAAAGCCGAAAACTGACTGTCATGATGCGGTGAGAGCTGGTCAGCTATTCGGTGGCTAAACATAAATCTCTTGCGATTTTTTCCGCATTATGCGACGGATCGGCCTCCACCCGATCCGGTGTCTACAGCGCCCTAGTCCGGATAAACAAATACTAACTAGGGGCTGCGCCTACACTCCTATTGTCAAACTCCTATGGTTAAGTGAGGGTGATAATGCCACATAGTCTGATTGCCTGGTTCGCTGCACAAAACACCTCCTTCAAGGACCAAACTCTTGGGTCAAGTGTGTTTAGGTTCCAACCCGAACATCCCCGTACTACCAACGTGGGGGCTTGATACGTCTCCATTGTATCTAATTTTCCAAACACTTTTGCCCTTGTTTTGGACTCTAAATTACATGATTTGAATGGAACTAACCCGGACTGACGCTCTTTTCAGCAGAATTGCCATGATGTTGTTTTATGTGCAGAAAACGAAAGTTCTCGGAATGACCTGAAACTCCACGGAACATCTTATAAAAAATAATAAAAAATCCTCGCCAAGGATGAAGACCAGGGGGCCCACACACTGTCCACGAGGGTGGGGGCGCGCCCCCTACCTCGTGGGCCCCCTGGAGACCTTCCAACGCCAACTCCAACTCTATATATTTGCTTTCGGGGAGAAAAAAATAAAGGAGAAGAAATCATCACGTTTTACGATACGGAGCCGCCGCCAAGCCCTAAAACCTCTCAGGATGGCTGATCTGGAGTCCGTTCGGGGCTCCAGAGAGGGGGATTCATCGCTGTCGTCATCATCAACCATCCTCCATCACCAATTTCATCATGCTCACCGCCGTGCGTGAGTAATTCCATCGTAGGATTGCTGGACGGTGATGGGTTGGATGAGATCTACCATGTAATCGAGTTAGTTTTGTTAGGATTTGATCCCTAGTATCCACTATGTTCTGAGATTGATGTAGCTATGACTGTGCTATGCTTAATGCTTGTCACTAGGGCCCGAGTGCCATGATTTCAGATCTGAATCTATTATGTGTTCATGAATATATGTGAGTTCTTGATCCTATCTTGCAAGTCTATAGTCACCTACTATGTGTTATGATCCGGCAACCCCGAAGTGACAATAATCGGGACCACTCCCGGTGATAACCATGGTTTGAGGAGTTCATGTATTCACTATGTGTTAATGCTTTGTTCCAGTTCTCTATTAAAAGGAGGCCTTAATATCCCTTAGTTTCCATTAGGACCCCGCTGCCACGGGAGGGTAGGACAAAACATGTCATGCAAGTTCTTTTCCATAAGCATGTATGAGAATATTCGGAATACATGCCTACATTACATTGATGAATTGGAGCTAGTTCTATGTCACCCTAGATTATGACTGTTACATGATGAACCGCATCTGGCATAATTATCCATCACCGACCCAATGCCTACGAGCTTTCCATATACTGGTTTACGCTTATTTACTTTCCCGTTGCTACTGTTACAATCACTACAAAACACCAAAAATATTACTTTTGCTTCTGTTACTCTTTTGTTACTGTTACCACTACTATCATATTACTTTGCTACTAAATACCTTACTGCAGATATTAAGTTATCCAAGTGTGGTTTAATTGATAACTCAGCTGCTAATACTTGAGAATATTCTTTGGCTCCCCTTGTGTCGAATCAATAAATTTGGGTTGAATACTCTACCCTCGAAAGCCGTTGCGATCCCCTACAATTGTGGGTTATCAAGACCAATTTCTGGCGCCGTTGCCGGGGAGCATAGCTCTATTCTTTGAGTTACTTGGAATTTATATCTGCTGGACACTATGAAGAACTTGAAAGACGAGAAAACAAAGATTTATCCCTCAACTACGAGGGGAGGTAAGGAACCGCCATCTAGCTCGCACTTGATTCACCTTCCGTTATGAGTAAGCTTGCGACACCTAAACCTGCTTCGCTATTTGTTCCGATATGTCGCATGTTATTGATGATGCCACTTCTGCTATGCATGATACTTATGATGAAACTACTTCTATGCTTGATACTGATGTGCCCCTTAGTAAATTTCTCGATAAACAAATTGCTAGGGCTAGAGAGAAAGAAATTATTGAATCTGATTATATTGATGAAAGTGATGATGAAGATAGGCCTGTTATTTCTGAGGGTTATATTTTTGATATGGAAGCTTCTGCTGCTATTTTAGCTTGCAAAGATAATCGTGAACTTAAGAGGCTATTAATTAAATGGAGTAAAGAATCTCTGAGAGATAAAATGAGGCCTGACCCTGCTTTCGCTACTTCACCTATTTGTGTTCCCGATAAGGATTATGAATTCTCTATTGATCCTGATATAATTACTTTGGTCGAATCTGATCCTTTTCATGGTTATGAATCTGAAATTGTTGTGGCACATCTTACTAAATTAAATGATATAGCCACCCTGTTCACTAATGATGAGAGATCTCGCTACTTTTATATTCTTAAAATATTTCCATTCTCATTAAAGGGTGATGCTAAAATATGGTTTAATTCTCTTGATCTTGGTTGTGTGCGTAGTCCCCAGGATATGATTTATTACTTCTCTGCTAAATATTTCCCTACTCATAAGAAACAAGCTGCTTTAAAGGAAATATACAACTTTGTGCAAATTAAAGAAGAGAGTCTCCCACAAGCTTGGGGGAGGCTTCTCAAGTTACTTCATGCTTTGCTTGATCATCCTCTTAAGAAAAATGAAATACTTGATATCTTTTATAATGGACTAACTGATGCTTTTCGAGATTACCTGGATAGTTATGCTGGTTCTCTTTTCAGGGAAAGAACACCGGATGAAGCTGAAATTTTATTGAATAATATGTTGACAAATGAAAATAATTGGGCACCTCCTGAGCGAGCTCCTGAGCCAGCTCCTGCTCCAATTATCGAGCCTATTCCTAAACCAACTCAAGAAGAGAGGTGATCTATTTCTCAGTCCCGAAGATATGCAAGAGGCAAAGAAATCTATGAAAGAAAAAGGTATTAAAGCTGAAGATGTTAAGAATTTACCTCCTATTGAAGAAATACATGGTCTTACTTTATCGCCTGTTGAAGAAACTTATGATCTTAATCCATTACCTATTGAAGAACCTCCTGATCCCGATAACCCGACACAGGTAGTAAAGGTAAATTCTCTCTATAGATTTGATGAAGGTGATATTCCTCACTATAAGTCTGCTAGACAATGCTTTGATGAGTTTGATAATTTTATTGTTAAACAAGAACACTTCAATGCTTATTTTGGTAGACAATTGAAGTACGATTCCGATATGATTAAACACTTGGGTGATTATATGGCTAATATTAGAGGTGAACTTAAACTTGTTAGCAAGCATGCTTCTATGGTTACCACTCAAGTAGAACAAGTACTTAAGGCTCAAAAAGAATTGCTTGATGAAATTAATAGTAAGAAAAATGATTATGCCATTAGAGTGGCTACTAGAACTGGTAGAATGACTCGGGAACCTTTGTATCCTGAAGGCCACCCTAAGAGAATTGAGCAAGATTCTCAGAGAAATAATATTGATGTACCTAGTTCTTCTAAAAGGAAGAAAAAGAAAAATGATAGGACTTTGCAAACTTCTAGTGAACCTATTGCTAAACCACCTGAGAATCCAAATGATATCTCTATGTCTGATGCTGAAACACAATCTGGTAATGAACATGAACCTAGTGAAAATGTTAATGATGATGTTCAACCTAGTAATGATAATGATGTAGAAATTGAACCTATTGTTGATCTTGATAACCCACAATCAAAGAATCAACATTATGATAAGAGAGACTTTGTTGCTAGGAAACATGGTAAAGAAAGAGAACCATGGGTTCAGAAACCCATGCCGCTTTCCTCCCAAACCATCCAAGAAAAAGGATGATGAGGATTTTGAGCGCTTTGGTGAAATGATTAGACCTATCTTTTATGTATGCGATTGACTGATACACTCAAAATGAATCCTTATGCTAAATATATGAAAGATATTGTCACTAATAAAAGAAAGATACCGGAAGCTGAAATTTCCACCATGCTTGCTAATTACACTTTTAAGGGTGGAATACCAAAGAAACTTGGAGATCCAGGAGTACCTACTATACCATGCTCCCTTAAAAGAAACTATGTTAAAACTGCTTTATGTGATCTTGGAGCCGGTGTTAATGTTATGCCTCTCTCTTTATATCATAGACTTGATTTGAATAAGTTGACACCTACTGAAATATCTTTGCAAATGGCTGACAAAACAACTGCTATACCTGTTGGTATTTGTGAGGATGTGCCTGTTGTGGTTGCAAACGTTGCTATTTTAACGGACTTTGTTATTCTTGATATTCCCGAGGACGATAGTATGTCTATTATCCTTGGAAGACCTTTTTTGAATACTGCAGGGGCTGTTATTGATTGCAACAAAGGCAATGTCACTTTTCATGTTAATGGTAATGAGCATACGGTACACTTTCCGAGGAAACAACCTCAAGTTCATAGTATCAACTCTATTGGAAAAATTCCCTAGATTATATTTGGAGGTTTTGAATTTCCTCTTCCTACTGTCAAGAAGAAATATGATATTCTTATTATTGGGGATGTTCATATCCCCGTTGAGGTAACATAGTGTTATTCGAAATTTCTCTGGTTCCATGTTAATCGGAATGAGTTTGTTAACAAGACTTGATCAACGTTGTTAGTGGATTCCTTTTGATGAGCATGAGATGGATGAAACTAGAAGCACAACCTTCTGTACCCTCTTTATACTTTCTGTTATTTAGTTGAAATAAAGTAAAAATAGTATTTTTCTGTCTGTTTTCTGATTTATTCGTGCAATATAAAAATACCCCGAAAATAAAAGTCCTCCAAATGCCATGCCAATTTAATATGATTTTTTCGGGAATATTTGAGGACTTATGGTACTGAAATCACCGTGGGGGGAGCTGCCACCTAGCCACGAGGGTGGAGGGCGCGCCCTACCCCCTGGGCGCGCCCCCTGCCTCGTGGGCCCATGGTGGCCCTCCTCCACTTATTCCTGCACCCATCCTCTTCTTCTTCCTCCCACAAACCCGAATAACCAGCTCAAGCACGAGTTCTAGCTCACTTTGGTGTGATTTTCGATCTCCTTGCTCAAAGCACCTCCCGCAAAACTGCTTGGGGAGATTGTTCCTTGGTATGTGACTCCTCCATTGGTCCAATTAGTTTTTGTTCTAGTGCTTTATTCATTGCAAATTTGTGCTACATAGGTGACCATGTTCTTGAGCTTGCATGTCAAATTTATATGGTTCCAAGTAGTTCTAATGCTTGATATAGGCTCTAGGCACTTGTATGAGTAGTTGCTATCAATTTTATTCAAGTTGGTTCATTTTTGTTTGAAGTTACTAAAAATTTTCAGAAACTTTTCAAAGAAAACAATATGCTTAGGAAGATGTTCCAAGGTGGTTCTTCAAGGAAGCAAGGCCCTAGGCTTGCAATACGTGATGTCGATGAGGAGCCCCCAAGGGACGCTCCAGTGTGGCCCTGTGAATGGCCGTCGGAAAATTTCATGGATCGAGCGGGAATAAAAGAAGAATTTAATGCATATTTGCGTAATGCCGATCTTGTGGACTTCGAGGCAGACAAATGCCCACAGTATCTTGATCTCACTAGTTCATTTGTGAGGAGGTTTGAGTTTTCATCTTCGCGTAATTCTCCTTCAGTCATGTTTGATCTTTATGATAAATCTTATACCATGGACTTAGTGGATTTTACTTTTGCTTGCAAACTTCTACAATGGGGTAGTGTTAGGGATCCCCGTAAATCAGAATTTAGAAACTTTCTTGCTATTATAACTGTAGGGGAATCCAGAGATATAACGCAAGCTACCATAGGGAGAATTCACTTTCCTGCTATACATTATTTTGCTCTCTTCATAGGTAGGTGCCTAAATTCTAAGGATGAAGCATGTCACATGTGTGTCCCTGACCTTAGCATTCTCAGGAGTCCTGTGTTAGGAGACAAATCTTATCATATGGGAGCCATTGTTGCTCGTAGGTTGCATCATAATAGATATAATGGAGATATCTTTGGAGGAATTTATGCAACCCTCTTAGCTAATTTTCTTGAAGTGGGCGTTCGTGAGGGTGATATGGAGTTTCCTCCTGTTTATTTAGATTTTAGTTCTATGGCCTCCCACCAGTTTGTCGAAAGGACTGAATCACCTCTCCAGTATCAACTAATTTTTAACAAACGGCATGTTGTCCGTATTACTCTCCCTGCTCCTGCCTTCTTTGATTCTCAGACAAAAGGAAGATATGTTATTACCAGAGAGGAGGCAGATGAGTACGAGAGGAGAGCGGAGGCAGCCTGATGCCACGCTGCAGCTCGGGCGATAGTCGCCAAGGCCTCAAGACGACCCAGCTACACCTACGGGTATCGCCCATGCTATCCCTGGTAATAAACCAACTTAGGCCAAAAGCCTAAGCTTGGGGGAGTACATATTTCTCACCGACATTACATTTATGTTCACACACACTCATTGCTAGATGTCGGTGCTCATACTCTTTCACTGTAATATCCATGATAGTTTATTTTCTTTTTCCTGCTTTCTTCTTGTGTGTTTATTAAACCTTAAGAAAAACAAAAAAAATAGTAGTAGTTTACTTTTCTTGCTGTAGTAGTAATAATTAAAAAGAAGACCCAAAAATATTTCCTGTTCTTCTTTTGCTTGTTGGGAGCTTTCCCGTGTAAATAGTTTTATTTCTTTTATTTTCTGTGGGGGTCGATAGGAGAAGACCATAATTAAATTGTTGAAGTGGCTCTTATATGCATTATTGTCGATTTAACCAAGAGCCCATATTGCCTTGTCTTCTCTTGTTTATTGAATGCTCGCATATTCCAGCTTAGTCCAATGCACGTGCACTATTATTATTATTCACACCGTTCGGTCGTGCAAGTGAGAGGCAATTATGATGATATATGATGGACTGACTGAGATGAGAAAAGCTGGTATGAACTCGACCTCTTTTGTTTTTGTAAATATGATGAGTTCATTGTTCTTGATTCAAAGCTTATTATGAATAAACATGTTTGCAATGACGATTAGAGATCATAGTTGCTTATGCCATGCTTGATTAGCTATGAGTTATAATGGTTTACCTTATGTACAACATGCTATTGAAATGGTTATGATGTGGTATAGCGGGTGGTATCCTCCTTTGAATGATTTAAGTGACTTGACTTGGCACATGTTCACACATGTAGTTGAAACAAATCAACATAGCCTTCACGATATTTATGTTCATGGTGGATTATATCCTACTCATGCTTGCATCCAATGTTTATTAATTTTAATGCATGTACATGACTGTTGTCGCTCTCTAGTTGGTCGCTTCCCAGTCTTTTGCTAGCCTTCACTTGTACTAAGCAGGAATACTGCTTGTGCATTCAATCCCATAAACCCCAAAGTTATTCCAGATGAGTCCACTATACCTTCCTATATGCGGTATTTACCTGCCGTTCCAAGTAAATTTGTATGTGCCAAACTCTAAACATTCAAATAAACATTCTGTTTTGTATGCTCGAATAGCTCATGCATCAACTAGGGCTGCCCTTATCTTCCATGTTAGGCGGGTTATTCTCAAGAGGAGTGGACTCCGCTCCTCACTCACGAGAAAATGGCTGGTCACCGGATGCCCAGTTCCATGCTTTATGCAAACTAAATCAAAATAATTGCAAGCAAAACTCCCCACAGGACACGATGTTAGTTGGAGGCACTCGTTGTTTCGAGCAAGCCATGGATTGATGCTTATTGGTGGAGGGGAGTATAAACTTTACCATTCTGTTTGGGAACCGCCTATAATGTGTGTAGCACTAAGATATCGCCGTCTCTTAGTTGTTATGTTGACAATGAAAGTATACCGCTCAAAATATTATTTATCTCTATTTCAAAACCGAGCTCGCACCTCTACAAATCCCTGCTTCCCTCTGCGAAGGGCCTATCTATTTACTTTTTGTTGAGTCATCACCCTCTTATCAAAAGCACTAGTCGGAGAGCATAAGCTGTCATTCGCATTCATTATTGTTAATCTATATTGGGTATGACTATGATTGGATCTCTTTTACCATGAATTAAAATGTCTAGTCAGTCCTTGATCTTTAAAGGTGCTCTGCATTTATGTTTTGCGGTCTCAGAAAGGGCTAGCGAGATACCATCCTGTTATATCATATTATGACTGTTTTGAGAAAGTGTTGTCATCCGAGATTTATTATTATCGCTCTCTAGTTGATTATGTCATTGATATGAGTAATCATGAGACATGAGAATTATTGCAAATGTGGTTAGTTATGATATTTGCTGAAAACTTGAATGTTGGCTTGATATATTTACAACAACAAGAGCAAACATAGTTTGTAAAAGTTTTTCTTTTTCTCTTTCAGTTTGTCAACTGAATTGCTTGAGGACAAGCAAGGGTTTAAGCTTGGGGCAGTTGATACGTCTCTGTCGTATCTACTTTACCAAACACTTTTGCCCTTGTTTTGGACTCTAACTTACATGATTTGAATGGAACTAACCCGGACTGGTGCTATTTTCAGCAGAATTTCCATGATGTTGTTTTATGTGCAGAAAACAAAAGTTCTCGGAATGACCTGAAACTCCACGGAACATCTTATAAAAAATAATAAAAAATCCTCGCCAAAGATGAAGACCAGGGGCCCACACCACTGTCCACGAGGGTGGGGCGCCCCTAGGGCGCCCCCTACCTCGTGGGCTCCTCGAGACCTTCCGACGCCAACTCCAACTCTATATATTTGCTTTGGGAGAAAAAAATAAAGGAGAAGAAATCATCGCGTTTTTACGATACGGAGCCGCCGCCAAGCCCTAAAACCTCTCGGGAGTGCCGATCCGAGTCCGTTCGGGGCTCCGGAGAGGAGATTCATCGCCGTCGTCATCATCAACCATCCTCCATCACCAATTTCATGATGCTCACCGCCAGGCGTGAGTAATTCCATCGTAGGCTTGCTAGACGGTGATGGGTTGGATGAGATCTATCATGTAATCGAAAGTTAGTTTTGTTAGGGTTTGATCCCTAGTATCCACTATGTTACGAGATTGATGTTGCTATGACTTTGCTATGCTTAATGCTTGTCACTAGGGCCCAAGTGCCATGATTTCAGATCTGAACCTATTATGTTTTCATGAATATATGTGAGTTCTTGATCCTATCTTGCAAGTCTATAGTCACCTACTATGTGTTATAATCCGGCAACCCCGAAGTGACAATAATCGGGACCACTCCTGGTGATGACCATAGTTTGAGGAGTTCATGTATTCACTATGTGTTAATTCTTTGTTCCGGTTCTCTATTAAAAGGAGGCCTTAATATCCCTTAGTTTCCATTAGGACCCCGCTGCCACGGGAGGGTAGGACAAAAGATGTCATGCAAGTTCTTTTCCATAAGCACGCATGACTATATTCGGAATACATGCCTACATTACATTGATGAATTGGAGCTAGTTCTATGTCACCCTAGGTTATGACTGTTACATGATGAACCGCATCCGGCATAATTATCCATCACTGATCCAATGCCTACGAACTTTCCATATATTGGTTTACGCTTATTTACTTTCCTGCTGTTATCAAGTTATAATCACTACAAAACACCAAAAATATTACTTTTGCTTCCGTTACTCTTTTGTTACCGTTAACACTACTATCATATTACTTTGCTACTAAATACCTTGCTGCAGATATTAAGTTATCCAGGTGTGCTTGAATTGACAACTCAGCTGCTAATACTTGAGAATATTCTTTGGCTCCCCTTGTGTCGAATCAATAAATTTGGGTTGAATACTCTACCCTCGAAAGCTGTTGCGATCCCCTACACTTGTGGGTTATCAGGGCTCAAGCTGACGACTGGCCAACTCTCAGATTTAATAAATGGCCGCACAGGAGGAAATATTTTCAAAAAACAACAAGCAATATATTACATATAGGCTTTGTTCTATAATACATGACTGGATAACATGAATGCATTCATTCAAACATAATGTCCTTAGCACACTGGCCCTCTACAATACGGGATCCTTCTAGGACATTGTCGGGGAGGCTGATCGTACCCACGGACACCTATGGGGCCAGCGGAGCGGGCCCCTTGTGGTTCGGAGGGGGGCGGAGGTCGCGCGAAGAGCGGATCGAGGCGATGCACGCGGGCGGTTTACCCAGCTTCGGAGCTCTCCGGAGAGATAAAACTCCTACTACCGCTTGTTTGATCTATTCTGTTCTTGCTAGGGAGCAATGCGAGCTACAAAACCTAGCGTGAGCGTGTATAGTCTACGGCCCGTCGAATGAATCGAACCCGAACGGAACCGAACCCCCTCTACGTTGCACTCGGGCCTCCTTTTATATGCTCAAGGGGTCTCCGACAGGTGGCAACATAGGCGTGGGTACAAATGTAAAAACAGCAGTTGGTACACCTACTTGAACAGTGTACAGTGCATAATACCCAACTCTGACGGCAAGGGACAAAAGCAATAAATGCCCGTCGTTGTCGCCCAAACAGTGTAACAGAGACCGTCAGGTGCGCCTCCGCTCGCCACGATGGCGAGCTGTTATCGCCGCCGCTTATCGCTGGTCTCCGCTGGCTGCACAGCCGCTCGACACGCGCCCATGGAACGGTCCCATGGCGACACGTCGCTGGGTGAGCTGGAGCGGAGACGGAGAGAATTTGCATGCCGCGGCAAGCGCCTTGCCGCGGCCGAATCCTTGTCGCGCTCGGAGATTTGTCGCGCCCCGAGCCTTCCCGGCAAGCTCCTCTTGCCGGAGCCTTGTCTTCTGCGTGCACAGAGTGGCCTTCCGACAAGCTCCTCTTGTCGGGGCCTTGTCTGTGCCTAGAGAGGCCTTCCGCGAGCTCCTCTTGTCGGGTCTTGTCTTCGAAAGGCTGCGGAGGGTCTTGGCGGACGCTCGAGGCTTGCCACGGGACGCTGCGACTGCCCGTGCAGACAAGTTCGGGTACTAAGGTACCCCTACTTTAGTACACCGACAGAGCCCCGGTCTGGGCCATACACGGTGCCGAAGCGCTGGGCTGTGCCCAAAACAGGGCACGGGCACGCGCGGCCTAGGTCCAAACCAAACCTACTCCGTATCCGCCGCGTCCCCCCGTAACGGCACGCGTCAATTGCGGCATCGTGGGGGAAGTGGGCGACGTGCGGGGTCGCTCCAGCCGTCGCCTCAGTTCTGTATCCCCGCCACGTGGTTCCCATGCTCTTGGGGTCACGGATGGTGGAAGTGGAAAATCGGGCCACATGATGGCAGAGGCAGCAGGTCGGCCCCGATTCCCTGCTCTTCCTATGCCCTGATTTGTCGAGCGGGGCGGTCGAGCCCCCACCTTGCTTCCTTAAAAAGAGCGGAAGGGGAGCGCAGAAGCCCGCACTCTCCCACCTCCTCCTTTCCTCGGTTTCTGCTCCTCTTTCTCTCATTCGCCATGGAGAAAAGGAACCCTGGTTCTTCATCGGTGGCGGCGAGGGTCGCCGCTAGACAGCGCTCCCCTCCCAACCCCACGCCCGGGGTGGCAGAGCCAGCCACAAGAGGAAGAGGGAGGCGAGGTCGTGGACGAGGTCGAGGCGCTGGGAAGAGGCGGACGGGCGGTGCGCCGCCTCCGCTTCCGCCGGGCGGTTCCCTCTCTGCGGTGGTCCATACAGGGACGAACCTTGCGAGTTCTTCATCAGCTGCGCCCGGGCGCCTCGTCGTCGCCTCCGCTTCCAGCTCCGTTCATGCGCGATGGAGTCGGATCCGCCCGAGACGCTGAGACTGCACATGAGGGGCTGTGGAATCAGCGGCATGCGAGTCCGTGTTGTATTCCCAGCCCCTAATGTGATGTATCTCGATCGTGGGTGGAAGACGTTCACTCGCATCCATAGCCTGAGGGCGGGGTTAACCCTCCATTTCAAGTTAATGGAGGGTGATCTCCTCTCCGTCAAGGTCTTCGGGATCTTGGCACTTTCGGGCGAAGTGCTGCGTGGATAGCTCCTCCGACAGCGAAGATTCCTCGAGCGAGAGTGACGAGGAGGAGAGCGACAAGAACGACGAGGGTGGCGGGCCTGATTAGTTGTCGGGCGCCGCTTGCGCCACCGCGACCCCATCATCCGCTGCCGGCTCCTTGAACTCCTCGGGTCGTCTCCTTGGGCGATGGCGAGGGAGGCTGCGGAAGGGGAAGAGGGATGGCGACAAGGCCGTCAGTCGGAGTACGAGGCGTAGTGCCCTCAACAGCGTGCCGACGCCCCCTGCCGCCTGCCTTGAGCCCCGCTCGGCGCTGCCATCTCCGGCTAAGCCCTCGGGAGCTCCGGGATGTTCCCTTGGTGCCTTCCGCACCCGTAGCCTGCCTAGGCGCTTTCTTTTGCCCTTCTCGCCTCCTTGACCTACCTCCTGAAAAGAGGGACAGGAAAGGGATTACGGTATCTTATCTTTTAATTTGTAAGCCTTCGGCCTTATCCGCATTTAAAGCTTGTAATCCTCTCTTTCATGTTTTTCATTCCCCACGGATTGTATCCGAGTAGAATGTTTTTAATGAAAAAGGGATGCTTGAAAAGGGACAAAAGGCTTATCTGATATCGCAGCCCCCGGCAACTCTGGCTTGCCGCGGCCCCCGACAACTCCGGCTTGCCGTGGCCCCCGGCAACTCTGGCTTGCCGCAGCCCCCGGCAACTCTGGCTTGCCGGGGCTTGGGTGCCGGCGCGCCCTTCTTCCCCTCTTCGCTGTTATTTCAGTTCTGAGAATGATTTAGCCAGTGCCGCAATAAGTTATTTTTGCAATATAACTTTATTCTGGCAACGTCACACGCGTTACTTCCTTTACTCGACTCTTGGCTTTGTATGTCATTGCCCCACGCTTTTCAGGAAACTTGCGGTGCGTAGCACCCTTGCCCTTGAAGCGCCGAAAAGTGCGGAACTTCAGACCTTCTTTGGCGGGTCGCTACCGACAAGCAACCTTGTCGCGGACTAGCCGCAGCTCACTTAAGTTATTGAGCGGACTCGAAACAAAGTAAGGGCGACCGATCAACACGATTTGGTTCCTCCGCCGCGGGTTTTTCATACAAAGCGAGGTCGTTCAAGGAAGATTACTTTACATATTTATTACTGATCTGAATCGTTCGATGCAATTTTATTTCCTCTACTTGATTTCGTCCTTTGTACGTTATCGCCCTACGCTTTTCAGGGAAACTTGCCGGTGCAGTGCACCCTTGTCATGGCGCCGAAAAGCGGAACTTCAAAGCAGCCTAGTGGCGGGGTCGCTACCGACAAGCAACCTTGTCGCGGACTAGCCGCAGCTCACTTAAGTTGTTGAGCGGACTCGAAACAAAGTAAGGGCGCGACCAGTCACGATTTGGTTCCTCTGCGCACATGTTTTCCATACAAAGTACTATCGTTCGAGGAAGATAACGAAAATTTAAAAATTGATTGCTCAAACTTTGGCAACTTAGCTTTTCTGTTTCTTGCTTCCTGATGGGGTGAGACTTCCTCGAGCGGTGCCTGGTCCATAGTATTATCTCCTCCTCCCCCCCTGGTTAACTTGTGCGCGAGGGAGCCTTCCTTTCTTTGAGAGAAGAAAAAGAAGAGGAAATAACGTCATGGAGCCTAGCATGCAATAAATTGATGAAAGCATGAACTTGACAAGTCGTGCGCAACACACGAGCTTTACTGATGCACGGGGTCTGCGCCCGGCTTTGTACGAAGGATTACATGCAACAATGCAAGACTTGTACAAAAGGTGGTTGCCGGAACGGATTCCGACAACCGCGCCCTATGGGTAAAACTTACGAAGATCCTCAATGTTCCAGGAGTTGCTCACCGGAATGCCATCTTCGGTCTCAAGGCGGACAGCGCCAGGCCTAGTGACTCGTTTCACCCGCGAAGGGCCTTCCCACTTCAAGGCGTCAACTTGTTTGAATTCTTGGCGGACTGAACGCTACCAAGAACAAGGTCGCCTTCCTCGAGACTTCGCACTAACCCTGCGGCTATGGTAGCGACGCAGGCTTGTCGGTAGCGAGCGGCTCGCGACAATGACTGAAGACGACCCTCCTCGAGGAGCAAAGCGTCATCTTGTCGCAGCTGCTCTTGCTCAAGCTCATCATAAGCGAGTACTCGAGGCGATCCGTGACACGAAGTTCCGTGGGAGAACCGCCTCTGCTCCATAGACTAGAGCAAAGGGTGCCCGCCGGCTCGATTTGGCGTTGTCCCGATCGACCAAAGAACCACCGGCAGCTCCTCGATCCAGCTTTCTTCCGCACTTGTGCAGCCCGCCGAAAGTTCTGGTCTTGAGCCCGCGCAGCACTTCAAAGATTTGCCCTCTCGCTTGACCGTTGCTTCTCGGGTGAGCAACGAAAGCGGCAGACCTTGGCGCCAAGGTCTTGGACGTCTTGCATGAACGCGTCGTCTCAGAAATTGTGTGCCTTGTCGGTGATGATCCTGTTAGGGATTCCAAACGGCAAACAATCGACCAAGAACTTGATCGCCGACCGTTGTCACCTTCCTCATCGCTTCCACTTCCGCCACTTTGTGAACTTGTCGATGGCGACGCATAAGTACTCAAAGCCCCGACAGCTTCGGGGAAGGGGCCGAGGATGTCGAGCCCCTGCATCAAAAATGGCCAGGATAAAGGGATCGTCTGGAGAGCTTGAGCTGTCTGGTGTATCTGCTTGGAATGGAACTGCACGCTTCACACTTGGTTACTTGTGTAGTTGCATCCTCGAGGGCTGTCGGCCGGGAAGAAACCTTGCCGGAAAGCTTTGCCGGCAAGTGCTCTTGGCGCCAATGTGGTGACCACATATGCCTCCATGTATCTCTCGCCAACAGCTTCATCCATCTTCCCCGAATACACTTCAATTTCACACCGTTGAGTCTTCTTCTCGCATGTATCTTTGTCGACAAACTGGTACATACTTGACTGCCGGGCTACTCTTTCCGCTTCTTCCGCTTCTTCGGAAGTTCTCTGTCTCAAGGAAATGGACAATCTGCTGCGCCCATGTTGGAGCTTGTGGCTCGACAACAAGGACTAAAGGCACATCTGCTTCAAGGGAACATCAGCTTCTACAAAGAAGAGCTCGTGGCTCACGGAGTTAGATGCTCCCGACAAGCTTGCCGAGCAAGACTTGTCGGGAGCGCCCGCTTCAACGAACAAACCACAGGTCTGCATCGAGCAGATCGCTTCCTCAAGACTGCTGGTGTTGATCTTGGGGACCTTTGCAACGACGGCTTCGGGAAGCTCACGGAAAATAGTCACCAGAGGCCAACTTCCTCTTCTTATTCTCGCCTCGTTGATGGTGTTACGGTTGGTTGAGTCAGCTTGAGCACAAAGATCCCTGGTTCCACAGGTAGCTTGAGTGCGGCGCACTTTGATAGACCATCAGCAATATCATTCTGAGCTCTTGGAACATGTTCCATTTGCAGGCCGTCAAAGTGCTCTTCCAGCTTCCTCACTTCATCAACGTAGGCTTCCATCAACGGACTCGTAATCTTTGTTGACTTGGCGGACGACGAGTTGCGAGTCACCCCCGACAATAAGCTTCTTGATCCCAAGGTCCATCATGATCCCGAGACCGGCAAGCAAACCTTCATACTCTGCAGTATTGTTTGTCGCTTGCTCCTTGGGAAAGTGCATCCGGACGACGATTTGAGGTGCTCTCCGGTGGGTGCGATAAGCAGCAACGCCGGGCACCGGGCGCCTTTGCAGCGTAGAAGGCACCATCAAAGTACATCAGCCACTCTTTGCTTGCTTCTTTGACGGGAATGCTCGTCTCCGAATCTCTTCATCTGGCGTTGGCGCCCATTCTGCTATGAATTCTACCAATGCTCGCTTTGGATAGTTGACGTGCTTTCAAACTTAAGACCAAAGCTTGACAACTCCAAAGGCCCACTCGACAATCCCGCCTGCCGCTTCGGATTCTGCAAGATCCTCTTCAGCGGAAAGCGAGTGACAACTGTGATCTCATGTGCTTGAAAGTAATGGCGCAGCTTTCTCGAGGCCATGAGGAGGCCGAAAAGCAATTTCTGCACACCAGAATACCTTGACCTAGCCCCTTGCAGGAGGGAGCTGACAAAATAGACTGGGCGCTGCACCATCCTTTTCTGTATCTGTTCATGTGTCTGCGCGGACCAGAGCTTGTCGGCGAAGCCCCCTGCTTGTCGCTGGATGTGCCTGCCGCAGTTGCTGGCTCGTCATCCGCCTCCCTCTCCGCCACTAACGCAGCACTAACCACTTGATTGGTTGCTGCTATATATAGCAGCAACTTCTCTTGTGGCCTAGGTGCGACAAGTGTTGGAGTGGAGGACAGGTATCTCTTTAAGTCCTGCAGCGCAGCCTCCGCTTCGAGTCCATTTTATCGACCTGCCTTTTCAAAATCTTGAAAATGGCAGGGCGCCAACAGACCTAGAAATAAATCTGCTGAGAGCAGCCACGCAACCGCAAGTCTTCGTACATCCTTGACGCTCTTTGGTGCTTCAATCTGCTCAATGGCCTTGATCTTGTCGGGATTAACTTCAATTCCTCGCTGAGACACGAAGAACCCGAGGAGCTTGCCGGAAGGGACTCCAAACACGCACTTCTCGGGGTTGAGCTTGAGGTTGATCTTGCGGAGATTTGCAAAGGTCTCGTCCAAATCTTGAACCAAAGTTGCTTTGTCCTTGCTCTTGACCACTATGTCATCCATGTAGGCTTCTACATTTCTGTGCATTTGCGGTTCAAACGCGTCATGGACTACCCTTGCAAATGTCGAACCAGCATTCTTCAAACCGAAAGGCATCCGTAAGAAATGATGTGCCACATGGTGTGATGAATGCGGTCTTCTCTTCATCTTCTTCACCATGAAGATCTCGATGGTATCCTGAGTATGCATCGAGAAACGAAAGCAAATCACATCCGCCGTGGAGTCAACAATCTGGTCAATGCGCCGCAAGGGAAATGGATCTTTGGGACAAGCTTTATTAACATCCGTGAAGTCAATACAAAGTCTCCATTTCCCATTTGCCTTGGCGCGACTACGAGGATTGGCCAACCACGTAGGATGGAGCACTCTCCGACAAGGCCCGCTGCTTCCAGTTTCTTGATCTCTTCGGCTATGAATTCTTGGCACTCCATTGCTTGCTTCGACTTTTTGCTTGACGGGTCACAAGATGAGGACAACGGCCGGCGGTGCTCAATCACTTTCACAGGAACACTGGGATATCGACGGTTGCCATGCAAACACGCCGACATTCGCCTCAGGAAAGCAATGAGCGCGCCTTCCTATTTGGGGTCGAGAGAGGCACTGATGGTGAAGGTACCACCGGCGCCGTCGTCCTTGGCGGGCACCTTCTTGGTCTTCGGCGGAGCCACCATCTTCTTGCACTTGCCGGTGGAGCTCGATGGTGCGTCCTCGACGGTAGCGAAGCACTCCGAAGAGGTGCGCTTGCCGGAGTGAGCATCGAGCCCTGCGGACTTGGACTTGGTCTTCTTCCCCGGAGCTTCAGCGGCAAGTGTTGGGCAGTCTGTCGTGGCCGTGCATCCCGGTAGATCTTGTCGGCATGATAAGGGCATCCTTCTTGTCGCCATGGATAGAGATGACGCTTATCGGGCCTGGCATCTTGAGAAGGTTGTAAGCGTAGTGAGAGGCTGCCATGAACTTGGCGAGTCTTTGGGCGGCCAAGTATCCCATTGTAAGGCAATGGGAAATCGGCAACGCCAAATGTAACCCTCTCGATCCTGAAGTTCAGCTCGCTGCCAAATGTGACCGCAACGTAATCTTCCCTTCGCTTGCTCCTTCCCGGATTGATTCCTTGGAAGGTTCCGGTCTCTTCGAGCTCATTGTCGAGGATTTGAAGCTTCGAGCACCGCGGAGGAGATCAGATTCAAGCCGGCCCGCCGTCAACTAACATTTTGAGACCTTGAGGTTGCGGATGGTTGGAGAGACCAACATCGGCAAGCACCCGACCGCAGCTTATGCGATCGGGGTGGTCCTCAATATCAAAAATGATAGGCGTCTTGGACCACTTCAGAGGCTTGCGCGACTCTACGGATGGTTCCGCTGCATTGACCTCCCGCATCCATTGCTTGAGTTGGCGGTGGGAGGTATGCAGGAAGCACCTCCGGCCAACGCAGAGAACCTCTGTGGCTTTCTCAAACTCCTGCTCATCGGCGTCTGTCGTCCTCCATATCTTCGCCGTCATCATCATCTTCATCCTTATCGCGCCGCGGGAGGTCGATCTCCTTGTCGCTGCTTGACTTTGCCGCGCGTCCTCCCGCCGGACGCTTCTTGCTTGCTCCCCGGCACCTTCCTGGGCCTTCTCCTTGTCGCGCCGCTCGTACTCAGCTCTCTGCTGCTCGACAAGCTGCTCGACTTTCTTGCAGCTCTGGAGGTCGTGGCCCTTGGTGCGGTGGATCTTGCAGTACTGCTTGCCGGAGCTGTCCTGCTTGTCGGCGTCCGCCACCGACTGGTGGTTGGTGTCAGCGGCAACCTCCTTGCCAGAGACACCAGCCTTGGCGTTCTTGTCGCCACCTCCATTGCCGGACTGCTCAACAGCTAGCACTTCTCCGCCTTCTTCTTCCTGTTGCCTCGCCACGCCCTTCTTTGCCGGGCGGTGTCATCACTTGTCTGATCCTGCTTCGCATTCTCTCACGAGTCTCCTCCCTTCCTCGGTAGCAAGACACTTGTCGGCCAAGGCGTACAGCTCACCGACGTCCTTGACTTTGCACATCGCCATCTCCTCCTCATCCTACGGTTCCGCACATTCTCGATGAAATGCGCTGATCACCGCGGGGGTGGACGTGCAGGATGTTGTAGTGCACACGGTGAATCTTCGGATGAACTTGCGCAGGACTCTCCTTCCTTCCGGGCGAGCAAGTGAAGGTTGCTCTCTTGGCCATGAGGTTTGTGGCCACCGTGAAGGCGCCAACAAACTGATGGCACAGATCCGCCCAAGAGGATATGGAGCTGTCCGGCAAGTGCATGAGCCAAGATCTGACGTTGGGCTTGAGCACGAGCGGGAAGTAGTTGGCGAGGATCTTGTCATCCCGTCCCCCCGCAGCCTGCACCGCGATGGTGTAGATGCTGAGGAACTCCGACAAAGGCCCCTGCCATCATACTTCTCCGCACATCTGGTTTGAAGTTTTTCCGGCTGGGCCACCGGACTTGCCGCAGCTCATGAGTGAACGCAGGGCAACCTACCGCGTGCGGCAAGTTGCTCGCCCTCCGGGCGCGCATGTCAACAGAAGGCCCATCGCGCTTGTCGGATTGACGCCGCGCTTCTCTTCGGCGCCGATGCGAGTTCGAGCGCCCTCTTGTTGTCGCTCATGAAGAACTTGGCGCTGATCGCGGCGAGCTCGCGGATCCGACGATGCAGTGGAGTCGCTGTCGAGGTGGATCCGGTGAGTCGGCGATCTTGGCCTTCTTGGCGGAGAGTGCATGGTGGTTGCACCTCCGACAGTCTCGTCGCCACCGGCTCGTGCCTTGTCGTCTCGCCGCGACAACGATGGCGTTGGTTGCCGCGGAGCGTCGCCGTTGGCAAAGCCGATGAGGCTCTGGATAGTGGCCCTCCACTCGTCGACCTTGTCGACCGTTGGAGGGTAGTCGAGGAGCAGTTGAGCTCTCGCCAGAGCTTCTGCTAGAGTAGTAGGCGGCATTGGAGAACGGTGCGAGGAGCGGGACACGCTCGGACTTCTAACTACGTTAGAAGGAGCGGCGCCCGTCCGGCGCATCAGATCTCACTAGTGCCAGCATGTTGGCGCGCATGCTGGTCTTGAGGGTCTCGATCCAACGAACGTATGGCGTTGTGATCGCCATGACGTTGTTGGTCTTGCGTCTCCTGAGATGGACGCGGGGGATGCGCGGACGCCGAGGTCTGCGGTGCCTTGTCCTTGGACTTGGCAACGTCGCGAGCACCTTCGTCGGCGCCCGTTCCTCCGCCAGCGTCTGTACCACCACCCGTTTGCTGCGGTGAGGGTGGGTACGACGCGACGGCTCTCCGCCGCCAAGCCTTCTTCTTCGTGGCATGTTGAGGAAGATGTTGATGACGCCGCTGCGTGAACGCTGGATCGGATTCACACGGCCTCGACGCTTCTACCGGGCGCGCCAGAGATGTCGGGAGGCTGATCGCACCACGGACACCTATGGGGCCGGGCGGAGCGGGCCCCTTGTGGTTCGGAGGGGCGGAGATCGCCAAGAGCGGATCGAGGCGATGCACGCGGGCGGTTTACCCAGCTTCGGAGCTCTCCGGAGAGATAAAACTCCTACTGCTGCTTGTTTGATCTATTGTGTTCTTGCTAGGGAGCAATGCGAGCTACAAAACCTAGCGTGAGCGTGTATCGTCTACGGCCCGTCGAATGAATCGAACCCAACGGAACCGAACCCTTTCTACGTTGCACTCGGGCCTCCTTTTATATGCTCAAGGGGTCTCCGACAGGTGGCAACATAGGCGGGGGTACAAATGTAAAACAGGAGTTGATACACCTACTTGAACAAAGGTATGCGCATAATACCTAACTCGACGGCAAGGGACAAAAGCAATAAATGCCCGTCGTTGTCGCCAAACAAAGGTAACAGAGACCGTCAGTGCGCCTCCGCCGCCACGATGGCGAGCCTGTCGGCGCTGCTTATCGCTGCTCTCCGCTGGCTGCACAGCCGCTCGACACGCCGCCCATGGAACGGTCCCATGGCGACACGTCATTGGGTGAGCTGGAGCGGAGACGAGAGAGAGTTTCATGCCGCTGCAAGCGCCTTGCCGCGGCCGGTCCTGTCGCTACGGAGCCTTGTCGCGCTTCGAGCCTTCCCGGCAAGCTCCTCTTGCCGGGGCCTTGTCTTCTGCGTGCCTGGAGTGGCCTTCCCGACAAGCTCCTCTTGTCGGGGCCTTGTCTGTGCCTAGAGAGGCCTTCCCGGCGAGCTCCTCTTGTCGGGGTCTTGTCTTCAGAAAGGCTGCGGAGGGTCTTGGCGGACGCCCGGTGAGGCTTGCCACGGGGACGCTGCGACTGCCCGTGCACAAGTTCGGGGTACTAAGGTACCCCTACTTTAGTACACCGACAGACATCATCAAAATACCGCTCGGGCGTGCGGTGTTCTTTGCCCACAGGCAGTCCCTCGGTCGCAAGCTTGACAACGTTCTTCTTCGCCCACTGTACCTGGACACGGGCGAAGGCCATTCACGCACCTTCGATGCAGACCGACCGCTTTATGGCATCAAGTCGCGGGCAGGCATCGACCAACTGCTTCACGAGCCCGAAGTGGCTGTTGGGCATGGCTTCGGCAGGCCATAGACGGATTATCAAATCCTTCATGGCC
The DNA here is from genome assembly GCA_021605145.1 of Aegilops bicornis. Taxonomy (NCBI): domain Eukaryota; kingdom Viridiplantae; phylum Streptophyta; class Magnoliopsida; order Poales; family Poaceae; genus Aegilops; species Aegilops bicornis. The sequence goes on from CM038671.1 coordinate 542,352,376, forward strand.
AATCCGGCCACCCTATGCAGTTCGGTCAGTTGTTTCAGCTGATCGCTGAGGGGCATCGGATGCTCTAGCGCAAGGTATTGCGACCAGAACAGCTTCTCCGTTGAGCTCCCCTCTTTGGCTCGGAAGAACTCCGCAACATCAGCAACACTGTGAGGTAGATCCGCAAACGCTCCTGGAGAACTTCAAATCCGGGTCAGTAAGAGGTACCTTTCCTTCACAAATTTGCTCTGCATAATAAAGGCCTTACCCGCCGCAATTTTCTTGGCCTCTTGGATTTCCCGGAGGATGCCTTGGGCTTCAACCCGGGCCTCTTGTGCACTTTGGCGGGCCTTAGCAAGTTTGGACTCTTGGTCCGCAATCTTGCGCTCCAAGGACTCGCATTTCTCTACGGCGTCCTTGAGCTTCTGCTAAACCTCATCGACCCTTGACTCGTGTTTTCTGCGGGCGGCTTGTTCCTTCTCCGCTTTCTTATGGGCCTCGGTCAGCGGGTTCTTGAGGGACTCCACCTTGACCGCAGCTCCTATGAAACATCATAATAGCACGATCAACACAAACAATTCATACCATTTTAGATATGAATAGGCCATTGCATACCTTGCTTGTCCTCTAGTTGTTTTTTGACATGACCGAGCTCTTCATCGGCCTGCTCCAGCCATTGCTTCAGTTTGGAGGCTTCGGCAGAATGGGAGGTCGCAGCCAGCATCAACGCCTGCTTATTCACATAGAAACATATGATTAGTCTCCTGCGAAAATTATTTGATCCTCTGTCCGGCCTTTCTTTTCGAACACCGGACTACTGTCTATACTACGACATTATTTTTGCATAATTACGTCACATACCTCAAAGCCTGTTAGAAGGCTGACGTAGGCTTCGATCAGTCTGCTTTTAGCAGACTGAACCCTCTCAACCACCGTACCCATAAGGATACGGTGTTCTTGCACAATGGAAGCACCTTGAAGCGCTTCCAGTAAAGTATCCAGTGCCTCTGGATGGACAGAGGTCACTGGCGGAATAGGTGCACCTCCTTCTTTCGGAGGAGGTTGCTTACCTGATTCTGGAGCCGTATGGGCCTCCGGAATAGTATTCGGCTGAGGCGAGTGGGTATAGCCCCCATCGCCAGCCTGTGGGGTCTGCTCCCCATGTGTCCGGGCGGCCGAGGTATCACCCTCTGGCACCACCTCGACGGCCTCCTGTACCTCTCCCTGGCCTAGGAGGGTCCTTCGGGACAACACTTCAGCGTCGTCCGTAGTCTTGGGGGAGGAGGCCGACGGAGGCGACTCGCTGTCCATCACATTTGGATCCAGCGAATTCCCAGAAGATGAGGATCGCTGGAGGTGGGCGTGTGCCAGACTTCAGCGAATGATTCAACATGTTAAAACCATGAAGTAAAGGAGCTGGATATATATGTGCATAAGTGCCTTTGAATACTTACGATCCAGCCAGGGGCTTCTTCCTGGGACGCCACTCAGGGCTGCTATCGGTGTACGATTCGGAAATGTCCGCAAGGGAGACCTTCCCTTTCTTGGACGCCTCCGCCTCTGCCTCCAGATCCGTGGAGGCCGCCCTTTTCTTCCTCCCCCCGGGGGGATTGCTTTCCTCCTGCTCCTCGTCATTCTCGACGGGGGAGGAGTGGTTTTCAGCGTCTTCGGACGTTGCGTCTGAAGTCCCTTTATGGCGGAGGCCGCTTCTTGCCTCCTGGCCCTTCTTCTTGGCCTTCTTCTCCGGCGCCTTGTAGGGCGCCGGAATCAGCATCTTCATCAAAAGTGGGATAGCTGGGTTTTCGAGAAGCAGAGCCAGACACTGGATCTGCTCCGCCTTCTTTATCCAGCCCTGAAAAGACAAATGGAGAAGCTTAGACATCTTCCTGGAATGCATAGGTAGAGGATACACCTTGAAATATGAAGAACTTACCGACCTGGCGGGATGAGTCGGGTCATAGCCGTGGTCCTCGGTCGTCTTCGGCCACGACTGATTGGCCTTGAAAAGCACCTTCCAGATACCTTCATGCGTGGCGCTGAAGAACTATTGCAAGGTTTGGTGCTTGGCCGGATTGAACTCCCACAAATGGCATGTCCGGCGAAAAAGCATCACCTGAATCACATTGACAAGCTTGATGTTCTTGTCCACCATGCTCTTGATGCGCGTCTGCAGCGCTGACACCTCGTCCGACGACGCCCAGTCCAGGCCCTTGTTTAGCCAGGAGGTAAGCCGCATAGGGGGCCCAGACTTGAACTCGGGAGCCGCGGCCCAGGTGGTGTCACAAAGCTCTGTGACGTAGAACCATTGTTTTTGCCACCCTTTGACGGTATCCACAAAGGTGCCCGTGGGCCATGTGATGTTGGACAGCTTGCTCACCATGGCGCCTCCGCACTCAGCATGTTGACCATCCACCACTTTCGGCTTTACATTGAAGATCTTTAGCCATAATCCGAAGTGGGGTGGGATGTGGAGGAAGGCCTCGCACACGACAATGAATGTCGAGATGTTGAGGAAAGAATTTGGGGCTAGATCATGGAAATCTAGCCCGTAGTAGAACATGAGTCTGCGGACGAAGGGGTGGAGGGGAAATCCTAACCCGTGGATGAAGTGGGAGATGAATACCACCCTCTCGTTGGGCTCCGGGGTGGGGACGATCTGCCCCTTGGCCGGAAGCCGGTGGACGATTTCCTGGGCCAAGTACCCCACTTCCCGGAGCTCCATGATGTTCTACTCCGTGACGGAGGAGGCCATCCACTTGCCCTGCGCTCCAGATCCGGACATGGTCGGAGTGCTTTTTGGGGGTGAAAAGGATGGAAGCTTGGGCCCTGGAGCTCGAGAACGGATGGGCGGAGAGGAAGAAGGCGTGGGTGAAAGAGTTGATCCTTATCCTCTTATACAGGCAGCGAATATCAAGCGCCTCCCCACTCGCCTTAAAATTCGCCTATTCCCCAAAGGTCGCGCGGATGGCGCGGTTGGATTACCCACACCCATATTGATGAGAATCCCGCGATAAGGGGACATGATCTCTGCTTCGACAGGATGTGCCAATGAAAACCGCTTCTCGAAACATGGAGCAGAAAGCTAAAAAAACAGTTCGAAATAATAACCAGGCAGGGACGTAATGTCTCGCTACAGAAGTTGTCAGTAGATTGGACTTGTTAAATATTATACTCTTTGCAGCTGTGTGTGGTGTCTGTTTTGCAGAGCCAGACACATTTTCTGCGTTCAAGGACTACTTTGAAGTATTCAGAGGAGGAACCCGCCTTGCAATGCCCAAGACAATCTGCGTGCCGGACACATCGTCATTAAAGCCTGGTTCAGGGGCTACTGAGGGAGTCCTGAATTAAGGGGTCCTCGGGCGTCCGGGCTATGTGACGTGGGCCGGACTAATGGGCCATGAAGATACAAGACAGAAGACTTCTTCCCGTGTCCGGATGGGACTCTCCTTGACGTGGAAGGACAGCTTGGCGTTCGGATGTGAAGATTCCCTCCTCCGTAAACTGACTCTGTACAACCCTAGGTCCCTCCGGTGTCTATATAAACCAGAGGGTTTAGTCCGTAGGGGCAATCATAATCATACAGGCTAGACATCTAGGGTTTAGCCATTACGATCTCGAGGTAGATCAACTCTTGTAAACCCCATATTCATCTAAGATAATCTAGCAGGAAGTAGGGTATTACCTCCAACAAGAGGGCCCAAACCTGGGTAAACATTGTGTCCCTGTCTCCTGTTACCCTCGATCCTTAGACGCACAGTTCGGGACCCCCTACCCAAGATCTGCCGGTTTTGACACCGGTAGCAAGCTCAGCCATGTGGAAGCTACCGAGCCACCAGCGGGTGTGGGTCTCTCGATCTGTAATCTCGGCGACCCACGTCACCCATCGCTGCTGCCGGACCAAGAGGTAGGACCTCGTCGGCTGCCGGGTCCGAGGGAGGACGGGGAAGTCCTCTAACCGACGTAGGGCGCGGCGGCGGGCGGATCGGGGGACCGGCGACGGCGGAGCGGGCCCACAGAGAACGGCGGGGACACCTCAGCGGCCACCTCGCCGGCGTCGGCCGAAAAGGCCGCGATAAACCTCTTTTTGTCCATTGGCTCCTCGAGCTCCCCGGCACACATGCAGAGGTTGAGGATGGAGGCGCCGGCGATGGCGGCGACCTACCAATGGTTTCGAGGGGGGGGGGCAAGGTTGTGTTTGAGGAAATACTGCGGCAACTAAAAATTTTACTAGGTGGGAGTAACAAGGCGGGGCTACTGAAAATTTGGATCAATGGGGAACAGATATTTTTGAGATTGCGAAGGATGCAGAGGCGGGAGTAAAATGCTGGGGCTACTAAAAATTTGAATCAAGGGACTGAAGCAGAGCGTGAGTTTTGTGGGAGCGAGCTAGTGTGCTTGACATGCTGGCTGTGGACTGTAGCCGACGCACCTTCTCACGTAAGCCATAGGCATACTATACACCGACGGTGCTCCAAGATATTTTGTACTACATCTCACATGGTTGGTGAAAATAAACTGTGTGGGATCTACTTGATTTGAATGACATAATGGGGTCACAACGGCAATGGACGTTGTTTGAATTGCTAGACCTTTTATCTGCAGTGAACATGCAACTATATGTGTGTCGTAAAAGAATTGGAATTATTCAGGGTTTGTTTGGACATTTTATACATTAAACTGGTTTTCTAGCCATTTCACGTGCACAATTCAAAATTAAACTACATGCACATGCTCCGGTGCATATAAATTGGTTGAAAAATCAAATCTGTGTCCTTCAGTGCATGCTTAGGTCCCATGCAAGAAATGGGAATGAATTTTTCGGGGTTCGTTTTGCCTTTTGTATACATTAACTGGGTTTTCTAGGCATTTTATGTGCATAATTCAAATTTGAACTACAAGCCAAGCTCTAGTGCACCAAAGTTGGTTGAAAAATCACATGTGTATCCTTGGGTGCATGCTTAGGTCCCATGCAAGAGATGGGAATGAATTTCAAACACCAGAGCACTATTGATTGTCGGCAAAACATTGAGATACCTTGTTTTTAAATTCTAGTAGATCCAAAACTCGTTTGAAATTCTTGAAACTTGGCATGCTATCATGGAGCGGCATCAACATGCCGTGGTGAAATTTTTGTCCCATTTGGGGCAGGATTGGGTATAAGCTTCTTACAAACCAGAGCTTCTCACAACAAGCGTGATGGTTTCGGTAGGGAACGTACCACCTTTGGGGACGGAACGATTTCCGTTGCCTCTTATTGCTTTCAAAAAATTTCTAGTGTCAACATAGAACAACAGGAGTGTTGTGTTTAATCTTGGAATTTTTCGGGGTTCGTTTGGCCCTTTTTATACATTAACTGTATTTTCTATGAATTTTATGTGGATAATTCAAATTTTAACTACAAGCACATGCTCCAGTGCACTAAAGTTGGTTGAAAAATCATATGTGTGTCCTTGGGTGAATTTCTAGGTCCCATGCAAGAGATGGTAATGAAATTCAAACACCGGGGCACTGTTGATTGCCGGCAAAATGTTGAGATGCCTGGTTTTTAAATTCTAGTAAATCCAAAACTCGTCTGAAATTCAGGAAACTTGGCATGCTATCATGGAGCGGCATCAACATGTCGTGGTAAAAAATTTGTCCCATTTGGGGCAGGTTTGGGTATAAGCTTCTCACAAACCAGAGCTTCTCACAACAAGCATGATGGTTTCGATAGGGAACGCCCCACCTTTGGGGACGAAACGATATCCATTGCCTCCTATTGCTTTCAATTTTTTTTCTCGTGTCAACATAGAACAACAGGAGTGTTGTGTCAATTTTTGTGATTTTTCGGGGTTCGTTTGGACATTTTTATGCATTAACTGAGTTTTCAATGCATTTATGCGCATAATTCAAATTTGAACTACATGCACATGCTCCAGTGCATATAAATTGGTTGAAAAATAAAATCTGTGTCCTTGGGTGAATGCTTAGGTCCCATGCAAGAAATGGGAATGAATTTCAAACACCAGGGCACCATTGATTGCCGGCAAAACATGGAGATGACTGGTTTTTAAATTCTAGTAAATCCAAAACTCATCTGAAATTCATGAAACTTGGCATGCTAGCATGGAGCGGCAACAACATGCCGTGGTAAATTTTTTGTCTCATTTAGGGAAGGTTTGGGTATATGCTTCTCACAAACCAGAGCTTCTCACAACAAGCATGATGGTTTCGATAGGGAACGTCCCACCTTTGCGGACGAAACGATATCCATTGCCTCTTATTGCTTTCAAATTTTTCTCGTGTCAACATAGAACAACAGGAGTGTTGTGTCAATTTTTGTGATTTTTCAGGGTTCGTTTGGACATTTTATGCATTAACTGAGTTTTCAATGCATTTCTGTGCATAATTGAAATTTGAACTACATGCACATGCTCTAGTGCATATAAATTGGTTGAAAAATCAAATCTGTGTCCTTGGGTGCATGCTTAGGTCCCATGCAAGAAATGGGAATGAATTTCAAACTCCAGGGCACCGTGGATTGCCGGCAAAACGTTGAGATGCCTGGTTTTCAAATTCTTGTAAATCCAAAAATCGTCTGAAATTCATGAAACTTGGCATGCTATCATGGAGCAGCATCAACATGCCGTGGTAAAAAAATTTTCACAATTGCGGCAGGTTTGGGTATATGCTTCTCACAAACCAGAGCTTCTCACAACAAGCATGATGGTTTCGATAGGGAACGTCCCACCTTTGGGGACGAAACGATATCCATTGCCTCTTATTGCTTTCAATTTTTTTCTCATGTCAACATAGATCAACAGGAGTGTTGTGTCAATTTTTGTGATTTTTCGAGGTTCGTTTGGACATTTTTATGCATTAACTGAGTTTTCAATGCATTTATGTGCATAATTCAAATTTAAACTACATGCACATGCTCCAGTGCATATAAATTGGTTGAAAAATCAAATATGTGTCCTTAGGTGCATGCTTAGGTCCCATGCAAGAAATGGGAATGAATTTCAAACACCAGGGCACCGTTGATTGTCGGCAAAACGTTGAGATACTTTGTTTTTAAATTCTAGTAAATCTAAAACTCGTCTGAAATTCATGAAACTTGGCATGCTATCATGGAATGGCACCCAACATGCTGTGGTATTTTTCGTGTCCATTTTGAGAGAAGGCGCACTCGAATAACAACCAACAAAGGCATTTTCAAAAAATAGCCACCACTTTAATATCTCAAACAATTGTATAATTCAAATCATGTGTGTTCTATTAACCATTCACGTGACGCCACGTGTCTTTGTTTTAACGGCTATAGGAGGTGCCGTGCGGACAGCTGCTTGACCTTGACTGAACGGGAGGCGTGCAAGCGGAGTCCGATGCGCAGGCTGACCGAGAGGCGTGCAAGCTGTCCTCCAATGCACAGGCTCACCGGGAAGTGTGCAAGATGTAGGCTATGCAGGCTCACTGGGAAGCGAGCCCTTTGACTTCCATGGCCACCCGCTTTCCTCTCCATTAATGGCGCTCGAGCCGCTGTTTAATACGGGCGGCCTTACTGTTCGCCTCCCATTCCCCTCCCTCCCGCAAACTCCACCAACGCCATGGCGCAGAATGATCATCTGCCACTAGTCTTCAAGTTTGGTGAAGTCGATTCCGAGCCGGAGGAGATAGAAAATAAGGAGGAATGGGGCCTCATGGACATGGCCTGTAACGAGCTGGCTGGCGGTTGCTGCTTCGCCCCGCCCCAGCTTCCATCCACGCTGCCACGCCTTGTACTCATCCCCAGTAGCATTGACGGGCTGGTCGCCGAGCACTATCGCAGAGCTGGAAGCCGCGGGCATCAGCAAGGTCTCCACGGACCCGCGCGAGCTCGTGTACATGCCAGCGCCAGCGCCCGTGCTCGTGCGCGCCCCTCCACCCATAGTGGCACCAGCCCCCATGCGTTTGGCTGCACCCGCCGCGCCAATGCCCCTGCTCGTGCGCGCCCCTCCAGCCACCGCGGCGCCGGTCCCCATGCGTTTGGTTGCACCCACCGCTCCCATGCCCGTGCCCGTGCGCACGCCCCCCTCAGCGGCATGGGACACTGCAGTCGACCGCTAGCTCTCAGCGGCGCCAGTTGCCGTCCTCCCGCGCCCCGCGGGCGATCGCGCGATGACATGATGTTTGATTTACAAGTGAAGAACATTTTGTGCTGCCTTGAAGACTTCAACAACAGCGTCCTGGAGGACGACAACGACAACAACGGCGCGGCACGCCGCCTTCGCCGCCGTCGGAAATAGTTATTTTGGGGGTTTAATACTGTATCTCGAATTCTCGATCATATGAATATAAATTCACAGTGTGATTGAATGAAAGATATGGTTTGAACGAACTTGCGTTTTTCTCTCTTAATGCACAGATATATAAAACGATTTTCTTTTGAAAAAACATGAATGGTTTTTAAATATAAAACACTCATCGCAAACGTTTTAGTTAGAACACCCGTACGCAAATCGACAACTTCCCCAGGAAGCCAAGGGAAAATGTGCCGAGCAGGATTTCTGCATCCCTTCAACGCAAACAGTTGTTTTGCATGACCCGTGTGCAACCACGTAGAAACAATTGGATAAGATTTGCATCTGTCATTTTGGGTATGTTGCCATTTGTCAAACTGGAAAGATTGACATTTGTTTACCTAGTAACATTGCCATTTGTCAACCTTGTAACACTGCGATTCGTCAAAATATGCAGCTAAAATCACTAGCACTATCTAATTTTTGCAACTAAAATCACTAGCACTGTTCATATGGACACCACTAGCAGGCGTGAGTTGATGGACACATATGCAAATGTACCATTGATTACATACAACAAGTCATCAACCCACAACGACAACGAGGATACACGTTGGATTATAGATCATTTCCAACAAAACATTCTAGTAAAGTAAAGTTTTTCTCACACAACAAATAACAAAGCGATGAAATGAAATTCAGCTCAACCACTCGTCGGCGTTGGAAACGCTTGCTTTGAACCAGAAGTGATTCTTCCGGGAAGGGCCGTCGTCAATCTCAAGACCAACGCAGGACTGATCATCCAGGCTGAAGCGGCCTATGTCAGGACCCATATTGGGATGGTAGGGAAGCATAGCAATGTCCGAGGTATAGATACAATTGCTTCTCATAAATGGTAGTAATGTTGTGTCAACAGCAGCTGGATCGCCTTCCACCATCATTGGATAGTTTTGTCCAAGGAAGAGCGAGTTTCCTCCAAGACTTTCAATACTGAACCAGGGAGAAGGTGTTGGCGCTAGTACACTAGTATCCATCCCGAATACCCTGCAACGGATGTTGGAATAGGTCCGAGAGTGCGACCATGCGAGACAACACCTGTTTCCTTAGTAACATCAGCAGTGCCCTATATGCAGACAAGAAGAGGTGATCCATTGGAATCAGTTGCCAGGCGCCACTGAGTATATGGGTCCTCATGCTCGCGATCATCAGCATCGTCATCTCCCCCTTGGTTATAAAATTTTTCAAGTATAGGTGGTGGAATGTTCACAGGACCTTGGAAACACAAGAAGGTTAATTAGTAAAGGGAAACTAGCTAACCCGCATGCATGTGGATGAAACAATTATAATTAGGGTGGAAGACAAACATACCGAAGGCATCAGGATTCCATGCAAAAATAGTGCCACGAGTGGTGGCAGCAAACACAAGACCCTCGTATTGAATTGCATCACAGTACTCATCCGTGTACATAAATTGATTTTTGAGCAATATCCGTCGAGGCGTGGAAGTAAGGAAGGCAACAAGCTTGTCGAAGATAGCAACAACTTCATAGTTCGTGTACCCAAGAGAGGTTGGGAACTCGACATATTGCTATCTTCCATAGACGTCAGTCACCATGATCGTATTGGAACTCACGTAGAATACCGATGTACCCAACCTCTGGGCAGTCTAAGATTTTTGGAAGTGGAACCCGATGACGAGTGTACACATTCATTAGTTCCCACTCGCAGTTGTACCCAATATAAACAACCCAATCTCCATTTGTGCCTGCCCAAGCCTTGCCCTCAAGCGATGGCATCTTAACATCACATGTATCATCATCACGCAGCATCAACTTGCACAAGGCGAGGCTTCCGTCGTCCCCGCGCCAGTCAGCAGGGTCACGGCGAAAAAGATAGGGGAGATCAAACCGCTCCTGGACCCTTGGGTTCCTTGTAATGATGTTATTAGTTGAGTCGAGAATGGTCTTGAACGAACCTGCCATGCTAACAGAGGTGATGACGTCGTACCGACCAATGAGTTCCTCCACCATGTCATCTTTTAGATCAGGGCAAGAATAACGGGGTCGTTTACGGCATGTTCCCTCCATGGAGAAGATGGCCGAACAATGGCAGAAGGAAGGGTGAAGGCAAATGGAGGGAGGAAGAGTGTGCGATAGCAGTTCCAAATCGAGAGGGAAAGGCGAAGAGGCGGTCGACGGTTGCCACGGTACAAGAAGAGGCTAGTGGGGAGCGAATGGTTGCCACAGAGGTCACACACTGACGACAAGGCCAAGTGAACCGCATGTCGTATCACACACACCTTGATCTGGCTGACCGTTTCTCTTGTGTTGCCTAATCACAAATAGTTCATCCGAGTGAAGCGTATGCTGTACATCGCACACACCTTAATCTGGCTGACCGTTTCTGTTCTCTTGTCTCAACGCAAACAGTTCATCTGAGTGAACCGCATGCCATATATCGCACACACCTTGATCTGGCTGACCGTTCCTTTTGCGTTGCCTAATCACAAACAGTTCATCCGAGTGAACCGTATGCTGTATATCGCACACACCTCCATCTGGCTGCCTGTTTCTTTTGTTCCTCCTCATCGCAAATAGTTAATTGAACTGAACCGTATGCCCTGCATCGCACACGCAACTAAAATACGAATCATGTTTGATGCATCCGTCAGCGCAAATGTTTTGCACCTTTTTTGATGGTTTTTAATACCTCCGTTTGCGATTATTGCATCGCACACAATTTCGTTGAAGGGTCTCTGATCATAGTGTCGCGTTAGTAGCATCCTGCAGTAGTGATGGCCGAGGCGAGGTCAACCAGGGAGTTCAGTTTCTTGTTGTCGCTGCCGCAGACCTTGTAGTGGTGCTGGATGTTGACAAGATTCGACCATTTCAAGCCCGAACCTTGAGCGCTTTTAGATCGTTGGTGGTGTCCACCGTAGCGAAATTGTAGTCGGAGCTATTGATAAACCTGGAGAAACGCGTGCAAGGCCTTGTGGCCAGGTGGTAGTGGTAGACAAGGACGTCATGTTGCATGCACAACTGAGCGACAACAACCTTCTGATCGTGCCCGGCACGACCGATGGTGTACTCGAGGTCGAAGCCGACCACTTGGTACTTTTCCTCGGCAAGGAACTGCTCCATAGTTTGGATGGAGCTCTCCACCGAGACCGGATCGTTCATGGACACCACCGAGAGGGACTTCCCCCTCACGTGGGTGTCCATGACGTGATGCGTGGTGAACTGCCCGCCGTTGTCGTCGTCGGCCACTGGGAGCGCCATTGGAGCCACGGGGAGCGGCATTGGAACCGCTGGATGTCCTCTCTGTATGTGTCGTCGTGGGTGTGCCTATTGTATCATGTGACGCGAGAGATGAAGGTAAATGGCCGCAGGAATAAATGGGGGTTGGGCGGCCTAGATTGTCGGCGCGTCCGCATGGCAGTTTTTGCAGCGGGTAATTGCATCGTCGCGCCGCGCCCGGCGCAATCGCATGCACACGAATGTGCGTGATCGTGGGCCAACCCGAAAACACTGGCAACGCGCGTGGAGGGACGAGGGTAGAGCACCCAGAGGGACGCGAGAGCAGAGCACGCTGCGGCCGCCTCAACCGCAAGCAACCACACACATAGAGCAGTTGAACATGCAAGAAATGGTCGCCTACAAGCCGGCCGATAGTTGCGTCGTTGCGTAGAGAGCGGCCTTGTGCTACTACCTCTGTCTTGGTCTATAGTCCCCTTTATATTATGTGCCATACTTTACCCTTAAATTTAACCAACAAAATGTTAATGCATGTTATAAAAATTATATAATTGGAAACTATGTTCAAATACGAATCCAACTATATAATCTTTGGCGACATGCATTCGTATTTTATTAGTTAAATCCTACTTATAAACCAGGACGGGGGTATAGTAGGTAATTAAACCGCAAATGTTTTTTTATTAACCGTATGTGTACGTGGCCTTTCGTCCTCCTCTCACACGTCTTGTCACCATGCCGTTGCAGACGGCTTACGCGGAAGCTTGCATAGCGCGCGGGGCATTCTTTTGGCCAAACGGTGGATCGAAGTGGCGCCAATGAATCGTCGGTGAGCCCGTTCTCGCGCAACCACACAGGTTCCCGTGCAAGCTTCCCGACTCGGTGGAATCCCCCAAAATCCAAATGCTTACCGGCATGCTATATAAACCCTCACGGCCGGCGAGTCCTGTGTCGCATTTTCCACTCCCTCCCTGTAGCTTATCTTGTCTGCTTCTCCCACAATAGCCAATGGCACCGGTCCGTCATCGTCGCTCAGCCACTCCGCCGTCATCGGAGGACAGCTCTAGTTGGGAGGCTACACCGCGGCGGCAGTGCAGTCCCCGATGTAGTGTAGTGCGCGTGGCGTCCATGTTGGGTGTGCACGGAACACCCACCACACGCTCCGCCGCCATTGCCCGTCGGCAGCTGTTGCCGGCCGCCGTTGTCGCCACACCACCGTCGAAAGCCAAGGCCATTGCCTTCTCTGCCCCGCGGCCCAAAGGCGGGAGGTGGCCGTCGTGGGCGCCACCCCACTGTCGACCATCACCCGTTCCGCCACCGTGGCCCGAAAGCGGGAGGTGGTGGTCGGGGCCGCCACCCCATCGTCGGCCGCTGTGGCCGCTGAGGGAGTCCTGGATTAGGGGGTCCTCGGGCGTCTGGGCTATGTGACATAGGCCGAAGTGGTGGGCTGTGAAGATACAAGATAGAAGGCCTTCCCCCGTGTTAGGATGGGACTCTCCTTTGCATGGATGGCAAGCTTGGCGTCCAGATGTTTAGTTTCCTTTCTCTATAAACCGAATTTGTACAACCCTAGGCCCCTCCGGTGTCTATATAAACCGGAGGGTTTAGTCCGTAGAGGCAATCATAATCATACAAGCTAGGCATCTAGGGTTTAGCCATTACTATCTCGAGGTAGATCAACTCTTGTAAGCCCAATACTCATAAAAGTCAATCAAGTAGGAAGTAGGGTATTACCTCCATTAAGAGGGCCCGAACCTGGGTAAACATCATGTCCCCTGCCTCCTTTTACCTTCGATCCTCAAATGCACAGTTCGGGACCCCCTACCCGAGATCGGCCGGCTTTGACACCGACATTGGTGCTTTCATTGAGAGTTCCACTTTGCTGTCAACAGAAGGTTCGATGGCTCGATCGATCATCTACAATGATGCTGTTTTGGGGGAGACTTTCCTCCCCGGCCAAAATTTCATATTTGGCGGCTTCGCATTGCGTGCCAACTCGATTGGCCACCTTGAACAGATCAATAGCTACGCCCCTGGTAATCAGATCCATTTTGAAAACCTAAACTATGTCGTTGATATCCGAGGAGACTTGATCTTTGAAGGATTTGTGGCCCCGATCACCGCTCTGGCCTTCGATCCGAAGCAAACCATCAGGTCCAAAGATGGAAGTTTTGAGCCCACCGGACTCTCCGCTGCAAACTGCATTATCGAGGGCCCGGAGGTGACTGTGTCAATGGCGAGCTCGGAATCAGACGGGGTTCCCCTATCATTGAAAGGCTGGACTCGCCCCCGGACTCCAGATCCGAACTATCGAGGTCCGCGCCAAGCAAGCATCGCCAGGAGGTCTTCGCCCCGGCCAGCCCCGTGGACTCTCGTTTCCCCGTCCAAACCTCGCTCTTAAATGAGGCTCTGGACTTAATGTGATCCCTCACCATTACAGAGGAATCACTTCCGAACTATGCCTAGCCCGGACTAGGGGTTGAGGGCGGGGAATTTTACGTCCCACCCACCACCCACTTCATAGCCACTATCGAAGATTTAACCGACATGCTGGACTACGCCTCCGAAGACATTGACGACATGGATGACGATGCCGGAGACGAACAAGGCCAAGACCCGCCGATCACCGGACATTGGACGGCCACCTCCACATATGACGTGTATATGGTGGACACACCCAAAGAGGATGACGACGACGGCAGGAAGGATCCGGTTGAGGACAAGCCTGCCGAGGCACCTCCAAAGTGTCGACGACAGCGGCGCCGCTCAAAATCATGTCGCGAAAAAGACAACAATACCGGCACCAGAGACAATAACACTCCGGAGAACACCGAAGACCCCCCTGTCGAGCCAACATCCGAACATGATGATTGGGAGGATGGGCAAGTTAACCCCGACGATCCAGACGGGAATGAGGACTCGGAGGATAGTAACTATCTACCAATCTCCGAGGATGATGTGAGCCTTGGCTACGAAGACTTCATTGTGCCAGAGGAACCACTTGAGTAGGAGCGCTTTAAGCGCCAGCTAATCGCCACTGCAAGAAGCCTAAAAAAGAAGCAGCAACAGCTCCAAGCCGAACAAGATACACTCAACGATAGATGGACCCAGGTCCTGGCTGCCAAAGAGTATGTCTTTCAACGCCCAACAAGGAGTTATCTGAAGCTTCGGCTGATAACCCACAAGTATAGGGGATCGCAACAGCTTTTGAGGGTAGAGTATTTAACCCAAATTTATTGACTCGACACAAGGGGAGCCAAAGAATATTCTCAAGTATTAGCAGTTGAGTTGTCAATTCAACCACGCCGGGATAACTTAATATCTGCAGCAAAGTATTTAGTAGCAAAGTAGTATGGAAGTAACGGTAACGGTGGCAAAAGTAATAGTAGTAGTTTTGTAGTAATTGTAACAGTGGCAATGGAAAAGTAACTAAGCAAAGATCAATATGTGAAAAGCTCGTAGGCATTGGATCAGTGATGGATAATTATGTCGGATGCGATTCCTCATGCAACGGTTATAACATAGGGTGACACAGAACTAGATCCAGTTCATCAATGTAATGTAGGCATGTATTCCGAATATAGTCATGCATGCTTATGGAAAAGAACTTGCATGAAATGTTTTGTCCTACCCTCCCTTGGCAGCGGGGTCCTATTGGAAACTAACGGATATTAAGGCCTCCTTTTAATAGAGTACCGGACCAAAGCATTAACACTTAGTGAATACATGAACTCCTCAAACTACGGTCATCACCGGTAAGTATCCCGATTATTGTCACTTCGGGGTTAAAGGATCATAACACATAATAGGTGACTATATACTTGCAAGATAGGATCAAGAACTCACATATATTCATGAAAACATAATAGGTTCAGACCTGAAATCATGGCACTCGGGCCCTAGTGACAAGCATTGAGCATAGCAAAGTGATAGCAACATCAATCTCAGAACATAGTGGATACTAGGGATCAAACTCTAACAAAACTAACTTGATTACATGGTAAATATCATCCAACCCATCACCTTCCAGCAAGCCTACGATGGAATTACTCACGCACGGCGGTGAGCATCATGAAATTGGTGATGGAGGAAGGTTGATGATGATGATGGCGACAGATTCCCCTCTCCGGAGCCCCGAACGGACTCTAGATCAGCCCTCCCGAGAGAGATTAGGGCTTGGCGGCGGCTCCGTATCGTAAAACACGATGAATCCTTCTCTCTGTTTTTTTCTCCCTGAACATGAATATATAGAGTTGGAGTTGAGGTCGGTGGAGTTCCAGGGGGCGCGTCCAGGGGGGTAGGCGCGCCCCCACCCTCGTGGACAGGGTGTGGTCCCCCTGGTCTTGATTCTTTTGCCAATATTTTTTATTAATTCTAAAAATATTCTCCGTGAAATTTCAGGTCATTCCAAGAACTTTTATTTCTGCACAAAAATAACACCATGGCAATTCTGCTGAAAACATCGTTAGTCCGGGTTAGTTCCATTCAAATCATGCAAGCTAGAGTCCAAAACAAGGGCAAAAGTGTTTGGAAAAGTAGATACAATGGAGACGTATCAACTCCCCCAAGCTTAAACATTTGCTTGTCCTCAAGCAATTCAGTTGATAAATTGAAAGTGATAAAGAAAAACTTTTACAAACTCTGTTTGCTCTTGTTGTTGTAAATATGTAAAGCCAACATTCAAGTTTTCAGCAAAGATTATGAACTAACCATATTCACAATAACACTTAGGTCTCATATTTACTCATATCAATGGCATAATCAACTAGCGAGCAATAATAATAAATCTCGAATGACAACACTTTCTCAAAACAACCATAATATGATATAACAAGATGGTATCTCACTAGCCCTTTCTGAGACCGCAAAACATAAATGCAGAGCACCTATGAATATCATGGACTGACTAAACATTGTAATTCATGGTAAAAGAGATCCAGTCATAGTCATACTCAATAAATTAATAGTAATGGATGCAAATGACAGCGGTGCTCTCCAACTGGTGCTTTTTAATAAGAGGATGATGACTTGACATAAAAGTAAATAGATATGCCCTTCGCAGAGGGAAGCAGGGATTTGTAGAGGTGCCAGAGCTTGGTTTTGAAATAGAGATAAATAGTATTTTGAGCGGCATACTTTTATTGTCAACATACAACCGAGAGATCTCGATATCTTCCATGCTACACACATTATAGGCGGTTCCCAAGCAGAATGGTAAAGTTTATACTCCCCACCACCAACAAGCATCAATTCATGGCTTGCCCGAAACAACGGGTGCCTCCAACTAACAACAGTCCTGGGGGAGTTTTGTTTGCAATTATTTTGATTTGGTTTGAGCATGGGACTGGGCATTCCGGTGACCAGCCATTTTCTCGTGAGTGAGGAGCGGAGTCCACTCCTCTTGAGAATAACCCACCTAGCATGGAAGATACAGACAACCCTAGTTGATACATGAGCTATTCGAGCATACAAAACTGAATTTCATTTGAAGGTTTAGAGTTTGGCACATACAAATTTACTTGGAACGGCAGGTAGATACCGCATATAGGTAGGTATGGTGGACTCATGTGGAATAACTTTGGGGTTTATGGAAGTGGATGCACAAGAAGTATTCCCAATTAGCACAAGTGAAGGCTAGAAAAAGACTGGGAAGTGACCAACTAGAGAGCGACAACAGTCATGAACATGCATTAAAATTAATAAACATTGAGTGCAAGCATGAGTAGGATATAATCCACCATGAACATAAATATCGTGGAGGCTATGTTGATTTTGTTTCAACTACATGCGTGAACATGTGCCAAGTCAAGCCACTCAAATCATTCAGAGGAGGATACCACCCTATCATACCACATTCACAACCATTTTAATAGCATGTTGGCACGCAAGGTAAACCATTATAAACTCCTAGCTAAGTAATCATGGAATGAGTATCTATAATCTCTAATTGTCATTGCAAACATGTTTCATCCATAATAGGCTGAATCAGGAACGATGAACTAATCATATTTGCAAAAACAAGAGAAGTCGAGTTCGTACCAGCTTTTCTCATCTCAATCAGTTCATCATATATCGTCATTATTGCCTTTCACTTGCACGACTGAACGGTGCGAAAATAATAATAGTGCACGTGCATTGGACTAAGCTGTAATCTGCAAGCATTCAATACAAGGGAGAAGACAAGGTAACATGGGTTCTTCGGTGTACTGAGGAGGATCCTCGGGGTGCCACTGGTTGGCGATCTCCTCCGGATCCCACTGATAAACAGACTGACGGTGAGGGTCAAGTGGTGGCTCCGGCTCGGGCTCTGGAGCTGATGTTAGGCTCCGGTAGGCATGAATGGCCTCCGGCAGAACAAGGTACATGCCTGAAAATATATTGAACAAAGAAGGAGCAGGCAAGGTAATAGTCTCAAAGTAATTTTTATCAAATGTTAGTCTATAGTTAAGCATCTTTTTCTTATTCTTAACAATAAAATCATGTGCTACCATACTCTTATAGTATAGAAAAATAGGAGGCAGCAACCTTTCCTCTTTCTCATAGTGTCTAATAGGTATCTCAAAATATTTAGCAAGACGCGAAGCAAAGATACCTCCAAAGATGGGACCCTTCGTACGGTTCAGATTTAACCGCTTAGCAACAATAGCGCCTAAACTAAAAGTGGTATCATGAAACAAAGCATGGCGCAGAATAACAATATCAGGGGCACTAAGATTTCCACAGTTCCCGCGACCGATTAAACATCTAGCAAATATTGCAAAGTAACGTAGAACAGGAAAGTGTATGCTAGTAATTCTTGCGTCGGAAACCTTCCTCGTCTCCCCTGCAGCGATCATATCAATAAACCCTTCCACATCGTTACGATGTGGTTCCTCTATGCTTCCCTCAAAGGGAAACTTGCAAACCCCACAAAAGTCATAAAGTGACATCTCCTTATACTCATCATATAAATAAAAATCCACCGAAGGTGGTGATCTCCTAGCATGGAATGAAAATTTTGCACAAAAATATTAGTGAGTAGGAGATACTGATCAAGCTGGTCATGGAGGAAGTCGGTGAGGCCTGCATTCTCAGCCAAATAATAAAAATCATCATGAACCCCTGCTGCTCTCAAGAACTCATCATAAGGCCATTAACACGGCCGAACCTCAGCAGTGCGAGGGAGATTATATTTGGGCTTCTTATCCTCTTCACTTTGCTTATCCTTCGATCTTCGGCTCTAAGAGCCCCTCAAAAATCTCTTCATCATTTTCTGAAAATTTCTAAAAAATTTAGTAACTCAAAATAAAAGTGAACGAAACTCAACAAAATTGATAGCAACTACTCCCACAAGTGCCTAGATACTATATCATGCATTAGAACTACTTGGGACCAAATAAATTTGACATGCAAGCTCAAGAACAGGGTCACCTAAGCAGCAAAAATTTGCAATGAATAAAGCACTAGAACAAAACTAATTGGACCATTGGAGGAATCACATACCGAAGAACAATCCCCCAAAGCAGTTTTGTGAGTGGAGCTTTGAGCAAGGAGATCTAAAATGGCAGTAAGATGAGCTAGAACTCGTGCTTGAGCGGGTTGGTGATTTTTTTCTAGAGGAAGACGAAGTGTGTGGGTGCAGGAATAAGTGGAGGGGGCCACGTGGGGCCCACAAGGCAGGGGGGCGCGCCCTGGACCCTCATGGCCAGGTGCTGACTCCCCCTGATGTGTTCTCAGGGCCAGATATTCTCAAATATTCTAGAAAAAATCATATTTCATTTTCAGGGCATTTGGAGAACTTTTATTTTCGGGGTATTTTTTTATTGCTAGGATAATTCGTAAAATGCATGTAAAATACTATTTTTGCTTTATTTAATCTAAATAACAGAAAGTAAAAGGAGGGTACAGAGAGTTGTGCTTTCTAACTTCATCCATCTCATGCACATCAAAAGGAAACTACTAACAAGGTTGATCAAGTCTTGTTAACAAACTCATTCCGAATCGCATGAAACCGAAGAATTTTCGAATAGCACTAGGTTACCTCAACGGAGATATGCACGTCCCCAAAAATAAGAATATCATACTTCTTCTTGATAGTAGGAAGAGGAAACTCAAAACCTCCAATAGTAATCGTTGGAATTGTTCCAATAGAATTGATACTGTGGACTTGAGGTTGTTTCCTCGGAAAGTGTACCGTATGCTCATTACCATTAACATGAAAAGTGACATTGCCTTTGTTGCAACCAATAACAACCCCTGCAGTATTAAAAAAGGGTCTACCAAGGATAATCGACATACTATCGTCCTCGGGAATATCAAGAATAGCAAAGTCCGTTAAGACAGTAATGTTTGCAACCACAACAGGCACATCGTCACAAATAACGACATGTATAGCGGTTGATTTATCAGCCATTTGCAGAGATATTTCAGTAGGTGTCAACTTATTCAAATCAAGTCTACGATATAAAGAGAGAGGCATAACACTAACACCGGCTCCAAGATCACATAAAGCAGTTTTAACATAGTTTCTTTTAATGGAGCATGGTATAGTTGGTACTCCTGGATCTCCTAGTTTCTTAGGTATTCCACCTTTAAAAGAATAATTAGCAAGCATAGTGGAAATTTCAGCTTCTGGGATCTTTCTTTTATTAGTAACATTATCTTTCATATACTTAGCATAAGGACTCATTTTAAGCATATCAGTCAAACGCATACACAAAAAGATAGGTCTAATCATTTCAGCAAAGCGCTCAAAATCCTCATCATCCTTTTTCTTGGATGGTTTAGAAGGAAAAGGCATGGGTTTCTAAACCCATGGTTCTCTTTCTTTACCGTGCTTCCTAGCAACAAAATCTCTCTTATCATAACATTGATTCTTTGATTGTGGGTTATCAAGATCAACAACAGGTTCAATCTCTACATCATTGTTATTGTTAGGTTGAGCATCAACATGAACATCATCATAAAATTATCACTAGGTTCATGTTCATCACCAGATTGTGTTTCAAAGATCGTAAATAGAAATATCATTGGGATTCTCAGGTGTGTCAACAACAGGTTCACTAGAAGCATGCAAAGTCCTATGATTTTCTTTCTCTTCATCTTAGAAGGACTAGGTGCATCAACATTAGTTCTCTGAGAATCTTGCTCAATTCTCTTAGGGTGCCCTCAGGATACAAAGGTTCCTGAGTCATTCTACCCCCTCTAGTCACAACTCTAATAGTATTATCCTTTTTCTTATTATTTAATTCATTGAGCAAATCATTTTGAGCTTTAAGCACTTCTACTTGAGTGGTAACCATAGAAGCATGTTTACTAATGATTTAAGTTCACCTTTAACTCTAGATGTATAATCACTCAAGTGTTCAATCATATAAGCATTACGTTTCAATTATCTACCAACATAAGCATTGAAGTTTTCTTGTTTAACAATAAAATTATCAAACTCATCTAAGCATTGGCTAGCAGACTTATAACGAGGAATAACACCTTCATCAAATCTATAGAGAGAATTTACCTTTACTGCCTGTGTTGGGTTATCAAGACCATGCATTTCTTCAATAGGTGGTAAATTCTTAACATCTTCATCTTTAATACCTTTTTCTTTCATAGATTTCTTTGCCTCTTACATATCTTCAGGGCTGAGAAATAGAATACCCCTTTTCTTCGGAGTTGGCTTAGGAGTTATTTTCATTAGTCAACATATTATTCAATAGCAATTCAGCTTGATCAATGGTTCTTTCCCTGAAAACACAACCAGCACAACTATCCAGGTGGTCTCTGGAAGCATCGGTTAGTCCATTATAGAAGATATCAAGTATTTCATTTTTCTTAAGAGGATGATCAGGCAAAGCATTAAGTAATTGGAGAAGCCTCCCCCAAGCTTGTGGGAGACTCTCTTCTTCAATTTGCACAAAATTATATATTTCCCTTAAGGCAGCTTGTTTCTTATGAGCGGGAAATATTTAGTAGAAGTAGTAAATCATATCCTGCGGACTACGCACACAACCAGGATCAAGAGAATTAAACCATGTTTTAGCATCACCCTTTAATGAGCTCCAGGTCTTTTATTCTCTTGTCAGCTTTAGTCCATAGTGCATTTTGTCTAGCTTTTTCTTACTCCAACCCCAGAATTTTTCTGAACATAATATCTATATCTTTCTATATTTTCCCTCTTTCTACAGCCATTTCCTTACAAAATTGTCCATGTTTTCTTCCAGTGAGATCTTCATTATTTTATTCTTCCTTTCTATCTCTTCTATTTGTTTTAGAGATAAGCTGCCCAGGACCATTGCTCTTCTATCTTTTTCATCTATCTTTGTCTTTTTCCTTTTTTTCCTCCTCTTCTTCTCCATCTTCTATCTCACTGACATCATCAGATTTCCTTTTCTCTTCCTTGTACCACCCCATCTTAGTAACCTTATCAAGCTCTGCCCCAATCCTGAACATCAACAGATCTGGTGATGTGATCTCCACATGCAATGAGATCTTTCCAACATCTCTAGTTCCACACTTCACTTTAACTTTTTCTTCATTGATAGTATCCATGCCTACTTCTAGCACATGCCCTATAGCAGCAACAACATCACACATTCCGAAGAAGTGTTTAAAGCAATCTGGCACCTTCTCAAATCTCAACCAAGCAGTATGCATTTTTCCTATTGCTTGATGATCAAGGGACCAAGATTGGACCTTGATCACTACTCCAGTACCTAGTAAGTTGAAGTAATTGAATTTTGCAAGCTCCACCAATTTTTCTTTATTGGGAAACCTCATCATATAGCAATTCTTTCTGTTGGGGAACGTTGCAGAAAATAAAAAAATTCCTACGGTTTCACCAAGATCCATCTATGAGTTCATCTAGCAACGAGTGATAGGAGTGCATCTACATACCTTTGTAGATCGCGAGCGGAAGCGTTCAAGAGAACGGGGTTGAGGGAGTCGTACTCGTCGTGATCCAAATCACCGATGACCAAGTGCCGAACGGACAGCACCTCCGCGTTCAACACACGTACGGAGCGGATGACGTCTCCTGCACCTTGATCCAGCAAGGAGGACGGAGAGGTTGAAGAAGATCCAGCAGCACGATGGCGTGGTGGTGGATGCAAGAGGTTCCCAGAGCTTCGCCGAGCTTCTGCGAGAGGGAGAGGTGTAGCAGGGGAGAGGGAGGCGCCAAGACTTCAGGGTGCGGCTGCCCTCCCCCCCCTTTTATATAGGCCCCCTGGGGGGGCGCCGGCCCTGGAGATGGGATCTCCCAAGGGGGGCGGCGGCCAGGGGGGTGGAGTGCCCCCCAAGGCAAGTGGAGGCGCCCCCACCCTAGGGTTTCCAACCCTAGGCGCAGGGGGCCCAAGGGGGGGCGCACCAGCCCACCAGGGGCTGGTCCCCTCCCCACTTCAGCCCACTGGGACCTCCGGGATAGGTGGTCCCACCCGGTGGACCCAGGACCCTTCCGTGGTCCCAGACAATACCGGTGACCCCCGAAACTCTCCCGATGGCCGAAACTGCACTTCCTATATATAATTCTTTACCTCCGGACCATTCTGGAACTCCTCGTGATGTCCGGGATCTCATCCGAGACTCCGAACAACTTTCAGTTTGCTGCATACTCATATCTCTACAACCCTAGCGTCACCGAACCTTAAGTGTGTAGACCCTACGGGTTCGGGAGACACGTAGACATGACCGAGACTGCTCTCTGGTCAATAACTAACAGCGGGATCCGGATACCCATGTTGGCTCCCACATGCTCCTCGATGATCTCATCGGATGAACCACGATGTCGAGGATTCAAGCAACCCCGTATACAATTCCCTTTGTCAATCGCATGCGTTACTTATGTCTGAGATTCGATCGTCGGTATCCCAATACCTCGTTCAATCTCGTTATCGGCAAGTCACTTTACTCGTACCATAATGCATGATCCCGTGACTAGACACTTGGTCACTTTGAGCTCATTATGATGATGCATTACCGAGTGGGCCCAGAGATACCTCTCCGTCATACGGAGTGACAAATCGATCTCGATCTGTGTCAACCCAAGAGACACTTTCAGAGATACCAGAGTGCGCCTTTATAGTCACCCGGTTACATTGTGACGCTTTGGTACACCCAAAGCACTCCTACGGTATCCGGGAGTTACACGATCTCATGGTCTAAGGAAAAGATACTTGACATTGGAAAAGCTCTAGCAAAACGAACAACACGATCTTGTGCTATGCTTAGGATTGGGTCTTGCCCATCACATCATTCTCCTAATGATGTGATCCCGTTATCAATGACATCCAATGTCCATAGTCGTGAAACCATGACTATCTGTTGATCAACGAGCTAGTCAACTAGAGGCTCACTAGGGACATAATGTGGTCTATGTATTCACACGTGTATTACGATTTCCGGATAATACAATTATAGCATGAATAAAATACAATTATCATGAATAAGGAAATATAATAATAATCCTTTTATTATTGCCTCTAGGGCATATTTCCAACAGTCTCCCACTTGCACTAGAGTCAATAATCTAGTTACATTGTGATGAATCGAACACCCATAGAGTTCTGGTGTTGATCATGTTTTGCTCGCGGAAGAGGTTTAGTCAATGGATCTGCGACATTTAGATCCATATGTATTTTGCAAATTTCTATGTCTCCATCTTGAAAAATTTCACGAATGGAGTTGAAGCGACGCTTGATGTGCCTGGTCTTTTTGTGAAACCTGGGCTCCTTGGCAAGTGCAATAGCTCCAGTGTTGTCACGGAAGAGTTTGATCGGCCCCGACGCATTGGGTATGACTCCTAGGTCGGTGATGAACTCCTTCACCCAAATTGCTTCATGCGCTGCCTCCGAGGCTGCCATGTACTCCGCTTCACATGTAGATCCCGCCACGATGCTCGCTTGCAGCCGCACCAGCTTCTGCTTCCACCATTCAACATATACACGTATCCGGTTTGTGACTTAGAGTCATCCAGATCTGTGGTCGAAGCTAGCATCAACGTAACCCTTTACGACGAGCTCTTCGTCACCTCCGTGAGACGAGAAACATGTCCTTAGTCCTTTTCGGTGTACTTCAGATATTCTTGACCGCTGTCCGGTGTTCCTTGCGGGATTACTTTGGTACCTTCCTACCAAACTTACGGCAAGGTTTACATCACGTCTGGTACACAGCATGGCATACATAATAGACCCTATGGCTGAGGCATAGGGGATGACACTCATCTCTTCTATATCTTCTGCCGTGGTCGGACATTGAGCCGAGCTCAATTTCACACCTTGTAATACAGGCAAGAACCCTTTCTTAGACTGATCCATTTCGAACTTCTTCAATATCTTATCAAGGTATGTGCTCTGTGAAAGACCTATGAGGCGTCTCGATCTATCTCTATAGATCTTGATGCCTAATATATAAGCAGCTTCTCCAAGGTCCTTCATTGAAAAACTCTTATTCAAGTAGGCCTTAATGCTGTCCAAAAGTTCTATATCATTTCCCATCAAAAGTATGTCATCTACATATAATATGAGAAATGCTACAGAGCTCCCACTCACTTTCTTGTAAACGCAGGCTTCTCCATAAGTCTGCATAAACCCAAACGCTTTGATCATCTCATCAAAGCGAATGTTCCAACTCCGAGATGCTTACACCAACCCATAAATGGATCGCTGGAGCTTGCATACCTTGTTAGCATTCTTAGGGTCGACAAAACCTTCCGGCTGCATCATATACAGTTCTTCCTTAAGATAACCTTTAAGGAATGTCGTTTTGACGTCCATTTGCCATATCTCATAATCATAGTATGCGGCAATTGCTAACATGATTCGGACGGACTTCAGCTTCGCTACGGGAGAGAAAGTCTCATCGTAGTCAACCCCTTGAACTTGCCGATAACCCTTAGCGACAAGTCGAGCTTTATAGATGGTAACATTACCATCCGCGTCCGTCTTCTTCTTAAAGATCCATTTGTT
Organism: Aegilops bicornis; assembly: GCA_021605145.1. Lineage (NCBI taxonomy): Eukaryota > Viridiplantae > Streptophyta > Magnoliopsida > Poales > Poaceae > Aegilops > Aegilops bicornis. Next base: position 542,377,804 of record CM038671.1, read on the forward strand.
TTCTATTGCTCGCCGATCATCGGGCAAGTCTCAAAGTCCATACTTTGTTTTCATACATGGATCCTATCTCGGATTGCATGGCTTCAAGCCATTTGTTGGAATCTGGGCCCGCCATCGCTTCTTCATAGTTCAAGGTTCATCGTTGTCTAACAACATGATTTCCGTGACAGGGTTGCCATACCACTCTGGTGTGGAACGTGTCCTTGTGGACCCAATGATTCGGTATCAACTTGATCCAAGTACCTTGATCATCATCATTAATTTCCTCTCCGCCGGTGTAGGCACCACAGAACATTTTCCTGAGCTGCACTACTTTCCGGTTCAAGAGGTAGTACTTCATCGAGTTCTACTTTCCTCCCACTTACTCCTTTCGAGAGAAACTCTTTTTCCGTAAAGGATCCGTTCTTGGCAACAAAGATCTTGCCTTCGGATCTAAGTTAGAAGGTATACCCAATGGTTTCCTTAGGGTATCCTATGAAGACGCATTTTTCGACTTGGGTTCGAGCTTTTCGGGTTGAAGTTTCTTGACATAAGCATCGCATCCCCAAACTTTTAGAAACGCGTCGACTTAGGTTTCTTCCCAAACCATAATTCATACGGTGTCGTCTCAACGGATTTAGACGGAGCCCTATTTAAAGTGAATGTAGCCGTCTCTAGAGCGTATCCCCAAAATGATAGTGGTAAATCTGTAAGAGACATCATAGATCGCACCATATCCAATAGAGTGCGATTACGACGTTCGGACACACCTTTATTCTGTTGAGGTGTTCCAGGTGGCGTGAGTTGTGAAACGATTCCACATTTCCTTAATTGTGTACCAAATTCGTGACTTAAATATTCTCCTCCACGATCTGATCGTAAGAACTTTATTTTTCGGTCACGTTGATTCTCTACCTCATTATGAAATTCCTTGAACTTTTCAAAGGTCTCAGACTTGTGTTTCATAAAATAGACATACCCATATCTACTTAAGTCATCAGTGAGAGTGAGAACATAACGATATCCTCCGCGAGCCTCAACGCTCATTGGACCGCATACATCGGTATGTATGATTTCCAATAAGTTGGTTGCTCGCTCCATTGTTCCGGAGAATGGAGTCTTGGTCATTTTGCCCATGAGGCATGGTTCGCATGTGTCAAATGATTCATAATCGAGAGACTCTAAAAGTCCATCAAGATGGAGCTTCTTCATGCGCTTGACACCAATGTGACCAAAGGCGGCGATTGCCACAAGTATGTGGGACTATCGTTATCAACTTTACATCTTTTGGTATTCACACTATGAATATGTGTAACATCACGTTCGAGATTCATTAAGAATAAACCATTGACCATCGGAGCATGACCATAAAACATATCTCTCATATAAATAGAACAACCATTATTCCTGGATTTAAATGAGTAGCCATCTCGTATTAAACGAGATCCTGATACAATGTTCATGCTCAAACTTGGCACTAAATAACAATTATTGAGGTTTAAAACTAATCCCGTAGGTAAATGTAGAGGTAGCGTGCCGACGGGCGATCACATCGACCTTGGAACCATTCCCACAAGCATTGTCACCTCGTCCTTCGCCAGCCTCCACTTATTCCGCAGCTCCTGCTGTGAGTTACAAATATGACCAACGGCACGGTATCAAATACCGGGGAGTTACTACGAGTAATCGTAAGGTACACATCAATTACATGTATATAAAATATACCTTTAGTGTTGTCGGCCTTCTTGTCTGCGCTAAGTATTTGGGGCAGTTCCGCTTCAAAGGACCCTTCCCTTTGCAATAAAAGCACTCGATCTCGTGCTTGGGTCCATTCTTTGACTTCTTCCCAAGAATGGCTTACCGGGCGCGACAACATCCCTGCCATCCTTCTTGAAGTTCTTCTTACCCTTGCCCTTCTTGAAATTAGTGGTTTTATTGACCATCAACACTTGATGTTCTTTCTTGATTTCTACCTCTGCTGACTTCAGCATTGAAAATACTTCAGGAATAGTTTTCACCATCCCCTACATATTGTAGTTCATCACAAAGCTCTTGTAGCTCGGTGGGAGCGGCCAAGGATTCTCACAATGACCGCCTCGTCTGGGAGGTTAATGTCCAGCTAGGACAAAGGTTGTGCAACCTGCATTTTGAGTATGTGGTCACCGATGTAACTATTTTCCTCCATCTTACAACTATAGAACTTGTCGGAGACTTCATATCTCTCGACCGGGCATGAGCTTGGAAAACCATTTTAGCTCCTCGAACATCTCATATGCTCCATGTTGCTCAAAACGCTTTTTGGAGCCCGGTTCCTAAGCTGTAAAGCATGCCGCACTGAACGAGGGAGTAATCATCTGCACGAGACTGCCAAGTGTTCATAACGTATTGGTTCTCTGGGATGGGTGCTTCACCTAGCGGTGCTTCTAGGACATATTGTTTCTTGGCAGCTATGAGGATGATCCTCAGGTTCCGGACCCAGTCCGAATAGTTGCTGCCATCATCTTTCAGCTTGGTTTCTCTAGGAACGCGTTGAAGTTCATGTTGACATGAGCGTTGGCCATTTGATCTACAAGACATTTTGCAAAGATTTTAGACTAATGTTCATGATAATTAAGTTCATCTAATCAAATTATTTAATGAACTCCCACTCAGATTTGACATCCCTCTAGTCATCTAAGTGTTACATGATCCGAGTCGACTAGGCCGTGTCCGATCATCACGTGAGACGGACTAGTCACCATCGGTGAACATCTCCATGTTGATCGTATCTTCCATACGACTCATGTTCGACCTTTCGGTCTCTGTGTTCCGAGGCCATGTCCGTACATGCTAGGCTCGTCAAGTTAACCTAAGTGTTTTGCATGTGTAAAACTGTCTTACACCCGTTGTATGTGAGCGTAGGAATCTATCACACCCGATCATCACGTGGTGCTTCAAACGAACTTTAGCAACGGCGCGCTAGGGGGAACACCTTCTTGAAATTATTATGAGGGATCATATTATTTACTACCATCGTTCTAAGTAAACAAGATGCATAAACATAATAAACATCACATGCAATTAAATAGTAGTGACATGATATGGCCAAAATCATATAGCTCCTTTGATCTCCATCTTGGGGCTCCATGATCATCTTGTCACCGGCATGACACCATGATCTCCATCATCGTGTCTCCATGAAGTTGCTCCCCAACTATTACTTCTACTACTATAGCTAACGGTTTAGCAATAAAGTAAAGTAATTACATGTCGTTGAATCAATGACACGCAGGTCATACAATAATTAAGACAACTCCTATGGCTCCTGCCGGTTGTCATACTCATCGACATGCAAGTCGTGATTCCTATTACAAGAACATGATCTCATACATCACAATATATCATTCATCATTCATCATTCATCACAACTTTTGGCCATATCACATCACAAGGCAATTGCTGCAAAAACAAATTAGACGTCCTCTAATTGTTGTTGCATCTTTTACGTGGCTGCAATAGGGTTCTAGCAAGAACGTTTTCTTACCTACGAATAACCACAACATGATTTGTCAACTTCTATTTACCCTTCATAAGGACCCTTTTCATCGAATCCGCTCCAACTAAAGTGGGAGAGACAGACACCCGCTAGCCACCTTATGCAACTAGTGCATGTTAGTCGGTGGAACCTGTCTCACGTAAGCGTACGTGTAAGGTCGGTCCGCGCCGCTTCATCCCACAATACCGCTGAAGCAAAATAAGACTAGTAGCGGCAACAAAGTTGACAACATCTACGCCCACAACAGATTTGTGTTCTACTCGTGCAATAGAGAACTACGCATAGACCTAGCTCATGATGCCACTTTGTTGGGAACGCGTTGCGAAAATAAAAAATTTCCTACGGTTTCACCAAGATCTATCTATGAGTTCATCTAGCAACGAGTGATAGGAGTGCATCTACATACCTTTGTAGATCACGAGCGGAAGCGTTCAAGAGAACGGGGTTGAGGGAGTCGTACTCGTCGTGATCCAAATCACCGATGACCAAGTGCCGAACGGACAACACCTCCGCGTTCAACACACGTACGGAGCGGATGACGTCTCCCGCACCTTGATCCAGCAAGGAGGAGGGAGAGGTTGAAGAAGATCCAGCAGCACGATGGCGTGGTGGTGGATGCAGCAGGGTTCCGGCAGAGCTTCGCCGAGCTTCTGCGAGAGGGAGAGGTGTAGCAGGGGAGAGGGAGGCGCCAAGACTTCAGGGTGCGGCTGCCCTCCCTCCCCCCCTTTTACATAGGCCCCCTGGGGGGGCGCCAGCCCTGGAGATGGGATTTCCCAAGGCGGCGGCGAGGGTGGAGTGCCCCCAAGGCAAGTGGGCGCCCCACCCTAGGGTTTCCAACCCTAGGCGCGAGGCCAAGGAGGCGCACCAGCCCACCAGGGGCTGGTCCCTCCCCACTTCAGCCCATGGGGCCCTCCGGGATAGGTGGCCCCACCCGGTGGACCCCCGGGACCCTTCCGGTGGTCCCGGTACAATACCGGTGACCCCCGAAACTCTCCCGATGGCCGAAACTGCACTTCCTATATATAATTATTTACCTCCGGACCATTCCGGAACTCCTCGTGACGTCCGGGATCTCATCCGGGACTCCGAACAACTTTCGATTTGCTGCATACTCATATCTCTACAACCCTAGCGTCACCGAACCTTAAGTGTGTAGACCCTACGGGTTCGGGAGACACGTAGACATGACCGAGACTGCTCTCTGGTCAATAACCAACAGCGGGATCTGGATACCCATGTTGGCTCCCACATGCTCCTCAATGATCTCATCGGATGAACCACGATGTCGAGGATTCAAGCAACCCCGTATACAATTCCCTTTGTCAATCGGTATGTCACTTGTCCGAGATTCGATCGTCGGTATCCCAATACCTCGTTCAATCTCGTTACCGGCAAGTCACTTTACTCGTACCGTAATGCATGATCCCGTGACTAGACACTTGGTCACTTTGAGCTCATTATGATGATGCATTACCGAGTGGGCCCAGAGATACCTCTCCGTCATACGGAGTGACAAATCCGATCTCGATCCGTGTCAACCCAATGTACACTTTCGGAGATACCGTAGTGCACCTTTATAGTCACCCGATTCGTTGTGACGTTTGGTACACCCAAAGAACTCCCTACGGTATCCGGGAGTTACACGATCTCATGGTCTAAGGAAAAGATACTTGACCTTTGGAAAAGCTCTAGCAAAACGAAGTACACGATCTTGTGCTATGCTTCGGATTGGGTCTTGTCCATCACATCATTCTCCTAATGATGTGATCCCGTTATCAATGACATCCAATGTCCATAGTCAGGAAACCATGACTATCTGTTGATCAACGAGCTAGTCAAATAGAGGCTCACTAGGGACATATTGTGGTCTTTGTATTCACACGTGTATTACGATTTCCGGATAATACAATTATAGCATGAATAAAAGACAATTATCATGAACAAGGAAATATAATAATAATCCTTTTATTATTGCCTCTAGGGCATATTTCCAACACTTTCCATATTCTTTAACTCTCCACTGCCACCCCCAATCAAACATTTCACTAAAGTACTGTACCAGCTCAGTCTCATTGACCTGACCATATCTTATGCCCAACACTCCCAGTGGATTCATATGCTCAACAATGAGTATATCCTTATAACTCTGAACTAGCAGAATCCCCAAGCCCTTGGCAGCATAACCAACATACTTAGGCACAGGCTTCATTTGCTTCAACAGGCTGCATTCCCCAGTGATATGATTATCTCTTCCACATATTAAGAAGTGTCCCACTTTACATTCTCTAGCTGAGTGTCTAGGATCTCTGCATTTCCCACATACCTGTTTGTTAAACCTGTCACCTCTGATTCTGTCCTCTCCCACATTTTGTTGCCAATAGCCTCTGTTCACTTAATTCCTCGAACCATTGCCTATGCCACTTTCATTTCCCTTGTCTCTTTTCTACATGTTATTCCCAGCTGCAGCATTTCCTTTTCTGCTTCTTTCTCACTGGCCATCATTGCTTTACCAGGATCACTCTCCCCTGAAGTCAATCCACCTCTATTCATTCCTTGAACTTGTTGAGACAGTAAAACACTTAGCAGCTGTTGTTGATGGTTTGAATCCATGTTGTCTCCTTCTCCCTTCTCCTTGCTATCATATTTACTCATCATTTCCTCTGGATCTTTTCTTTCTTCCTCACCCCTACCTCCACTATCCTTCTTCCCACCTTTAGCTTGCCAAAATTTTCCTCCCCCAGATCTCTCACCTGTGGGAGCAGTAGTAGCTCCATTACCTCTTCCCACACCATATCCAAATCCAGCACGCCCCCTACTCTACCATGGAAATCGAAGAAGCCCTCAAAGGAGGTGGATCTGCTTCGACCTCCTCCTATGATCTGTCCTGTTTTCCTGGCATCAAAGTCACCTATTCTCCCTCCTCTACTAAATCTTTCTCCTCCAAAATCCCTCCCAAAGTTTCCCGCCATTGTTTCTTCCTTAGTTGGCGGCGGAGGAGGGGTAAACCCTAAACTTAGTGAAAGAACATGCGGTGCCCCCATGTTTGGTTTTGGTAATTGATGATAATATCTATGGACTAATGGTTGCCTTGAGTTATATTTGAAGGATTTGTCCATAGGCTTGTCTTGAAGTCCATGTGTTGGTTTCAAGGAGTTTATGTGTTGTCCAAGGTGTTATTCAAGGAATTATCCAAAGATTGGTCATGTGCGAGTTGAGCTTACTGCAAGCATGTCTTGAAGATGCAGATTGTGTGATCATTCATGTTTACCTTCAAGGCATCATCCAAATGAAGAGAGTTGGAAAGATTCAAGGTTGATCAATACTAAGTCAAGAGTGAATCAAGTTGATCAACTCACAAAGCATAGAAGGTGTACCGAGAGGGATCAAGTGATCCCATTGTATGTTAAGCATTGTCCGTTACGCCTTGTGTACTAACCCATGGTCTATGCGAGAGTTCTATGTGGGGTTAGGTATGTGTCAATGGGCTTGCATCAAGAGGTAGATATCATACAACCCATGGAGTATGACATCAAGTGGTGATCTTCATCAAGATTGCGGTGTGCAAGTTCAAGTGGAGCATCACGAAGAGATCAATTGCTTGATGCTTACCGTCCATTGTTGTGTCAATGGACTTGTGAAGAGGTGCCGAAGAGTGGCTCACCCATAGTGGAGTATGGGGGATCAATCAACTAGTCTTCATCGAGCCAACACAATCAAGAAAGGTGGTCCAACTTGAGGGAGTCAAGATCGTCATCATCTAGCTCAAGTGGACGATGTGCAAGGCAAAGGTTTGCCCTTGATAGGTTTTTCTATTTTACCAGTCTCTTGGTGGTAGTTGGGAGACTGGGGTGTAGGATCGATTGTCGTACTAAAACGTGGGGCTCTCTAGTGTGTAGTGATACGTCCCCAACGTATCTATAATTTTTGACTGTTCCATGCTATTATATTATCTGTTTTGGATGTTTTATATGCATTACTATGCTATTTCATATTATTTTTGGGACTAACCTATTAACCGAGAGCCCAGTGCCAGTTCCTGTTTTTTCCTTGTTTTAGAGTTTCGCAGAAAAGGAATATCAAACAGAGTCCAAACGGAATGAAACTTTCGCGATGATTTTTCTTGGACGAGAAGACATCCAGAGGACTTGGAGTGCACGTCAGGGAAGCCATGAGGCATCCACAAGGTCGGAGGGCGCGCCCAGGGGGGTAGGGCGCGCCCCCACCCTCGTGGGCCCCTCGTGACTCCACCGACCTATTTCTTTTGCCTATATATTCTCAAATATTCCAAAACCTACCAGGAGAGCCACGAAAACACTTTTCCACCACCGCAACCTTCTGTACCTGTGAGATCCCATCTAGGGGCCTTTTCCGGCATCCTGCCGGGGGGGGGGATTCAATCATGGAGGGCTTCTACATCAACGCCATTGCCTCTCCGATGAAGCGTGAGTAGTTTACCACAGACCTACGGGTCCATAGCTAGTAGCTAGATGGCTTCTTCTCTCTCTTTGATTCTCAATACCATGTTCTTCTCGATGTTCTTGAAGATGTATCCGATGTAATACTCTTTTGCGGTGTGTTTGCCGAGATCCAATGAATTGTGGACTTATTATCAGCTTATCTATGAATATTATTTGAATCTTCTGTGAATTCTTATATGCATGATTTGATATCTTTGTAAGTATCTTCAAACTATCGATTTGGTTTGGCCAACTAGATTGGTTTTTCTTGCAATGGGAGAAGTGCTTAGCTTTGGGTTCAATCTTCCGGTGCTCGATCCTAGTGACAGAAGGGGAACCGACACGTATTGTATTGTTGCCATCGAGGATAACAAGACGGGGTTTTCATCATATTGCTTGAGTCTATCCCGCTACATCATGTCATCTTACTTAATGCATTACCCTGTTCTATGAACTTAGTACTCTAGATGCACGCAGGAGTCGGTCAATGTGTGGAGTAATAGTAGTAGATGCAGGCAGGAGTCGGTCTACTTGACACGGATGTGATGCCTACATTTATGATCATTGCCTTCGATATCGCCATAACTTTGCACTTTTCTATCAATTGCTCAGCGGTAATTTGTTCACCCACCATAGTAATTTCTATCTTGAGAGAAGCCTCTAGTGAAACATATGGCCCCCGGGTTTATTTTCCATCATATAAGTTTCCGATCTAAAATTTTAGTTTCCTATTTACTTCCTTTGCAATCTTTTACTTTCCGTTCCTTAAACCAAAAATACCAAAATATTACTTTACCGTCTATCCATCTCTATCAGATCTCACTTTGCAAATAACCGTGAAGGGATTGACAACCCCTTTGTCGCGTTGGGTGCAAGTTGGTGTTTGTTTGTGCAGGTATTCGGTGACTTGTGCGTTGTCTCCTACTGGATTGATACCTTGGTTCTCAAAACTGAGGGAAATACTTACTCTACATTGTTGCATCACCCTTTCCTCTTCAAGGAAAAAACGAACGCAAGCTCAAGAAGTAGCAGGAAGAATCTCTGGCGCCGTTGCCGGGGAGATTTACGCCAAGTCAAGTCAATATTTGATCTCCCCTCAACTTGCCAATTTCTGGCGCCGTTGTCAGGGAGATCTATGTCAAGCCAAGATATACCAGGTACCCATCATAAACTCTCATCTCTCGCATTACATTATTTGCCATTCGCCTCTCGTTTTCCTCTCCCCCACTTCTAAAACGATTTTCAAAAAGATTTGCCTTTTCTTCGTCCCTCTTCCGTTCGCCTTTTTCGCTTGCTTTTTGTGTGCTCGAGTGTTGGATTGCTTGCTTTGTCACGATGAATCAAGAGAATACCAAATTGTGTGACTTTTCCAATACCAACAACAACGATTTTATTAGTACTCCGATTGCTCCCGCTGCTAATGCGAAATCTTGTGAAATTAATACCGCTTTGCTGAATCTTGTTATGAAAGATCAATTTTCCGGCCTTCCCAATGAAGATGCCAAATCCCATCTAAACAATTTCGTTGATTTGTGTGATATGCAAAAGAAAAAAGATATGGATAGTGATATTGTTAAATTGAAGCTATTTGCGTTCTCACTTCGAGATCGTGCTAAAACTTGGTTTTCATCTTTGCCTAAAAATAGTATTGATTCATGGAATAAGTGTAAAGATGCTTTTATTTCCAAGTATTTTCCTCCCGCCAAGATCATCTCCCTTAGGAACGATATTATGAATTTTAAGTAACTTGATCATGAAGATGTTACACAATCTTGGGAGAGGATGAAATTGATGATACGAAATTGCGCTACGCATGGTTTGAATTTGAGGATGATTATACAAAAAAAATTGTCGGATTGAATTTTGCTTCTAGAAATCTTTTAGATTCAGCCACGGGAGGTTCTTTTATGGGAATTACTTTAGCAGAAGCTACTAAACTCCTAGATAATATTATGGTTAGTTACTCTCAATGGCATACCGAAAGATCTTCCACTAGTAAAAAAGTGCATGGGATTGAAGAGATTAATTTTGGAATAGAAAGATGGATGAGCTTATGAAATTATTTGCTAGCAAGAGTGCTCCTATTGATCCTAATTATATGCCTTTATCTACTTTGATTGAGAATAATAATGAATCTATGGGTGTGAATTTTGTTGGTAGGAACAGTTTTGGTAATAACGCGTATAGAGGTAATTTTAGTCCTAGGTCGTTTCCTAGTAATTCCTCTAATAATTATGGTAATTCCTACAAAAATTAGTATGGAAATTATAATAAGATGCCCTCTGAATTTGAGAATAGTGTTAAAGAATTTATGAGTTCGCAAAAGAATTTCAATGCTTTGATTGAAGAAAAATTGCTTAAGATTGATGATTTGGCTAGGAACATGGATAGAATTTCTCTCGATGTTGATTCTTTGAAACTTAGATCTATTCCACCCAAGCATGATATCAATGAGTCTCTCAAGGCTATGAGAATTTCCATTGATGAGTGCAAAGAGAGAACCACTAAGATGCGTGCTAAAAAGATTGGTTTATAAAAGCGTGTTCTTCTAGTTTCAGTGAAAATAATGATGAAGATCTTAAAGTGATTGATGTGACTCCTATTGAATCTTTGTTATCCAATATAAATCTTGATAAAGATGGGACTGGAGACGAGTCAACTTTAGTTAAAAGGCGTCCCAATGATTTGGAGTTTTTAGATCTAGATGTAAAAATTGATAAAAGTGAGATTGGAGGGGTCAAAACTTTAGGTAGCAATGAACCCACTCTTTTGGATTTCAAGGAATTTAAGTATGATAATTGTTCCTTGATAGATTGTATTTACTTGTTGCAATCCATGATGAATTCTCCCGATGCTTATAATCAAAACAAAGCTTTTACTAAACATATCGTGGATGCTATGATGCAATCTTTTGAAGAAAAGCTTTAATTGGAAGTTTCTATCCCTAGAAAACTTTATGATGAGTGGAAACCTACTATTAAGATTAAGATAAAGATTATGAGTGCCATGCTTTGTGTGATTTGGGTGCTAGTGTTTCCATGATTACAAAAACTTTATGTGATGTGTTAGGTTTCCGTGAATTTGATGATTGTTCTTTAAATTTGCATCTTGCGGATTCCACTATTAAGAAACCTATGGGAATGATTAATGATGTTTTTATTGTTTAAACTAGGAATTATGTTCCCGTATATTTCATTGTTCTTGATATAGATAGCAATCCTAAATGTCATATTATTATTGGTAGACCTTTGCTTAGAACGATTGGTGCAATTATTGATATGAAAGAAGGAAACATTAGATTTCAATTTCCATTAAGGGAAGGCACGAAATACTTCCCAAGAAATAAAATTAAATTTCCTTATGAATCTATTATGAGAGCCACTTATGGATTGCATGCCAAAGATGATAATACTTAGATCTATTCGTATTTTATGCCTAGCTAAGAGCGTTAAACAATAGCGCTTGTTGGGAGGCAACCATTTGCTCTTTAGGTTCTGTTTTGCAATAAATAATTCATCTAACCTCTGGTTAGATGTGGTTTTGTGTTTTAATTAGTGTTTGTGCCAAGTAAGACCTTTGGGATAGCTTACGGTGATATTTGATTTGATCTTGCTGAAAAATAGAAATTTTTGCGCTCAGTCCCAGAATTGTAAAAAATCACAGGAGCGTGATAAAATATTGATTCTTTTTGTAGAATATTAATAAACAAATTGCTTAGGTCTTCCTAATCTTTCATAATTTTTGGAGTTACAGAAGTATTCGAAATATCCAGATTGCTACAGACTGCTCTGTTTTTGACAGATTCTGTTTTCTTTGTGTTGTTTGCTTATTTTGATGAATCTATGGCTCGTATCGGGGGGTATGAACCATGGAAAAGTTGGAATACAGTAGATGTTACACCAATATAAATAAATAATGAGTTCACAACAGTACCAAAAGTGGTGATTTATTTTCTTATACTAACGGAGCTTACAAGATTTTCTGTTGAGTTTTGTGTTGTGAAGTTTTCAAGTTTTGGGTAAGGATTTGATGGACTATGGAATAAGGAGTGGGAAGTGCCTAAGCTTGGGGATGCCCAAGGCACCCCAAGGTAATATTCAAGGATACCAAGAGCCTATGCTTAGGTATGCCCCGGTAGGCATCCCCTCTTTCGTCTTCGTCTATCGGTAACTTTACTTGAGGCTATATTTTTATTCACCACATGATATGTGTTTTGCTTGGACCGTCTTGTATGATTTGAGTCTTTGATTTTTAGTTTGCCACAATCATCCTTTATGTACACACCTTTTGGGAGAGACACGCATGAATCGTGATTTATTAGAATACTCTACGTGCTTCACTTATATCTTTTGAGCTAGGCAAATTTTGCTCTAGTGCTTCACTTATATCTTTTTATAGCACGGCGGTGGTTTTATTTTATAGAAATTGATGAACTCTTGTACTTCACTTATATTATTTTGAGAGTCTCTAAATAGCATGATAATTTTCTTTGGTTATAAATTTTAGTCCTAATATGATAGGCATCCAAGAGGGATATAATAAAAACTTCCATATAAAGTGCATTGAATACTATGAGAAGTTTGATTCCTTATAATTGTTTTCAGATATGAAGATGGTGATATTAGAGTCATGCTAGTAAGTAGTTGTGAATTTGATAAATACTTGTGTTAAGGTTTGTGAGTCCCGTAGCATGTACGTATGGTGAACCCTTATGTAACGAAGTTGAAGCATGAGATATTTTTTAATTGTCTTCCTTATGAGTGGCTGTCGGGAACGAGCGATGGTATTTTCCTACCAATCTATCCCCCTAGGATCATGCGTGTAGTACTTCCTTTCGATGACTAATAGATTTTTGCAATAAGTATGTGAGTTCTTTATGATCAGCTCTCGTCCTAGTTGACGAGTCCGTAGCCGGATTAGCTGATGCCCGGCTAGCAGGGCGTTTAGACACTGTTTGCCGTCTGCTGCTCCTAAAATAAGATGGGAGGAGAAGTATGACAATCTGGTTTTATACCTAGTCGCATGTCAAAAGTTATACCTCTTCGATGAAGGAGGGGGCTCGGCGCTGCTTCCGGCTCCCTTTCATTTTGAACGTTCGCCCTGTGTAGATGCTGCCTTCCTATAGGCCGCTCTCGATGGAGTACGGCGCGTTGAGCGCCGATCCTATAAAATAGAGTTCAATGTGATGGGTGAGATGTAGGTGGGGGTCCTTATTTGAGGATGCTTTACGAATACTTACAATGGCAAAAGGGAAAAGGCCGGGGTAGTCGGCCATAATAGCCACTTCTGAGCCGTCAAGGCTCACTTGATAAAAGATTCCATCGGCGAACTCTATAAATATATCTGGATCCTCGCGGAAGCCGGGGTCTTTGTTGCTAGCATGGTCCTCTGGCTGTGGGGAGGGGCAATGGATATCTTTGACTACCTTCCTCCATGTCTGTTTTAAGACAACCAGAACAATTTGATTAGCATACCTCGATACCAAGGTAGAACAATGCTGATAATCAAAAAAATTACCCATTCAATGGGGTTATACATGGAAAACCCTTCCCGACAATTTAAACGAAGGAAGTCTTCTTTCTCCCCCTTATAAAGATCGGCCAGGATGATGACCAATTCGGCTGGAGTATCCGGGCCCTTGCGCCTATACCGAGACGCATCGTCCTCTCCGTTGTAACACCATAAAGGGGTCACTCTGGACTGAAGTAGCTGAACACATCACTTTATCGCGATGGCCATGACTTCGATTATCAAGAGTTCGGAATGAGCAAGTAATCTGACCTTGCTGACCAACCTCTTCACTTCCGCATTGTATTCTTCCTTAGGACTTCGGGGTGCCGATTGAGGCGTTTCCTCAAAGGAGCACTGGAGAATTCGGGGAGTCTACGCCGAACTAGGTCCGGAAGGGGAACATCCTCAATGTAAAACCATTCCGAAGACCATTCTTGGGATACCTCCTTGGGGGTTTCGACAAGGTAACCTGATCCGGCTATGCTCCATACTTCGGCACCACCCACTTCAAATATGGAACCCCCTCGATGACGAGGGACGAGGCAAAAGAAATTTCTCCATAGTTCAAAATGAGCGTCGCAGCCTAAAAACAGTTCGCAGAGAGCAACAAAACCCGAGATGTGCAGGATAGAACCTAGTGTGAGGTTGTGCAGCTGGATCCCGTAGAGTTCCAATAGACCCCTTGTAGCGACCCGACCTTAGACGGTCAAGTCTCTGTGTTCATTATCATCGCTGGATCGGTAATGCCGACATACACAGTACTCGAATGGATTTTATAACAGAGTCAGTAGCAATCACACACTTATTACATCGAATGTCTCAAGAAAGAGCTTAATACAATAAATATGGCTTAAGGCCATCTAAATAACATAACAGCGGAAGGCTTGGAAGATAAAGCGAGTCCATCAACTCCAACGGCATAGCTGAGTGCACGACAAACGACCTAGCGCACCTTACTCTTCGTATGAAAAGTCTGCAACATGATATGTTGCAGCCCGACAACGGGCCAGCACATGGAATATGCTGGCGATATAACATAGTAGAGCAATGAACAAAATAAAGGCTATCACTACATGCATATATGGCTGGTGGAGGCTCTATGGTTATAATGTTTTGCGAAAAGCTGATTTTTCCCTACAACAAAGGAATATTTTTTATTTAACTATCATGGTAGTTCAAACATTGAGAATGGTACCCCCATGTCAATACCAATTAAAATTAATTATCAACCCAACAAATTAAATTAGAGTGATGAGATCCACATGATAATCCAAGTACCAGATACTCAAGATGTCCATAACCGGGGACACAGCTAACCATGATTAGTTTTTACACTCTGCAAAGGTTTGCGCACTTTTCCCCACAAGACTCGATCTCCTCTGTTGGATTTCTCGCACTACATGGTGTTTGAGAAACGGATGACCGAAATACAGTCTTTTAGAAGCATTAACTCTAACCCCGGGTGGACAGTACCAACCTACATCCCCTACATCTGCTAGCCTACCACTGGAAGAGGTCATGCAACATACTCAACTATGCTAGAGCCCATAATAGCTTGTAGCTGCACACGGAAGTTTCTAGCAGGAATAATCTTATGATCCCTTTGAGCCTAGGTGGCGGACCATAGGAGGATCACACGGTATAACCTCGGGATCTCCTAGGACAACACCGGTATAACCCCAGGTGCCCAAACCAACAATCCACCCAGATGTGTATTAAAGTTGCCACCTTAAGTTGAACCATTAATTAACAATCTCACACCTGTCAAGGATACACTCAAATCCAATCCACGTCTACGAGCATAGCATGGCAATATCAGCATAGCGTAGAAGTAACTCCCAAGGGTTTGATAATAAAACAGGTAATAGGTTCTACCTCACCATCTACTTCCCAGTACCCACATGTTAATCACATCCTAACCATGCACTGTTTGCGGATTGTAGCTAATGCATAAAAACTTGGTATGAAAAGAGTATGATCAATGTGTTACTTGCCTTACTGACGATCCGCAAAACCTAGTGACTCGTAGTAGCACGCTTCGCACTCCGGGAATTCTATCGCAAACAAACAATAGCATACATAAGCACTCAAACATAGATGCACGGGTAAAACTCAAATAAGAAGATCGAATTTGAAAACTCAACTAAAGAGATTCGATCTGCAAAAAGAATCAATCGACTCGGAGATACGGAAACTGAAACTACGGTCAAAAGAACTTTGTAAACAAATCTGCTTGAAACCAAATTTTAAATTTTCAAAACCTTGTTCAAGTTGATTAAACAGAAAGAGGATTTCGAGACGAAGATATTGGCATTAGTTTCACTGGATTTGGACAAATGGTTGAAAAGTTACAAGGGTTTGAAGATCAGGGGCTAATCTACGATAAAAATAATCGCGGATAGGTCCCTGGTCGAAAAATAAAATAAGAAGAAAGGACTAACGAACGAACGGTCGATGTGTGAGCCTAGCCGGCAAATAGCGTTCATCAAAACAAATGAACGGACGAACTTCCACTAAACAAATAAACCGAAGAAACGAACCGAACTGATCTAACAAAAAAACGATCTAGGGGTTTCCATAAAAAAACCAAGGTTTTTTACCTAAAAACTAAAAAACCGGCGGATACGGATCAGATCGGGAACAGTGGTGGCTCCGTGGCGAGGCCATGGGCGGCTGGGTGCACAGGCAACACGAATGGCGTGCGGCATAAGGCGGGCGAAGGCGGCCACTGCTGCTTCTTCTCTTGGCGGCTCGAGGTGGGGTTTGGGGGCGGCGGCGGCTTTTGAGGAGGGCGAGGCGGGGCCGGTTTGGGGAAGGGGCAAACCGAGGTGGCGGCGGCCTCCCGGACTCCAGTGGAGTCCGGCTCGGGCACGCGGGCGAGCGCTAAAGGCAAGGGTGGTGCCGGGCTGAGCTTGCCCGATTCGGTCCATGAAGAGTTTTTTAAACAAATTCATTGAAAAATCCTAAATAAAAATAAAAATAAAATCTAAAATGCCAAAACAAATTTTCACCGTCTAAATAATATATTTAGAACAAAGTGAACATTTTCTTGGCTTAATAATGCAATTTTGAAAAATGCATATTTTTCTAATTCAAATAAAATAGCAATAAAATCCAAATAAAACTATTTATTTGATTTTAATATTTTCCTCCAACATTTCATTTATTTTGGAGAAGTCATATTATCTCCTCTCATATAATTTAATTTGAAATATTTTCGGAGAGAAAAATAACTAAAACCAAAATGATCCTTGTTTCAATATTTGAGAAAATTCAAATATGAAAACGGTGAAATACCCAACTCTCTCCGTGGGTCCTTGAGTTGCTTAGAATTTCGAGGATCACAAAACAAAATGCAATAAAATATGATATGCACGAATGACCTATGTATAACATTCCAAATTGAAAATTTGGGATGTTACAAATCTACCCCCCCTTAAGATGAATCTCGTCCTCGAGATTCGGGTTGGCCAGAAAATAGGTGTGGGTGGTCTTTGTGTAGCTCTTCCTCTCGTTCCCAGGTGGCTTCATCCTCGGTATGGTGGCTCCACTGAACTTTGCAAAACTTGATAACCTTCTTTGCGTGTAACTCGGGCAAACTCGAGAACCTTGACAGGTTTCTCCTCATAGGTCGGAACACTATCCAACTGAATTGCTTCCGGGGCCTTTGTATCTCTCGAGAGGAATATCGGCCATCTCAGCATGACACTTCTTCAACTGGGAAACGTGAAACACATCATGAACTCCTGACAGTCCTTCGGGTAACTCCAACTTGTAGGCCACTTCTCCCATACGTTCCAAAACTCGGTATGGTCCTACAAATCTCGGGGATAACTTCCCCTTGACTCCAAAACGTTTAACTCCTCGCAGAGGTGATACACGAAGATATGCTCTGTCTCTGACTTCATAGACTGCCTCCTTGTGTTTCGAGTCTGCATAACTCTTCTGCCTGGACTGAGCTACCTTCAGTCTATCTCAAATCAGTTTAACCTTCTCTTCTGACTCTTTGATCAATTCTGGTCCAAACAACTGACGGTCTCCAACTTCATCCCACATTAACGGTGTCCTGCACCTCCTTCCATACAAAGCTTCGAAAGGTGCCATCTTCAAACTGGCTTGGTAACTGTTGTTGTATGAGAACTCCACGTAGGGTAAATTATCATCCCAACTAGATCCATAATCTAGCGCACAAGCTCTCAACATGTCCTCTAGAATCTGATTGACTCTCTCGGTCTGTCCATCTGTCTGCGGATGAAAGGCTGTACTAAACTCTAGCCTGGTTCCCAAAGTCTGGTGCAGCTGATGCCAAAACTTTGAAGTGAACTATGTTCCTCTATCTGATACGATGGTCCTCGGAACTCCATGCAGACATATGACCTTCGTAATATATATCTTGGCCAACTTCGCACTTGTATAAGTGGTTTTCACTGGGATAAAGTGAGCCACTTTGGTCAAACGATCCACTACTACCCAAATAGAATCATATCCCGATCGGGTCATGGGTAATCCGGTGATAAAATCCATGCCAAGCTTATCCCACTTCCACTCGGGTTTCGGCATAGGTTGCAGTAATCCTGCTGGCTTCTGATGTTCTGCCTTCACTCTCTGACATACATCACATACTGCTAGATACTCGGCAATATCCTTCTTCATACCAGTCCACTAGAAACGCTCCTTCAAATACAAATACATCTTGGTGTTCCTGGGGTGTATCGAGTATGGCGAGTCATGAGCTTCCTGAAGTTTTAACTTCCTGATCTCTGCATTATTGGGCACATAAACACGGTCCTCAAACCACAAGGTGTCGTGCTCATCCTCACGAAAACCCTTGGCCTTTCCTTTGCTCATTCTCTCCTTTATCTCGGCAATTTCCTTGTCATCCTTCTGAGCTTCTCGAATCTTTCCCAATAATATCGACTGAACTTCCAATGCTGCAACAAAACCTCTAGGAACTATCTCCAAACGGAGCTCCCTGAGATCCTCGGCTAACTCCTTTGGCAATCCTCCACTTACGAGGGTATTGGCATAACTCTTCCGGCTCAAAGCATCTGCTACGACATTGGCCTTGCCTGTGTGATAGTGCAGCTTCATATCGTAATCCTTTATGAGCTCCAACCATCTCCGTTGCCTGAGATTCAGCTCCTTCTGCGTAAAAATGTACTTCAAACTCTTATGATCCGTGTACACATCACATCGATTTCCAATAAGGAAATGTCTCCAGGTCTTGAGTGCATGCACTACAGCTGCTAACTCCAAATCATGCGTGGCATAATTCAACTCATGCGGTCGAAGTTGACGCGAGGCATATGAAACGACTCTTTTGTCTTGCATAAGTACACCTCCAAGTCCTAAACGAGACGCGTCACGGTATACTTGGAAATCCTTGCGTATATCTGGCAGAATCAGCACTGGGGCTGTAACTAAACATTTCTTCAACTCCTGAAAACTGGCTTCACAATCTTTAGTCCATTTAAAATTGGTGTCATTCTTCAACAACTCTGTCATGGGCTTTGCAATCTTAGAGAAATTCTCAATGAATCTCCGATAATATCCTGTGAGTCCAAGAAAACTACGGATCTCTCCAACTGAGGTGGGTGCCAACCACTCAAAGGATCGACCAACCTTGGTGGGGTCTACTGCTATACCTTCTCCCGATATAACATGTCCAAGGAATCCAACTTCCTCCAACCAAAACTCACATTTGCTGAACTTTGCATATAACTGGTGTTCCATGAGTTTCTCGAGAACTAAACACAAATGCTCCTTGTGCTCCTCTTCATTCTTTCAGTATACCAAGATATCATCAATGAACACCACCACAAACTTATCCAAGAACTCCATGAACACCTTATTCATCATGCTCATAACATAGGCAGGGGCGTTAGTCAATCCAAAGGACATAACCATGTACTCGTATAACCCGTACCTTGTTGCGAAAGTTGTCTTAGGTATATCCTGTTCTCGGATCTTCAGCTGGTGATATCCTCATCGCAGATAGATCTTGGAAAACACTTTAGCTCCTTGCAGCTGGTCAAACAAATCATTGATCATCGGCAGTGGGTACTTGTTCTTGATTGTCACTTCATTCAACGCACGATAATCAACAACCATTCTCAAGGATCCATCCTTCTTCTCAACCAAGAGCACTGGGGCTACCCACGGTGACGAACTTCATCGAATGTAACCTTTCTCCAATAACTCCTTGATTTGCGTCTTGATCTCTTCCAGATCATTTGTGGGCATCCGATATGGTCTCTTCGATAACGGGCCGGTGCCTGGCAACAGCTCTATAAAAAACTCAATGTCTCGATCCGGCGGCATGCCTGGTAACTCTTCTGGAAATACATCCGGATAGTCCTTCACTACAGGCACTTCCTCCTGAACAACTCCCGTGAGAGAATTTACTTAGGTCCTCCTCGGCGCGTGCCAGGATATATACTTGATCCTTTTTCCCTCTGGGGTGGTGAGTAGAATTGACCTACTAACACAATCAATGTTTCCTCCATACTTCGATAGCCAATCCATTCCTAGTATCACATCCAATCCTTGCGACTCCAAAATTATTAGGTCGGAGGGGAAAACATGGCTACCAATGGTTAAGGGTATCCGATCACACCATCGGCTGGCCATATACTCTGCTCCTGGTGAGATTACTAACAAAGGTGTCCTAAGGGCTAAGGTGGGTAATTTAAACTTGTCCACAAATCCCCTTGAAATGTATGAATGTGATGCACCAGTATCAAAAAGAAGGAGAGCGGAAAATGACTTAACCAAAAACTTACCAATCACTGCATTTGGTTGCTCTTCAACCTCCTCCACGTTCACGTGGTTCACTTGTCCCCTGTTGAAAGGGTTGGGCTTCTTCCCAGAGCTTCCATTCCCATTGCCATTCTTCAGCTCAGGACAATCATTGGCATAGTGTCCAGTCTTCCAGCACTTGAAACAAGTAATGTGACTTTGATCCTTCTTGGCGGGTGTGGCTGGGTTAGAGCGGTTCTGATTGCTGCCTGTTCCATTCCGGTTTCCATTCTTGGGGCCACTGTGGTTGTGTGAAACTCCTCCATTGTGGGTATGGCCTCCATGGTTATGAGTATATCCTCCCGAGTTCAGGGTGAAATGAGGCTTCTGCTGAGCTCCTGAATTGTACTTCCATTGTCCATACTTCCTTTTGCGACTCTCAATCTGCTGCTGCTTCCCTTCAATCATAAGAGCCGTATCTACCAACTCCTGGCAGTTGTTAAACGTTTCCACCATTAACTACATGCTCATTTCATCATTAAGCCCTTCCATAAATTTCTCCTGCTTTGCGGCATCTGTGGCCACATCATCTAGGGCATAGCGAGATAACTTACTGAACTTATCTATGTATTGAGCCACATTATGATTTCCCTGGCGTAAGTTGCGAAACTCACGCTTCTTCATACTCATAGCTCCAGTTGAGACATGAGCAGTGCAGAATGCTTGTTGAAACTGATCCCAGGTGATATGGGCTATAGGGAAAGTGGTCGTATAATTCTCCCACCATGCGGCTGCGGGTCCATCCAATTGGTGTGCGGCAAAATGCACCTTCTCCGCATCTGTGCATTCTGCGGTGGTCAACTCCCTTCCTATCCTGCGTAGCCAGTCATCACCAACTATTGGCTCGGTGCTACCGGAAAACACCGGCGGTTGTAAGCTCAGGAAACGGGCTAAGTTGTCAACTGGAGGTGGTGGCGGTGGGTTGTTGTTGTTGTTGTTGCCTTGGTTCTGGACTAGTAGCTGCATTGAGGCATTCTGCTGTTGAATCAACTGAGTGAGCTCCGGTGGGAAAACAAATTCGGGGTCACGTCTCGGAGGCATCTGATGGGTTTAGAGGGGAGAGATTAGAATAGAATGAGGTCTAGTGAGAAAGCACTACCCATATGCACATGAGACAAACACAATCATATCACACCAAATCAATTCAATCAAGCAAGGGCATACAATCAACCTAACTATCGTTACAGTGCTCGGACTACTAATATATAATTGGGGGAATACTACTAATCATATGGTGGTCATCTAGAAATTTTGATCGGTGGAAGACTCCATGATATTTGCTCCAGCTTCGTCTTCGTAATCATCATCACTTCGATGATGATGTAGTCTTCAGAATGAATGTGATCAGAACGATCGTCATCTCTTCCTGGCGCGGGGTCTCCCATGAATACTCCTAGCTTCCTCGTCAGGTCGTCATTCTTTTCCACTAGTATTGAGATTTCCTCCTCATATCCGTCGCGGGTAGACTTGAGTTACTCTTCTAGCTCCATGTTCCTGGTCATCGCCTTCTTCAAGTCTATCATGCTTGTGCAAATCTGGTTCTCCTTTCGACGAATGTGTTGGTTTAACTCCTGGATGGAAGTTGCAATGGACCTGTCCCTCCTGTTGTTGATCATCTCCCATTGCTCATCTCGGCGCCCACATATCTGGTAGATGGTGTCCTTAATTTCCTTGTGATAAACTTCGCCGATGCGTCCCATGGCGATGTGGGCTGCCATGCTCTCTCCTCGACTCCAGGTTAGTGCATCGAAGGAAAACTCTATGGGCTCAGTAACTAGCGTGAATGTCCTTCCTGGAACTTGAACTCAAATCATCCAACGCTCCTCTTCTGGTAAAGTGCGGTGTAGGTCCCGGTGAAGCTGGGTATTCCAATGTTCAGGTACCTAGTGACTTCCTTCAAGTGTCGTCCAAAGGGTGTGTCTTCATCCGGTTGTGCAAACTTGTTCGTTAAGTCCGCCATCCTAAAGAGTAGAAAATGGGGAGGAGTTAGAAATGAGTAGAGAAGAGTGACCTATGGCTCATCTTAGTGGCCGTGTCCTACATTTAGCGTGTGCTCTGATACCATCTTGTAGCGACCCGACCTTAGACGGTCAAGTCTCTGTGTTTAGTGTCATCCCTGGATCGGTAATGCTGACACACACAGTACTCGAATGGATTTTATAGCAGAGTAGCAATCACACACTTATTACATCGAATGTCTCAAGAGAGAGTTCAATAAAATAAATATGGCTTAACGCCATCTAAATAAGATAACAACGGAAGGCTTGGAAGATAAAGCGAGTCCATCAACTCCAACTGCATAGCTGAGTGCACGACAAACGACCTTGCGCACCTTACTCTTTGTCTGAAAAGTCTGCAATATGATATGTTGCAGCCCGAAAACTTGTCAGCACATGGAATATGCTGGCAATATAACACTGTAGAGCAATGAACAAAATAAAGGCTATCACTACATGCATATATGGCTGGTGCAGGCTCTGTGGTTATAATGTTTTGCGAAAAGCTGATTTTTTCCTACAACAAAGGAATATATTTTTATTTAACTATCATGGTAGTTGAAACATTGAGAATGGTACCCCCATATCAATCCCAATTAAAAGTAATTATCAACCCAACAAATTAAATTAGAGTGATGAGATCCAGATGACAATCCAAGTACCAGATACTGAAGATGTCCATAACCGGGGACATGGCTAACCATGATTAGTTTGTACACTCTGCAAAGGTTTGCGCACTTTTCCCCACAAGACTCGATCTCCTCCGTTGGATTTCTTACACTACATGGTGTTTGAGAAACGGATGACCGAGACACGATCTTCGTAAGCATTAACTCTAACCCCGGGTAGACAGTACCAACCTACATCCCCTACATCTGCTAGCCTACCACTGGAAGAGGTCATGCAACATACTCAACTATGCTAGACCCATAATAGCTTGTAGCTGCACACTGAAGTTTCTAGCAGGAATAATCTTATGATCCCTTTGAGCCTGGGTGGCGGACCATAGGAGGATCACACGGTATAACCCCGGGATCTCCTAGGACAACACTGGTATAACCCCAGGTGCCCAAACCAACAATCCACCCAGATTTGTATTAAAGTTGCCACCTTAAGTTGAACCATTTATTAACAATCTCACACCTGTCATGGATACACTCAAACCCAATCCACGTCTACGAGTATAGCATGGCAATATAAGCATAGCGTAGAAGTAACTCCCAAGGGTTTGATAATAAAACAGGTAATAGGTTCTACCTCACCATCTACTTCCCAGTACCCACATGTTAATCACATCCTAACCATGCACTGTTTGGGGATTGTAGCTAATGCATAGAAACTGGGTATGAAAAGAGTACGATCAATGTGTTACTTGCATTGCTGACGATCCGCAAAACCTAGTGACTCGTAGTAGCACGCTTCGCACTCCGGGAATTCTCTCGCTAACAAACAATAGCATACATAAGCACTCAAACATAGATGCACGGGTAAAACTCAAATAAGAAGATCGAATCTGTAAACTCAACTAAAGAGATTCGATCTGCAAAAAGAATCAATCGACTCAGAGATACGGAAACTGAAACTATGGTTAAAGAACTTCAAAAACAAATCTTCTTGAAACCAAATTTTAAATTGTCAAAACCTTGTTCAAGTTGATTAAACAGAAATAGGATTTCGAGACGTAGATTTTGGCATTGGTTTCACTAGATTTGGACAAACGGTTAAAAAGTTACGAGGGTTTAAAGATCAGGGGCTAATCTGTGATAAAAATAATCGCGGATAGGTGCCTGGCCGAAAAATAAAATAGAAAGAAAAGACTAACGAACGAACGTTCGCTGTCTGAGCCTAGCCGGCGAATAGCGTTCGTTAAAACGAACGAACGGACGAATATCCGCTAAACATATAATCCGACGAAACAAACCGAACCGATCTAAGAAAAAAACGATCTAGGGTTTTCTTTAAAAAACCAAGGTTTTTTTATACCTAAAAACCAAAAAAACCGGCGGATGCGGATCGGATCGGGAACGGCGGTGGCTCGGCAGGCGGCGGCTCGGTGAGGCGAGGCGCAAGGCGTCGGCTGTGCGGCGGCGTGGCAGCGGCGGCGCATGAGGCGGTGCTATCACTATTATTGGCGGCGGCGGCTGGTGGGGTTTAGAGGCGGGAGCAATGGCTTTAAGGAGGCGGGCGGGCCGGCTTGGGAGGGGGCAAACCAAAGGCGGCGGTGTCGAGACTCGGTGGAGTCCGGCTCGAGCAGCCTTGAGGAAAAGCGGGCGGTCTTGGGCAGTTGAGCTTGACCCGATTCGGTCCCATGAAGAGTTTTTTAACAGATTACTTAAAAATCCTAAATAAAAATAAAAAAAATCTAAAAATGTCAAAATAAATTTTCACCGCCTAAATAAAATATTTGGAACAAAGTGAACATTTTCTTGGCCTAATAATGCAATTTAGAAAAATGCATATTTTTCTAATTCAAACAAAATAGCAATAAAATCCAAATAAAATTATTTATTTGATTTTAATATTCTTCCTCCAACATTTCATTTATTTTGGAGAAGTCATATTATCTCCTCTTATATAGTTTAATTTGAAATATTTTCGGAGAGAAAATAACTAAAACCAAAATGATCCTTGTTTCAATATTTGAGAAAATTCAAATATGAAAATGGTGAAATCCCCAACTCTCTCCGTGGGTCCTTGAGTAGCTTAGAATTTCGAGGATCGCAAAACAAAATGCAATAAAATATGATATGCACGAATGAGCTATGTATAACATTTCAAATAGAAAATTTGGGATGTTAGACCCCTGAGGAAGGGATGGATCGGGAATCCTAAGCCCCTCAGAAGAAACGGGACCAAACATACTGTCTCCTCCTTGTTGGGGTTGGGGAAATTCTCTGCTAGCATGTCATTCCAATCGAGGCCAATCCCGCTCGCACAGGGACTATATCTGCGAGAGGGAGGTATCCCTGTGTCTGGAGTCGATTCAGCTGAAGGTGAGACATTGAGCAGCCGCGCCAATCACCCTCTTGAGGGCCATGTGGGCGCAAGGAAGAGCTAGGAGCGCTCGCCATGTTTTGAAGTTTTTTCGTGGTTTGCCCCGATGCTCTGGGCGCGATGTGGGATGGCATTTGGGGATCTATAAATTATGGACCGTCCGCATTTGCCCGACGCGTGGAAATCAAGGCGGCAACAGGAAAGGAATCATAAAGGTAGAACATGGAGGTCAAACCCGGACTGTCATCAATCCAGAGTATGGAGAAGAACCTTCCTTGCAAAGCCGAAGACATAAACTGGATACTACATCGTCATTGAAGGCAAGTTCGGGGGCTACTGAGGGAGTCCTGGATTTTGGGGTCCTTAAGTGTCAGGTCTATTCAATATGGGCTGGACTGATGGGCCGTGAAGATAAAAACAGAATACCATCTCCCATGTCTGGGTAGGGCTCCTATATGCGTAGGCGGCAAGGTTGGTGTCCGGATATGTTATTTCCTTTCTCTGTAAACTGACTCTGCACAACACTAGGCCCCTCCAGTGTATATATAAACCGGAGGGTTTAGTCCGTGGAGGCTATCAGAAGATCATAGGCTAGACAGCTAGGGTCTATCCATTACGATCTCGAGGTAGATCAACTCTTGTAACCCCCATACTCATCGAATACAATCAAGCAGGACGTAGGGTTTTACCTCCATTAAGAGGGCTCGAACTTGGGTAAACATCGTGTCCCCATTGTCCCTTGTTACCATTGATCCTTAGACTCACAGCTTGGGCCCCCTACCCGAGATCCGCCGGTTTTGAAACTGACAGCGATCCCTACTCACTCACATTGATATCTATTGATGGGCATCTCCATAGCCCATTGATACGCCTAGTTGATGTGAGACTATCTCCCTCTTTTTGTCTTCTCCATAACCACCTTCTATTCCACCTATAGTTCTATGTCCATGGCTCACGCCCATGTATTGCGTGAAAGTTGAAAAGGTTTGAGAACATTAAAAGCATGAAACAATTGCTTGGCTTGTCATCGGGGTTGTGCATGATTTGAATATTTTATGTGATGAAGATGGAGCATAGCCAAACTATATGATTTTGTAGGGATAAGCTTTCTTTGGCCATGTTATTTTGAGAAGACATAATTATCTTGTTAATACGCTTGAAGTATTATTGTTTTTATGTCAATATTAAACTTTTTTTGGAATCATACGGAGCTGTCCATTCATGCCACAATAGAGAAAATTACATGGATAAATATGTTAGGTACCATTCCACATCAAAAATTCTGTTTATATGATTTACCTACTCGAGGACGAGCAGGAATTAAGCTCGGGGATGCTCGATACGTCTCCAATGTATCTATAATTTTTTATTGTTCCATGCTATTATATTATCTGTTTTGGATGTTTTATATGCATTATTATGCTATTTTATATTATTTTTGGGACTAACATATTAACCGAGAGCCGGGTGCCAGTTCCTGTGTTTTCCTTGTTTTATAGTTTCACAGAAAAGGAATATCAAATGGAGTCCAAATGGAATGAAACTTTCGCGATGATTTTTCTTGGACCAGAAGATATATCCAGAGGACTTGGAGTGCACATCAGGGAAGCCACGAGGCATCCACAAGGTCATAGGGCGCGCCCCCACCCTTGTGGGCCCCTCGTGACTCCACCGACCTATTTCTTCTGCCTATATATTCTCAAATATTCCAAAACCTACCAGGAGAGCCACGAAAACACTTTTCCACCACCGCAACCTTCTGTACACGTGAGATCCCATCTAAGGGCCTTTTCCGGCGTCCTGCTAGAGGGGGATTCGATCATGGAGGGCTTCTACATCATCACCATTGCCTCTCCGATGAAGCGTGAGTAGTTTACTACAGACCTACGGGTCCA
Organism: Aegilops bicornis; assembly: GCA_021605145.1. Lineage (NCBI taxonomy): Eukaryota > Viridiplantae > Streptophyta > Magnoliopsida > Poales > Poaceae > Aegilops > Aegilops bicornis. Next base: position 542,404,970 of record CM038671.1, read on the forward strand.
TAACTAGTAGCTAGATGGCTTCTTCTCTCTCTTTGATTCTCAATACCATGTTCTCCTCGATGTTCTTGGAGATCTATCCGACGTAATATTCTTTTGTGGTATGTTTGCCGAGATCCGATGAATTGTGGATTTATGATCAGCTTATCTATGAATATTATTTGAATCTTCTCTAAATTCTTATATGCATGATTTCATATCTTTGCAAATCTCTTCAAACTATCAATTTTCTTTGGCCAAATAGTTTGGTTTTTCTTGCAATGGGAGAAGTGCTTAGCTTTGGCTTCAATCTTGTGGTGCTTGATCCTAGTGACAGAAGGGGAACCAACACGTATTGTATTGTTTCCATCGAGGATAACAAGATGGGGTTTTCATCATATTGCTTGAGTCTATCCCGCTACATCATGTCATCTTACTTACACTACAAAAAAAATACACTTCCGTGATGATACGTGTTTGTCACAGTAGGTCGCGTTTTTTGTCATGCATGTACATCCATGACAAATTTATGACAGAATCAAGATAGTCATACTTGTGCTATCGTTGAAGTGTTCCATGACATTACCAAAATTATCATCATGGAAGTGTCCACTTCCATGACAATAAATCGCGCGTCACAGAAGTGCTTTCGTCAAGGGTGACCGACACGTGGCATCCACCGTAACGGAACACCGTTAAGCTATCGGGTCGGGTTTTGGATCCGATAACCCGTTAACAGCCCCGACCAATGGGGATTTTCCACATGTAAAATCATCATTGGCTAGAGGAAACACGTGTCGGCTCATCGTCGGGACAGATGTCATCCACTCACTGGACAGAAGGCGCCTATGATACGTCGACACGTGGCACGGCCTAACAAGTTTAAATGGGCCGGCCCAACTAAAGGCCCACAAGATTTTGTGGACCATAATGGGCCGGCCCAGCTAAAGGCCCGCGAGATTTTGCGGACCATGATGGGCTGGCCCAGCTAAAGGCCCACAAGATTTTGCGGGCCATAATGGGCCGGCCCAGGTAAAGGCCCACAAGATTTTTGTGTGCCGTAATGGGCCGGCCCAGGTAAAGGCCCACAAGATTCTTGCGGATCATAATGGGCCGTCCCAGCTAAAGGCCCACGAGATTTCACCGACATTAGTGGGCCGTCCCAGCTGTACGCCCACAAGATTTTGAGGACCCTAGTAGGTCGGCCCATTAACTGCCTGCCATGTTTTGGGCCAAATGCCGGCCCATATTTGATCTGATCCATTAATGGCCTGCCACGCTCCGGGCCTAATAGTGGCCCATATGAGATCCAACCCGTTAAAGGCCTACCACGTTCTGGGCCAAATTACGGCCCAGATCAGGTCCGGCCCTTTAAGAGGCTTTGGGCTCAATTATGGCCCATATCAGATTCGGTCCGTCAACTGGACGCTATGCTTTTGGGCCCACTTGCTAAACACCCACTTAGTAATTCGGCGTGATATTAGGTTTGCCCTGTTAAGGGCCCGTTTAACATTTTGGCCCTATATTAATTTCAGCCTGTTAAAAGCCCGTCATATAGTTGGGCCTAACTACGGCCCGGTTTGCATCCGCCATTTCATGACCAATATCTGATTGGGCCAAACAAGGACCGAGATAATTTTTTGGCCAGTTAAAAGCCCGTGATTTGATTCGCATAATCATGGGTCGGGGTTCATTTGGGGCTGCTGCCTGCCCGTGAGTTGTTCGGCACGTTTCAGGCCCAACCTACATCATGATTGCATGATGGCCCGATTATGTACTGTAATTTTACGGTTTGGCCGGTTTTGCTGCGAAGACAGGATATATATACAGTAAAATAACTGCAGCATCGTGAATAATAAAAAACCTAGACTATACAATAAAGAAATTACGGCATATTACATCCACTAGGCATCAAAGTTCGCCACTATGATAATAAAGCACAAGCAGACAGCAAATTACATACACTGGGCATCAAAGATCGCCACCAGTGCAAATAAACACGCCGAAAAAATAATATATAAAACCGACAACACTTCAATAGAGTTCAAGAAAGGTTAGCCCTGTTGGGGAGCTGCGGTATAGCAGGTGAGCAAGATGATGAGACTACGCTTGTTCAACACTTATATCTTCCTCACTCTGAAAGATAAACAAGCGAAGACAGATGGGTCTTGCACATAAAAGTATGTCAGTCTTGACAATTCATCACATTTCTTACTGACGAATAAAGTGACATAGTTTAAATTTGCATTAACACAATATGGTATTGTTCAGGTCAAGACATGGCAGGAAATGACATTGTGAAGGAGTTGGCAGCTTCACGACACCACTAGATTACAGATCAAGAACTCATAAGTATCAATGGTTAGTGTGTTGTCAATTTATATCATTTCAGATTGGCAAATAAAGAGACGGTTTAAATAATTGTAGAATGGTATGACATTGTTCATAATTAAGACATTGCAGAATATGACATTGTGCTGTAGTGGGTAGGTTCACCACACCACTGGATTACGGATGAAGAACAGAAGCATACATGCAGTGCAAAAGAAGATCACTTGCTATGTATAGTTTAATTTACATGGTATGAAGAAGGAACTTGGTTGTACAACTGAAAACTTAAATTGAGAAAGGATAAAATTTTGTTTATGAACTACATATAATAAACTTTAAACAAGCAATTTGATGCAAACACCAAAAATAAACAGCTGTTGCAGTCATGCCTAACCAAGTATATACAACAAAGTTTGAAGGCTTGAGATGGACAAACTTACATTATTGGTGAAGACAGACTCTATAAAGGCCTTGTCCATGCTGATGGGGGGGCAATTCAAGAAGTTTACCACAGAATCTTCTTCAAAAGCATTGCCTTTATTTTACATTTTGTTAAGAGTAAATATAGATGTGATAATATACGAAAAAATGGAGAATATTTAAGATAAGATGAACAGTGATGCTACATAACCAAGTAGTTATAAATGTAAGTGCAGCGATACAGGAAAAAGGTACAGCCAAGAGAAATGCACAGCTAAACTTCTTCAGTACCAACCTTATGGTAAGAGTAAATATAGATCTGATTTGTAGAAAATGGAGGGCAACGGAAAATAAGCTGTAGAGTGATGGTACATGAACAACTACCTATCATTATAAGTACACTGATAAAGGACAGCATGTACTTACAAGAACAATGCAGAGCTAAAAAAACATTGGCATTGGATATATTCTACACTAATGTAACCATTCATACAGATCAGATAATTTGGAGCGAACAATTGATAAGCAAGCTATCATGCATACTGCTCTCACATAATGAACCAGGTATGTATGCAAGTACAGTGATACAGGACAACAGGTACTAACAAGAGCAAAGCAGCGGGCAACATATTTGCGATATCCAGTCGTTCTTGTCAAACCGGAATTCTTCTTCGAGCAGATTTCCTGCAAAAAAGATCCGTAAGGCGCATGCGAAAAAGTAGGAAGTTCAAATTGTCATGTGATTTCATAGACAATACCTCATCCTGGGAACGAGACCAGTGCATAACAAGGTTTTTCCATTCAATGTCTTCTAAATTTAGCACAGCAGACTTCATCAGAAATTCGTTTATAGACTTGCCATCAAAGTGTGATTTCCTCAGGTAACACCGATACTGCTGCAATGCTTCCTTGAAAAGCACAAGCAAGCTTTGCTCGTCATGACTATCCAGATTGACCCTCGCCTAGTTACAACAATGTAATGTAAATCATTGATGTGTTCAATCAGCAGAAAACAGGAAAATAATAACCATGAATAATAGCACTTACACGTAAGTTGGATAGGAAGATGTGAAAATGGTGTTTGTCTTCACAATAATCTTCCCATGATGGGAATATATGCACGTAGTCCCTAACAACATTGAAAGCATTGTCTTTTAAACTGGGAATAAATGGAATGGGGTTCCAATCTACAGGAATTGGCCGTCTCTGCAGTTGGGATAGGTCTTCGGCCGGTGGACTTGCTGTACTTTTTGCTGGAGTGGGATTTTTCTGTGGTACAGCTGGTGCTATGGCAAATGAAATCGGTATACCTTTTGCTGGTGTGCAGGTCGTGTGTGGTGAGGCTAGTGGTGTGGCCAGTGAAGTATGGGTACAGTCTGCTGGAGTGTCGGGGAGGCTGATCGTACCCACGAACACCTATGGGGCCGGCGGACCGGGCCCCTTTGTGGTTCGGAGGGGGGGGGGCGGAGATCGCACGAAGAGCGGATCGAGGCGAGGCACACGAGAAGTTTACCCAGCTTCGGAGCTCTCCGGAGAGATAAAACTCCTACTGCTGCTTGTTTGATGTATTGTGTTCTTGCTAGGGAGCGATGCAAGCTACAAAGCCTAGCGTGAGCGTATCTGGTCTCGAGCGAGTCGAATGGAACCCAACCCTTTCTACATTGCGCATGGGCCTCCTTTTATATGCTCAAGGGGTCTCCGACAGGTGGCAACATAGGCGAGGGTACAAATGTAAAAACATGAGTTGGTACACCTACTCGAGCGAAGGTATGCAGATGCAAAATACCTAACTCGACGGCAAGGGACAAAAGCAATAAATGCCCGTCTGTATGCGCCCAAACAAAGGCAACAGACCGTCAGTGCGCCACCGCTTCGCCACGATGGCAAGCTTGTCGGCGCCGCTTATCGCTGCTCTCCGCCGGCTGCACAGCCTCTTGACACGCCGCGCATGGAATGGTCCCATGGCGACACGTTCTTTGGATGAGCCGGAGCGGAGATGGAGAGAGGTTGCTTGCCGCAGAAGCGCCTTTGCCGCGGCCGAATCCTTGTCGCGTCCGGAGGCTTGTCGCGCTCCGAGCCTTCTCGGCAAGCTCCTCTTGCCGGGGCCCTGTCTTCTGCATGGCTTGAATGGCCTTCCAGGCAAGCTCCTCTTGCCGGGGCCTTGTCTTCTTAGTCAAATACTTTGTTCTTGAATGGCTCCAAAGGAGCCACGAAGGATCTTGGCGGTGACCAGGCAAACCCAGCCGCGGGGTGCTGCAACTGTTCGTGCACGAGTACGGGATACTAGGGTACCCCTACTCTAGTACACCGACATGGAGTCGGTCCTACGTTTTGTGTCACTGGTTGTACAGCCAATATAAGTGGGGTGATGTCTGATTTCTCCGGCACCACCACGTTTTTCAAGGACTTTGCTGGTGCTCCTTCAGGTTCGGCAATCACCCTCTTCCTTTTTGATGTCTGATGCACAAGAACATCATTTGAGTGAAAAAACATGGTATGATGACAGATGGAATATGTATTGATAATGGATGGGCATGGCATCTCGACATATATGATGAGTAAACTAAGCAGATGGCGGTGCAACAAAGTAGAAGAAATGCAACACAACATATGCAAGATACGCGCAATCAATAAAACCTTGCCAAATTAGATCATGCACCTTGATGGGTGAACAGGACAGGCCATCTGCCTTTGACTCCTCGAGGTTAGAATAGTCATTAGGATGATATTCTGAACAAGAATCAACAGGTGGGGAGTGTACGAGTTTCATTGCTTCCAGAATGGCACTCAATGCCTTGGTGCCAATTTTGTAAGACATTGCAGTGTTCCATAATATTCTTCTGATGAGCGGATTCTGATATTCACTGTAATTGCGTATAATATCTGAGAACCATGAAAACATAAATAGTTGTGAGATTATCTTTGTAATGCAGATGATATTCTAATATAGGGGCGCCCCTGTAAACACTTGTGTGCTATCACTGGATTCTGATGAGAGAGCTCATGTGTGCTGTAATATGGTGCGTGCATTTATATAATCTCGCACAAGTACACAAAAAATATGCTCCAGAAGTAAGGATAGCTGGCAGATGATAGGTTCGTAATATACTGTATAGAGAGTTTATTGCCAAACCATGATAACAAGAGCACACAACAATTGGGCAGATCATAGTGTACATAACAGGGGTACACCATAACCAGGATATATAAATCGAGAAAGTGGAACTGGCTAGAAATTACGGTGTTGTATTTCCGCTAGTAACTGAAAGCCTATCGATCACGTACATGCCAGCTCTATCAGCTGTTGACTGCAGATGTCCCTGCTCCCCTTCCTGACAAGGAACATACTGTGCTTCCCATACAGAACACCCGGGCAGACCGGCGAACCACCGCCCCACCACCTGTGTTCCTCCGCCACCCCACCCCCGCCCCCACCCGCCGAGTTTTCTTCGTTCGACGAGGCCCCACCACCGCCCCCACAACCACCGTCCCACCCGAGCCTTCGATCGCGACCGAACTCCGTGAAGCTCTGAAAATCGATGACCCAATTTTTAAATTTAGTCTCATCGTGATTTAACTAGTGTGGAATATAAAAGGGGAAAACCATAAGCATTGCGAGTATGGTGTTGAGCGTGCCATGGCGGATCTGAAGGTGCAAACCGGACAAAGGCAACCGCAACCAACACAAGAAATCGAGTAAAGCGGTTGGCGATCTATTTTCTTGCTGCGATAAATAAGTTGAGCGGAATCTGAAGAGTATCGCCTGCAGTGCGGCGCGTGTCTTGCATCTGCTGAGAATTTGACGGTGCTGCGGTAGCGATGGCTGTCGGCGGCGTGGAAGCAGATCTAGGAGGGTAGACGGTGGCGGCGGGGCGCGGTGGACGAGACGGTCGTAGGAGCAGCGCCGGCAAGGTGGACGACGGCGGGGATGAAGCGAGAGGACGGGATGCAAGGATCCCGGTCCGAAGCCGTGGATGAGAGAGGTCGATCTCTTGTAATGGACGGTGGCATCGGGGTATCACCTCCGGCATGGTGGAGGAGGACGGCGGTGGATGGGGTGGCGGACGGCGGCGGACGGAGGAGGATGGGGTGGAGAGGGTATTTTGGCGCCCATGGAGTACGAATCGAGAAAAGGGAGGTAGAGAGGAAGGGGGGAACCATCTATTCAGGGCGCGCTTGTCTCAAATGCGAGGAAATTTACAAACTTAGCCCCCGTTTCAAATTTCTACTACATCACAACAACACTAGTCGGTTGGGGATAGGACGGTAATCTCGCATACACCGAATATTTGCCGACGAGAGTTTGTTTTTGGCGCCCACCGTGTATGAATATGAATCGGGGAGGGAGTCGATTTCGGCCGAGGACACACTGTGTTTTGGCGCCCACCATGTATGAATCCGGGTGAGAGGCGGTTACGTCACGTTTGGGTGAAATTACAAACCTACCCCTATCGAAACCTATAGAAATCCAGCATATAGGCTTTGCGTGGCGAGGATAGGCGTAGTGATTTCCATCTCGCAGATTTTGGTTTGGCGATTCTTTGTGACTTTCCCGCTTCGTTCAAATTTTGCAGTGGACGTTTACCGTGCCAACTCAATTCGAATCCCCTTTGTATTCTATTTTTTCCCAAGGGATCCATTTTCAATTGGAATTACATTCTATATACATCATTTATATATATATACTTTCAAAAGCACAACACCATTTATACATAAATATGGTTTACAAATGGCATGACCTCAGATTCATAAGGTTGTATCCATCAATTTGGATTTTCAAATATTTGAAACCACTTTATGTTGAAATCCAATGTATGCATTCCTCGCTAACTGTCTCCAATTAATGTGTGTTTCATGCGGGTTTTTTACTTCTCAAACATGTATAATGTGTTTCACACATGCAACATATAGTGTAATCCCGTTTAGACATTAATTGCATATAAACCATGCATTGTTTGTAATTGAAGAATATATGGATCACCAATATTGATAAACTATATAACATTACACGTGTGCCCAACTTCAAATGAATATGCATGTTTGATACACCAAATTGCGTTGTGATATTATCGATGTCATGATCTCCAGTTTAAATATTTGAATCCCTTTAATCCGGATATTCGCCTCATATAGCTATCACTCATGCTTATATAGGACTATCTCTACGGACCTATCTGCGTTCATCGTCTCTCGTGTATCTCTCGTGCTACACCGTATGTCGACAATGATCTTTTATCTTCGTAACACACCTTGTGGTACTCTCTCCTCGACCTTCATAACTCTATCTCTCTCTAAGTATATCTCGCTCCTGCTATGTGTCTCTAATCTGTGATTCTCCATGTGGAATCTCTTTATCTCACACAAACACAAAACTTTGTCTCCGAGGTCTCATTTCTCTCTACTATTCCCATGTGTGCCACTCGCACACCCCTCATACAGAGATGTCTTTCGCTCCTTAGATATGAGAACCTATGACTCTTCCTCTTCAATATCTCTTTCTCACACACAAACACAAACTCTGTCTCCCAGGGTCTCATATTTCTCCATTGTTCTCTTGTATGTCGCTCACACACACCCTCTCTCCCTAGAGATATCTTGCGTTCCCTCGTATGTCTCTCTAGCTATCACTCTCGTTGTGAAAATATCTTTCTCTCTCGCAGACACAAAACCCCGTCTCTCTGGATCTCATTTCTCTCTGATATCTGTTTGTATGTGACTCACACGCACCCTCTCTCTATCTCTATCACACCCACACACATAACCCAGCCTTCTGATCCACTCGACTCCTATCTCTAACGCACACTAGCTAGCATCTTTATCTTTCCATTTATCTGTTTCTCCATCAACCTTCTTCTCGCCCTCACTCTTGATTCCTATCACGCACACTACATATATTTCTCTCTACATGCAGTTAAGTGCCCTCTAACACAAATATATAACTTCACCCTTTGAACCACCCGAAGGTCATCTCCCACACCCAAACTAGCGTATGTCCCTCTAGCTAGCATCTCCATCTCTGAATCTATCCGAAGGTCAACATTTCTTTCTCGCACGGAGTCTTGCTTCCTATCACCCACACTATATATGTCTCTCCATACATATGCATTTATAGGTTGGTCTCTTTTGCACAATCGTTGCTCCTCACTCCCTCTGCTCGCCATAGATGCATGCTCCAGCCCACGCCACTATCTCTTAAAGACAAAAACACATGCTCAATTGTCGGGACTTCTTCCATGCATTCTCACATGCATGCATATTGTCATACCGATCCGTCTCTCCCATGTCGTTGATCTTATGACTTATGTCTTCTTTCTTTTATCTCGATCATGCCACAAGACACACACATATCCCACGTATACATGTATACCTATCACACATGCACGTTCAAGGTCTCTATGTCTCCATACGTAGTTAATTACCCTCAGTCCTAACGCCACATCGAATCGTTCTCCTCTTTTGTGCACATAACTTCCGCCTGGATGGGTAAAACACACACTCACCCTTAAAAATCTCCTTCTAGCTACCCCCCCCCCCCCCCCGCCTCTCACTCTTCCCCTATATCCCCGAAACCAATAAGACCATCCTTAGTTTAATTCCCGCCTACATGCACCATCGATATATAGTATTCTTCCTCGGTGTCTCTCGAACAAACACGTTCTCTCGAAGTCAACTCCATTCACGCGCACACACCTTCCCTTCCCTCTCTACGGGCATTTTCTCTCTTGCACCCCACCGTTGGTGGCCTCTGCCATACACATCACCTCTCTATGATGAAAGCCATGCACACTTAAATTACATCCGCCACAGAGGACCCCGCAACACACACACACACACACACGCACGCACCCCCCCCAACACACACACACTAAGACTCCATCTCTCTCTCTCTCACACACACACACACAAACACACACACGCCAGCACGCACGCCCCCCCCCCACGCACACACTAAGACTTCATCTCTCTCCCTCTCTCTCACACACACACAAACGAAGACTCCATCTCTCTCTCTCCTGTCTCTCTCTCTATCTCTCTCTCTCTCTCTCTCTCACACACACACACACACACACACACCAAACACACACTAAGACTCCATGTCACACACACATGCTCTAGGTGGAGCATTTGTTCCTACCACCCTTCATCCAACCTTAATCGTATGATAAAAAATCGCCTTTATTTACTTGCATAACATGGACAAATTCCACTTTACTTTAGTAGTCAGCAAACTTATCATCATGCCCTTATAAAAAACGAGTTGGTGGTGATGGTGTGCCTACCATCTTGTAATACAGACCGTATGATCTATATCCGAGGATAGAAAGCAAACTATGATAATTTTACAAAAGATACCCGCACCTCTCTCCACATCATTATCTCCCGCAACCTCATTGCTCAGCAATTAAAAAAGGAATAAGTCTGGAACAATCTATCATGCATGGTGGCCACTTGCCTTTGTGGCGCCAAATCCATCCCCATGCCTCCGCCCATTCCGACCACCAGTCACCACCACGCTCCACTCCTCCTCGCCTTATCTCTCATCTTTCATTTTTTCGATGACATTCTCGAGATACCAGTTTTCCAATAAAATTCTCGAGATATCATTAGTTTTTACACATGGGATTACTCCTGCATGGGTCAATCACAACAGGTGTTCTGTAAAAAAAATGCATATTGATGTTCCGTGCAATGCACGAGAATCTTGCTTGTAATTATATAACGCAAATCACGAGCAGGAAGTGACATTTTTTTGACACAACCACGTTAACATGGCCACGTAAATCACTAGCTAAAGTAAATACCATTATACTTATATCCTGATGCAAAAGGTTGAGTACATGTCCGAAGAGTAGAGTCACACACACGCACTCTATCTCTCAGAATCTCTCACACACACACCAGTTACGTGACGCCCACTTAAGCAGACACGTATGTTACAATTTGTGCACCCGCGGGTACATGTGATGCTGCGCATTTGTTTAAGCCGGAAGGCGAACCCAAACAGTAGCTGCATTCATTCCCCTCCCGCCGCCTCTTCTCTGGTCGCCGTTGCCCGGTAGCCATGGGCCGGCCGAAGGTAACAACATACACCATACTCCTCATGGAGCGGCGCTTAATATGGAAATTTTAGTGGTCATGCATGCATCTTTTGTGCTAGCACTCCTATATAAGGGTTGACGGTCGCTTCCGCAGACGTCTTGTGAGCGGTGGAAGAGGAAGGAGAAGGGAAGCGGGCTGTGGAGTAACTTTTTTACCACAATTTCTTAGGAAACTGAGTGCAATAATTGAGTAGTTTTGCAAACTACCAGTACTACACCTGAAACGGTTCAAAACCTATACTCCCTTGCCAGAGCGCGCTTCCCGCGTGAAACGGTCGGCCATACGGAGCGTCGATGCCGCATTAATGCCCGACCAGAGCGGAGGCGACCTCTCACTGGCGCCGACTTTGAAGTGCTGCGACGGCCGAGAGAGCGCCGCTTCCCGGTGCACGCGACTGCTCCGCGTCAAGACTGGCCATAGGCCCTATTTGGATCCATGGGTTAGAGTTAGTTTGAGCTAGTTGGGGCTCAAATAGCCCTAAACTATCTAAGCATGAGGGTTTAAATTGGAGCAAGTTGCACCGAACCCACCAAAAAAACTATCCCACCCAAGAGGTGCTAATCGGAGATAGTTCTCATTGGGACCAATCAAAATCACTTTTCTCTCTCCATGAAGTGCATTTATTGTCAATCTAACCCTGTCACCCAAACACCTCTTTGGCTACAGTTAGTTCGGGGTTAGTCATGAGTTAGTCTAACCTCTAGCTAAGTTAGAGTATCAAACAGAGCAGTATAGGACATGCAAGTTTCTCAAAGCATACATGCAAATTAAATGCGTGAAAGGATTTTTTTCTTTTTGAAAACGGAACGTGAAAGGAATTTTTTTTAGAATGCTCTTGGCATGTCGCTAACATGTGATAGTTAACCGACCTCAATGGACGGCAGAAACGCCAGCCTGCCGCACTTTGATAGAGGCGAGGAGGGAGAAGCGATACAGGCTGCTGGATTACTAGAGATAGGTGTCGCACGAAAGCCAAGAAATATGGTGATAGCGTGGGTTAGCCATGTACTAGTATGATACTACACTGGGCTGCCGTGTTTCGTACTCTTCCAGTCCACTCTGGAGATGATTGGTTAATTTTATATCAATGAATAATATTAAATATTATGAGTGCAGATGCTCCACCACGAGGTTCCTTGCTCCTTCTCGGTCGTCCAGAATCTATGTTCTTCCACTCTATTTTTTTACATGAGCTTTGTTCATCCTTTTGCCAACACGCGAGACATCTAGCATCAAGGTGCACGTGTTATGCAAGGATCGTTCCATCTATATGAAGAACACGTGGGACTGGAACTACGAGACAGACATGTACCCAGGAGTGGGACGTGCGAACCCGAAAGTAATGTAGCGCAAAGAAGTGAAGTAGAAAGGCACAAATGGTATGAACATGTGTGGCATATAGGGTGTGTTTGGTTGCGTTCTCGTCTCAAAGATAGTTGTTCCCTCTTCATGCATGCTCAACTCAACACCCCTCTTCATGCATGCTCTCTTCATGCATGCTTCTAGTGTATTTGTGCTAAACTAGTGTGGACTCGTGCACCCTCCATACACTCTACCAAACACCCAAAAGTAGGTCGAGAAGGGAACTCTTGGGCGGCATTTGTCTCTTACTACGTACTACCACTAAATGTTGTACGTGCAATGCACGGTGATGTTATGGAGATGCGTGCCTAAGTACTCTACTACTACTATATTAGTTGGAGGCACATATTAACTTTTATATTTGTTTACGTGTATGCCACGAGACCTTCCAACTAGACGTGTCTTTGTCTCCAGGTCGCACTTTGTATCGTTCATACCACTAAGTACTACTACGTGTGGTGTCCGACCCAGAAGTGGAAGAAGTGGAGACGCTCTACCACGTTGTTTTTTTACGCTGGGCTCTACCACGCTGTTCATGTCCCACTCCTTTCACTGACGTGTGGGACATCCAGCACGTGCCATGTTTGGCACCCTTCGTCGTAAGAGTTGAAACGCTAGCATTCATCAGAAATAAAAAATAATTGAAAATCGGCAGTGATACTATTTTTTTGTGAACCAATCAGCAGTGATACTATACCACGCGGTTTCCTTGCTCCTCGATATCGAAAAGAATACTTCCGATCGCCAACATGTGGGATGTCGACCATCCTGGTCCACTTGCCATGCACGCAGAACTCCAAGGGAGTAACCCAGGTCGTCGCGCCGCAGTAACAATGACTAATGAGCCGTCAAATCACAAGCCCACTTCCCACTTTGAAGTTGCTTGGACGAAGGAACCATCATGACTTCATTGAATTCCACTTCTTGAAGAAAACTACTGTACCAGCGATCGCTAGCTACGATAGTTACTCCAACAGAGGCCTCCTTTCGTTCATAGGATAGGAATATGAAAATCGTAGGAAATGAGATGACATGCATCTTAATTCCTATAGAGAAAGAGATGCCATTTGATGCTTAGGATAGGAATTTTTCCATTTAGTCTAGGCTAATGTACTGGTAATTTGCTCTAAAAACTACAGTAGTAACTATTAGTGCTGGTACATGCTCGTACTCATACACACACACACACACACTAACTACTAGTACTACTACTTCTCACATGCTGGCCAGACACCGTCGTTCTCCTTCCCGGCTTTGTCGGCGACACCCCACCGTGCTTGGATCTCCGCCGACCTCTCCAAGCAGCGTGCGTCCTTTTCTTTCTTGTGGCACCGGCCTCTCTTCTCTTGAGTGCTTTCGACTTTTCCGCTCCCTCTCATGCGGCTTTGGCACGCCTCTTGCTCTACCGCCCATTCGGCCTTGGCATCTTCAAATTCCTCCCACATAGTTGTGAGGTCGCGAGCGGCGATGAACTCGGCACAGCGGGATGCCATCACTTCCCTACCATTTTGTGTGCGTTCGTGGGTGGCGAGGAACTCGGTGCGGCGGGATGCCGTCGCTGCCTTACCGGTTAGTGTGCGGCGCGGTGGCATGAACGACGCTTGGTGAGAGCTCTGGGGTGGAGTGGCCGGACAACCGTATAGTGCATTGGTTTGTCAAGAGCTCAAGGACAGAAGACGAAGCAAATTTGGATTCCCCTTCAATCCTGGACATTTATTACTGAGTAAAATGCATTGGCGGTCATCGAACTTGTCTTGATAGCTCACTTTGATCATTGTATACGAGATATGGTGATTATATGGTCACTGGCTCAGCGTATAGCTCCGTATTTGTCTGGTTGACCAGTCAAACAGTCTGCATGTGCCTCATCAGCTCGTGTTCTTTATCTATCTACATGGGCCTACCTATCAATGGAGAAAGAAATCTCAGAAACCAAAATTATGCTAGAGTCCGGACCGCTTCCGGAGCCCGCTCTCACCGCCCTGGCCCCTCAAGACGCTAGCTGCCCGCCGCATGCATGCATAGCAAGTAGTACTCCTTATGTGGAGGAGAGAGAGGCATTGACAAAGTCAAGGGTGGGCTCTGCAAGAGCCCGTCTCTACACGTGCTCCTAGGTATAAAAAAATTCTAAAAAAGGCATAAAAACAATTGTGTCTTAAAAAAAGAAAGGTAAAAAACATTTGAGAGGAAATAGATAGAGAGAAAGTGAGAAAAAGCTATAACCTGGGCATTACATGAGGAAGGAGGGAGTGGTGCACATGCCAAGTTCACTAGGCTGCCGTGTTTCACACTCCTCCGTCAGAATAAAGGAGACAATAGCTTTCATCAAAAATAAACAATGAATACTTGTTGCTCGTCCTCTATATCGGAAAGAATACTTTCATTCGCCGACATGTGGGACGTCGACCACCCAGGTCCACCTGCCATGCACAAAATTATCCTGGTCTACCCCGGTCGTATCGCGGGCCCAACCTTTCCCACTGTAAGTTGTTCGGACGAAGGAACCATCATGACTTCGTTGAATTCTGCTTCTTCAAGAAAACTTCTTTGTACCGCAATATCGCTACCACAAATAAGACTTGACGGCACTGTACCACGTCATATCACTGAAACCCACTAGGCCAAACTAGCCCGCCTAGATCATCTGTTTTGGAACGAAGGGAGTACATCTCTGCACTGCTATGATTTTGTGTTGCACGTCATATCACTGAAACCCACTAGGCCAAACTAGCCCGCCTAGGTCATCGATCGCTAAGCCTACAATTTTAGGAGCTAGGGCTATTGGTTGATCGACGAGGGATAAGTATAAGCGTACCACGAGCTCATCAGCCCCAACGTTTCTCTTCGGTGAGTGTTTTGCAAGTACTATAGCTCGCCCATAGCTAGCCTACTAACACCAAGAATCATCAAACAAGCCTGGCGATATGATAAACAGTTAAAACTTACATCTAATCATGCCATATATTACATCAAAAGCTGGTGAGGATACATCTGTTTCCATAACTCGGAGAGGGTTCGCATGATTCATCGCATGATTCTCTATCAAACAAAAGTAGCAAGATCCGCCCACACAAGACAGTGCACTAGCACTAAGATGGTTTGATAACACGCATCGTTCTGGTAATTAAACACAGGTCAATGCAAACTACCCTGAAGGATTAGCGCGACCAACTATTTCTTATCATCGATCTCTCGGGCAATGACCACAGCACGTACAGCGGCATGGGAATCGATTTCTCGGGCGATGTCCGCAGGACTGACCGCGACATCGGAATCGATCTCTGGGGCGATGTCCACAGGAGGGACAATGGCATCGGAATCGATCTCCGGGGCGATGCCAATAGGACCGGCCACGACATCGGAATCATCAAGGACGTCCACCGGCACCTGCACAACTCTAACATATTAGCAAGCACATTGCAAATAATCAAAAACCACAACTATGGTAATAAGCCATTATTTTTTACCTTGTGCAGCTCACCGGGGATCTCATCCTCCGGGGCCATCTCCTCGTCCTCGATGGGGGCCATCACCTTGCCGGGAATACTGCTTCTCAACGGCGACTATCTCCTCAAACTCGGTCTTGAGCCTCACATAGGTGGCAATCAGAGTTCCTAGGGTAGGCACGGTGGGGCCCTTGCTGTTCTTCCAACTTTCTTTGAGGAGTTCGTCCGCCAACGTCCTCAACTCTTGGGCTAGTGCTTGTTTCTTGGAGTTCTTCGTCTCCATGGGTTGGCCCGCCAACATGGTCAACTCGTTGGTCGGTGCTCGCTTCCTGGAGATCGCTGTCTCCAGTGGGTTGTCCGCCGGCAACTCTTTGCCTCGTGCTCCAGGATCCATCAATGAACTGACAAACAAAAAGCAATCGAAAGGAAACCACAATCGTAATGAAAACGGGAAAATAATATGATGTGAGAATCGGTCGGTGCTTCGCAAAAACAAGATTCTTGGAATGCAAATATAGCAGCATAACTGATTCGCCCACCTTTCCTTGATCGATGCATGGAAGAAAAATGGCAGAAGTGAGTAGCCTGGAGTGAGGTTTTCTTCAAGATATGGAAGAAAGGGCTTGAACGAGCGTTCCAGTGAAATGATGGTTGCTTCGTCCAGTCCAACTTGGAGGCCACCTTACCACTGCTGGTAAAGGTGTGGGTTTTGTGATATGACGGGTCATGATGGCCACACAGGGGTGACAGGTAAGTCTCGACCGTAGCACCTCGCTGTGATTTGCTGGATGGCACGTGGGCCCGAATGCTTTGAAATGTCCTGCATGTAGATAGAGCGGCTAGTCATATAGGAGTGCTCAATATTGTGCACTGCGACCAAGGCGGAGAGGAAAACAAGAGAACTACGTAATTAATGCATGAGTTTAATTAGGGTAGTTTTGTAAAGTATGAGATACATTCCTCCAATCGCAAAATGCCTTGGTTCATGAGATTTCAGATTTGAGCCCTACAAACCGGAAGGGAGGAGTCTTGCACACGGTGTAGTCTAGTCACTTGTTGAAATCTCCGAGAAGGCAAATACTCCTTTCCGGTTTACAGGGCTATACTACTCCCTCCGTCTAGGTGTGTAAGTCATCTTACGAAAACCAAATAGTCCCAAAACACTTAGGCGTGGTGCATTAACTTATACCTTGGTCTTGTTTCTTGACATATCAACCAATAAGAGATGAGAGGTGTGCATGCTTTTAATGACTTCCAATGGCTAGTTCATTGCATGCAATGCTATTAATTAGCAAATAAACATTGGTGACCCCAGAGGAAAGCGATGCTAAGCGCGTGGACCTATGCAGAATGAGTATCAACCAATGGATAATGGAGTTTAATTGTTAAAAAATAGCAATTTTGTCTCATGTAAGAGCCTGGCTAGTATTCCAAGGAACCGCACCACGCGAGCGTTCGCAACTGCCACGTTCGGGTTACGCTTGGCTCTTCACCTCTTCGAGAAGATGAACAATAATGATGTTAATCCAACAGCCGTGCTCCTTCTTCAACCTCTGTTCTTGCTCCTGTCTCCCGTGGGCGGCACCATGGCTGTGCTGCCGCGCACCCAAACCAGTGAAGTTTCCCACTCCTCTCCATCTGCGACTCCACTGCAGCTTAATAAATAGTAACGTCTAACTAAGCCAGTTAGTTAGATGCGTACACTTGGTGTAGTAGGATCTTTATTTAGTTTGATGCATACACTTGTTCTTTTTTGGTAGCCCTTTTGTAATGATGGCTGATGTTTGGTTTGGAAGAGAGTCGCATCTTCACTCTTCCGCCTCGCTTATCGCTTCTGCACCCCAGCCCTGGTTGCTGCTTCTTGCTGTTTTCAATGTACAATCAGTAGTATATTTCGATGCATTGGTTGAATAAATGTGTTGTTAGAACGACAAACACAATGTTTTGGAATTCGTTGCACGGTTCGATCCTTTAGTGCCCCGTACCGTATGTAGCGCATATTATTTATCGTATGGAACAATTTTCTTTTTGAAACTCGGAACACATTTTCCACTTGTTGATAACATGCAGCCCACTGATGAAGGCCCAATAGAGAAGCCCAAAATTAACTGGAAGGGAGACTCTCACATGAATCCGGCCCAGGTACATGCTCATGGTCCCCTAAACATAAATAAGTAAATAAATAAATAAATAAAGCTAAATGCTCATGCACCAGTTCTTTGGGGAAATAGGTAGCCCAAGATTTCTTTTGAAGAATACCCAAGCTAGGCCTATTTGTTTTCTCCGACCATTCTTGGGCTGCAAGTCTTTCAAGACGAGGAGGGATGCATTCGGCCTGGCTTAAGAGTATGGTCAATGTCATTAAAAGTAATATCAAAAGGGGTTGAAAATTCCAAAAAATTTATAGCAAATGGGATATAAGTTTCTTTTTTTGTTTTTGTTCTTCACTGGTATCTTATACGTATTTCATTGGATTTAACATGACATAGTACTAATTTATTTTTAAATGTGTTTAGTATGGCTATTAATTTTTGGATTAAGAATATTTCGTTCCCCAGCAAAAATTTGCGAATTTTCAAAATTTTCCCACATATTTAGTTAATTTTTTGACCCTGGTACTGACCAGAAAATGGCCAGCAATTCTAAAAATGGAAAACAGGCTGCAATAAATTCCATATGAATTAGAAAATGAGTAAAAATTATAAAAATAATAGCAAATGGGCTGTACACGCCACAGATTTCGAGGCTGACTTGTTTACGCAAGGCTTTGTCGGTGAACACACGATTCTAGCAGCAGTTAGTGTTGGGTGTCCATCCAACGGCCGATGTGCTTCTTCAATCTCTGATCTTCCTGCTCCAAATTACTTAAACTAAGCGCCAAGCGGACGGCTGCTCCTTCCTATTGTGGCCCGCTATGATGCCGCGTAGGCTTCCCCGGCCCACCCTGCTCCCTCTGCTGGCCTGGCCGCACGCAATCAACTGCCTCCTTATTACGCAAAAAAAATGATTCCTCCCATCGACATCTAGGGCGCACGGTTGGGAGGCTGACACAGGCCTACTAAGTTGACGCAGCACGCAGGCTTGTCAACTTAGTCAAGAAACGATTCTAGCAGCAGTAACCGTTGGATTTGAATCGAACGGTCCTGCTGCTTCTTCAATCGTTGCTCTTCTTGCACCAGCCGCCCAAACCAGCGCCGGGGAGATCGCCTGCTCCTGCCTCTAGTGGCCGGCTATGCTGCCGATGAAGCCTCATCGCCCCCTACTACTCCCACCGCTAGCCAGGCCCTGCAGCGACGGCAGCCTCACACCACAGCCGAACCAGTGTACCCTCGTACTCCTCTCCGCGTGGGCATCCACTGCCTCGTCTTCCCCGGCTCCGCGTCGTCCCCTTCCTAGGCCTCGCCGTCGTCCACCGCCTTGGTGCTCTCGGCGTGGCGTGGTCAACGTGGTCAACGACATTCCATCGAAAGAGTACTGTACGTGGAGAGGCCGACAGCTGGGTCCACGGCCACAGCCCTGATTTTTTGTGATTTGCCAAGTAAGTCACTTTGTCACGCTTGTTGGGCTGCAAATCTTTCAAGACGAGGAGAGCTTTCATTCAGCTGGCCGAGAAAATGGCCCATCAGTAATGAGAAATGGGCTGTACATTTTTAAAACACATCAAACCGGCAATTAGTTTCAAATATCTCTTTTTCATTTCGAGATTTGAAATTACATTAATTTTTATGCGTGGAGAATTTGTTGGATTTTATATTGATATACATTTAGTTTTAAAATTACTTTGAATGTGAGTCGAAATTTCGGGATTAAAAACAGTTCGGACCTTTTGAAATATGCAAATTTTCGTATAATTTTTTAACCGTGGCCACAATATGGGTTGTAATGCTAACAAAAAGAATATGGGCTCCAAAAAAACCTTAATAATTAGCAAATGGGCTGTAAATTATTAGAAATAATGGCAAATGCGCTATATGCTGTTTTCCACAGATTTGAGGCTTTCCTAAAAAGGTTGACGACAAGCAAAGGATCGTTGGATGGCCATCCAACGGCCGTCGTCTTCTTCAATCTCTGCTCTTCTGCTCCGGCCCGCTAAAACAGCGCGTGGACTCGCTTCCCTCCTCCTCAATGGCGGCTCTGCGCGCCACGCAGCATCACCGCCCACCGTACTCCCATCACCGGCCTAGCCATCCCTCTACTCACCCACACTGTTGTTATTCTCCGTGACGGTAGACGAACCAAGAACCCTCGTACAGTCGTACTCCCCTCCGCGTGGGAAACAACTGCCGAGTCTTCCCTGCCTCCGTGTCGTTCCCTTCCTAGGCCTCGCCGTTGTCCACCGCCCTGGTGCTCTCGGCGCGGCCTGGTCAACATGGTCAACGACCGACATGCATCTGAAGTGGACTGTACGTGGAGAGGCCGACAGCTGGGTCCACGGCCGCACGCAAGGAAATCCCTCCTTATTACGCGCAAAATAATGATTCGTCCACCGACATCGAGGACCCACCGAAAGGGCCTCCAGATTTTGCGAAGAAAATGTTACTGACCGGCCGGCGGCTCGGACCCACCAACCATATCTTCGCACGCAAGGAAGTGCCTCCTTATTACGCACAAAAAATGAATACTCCCCGTTAGCCGGGACCCGGTATAGTGGCCGATCGACTTGTGGGCCTACTAAGTTGACGGGACGGAGGGCTTTGTCAACTTAGTCAATATGCACGATTCTAGCTCCGGTGACTGCACGATGTCCATCCAATGGCCATAGTGCTTCTTCAACCTCTGGTCTTCTTGCTCCAGCCGCCCAAACCAGCGCCTGTCATGCCTCGTGCTCCTGCCTCCCGTGGCCGGCTGCGATGCGGCGGAGGCCTCACCGCCCCCTACTACTCCCACCACTGGCCAGGCCATCCCTCTACTCACCCACACCCCTGTTATTCTGCGGCGACGACAGCCTCACACCGCAGCGAACCAGTGATCCCTCGTACTCCTCTACACGTGGGCATCCACTGCCGCATCTTCCCCGGCTCCGCGTCGTCCCCTTTCTAGGCCTCGCCGTCATCCACCGCCCTGGTGCTCTCGGCGCGGTGTGGTCAACGTGCTCAAGGAACGGCTTCCATCGGACGTGGACTGTACATGGAGAGGCTGACAGCTGGGTCCACGGCCGCAGCAAGGAAGTGCCTCCTTATTACGTGCAAAATAATTATTCCTCCACCTGACAGCAGGGACCCACCGGACGGGCTACCGTATTTCGCGAAAAAAACGTTTGCCCCTGACTGCTGGGACCCACCAGCTACATCTTCGCACGCAAGGAAGTGCCTGATAGTCGATACCCACCTGGTCGAAGCGTACGTAGCGTTGTCATTCTGGTCGCGAACGTGTACGTACATATATACTGGTGGATGTAGAGGCGCGCACGTGTCGTAGTAGAGGCGGCCAGGGTGCAAGAAAGAAAATATGGCCACGTATGTGTACATACGGGCGGGGTCTCGAACGCCTACTCGCGCATACGTACAGCCAGGGCTCGTGTACTTGGCTGGGTAGGAACGGAGAAACAACGTCGTCGTCGTGTTCATTGGGAGGCAACGGAGTGCGTCGTGTTCATGGGGAGGCAACGGAATGCGTCGTGTTCATGGGGAGGCAACGGAATGCGACGTGTTCATCGGGAGGGCTTGGACGGAACAGGCGATGGAAACGAGGCCTGGCGTACCGCAGAACGGAGGAAACGGCCTTGTGTTCGACCGGCCACGTTCGAAACGGGATCCTGTTCATCGGGAGGGGTCTGGCGTACCGCAAAACGGAGGAAACGGACCTCCTACGGTCGAAACGGGGTCCTGTTGATCGGGAGGGGTGTGGCGTACCGCAAAATGGACGAAACGGACTTGTGTTGGAGCGCTACGGTCGAAACGGAGGTCCTGTTCATCGGGAGGGTGTGGCGTACCGCAAAACAGGACTCCACGGGATACTGTTCATCTCCACCGTTGACCTCCTCCAGCCTCCACGAGCTACTGTTCATCCACCATCGACCTCCTGCAGCCTCCACCTGCGACTGTTCATCCACGGGCTCCTGTTCATCCAGCCTCCACCGCGCGCTACTCCACCGCCATCGCTCAACCAGCCCTCTCCACGGGCTCTGTTCAACCACCTCTCCATGGGCTACCGCTCATCCCGCCTCCACCGTCTCATCGCTCATCCTGCCCTCCACGGGGTGGTCCTGTTCATCCAGCCCTCCACGGGGTCCTGTTCATCCAGCCCCAACCGGCTCGATCGATCGGGCTCCTGTTCATCCAGAGGCAACACCAGGGGTCCTGTTCATCCCCCCCCACTGGGAACTGCTCATCCAACCCCCCCATAACGCTCCTTTGTTCATCCAGGCGGCTTCGGCTTGATTAGCGGCGATTGCGAAGAAGAATCGCCGATCGGGTTCGATTAACAGCCATCGATCGATCGCTTCCGGGTTCGATAACGCGTAGCCTGCGGTCTGATCGCTCGGGTTCAGTTAGAGCCCAACGCCTCGCTCGGGTTCAGTTAGAGCCAACGCCTCGCACACACACGCGTACGTGTACAAGACAAACGCGCATCGCTCGGCCCCCGACCTCCCACTGTAACCGGGAACTCCCCAAAATTTTCCTCGCCCTTGCATCTACCACGGTTTTTTCCATCATGGATGGCCCAAAGAATGTCATGCAGCTGCGTCTCCGGCCTGCCCAGGACGAAAGCCCATTTTCTGACATGATTTTTTGTCATAGAAGTACGAGCCCACCACATCTATGATGATACCGGGTTTTGTCACAATTATCGTCATAGAAGTGTCATATGTATGACAGAAAAAAATTCGTTCGGCCCAAAATGTCACGGATGTGTCTTTTTTTTTGTAGTGTTAATGTGTTACTCTATTCTATGAACTTAATACTCTGGATGCAGGTAGGAGTCGGTCGATGTGTGGAGTAATAGTAGTAGATGCAGGCAGGAGTCGGTCTACTTAACATGGAAGTGATGCCTATATTCATGATCATTGCCTTAGATATCGTCATAACTTTGTGGTTTTCTATCAATTGTGGCAGTAATTTTTTCACCCACCGTAATAATTTCTATCTTGAGAGAAGCCTCTAGTGAAACCTATGGCCCCCGGGTCTATTTTCCATCATATAAGTTTCTGATCTACAATTTTAGTTTCCTATTTACTTCCTTTGCAATCTTTTACTTTCCGTTCCTTAAACCAAAATACCAAAAATAGTACTTGACCGTGTATCCATCTCTATCAGATCTCACTTTGCAAATAACCGCGAAGGGATTGACAACCCCTGTGTCGCGTTGGGTGCAAGTTGGTGTTTGTTTGTGCAGGTATTCGGTGACTTGTGCGTTGTCTCCTACTGGATTGATACCTTGGTTTCTCAAAACTGAGGGAAATACTTACTCTTCTTTGCTGCATCACCCTTTCCTCTTCAAGGGAAAAACCAACGCAAGCTCAAGAAGTAGCATGTAGCTTGATCGTATCATTCGTCGAGAGCTCAAACCATTGAATCCTTGCATTATCTCTCTTGGTTCTTGTTTGATGTTTCTCTTTGTGAGTCTTAGAGCTTAAAGTCATCTTGATGACAAGCTTGAGTTCATCAAAAATGGAGTTCGTGTGCATCTTCTATGATGTTTTCGATGTTGGAGTTTTTACCGGTTCTTCATTCATAGAGGTTTCGCATCTCTATACCTTTGGCATTTTTCTACCGCCTCTTCTTATTATTACCACTCGTTATTGGATGCTTCTCGTCGTCACCTATCCAACAAGCTTGAGTTTGCTCAATTTGGAGCTCATTTGCAGAAGTTGTGGCAGTTCTGGTTTTCCGGGTGCATCAGTTTTGCTTGGGGATTGCTTGATGCACCCCTGTGGTAGTACCGTCCCTGTCGGGCGGCAGTACCACTTGTAAGCGGTACTTCAGATGTCCAGTTCCGCGATTTCTACTGTTGCTTATTTGTTTTCATATCGGGTTCAGCAGCAGTAGGAGCGGTAGTACCGCGCCTACCACCGCTCCTAGTACCGCTCGTGGTGTTTCTCTCCATCTCTCCCCCTGTGTGCTCTGTCCCCAGTGGTAGTACCGCCCGTTGCAACCAAGCAGTAGTACCACTCCCTTGAGCGGTAGTACCGTGCTGTGCGGGCTGAGCACATAACGGTTAGATTTTCCCCACCTATAAAAGGGGGTCTTCTTTCACATTGAACATTGCTACCTCTTGAGCACTGCGTTGGTTTTCCCTTGAAGAGGAAATGTTGATGCAGCAAAGTAGCGCAAGTATTTCCCTCAGTTTTTGAGAACCAAGGTATCAATCCAGTAGGAGGCCACGCACGAGTCCCTCGGACCTACACAAACAAATAAATCCTCGCAACCAACGCAATAAAGGGGTTGTCAATCCCTTCATGGTCACTTACGAGAGTGAGATCTGGAAGATATGATAAGATAATATTTCTGGTATTTTTATGATAAAGATGCAAAGTAAAATAAAAGTCAATAAAAATAACTAAGGGTTGGAAGATTAATATGATGGAAAATAGACCCGGGGGCCATAGGTTTCACTAGTGGCTTCTCTCGAGAGCATAAGTATTACGGTGGGTGAACAAATTACTGTTGAGCAATTGGATGTAATTGAGCATAGTTATGAGAATATCTAGGTATGATCATGTATATAGGCATCACGTCCGAGACAAGTAGACCGACTCCTGCCTGCATCTACTACTATTAGTCCACACATCGACCGCTATCCAGCATGCATCTAGAGTATTAAGTTCATAAGAAAGAACAGAGTAACGCTTTTAGCAAGATGACATGATGTAGAGGGACAAACTCATGCAATATGATATAAACCCCATCTTGTTATCCTCGATGGCAACAATACAATACGTGCCCTGCTGCCCTACTGTCACTGGGAAGGACACCGCAAGATTGAACCCAAAGCTAAGCACTTCTCCCTTTGCAAGAAAGATCAATCTAGTAGGCCAAACCAAACTGATAATTCGAAGAGACTTGCAAAGATAATCAATCATACATAAAAGAATTCAGAGAAGATTCAAATATTGTTCATAGATAAACTTGATCATAAACCCACAATTCATCGGTCTCAACAAACACACCGCAAAAGAAGATTACATCAAATAGATCTCAACAAGAGAGGGGGAGAACATTGTATTGAGATCCAAAAAGAGAGAAGAAGCCATCTAGCTAATAACTATGGACCCGAAGGTGTGATGTATACTACTCACACATCATCGGAGAGGCTATGGTGCTGATGTAGAAGCCCTCCGTGATCGATGCCCCCTCCGGCGGAGCTCCGGAAAAGGCCCCAAGATGGGATCTCACGGGTACAGAAGGTTGCAGCGGTGGAATTAGGTTTTTGGCTCCGTATCTGGTAGTTTGGGGGTATGTAGGTATATATAGGAGGAAGAAGTACGTCGGTGGAGCAATGTGGGGCCCATGAGGGTGGAGGGCACGCCCAGGGGGGTAGGCGCGCCCCCTACCTCGTGCCCTCCTGGTTGATGTCTTGACGTAGGGTCCAAGTCCTCTGGATCACGTTAGCTCAAAATCACGCCTCGAAGGTTTCATTCCGTTTGGACTCTGTTTGATATTCTTTTTCTGCGAAACTCTGAAATAGGCAGAAAAACAGCAATTCTGGGCTGGGCCTCCGGTTAATAGGTTAGTCCCAAAAATATTATAGAAGTGTATAATAAATCCCAATAATGTCCGAAACAGAATATAATATAGCATGGAACAATAAAAAATTATAGATACGTTGGAGACGTATCAAGCATCCCCAAGCTTAATTCCTGCTCGTCCTCGAGTAGGTAAATGATAAAAACAGAATTTTTGATGTGGAATGCTACTTAGCATAATTTCAATGTAATTCTTCTTATTGTGGCACGAATGTTCTGTTTTAATATGATTCAGGATAAGAGTTTAATGTTGACATAAAAACAATAATACTTCAAGCATGCTAACCAAGCAATTATGTCTTATCAAAATAACATAGCCAAAGCAAGTTATCCCTACAAAATCATATAGTCTGGTTATGCTCCATCTTCCCCACACAAAATATTCATGTCATGTACAACCCCGGTTTTAGCCAAGCAATTGGTTCATACTTTTTAACGCGCTTCAGCCTTTTCAATTCTTACGCAATACATGAGCGCAAGCCATGGATATAGCACTATGGTGGAATAGGGTATAATGGTAGGGATTATGTGAGAAGACAAAAAAGGAGAAAGTCTCACATCAACGAGGCTAATCAACTGGCTATGGAGATGCCCATCAATTTATGTTAATGCAAGGAGTAGGGATTGCCATGCAATGGATGCACTAGAGCTATAAGTGTATGAAAGCTCAGAAAGAAACTAAGTGGGTGTGCATCCAACTTGCCTGCTCACGAAGACCTCGGGCATTTTGAGGAAGCCCATCATTGGAATATACAGGCCAAGTTCTATAATGAAATTTCCCACTAGTATATGGAAGTGACAAAATAAGAGTCTCTCTATTATGAAGATCACGGTGCTACTTTGAAGCACAAGAGGATAGTAACACTGTCCCTTCTCTCTTTGTATCTCTTCTTTTTATTTGGGGATTTTCATATGGCCTCTTTTTTTTAGTCCGGAGTCTCACCCCGACTTGTGGGGGAATCATAGTCTCCATCATCCTTTCCTCACTTGGGACAATGCTCTAATAATGATGATCATCACACTTTCATTTACTTACAACTCATGAATTACAACTCAATACTTAGAACAAAATATGACTCTATGTGGATGCCTCCGTGATGTGCGAGATATGCAATGAATCAAGAGCGACATGTATGAAAGAATTATGAACGGTGTCTTTGCCACAAATACAATGCCAACTACATGATCATGCAAAGCAATATGACAATGATGGAGCGAGTCATGATAAACGAAACGATGGAAAGTTGCATGGCAATATATCTCGGAATGGCTATGGAAATGCCATAATAGGTAGGTATGGTGGCTGTTTTGAGGAAGATATAAGGAGGTTTATGTGTGATAGAGCATATCATATCACGGGTTTGGATGCACCGTGAAGTTTGCACCAACTCTCAAGGTGAGAAAGGGCAATGCAGTCTTGAAGAGGCTAGAAAATTGCGGAAAGGTAAGTGTGCTATAATCCATGGACTCACATTAGTCATAAATAACTCAAATACTTATTGCAAAAATTTATTAGCCCTCGAAGCAAAGTACTACTACGCATGCTCCTAGGGGAAGGGTTGGTAGGTGTTAACCATCGCGCGATCCCGACCGCCACACAAAGGATGACAATCAATAAATACCTCATGCTCCGACTTCGTTACATAAAGGTTCACCATACGTGCATGCTACGGGAATCACAAACTCCAACACAAGTATTTTTCAATTCCACAATTACTCAACTAGCACAACTATGATATTACCTCCTTTATATCTCAAAACAATTATCTAGTATCAAATTTCTCATGATATTTAGTTAAAGCAAATTGCCATGCTATTTTATAGGACTCTCAAAAAGATATAAGTGAAGCATGAGAGAACAATAGTTTCTATAAAATAAATCTACCGCCGTGCTCTAAAAGATATAAGTGAAGTACTAGAGCAAAACTATATAACTCAAAAGATATAAGTGAAGCACATAGAGTATTCTAACAATTTCCGAATCATGTGTGTCTCTATTAAAAGGTGTGTACAGAAAGGATGATTGTGGTAAACTAGAAACAAAGACTCAGATAATACAAGACGCTCCAAGCAAAACACATATCATGTGGTGAATAAAAATATAGCTCCAAGTAATGTTACCGATGGAAGTAGACGAAAGAGGGGATGCCTTCCGGGGCATCCCCAAGCTTTGGCTTTTAGGTGTCCTTAGATTATCTTGGGGTGCCATGGGCATCCCCAAGCTTAGGCTCTTGCCACTCCTTGTTCCATAATCCATCAAATCTTTCACCCAAAACTTGAAAACTTCACAACACAAAACTTGACAGAAAATCTCGAGAGCTCCGTTAGCAAAAGAAAACAAAACACCACTTCAAGGTACTGTAATGAACTCATTCCGTATTTATATTGGTGTTAAACCTACTGTATTCCAACTTCTCTACGGTTTATAAACTATTTTACTAGCCATAGATTCATCAAAATAAGCAAACAACACACGAAAAACAGAATCTGTCAAAAACAGAACAGTCTGTAGTAATCTGTGACTAATGCAAACTTCTGGAACTCCAAAAATTCAGCCATAATAGGACGACTATATAATTTGTTTATTGATTAGCAGAAATTGGAATCAATATTTATCACGTTTTGGTGATTTTTAACAATTATTTTCATGAACAGAAAGTTTCTGAAATTTTCAGCAAGATCAAATAACTATCATCCAAGAAGATCCTATAGGTTTAACTTGGCACATACACTAACTAAAACATAAAAACATATCTAACCAGAGGCTAGATCACATATTTATTCCTAAACCGAAGCAAAAAAAAGCAAAAAAACTAAAAATAAAATTGGGTTGCCTCCCAACAAGCGCTATCGTTTAACGCCCCTAGCTAGGCATAAAAGCAAGGATAGATCTAGGTATTGCCATCTTTGGTTTTAGGGAAGAAAAGAGCAAACTTGTTATCTATGGAATTAATCTTTCTATTTTGAATGGTAGAAGAAAGATTAAGCACGTTGCGGAAATTGTCATCTAGGCTAGCTTTTATTTCTTTGATAGATTCGTTTTGGTAAGAGAGCAAAAGAGATGTGGATTCAACTTTCTCATTCATGGGGTGCCCAAATATAGTTTTCATCTTCTCATAGGTATCTATGGGGTCCCCTTCAAGGAAACCCTCTTCAAAAATAGAATCTAAAACTTGTTAGAACAAAGCGGGCAACCCAACATAAAAGCTTTTTAAGTAAAACCTCAATTTGATATTGGGGTACATAGCTAGCCCGGATCCTTAACAGCCTATCCCAAGCATATTTCAGAGTTTCATCGAGTAAATAACGAAAAATTCCAGAATCATCTTCATCAAAATTATTAAGATTCTCACTGATAACTCCGACAGGTTTTTCCATAGTATCTCTATTTATGAGTTTAGATAAAATAGCAGGATTGTCTAAAGTGCTAAAACTCGGGAGAGAAACCCCAGCCCTTTTTGATTCTAACATGGCGAAAGGAAGGCAAGCGGAAAAGAGAGGGCGAATAAAACGGGAAGGGTGAAGTGGGGGAGAGGAAAATGAGAGGCAAATGGCAAATAATGTAATGCGGGAGATAAGGGTTTGTGATGGGTACTTGGTATGTTGACTTTATGTAGACTCCCGACAACGGGCGCCGGAAATCCTTCTTGCTGCCTCTTGAGCACTGCGTTGGTTTTCCCTTGAAGAGGAAAGGGTGATGCAGCAAAGTAGCGTAAGTATTTCCCTCAATTTTTGAGAACCAAGGTATCAATCTAGTAGGAGGCCACGCACGAGTCCCTCGCACCTTACAAACAAATAAATCCTCGCAACCAATGCAATAAAGGGGTTGTCAATCCCTTCACGGTCACTTACGAGAGTGAGATCTGGTAGATATGATAAGATAATATTTTTGGTATGTTTATGATAAAGATGCAAAGTAAAATAAAAGGCAATAAAAATAACTAAGGGTTGGAAGATTAATATGATAAAAAATAGACCCGGGGGCCATAGGTTTCACTAGTGGCTTCTCTCGAGAGCATACGTATTACGGTGGGTGAACAAATTACTGCTGAGGAATTGACAGAATTGAGCATAGTTATGAGAATATCTAGGTGTATATAGGCATCACGTCCGAGACAAGTAGACCGACTCCTGCCTGCATCTACTACTATTACTCCACACATCGATCGTTATCCAGCATGCATCTAGAGTATTAAGTTCATAAGAATAGAGTAACGCTTTAAGCAAGATGACATGATGTAGAAGGATAAACTCATGCAATATGATATAAACCCCATCTTGTTATCCTCGATGGCAACAATACAATACGTGCCTTGCTTCCCCTGCTGTCACTGGGAAAGGACACCACAAGATTGAACCCAAAGCTAAGCACTTCTCCCATTGCAAGAAAGATCAATCTAGTAGGCCAAACCATACTGATAATTCGAAGAGACTTGCAAAGATAACCAATCATACATAAAAGAATTCAGAGAAGATTCAAATATTGTTCATAGATAAACTTGATCATAAACCCACAATTCATCGGTCTCAACAAACACACCGCAAAAGAAGATTACATCGAATAGATCTCCACAAGAGAGGGGGAGAACATTGTATTTGAGATCCAAAAAGAGAGAAGAAGCCATCTAGCTAATAACTATGGACCCGAAGGTCTGAGGTAAACTACTCACACATCATCGGGGAGGCTATGGTGTTGATGTAGAAGCCCTCCATGATCGATGCCCCCTCCGGCGGAGCTCCGGGAAAGGCCTCAAGATGGGATCTCACGGGTGCATAAGGTTGCGGTGGTGGAATTAGATTTTTGTCTCCGTATCTGATCGTTTGGGGGTACGTAGGAATATATTGCGGTGGTGGGCCCACGAGGGTGGAGGGCGCGCCCAGGGGGGTAGGCGCGCCCCCTACCTCGTGCCTTCCTGGTTGATGTCTTGACGTAGGGTCCAAGTCCTCTGGATCACGTTTGTTCCAAAAATCACGTTCGAAGGTTTCATTCCGCTTTGGACTCCATTTGATATTCTTTTTCTGCGAAACTCTGAAATAGGCAAAAACTGCAATTCTGGGCTGGGCCTCCGGTTAATAGGTTAGTCCCAAAAATAATATAAAATTCTATAATAAGCCCCAATAATGTCCAAAACAGAATATAATATATCATGAAACAATAAAAAATTATAGATACGTTGGAGGCGTATGAAACCTTATCCCCTTAGCTCTAGTTCTTCCCCCATTGTTGACCTTCTTCGAGCTTGCTCTCTCTCAATCCCTCCATGGTTTCTGTTGGATGTGGGGTTCCGGCAAACCCTTAAGGTTCAAACACTGGGGTGCGCGCGAAGTCTTTCCCTCCTACCGATCTACGCCCTAGCTCGCTAAGATCTCACGGACGAACTCGACGAACTCGCAACACAGAAAGACACGAGGTTTATACTGGTTCGGGCCACCATTGTGGTGCAATACCCTACTCCAGTGTGGTGGTGGTGGATTGCCTCTAGGGCTGATGATGAACAATACAAGGGAAGTACAGCCTCCTGAGGTTGAGGTGTTCTTGTGGCTAGGGTAGGCTCTCGATCGGGTTGGATCAAGCTAAGATGAGATGAGATGCCTCTACAGTGGTGGCTAGCTCTACTTATATAGGCCCTGGTCCTCTTCCCAAATATCGAGCGGGAAGGGAGCCAACAACGGCGGGAAAATTTGAAGGGGGGCGGCTAGCACAAGCTATCCTGACAAAAGTGGTCTTCACCTGCGAAAAGCTCTGGTGGTGACGTCGTCTTGGGCTCCACGATGACCTCCATCTTGTCGTCCTCCTGGTCTTGGTCTCGTTGCACCAATATAGCAACCTTTGCCTCATGCCTCGGTAATCTTCGCCTGCGCTGGCCTCCTTAGCACCAAAGAGGAAATAAGGATGTTGCGCACGCTGGTGCCCGCCTGGCGCCCGCCTGGTGTCGTTCGTCATGGCTCACGTCGTGAGAGCCTCGTGAGGTTTGCCCTGCCATGATATCTCCGCTCCTCGTGAGCCTGCCTGGCTAGGCTACTCCAGAGGAGGTCTTGCGTCGTCCGCCTCGCGAGGGTCTTGGATGCCTTGTTGATGAAGATGGGCTATACGGCCTGCTTGCTTAGCCACGCCGTGGGCCGCAGGCAGGCAAGTCTGGGGACCCCCGTTCCCAGAAGCCGACGGTAGCCCCAGGGCCCAAGGTGCGCTCAGGCTTGGCTTCGCGGCAAAGCCAAGGGTCAAGTTCGGAGCACCGCGGGCCCCAAAATCCTGCGGCCTTGGTTGACACGTGGTGGTTGATTGGACGTGGGCGTCTCCGCTTCCCCACGCTGCCTCGGTAACTGCACGACTTGACAAGTCCCTGCGAAATGCAAGAAAAACCATCATTGCCTGCGATCGTGGGAGACGCCGGTTGGCCTTCTCTTGCTATAAATGGGGAGGGGGGCGGAGCCGCCATCGCCCATCTCTTCCTTGCTTGTTTGCTCCTTCCTCCCCGCTCCACTGCTGACAACAATGGCGCCTATCAAAAGGTTTTCTGCCAAAGAGAAAGAAAAGGCTCCCCATGATGATCCGGGGTCACTTCTGCCGAAGAAGAGGTCGATCCATCGCTGTGATGAAGCGGCGATGCAGGTGGTGTCGAGGCCTTGGTGCGAGCGGCCTCCTCCGGGGTACCCGCTACCCTTGTACGCCCGAGCCGAGGGCTCGGGAGGACGGAGTGACGAGCAGCGCCGCCCACGCCATGAATGGGGTCGCCGCGCCACGACGACGCGTGCCGTCGCCCCTGGGGTCCACGCCGCAGACTCCTCGCGCGAGTTGGTGTTGTGGGCGCCGATGCCTCCAAGCTCCTAGATCTGCTTCCCGCGGTTCTTCTCCGACGTGGTGCCGCCGAGGGGGCGTCTCGAGCTCTGGTTGCAGCACGCCGACTGCAGCGCTCCGGCGACCGGAGCGGAGATCGAAGCGGTTCCCACCGGCAAGATCTTCATGACCCGCGGCTGGGGGGAGATCGCACGGGTCTGCCGTGCGAGGGGCGCCCTCGCGATCCACTTCGAGTACGACGGCGCTTCCACGCTCTTCTTCAAGGTCTTCGACGCCGAGGGCCGCCGCCTGGAGTGCTGCTCCGGAGAGGAGCGCCAAACTGACGTGCGCTCTGCTCGCGGCTACTCCAGCAGCAGCAGCCCTTGGGAGTCCAGTAGCTCTCCTGAGCTTTACGAGACTCCGGAGACGAGTGATGACAGCTACATGCCCCCGAGCTCTCGCCACGCTCAGAGCAGAGCTGCGGCGCCCGGTCGTCGCCGCCGTTGATCTGGATGGGGTTGGTGCCCCCCCCCCCCCGTGTCCCACTGTTGATGATGGCGTCCGCCACGGAAGGGTTTTGATAGGATTCCCCTTAGTATCAGCTTTTTTTCCTGCGAAGAATCATGAATCACCACGTGGGGGCATGTAAGGATCTACAATGTCTTTTGTACTTATCTTCCTTGTTATGAAAACTTAGCGAATGTGTGTCCAGCTAAGGCTCGGTCCCCCCTTTCTTTCCTCGCGATGGCTTGTTGCTCTGCGCTAACAGGTCCCGGTCTCCAGGCGGCCACAGCCGTCGCTGGTATGCCAGGTCGCGTGCCGTGGTCAAGGCCAGGAGGTGTGCGGCCCGAGGTCAAAGCCAGGAGGTGTGCGGCCCGAGGTCCAGTAAGAGCCCCTGAGGCGCGATGCTCGGGAGGTCCCCCTTAGCGCTCAAGCAGCCATGGTAAGGCGAGAAAGGGAGTTGACATGGCCGCAACGGGGTTGCGGCGAGGCATGAGGGACCATTAAGCCCAAACATCTAGCTGATCCGAGGGCGGGACTTATCTTGTTGACTTCATGGCGACTCCCGACGTTGCGCTAGGGCTGGGGCGCCTACTCGTGCGGCATAGCTAGGCCGGCCCACACGAGTTTCACTCCCCTCATGTTCTCCTTAGTGCTCTACGTCCTCAGGTCCCGGCCCTTGAGCGAGCTCAGCCGCCGCTGGTATGCCAGGTCGCGATGCCGTGGTCAAGGCCAGGGGTGAGGGCCGGAGAGCCAGTAAGAGCTCCTGAGTCGCGATGCTCAGGAGCCCCCTTTTAACGCGCAAGCGAATTGCACGAGAGAAAAGGAGACTCGCGGTACCGCCTGCTATCCTTCCCACAGGATCCCTATGAACCGGCACAAGAAGAAACACGGTATGCCGTTATAGCTGTCAGCCTGCCGCTGGTTGCTCGGGATGAGGTGAAGGCACTGAGGGCCTAGTGAGGTGACGTGCGCGGGGAGTGCCGCGAGCCAGAGCTCGACCGCTCAGGTTTGTCGACGTGACAGGGACGGACCCATGCACCAGCGCCATGCCTGTGTGGAGGCCCCGGGAGAGGCGATGATCAGGCAGGTGGTAGCAGTTGGTGTTGGGGAACGTTGCAGAAAATTAAAATTTTTCCTACGGTTTCACCAAGATCCATCTATGAGTTCATCTAGCAACGAGTCATGGGAGAGTGATTGCATCCACATACCCCTTGTAGATCGCGTGCGGAAGCGTTCAATGGAACGGGGATGATGGAGTCGACATCGCCGTGATTCAGATCACCGATGACCTAGTGCCGAACGGACAGCACCTCCGCTGCTCAACACACATACACGGAGCGGATGACGCCTCCTCCTTCTTGATCCAGCAAGGGAAAGGAGAGGTTGATGATGATCCAGCAGCACGACGGGCGTGGTGGTGGATGCAGAGAACTCCCAGTGGCTTCGCTAAGCAACCACGGGAGGAGGAGGAGGTGTTGCAGGAGGAGGGAGGCGCCAGGCTTATGGGTGCGGCCACCCCTCCCTCCCTCCCTTTATATAGGTGCAAGAGAGGGGAGGGCGCAGCCTTGCCCCTTCCTCCAAGGAAGGGTGCGGCCAAGAGGGGAGGAGTCCATCCTCCCCAAGGCACCTCGGAGGTGCCTTCCCCCTTTAGGACTCTCCCCTTTTCCTTATATCTTGGCGCATGGGCCTCTTGGGGCTGGTGCCCTTGGCCCATATAGGCCAAGGCGCACCCCCTACAGCCCATTTGGCCCCCCGGTGCAGGTGGACCTCCCCGGTGGACCCCCGGACCCCTTTCAGCACTCCCGGTACAATACCAATAACGCGCGAAACTTTTCCGACGACCAAAATAAGACTTCCTATATATAAATTTTTACCTCCGGACCATTCCAGAACTCCTCGTGACGTCCGGGATCTCATCTGGGACTCCGAACAACATTCGGTTTGCTGCATACTCATATTCATACAACCCTAGCGTCACCGAACCTTATGTGTAGACCCTACGGGTTCGAGAGACATGCAGACATGACCGAGACAGCTCTCGGGCAATAACCAACAGCGGGATCTGGATACCCATGTTGGCTCCCACATGCTCCTCGATGATATCATCGGATGAACCACGATGTCGAGGATTCAATCAACCCCGTATACTATTCCCTTTATCAATCGGTATTATACTTGCCCGAGATTCGATCGTCGGTATACCAATACCTCGTTCAATCTCGTTGTCGGCAAGTCACTTTACTCGTACTGTAATGCATGATCCCGTGACCAAACACTTGGTCACTTTGAGCTCATTATGATGATGCACTACCGAGTGGGCCCAGTGATACCTCTCCGTCATGCGGAGTGACAAATCCCAGTCTCGATCCGTGTCAACCCAATGTACACTTTTGGAGATACCTGTAATGCACCTTTATAGTCACCCGATTACGTTGTGATGTTTGGTACACCCAAAGCACTCCTACGGTATCCGGGAGTTACACGATCTCATGGTCTAAGGAAGAGATACTTGACATTGGAAAAGCTCTAGCAAAACGAACTACACGATCTTGTGCTATGCTTAGGATTGTCTTGTCCATCACATCATTCTCCTAATGATGTGATCCCGTTATCAATGACATCCAATGTCCATAGTCAGAAACCATGACTATCTGTTGATCAACGAGCTAGTCAACTAGAGGCTCACTAGGGACATATTGTGGTCTATGTATTCACACGTGTATTACGATTTCCGGATAATAGAATTATAGCATGAATAAAAGACAATTATCATGAACAAGGAAATATAATAATAATACTTTTATTATTGCCTCTAGGGCATATTTCCAACAGTCTCCCACTTGCACTAGAGTCAATAATCTAGTTACATTGTGATGAATCGAACACCCATAGAGTTCTAGTGTTGATCATGTTTTGCTCGCGGAAGAGGTTTAGTCAACGGATCTGCGACATTCAGATTCGTATGCACTTTGCAAATTTCTATGTCCCCATCTTGAACATTTTCACGAATGGAGTTGAAGCGACGCTTGATGTGCTCGGTCTTCTTGTGAAACCTGGCTCCTTGGCAAGTGCAATAGCTCCGGTGTTGTCACTGAGAAGAGTTTGATCGGCTCCGACGCATTGGGTATGACTCCTAGGTCGGTGATGAACTCCTTCACCCAAATTGCTTCATGTGCTGCCTCCGAGGCTGCCATGTACTCCGCTTCACATGTAGATCCCGCCACGACGCTTCTGCTTGCTGCACCAGCCATCGCTTCCACCATTTAACATATACATGTATCCGGTTTGTGACTTTGAGTCATCCAGATCTGTGTCAAAGCTAGCATCGACGTAACCCTTTACGACGAGCTCTTCGTCACCTCCATAAATGAGAAACATGTCCTTTGTCCTTTTCAGGTACTTCAGGATATTCTTGACCGATGTCCAGTGTTCCTTGCCGGGATTACTTTGGTACCTTCCTACCAAACTTACGGCAAGGTTTACATCAGTCCGTACACAAGATGGCATACATAATAGATCCTATGGATGAGGCATAGGGGATGACACTCATCTCTTCTTTATCTTTTGCCGTGGTCGGACATTGAGCCGTGCTCAATTTCACACCTTGCAAAACAGGCAAGAACCCTTTCTTGGACTGATCCATTTTGAACTTCTTCAAAATCTTATCAAGGTATGTGCTTTGTGAAAGACCTATGAGGCGTCTCGATCTATCCCTATAGATTTTGATGCCTAATATGTAAGCAGCTTCTCCAAGGTCCTTCATTGAAAAACTCTTATTCAAGTAGGCCTTAATGTTGTCCAAAGTTCTATATCATTTCCCATCAAAAGTATGTCATCTACATATAATATGAGAAATGCCAGTAGCTCCCACTCAATTTCTTGTAAACGCAGGCTTCTCCATAAGTCTCAAGATAAACCCAAACGCTTTGATCATCTCATCAAAGCGAATGTTCCAACTCCGAGATGCTTGCACCAGCCCATAAATGGATCATCGGAGCTTGCATACCTTGTTAGCATTCTTAGGATCGACAAAACCTTCCAGCTACATCATATACAGCTCTTCCTTAAGATAACCGTTAAGGAATGCCGTTTTGACGTCCATCTGCCATATCTCATAATCATAGTATGCGGCAATTGCTAACATGATACGAACGGACTTAAGCTTCGCTACGGGAGAGAAAGTCTCATCGTAGTCAATCACTTGAACTTGTCGATAACCCTTAGCGACAAGTCGATCTTTATAGATGGTAACATTACCATCCGCGTCCGTCTTCTTCTTAAAGATCCATTTGTTTTCTATCGCTCGCCGATCATCGGGCAAGTCTGTCAAAGTCCATACTTTGTTTTCATACATGGATCCTATCTCGCATTGCATGGCTTCAAGCCATTTGTTGGAATCTGGGCCCGCCATCGCTTCTTCATAGTTCGAAGTTCACCGTTGTCTAACAACATGATTTCCGGTGACAGGTTGCCATACCACTCACAGTGCGGAACGTGTCCTAGTGGACCTACGAAGTTCAGTAGCAACTTGATCAGAAGTACCTTGATCATCATCATTAATTTCCTCTCCAGTCGGTGTAGGCACCACACGAACATTTTCCTGAGCTGCACTACTTTCCGGTTCAAGAGGTAGTACTTCATCGAGTTCTACTTTCCTCCCACTTACTCCTTTCGAGAGAAAATCTTTTTCCGTAAAGGATCCGTTCTTAACAACAAAGATCTTGCCTTCGGATCTATGGTAGAAGTTATACCCAATGGTTTCCTTTGGGTATCCTATGAAGACGCATTTTTCCGACTTGGGTTCGTGCTTTTCTGGTTGAAGTTTCTTGACATAAGCATCGCATCCCCAAACTTTTAGAAACGACAGCTTAGGTTTCTTCCCAAACCATAATTCATACGGTGTCGTCTCAACGGATTTAGACGGTGCCCTATTTAAAGTTAATGTAGTTGTCTCTAGAGCGTATCCCCAAAATGATAGCGGTAAATCAAGAAGAGACATCATAGATCGCACCATATCCAATAGAGTGCGACACGACGCTCGGACACACCGTTACGCTGAGGTGTTCCAGGCGGCGTGAGTTGTGAAACGATTCCACATTTCCTTAAGTGTGTACCAAATTCATGACTTAAATATTCTCCTCCACGATCTGATCGCAAGAATTTTATCTTTCGGTCACGTTGATTCTCTACCTCATTCTGAAATTCCTTGAACTTTTCAAAGGTCTCAGACTTGTGTTTCATCAAGTAGACATACCCATATCTACTCAAGTCATCAGTGAGAGTGAGAACATAACGACATCCTCCGCGAGCCTCAACACTCATTGGACCGCACACATCCTTAAATAAGTTGGTTGCTCGCTCCATTGTTTCGGAAAACGGAGTCTTGGTCATCTTGCCCATGAGGCATGGTTCGCATGTGTCAAATGATTCATAATCGAGAGACTCTAAAAGTCCATCAAAGATGGAGCTTCTTCATGCGCTTGACACCAATGTGACCAAAGGCGGCAAAGTGCCACAAGTATGTGGGACTATCGTTATCAACTTTACATCTTTTGGTATTCACACTATGAACATGTGTAACATTATGTTCGAGATTCATTAAGAATAAACCATTGACCATCGGAGCATGACCATAAAACATTTCTCTCATATAAATAGAACAACCATTATTCTCGGATTTAAATGAGTAGCCATCTCGTATTAAACGAGATCCTGATACAATGTTCATGCTCAAACTTGGTACTAAATAACAATTATTGAGGTTTAAAACTAATCCGTAGGTAAATGTAGAGGTAGCATGCCGACGGCGATCACATCGACCTTGGAACCATTCCCGACGCCAAGATCGTCACCTCGCCCTTCGCCATCTCCGTTTATTCCGCAGCTCCTGCCGTGAGTTACATATATGAGCAACGGCACCGTATCAAATACCTGTGAGTTACTACGAGTACGTAAGGTACACGCCAATTACATGTATATCAAATATACATTTAGTGTTCTTGGCCTTCTTGTCTGCTAAGTATTTGGGGCAGTTCCGCTTCGATGACCCTTCCCTTTGCAATAAAAGCACTCGATCTCGTGCTTGGGTCCATTCTTTGACTTCTTCCTAAATCGGCTTATCGGGCGCGGCAACATCCTTGCCGTCCTTCTTGAAGTTCTTCTTTCCCTTGCCCTTCTTGAACTTAGTGGTTTTATTGACCATCAACACTTGATGCTCCTTCTTGATTTCTACCTCTGCTGACTTCAAAGATTGAAAATACTTCAGGAATAGTTTTCACCATCCCCGTGATATTGTAGTTCATCACAAAGCTCTTGTAGCTTGGTGGGAGCGATCAAGGATTCTGCCAATGACCGCCTCATCCGGAGGTTAATGTCCACTGGGACAAAGGCGGTTGTGCAACCCAGACATTTTGAGTATGTGCTCACCGACGTAACTATTTTCCTCCATCTTACAACAATAGAACTTGTCGGAGACTTCATATCTCTCGACCGGGCATGAGCTTGGAAAACTAGTTTCAGCTCCTCGAACATCTCATATGCTCCGTGTCGCTCAAAACGCTTTTGGAGCCCCGGTTCTAAGTCAGAAAGCATGCCGCACCGAACGAGCGAGTAATCATCAAGACGAGACCGCCAAGCGTTCATAACGCCTTGGTTCTCTGGGATGGGTGCTTCACCTAGCAAAGGTGCTTCTAGGACATATTGTTTCGCAGCTATGAGGATAATCCTCAGGTTCCGGACCCAGTCCGAATAGTTGTTGCCATCATCTTTTAGCTTGGTTTTCTCTAGGAACGCGTTGAAGTTCATGGTGACATGAGCGTTGGCCATTTAATCTACAAGACATTTTGCAAAGATTTTAGACTATTGTTCATGATAATAAAGTTCATCTAATCAAATTATTTAATGAACTCCCACTCAAATTTGACATCCCTCTAGTCATCTAAGTGATACATGATCCGAGTCGACTAGGCTATGTCCGATCATCACGTGAGATGGACTAGTCATCGTCGGTGAACATCTCCATGTTGATCGTATCTTCCATACGACTCATGTTCGACCTTTCGGTCTCTTGTGTTCCGAGGCCATGTCTGTACATGCTAGGCTCGTCAAGTTAACCTAAGTGTATTGCATGTGTAAAACTGTCTTACACCCGTTGTATGTAAACGTAAGGATCTTTCACATCCGATCATCACGTGGTGCTTCGAAACGACGAACTTTAGCAACGGTGCACAGTTAGGGAGAACACTTTCTTGAAATTGTTATGAGGGATCATCTTATTTACTACCGTCGTTCTAAGTAAACAAGATGCATAAACATAATAAACATCACATGCACTTATATATAGTAGTGACATGATATGGCCAATATCATATAGCTCCTTTGATCTCCATCTTCGGTGCTCCATGATCATCCTGTCACCGGCATGACACCATGATCTCCATCATCATGATCTCCATCATCGTGTCTTCATGAAGTTGTCACACAAACGACTACTTCTACTTCTATGGCTAACGCGTTTAGCAATAAAGTAAAGTAATTTACATGACGTTCTTCAATGACACGCAGGTCATACAAAAATAAAGACAACTCCTATGGCTCCTGCCGGTTGTCATACTCATCGACATGCAAGTCGTGATTCCTATTACAAGAACATGATCTCATACATCGCATATATCATTCATCATTCATCACAACTTTGGCCATATCATATCACAAAACACTTGCTGCAAAAACAAGTTAGACGTCCTCTAATTGTTGTTGCAAGTTTTACGTGGCTGCAATAGGGTTCTAGCAAGAACGTTTTCTTACCTACGTGAAAGCCACAACGTGATTTGTCAACTTATATTTACCCTTCATAAGGACCCTTTTCATCGAATCCGCTCCAACTAAAGTGGGAGAGACAGACACCCGCTAGCCACCTTATGCAACTAGTGCATGTCACCGGTGGAACCAGTCTCACGTAAGCGTACGTGTAAGGTCGGTCCGGGCCGCTTCATCCCACA
The DNA here is from genome assembly GCA_021605145.1 of Aegilops bicornis. Taxonomy (NCBI): domain Eukaryota; kingdom Viridiplantae; phylum Streptophyta; class Magnoliopsida; order Poales; family Poaceae; genus Aegilops; species Aegilops bicornis. The sequence goes on from CM038671.1 coordinate 542,445,569, forward strand.
ATGCCGCTGAAGCAAGATAAGACTAGTAGCGGCAAGAAAGTTGGCAACATCTACGCCCACAACAAATTGTGTTCCACTCGTGCAATAGAGAACTACGCATAGACCTAGCTCATGATGCCACTGTTGGGGAACGTTGCAGAAAATTAAAAAATTTCCTACGGTTTCACCAAGATCCATCTATGAGTTCATCTAGCAACGAGTCATGGGAGAGTGATTGCATCTACATACCACTTGTAGATCGCGTGCGGAAGCGTTCAATGGAACGGGGACGATGGAGTCGTACTCGCCGTGATTCAGATCACCGATGACCTAGTGCTGAACGGACAGCACCTCCGCGTTCAACACACGTACGGAGCGGATGACATATCCTCCTTCTTGATCCAGCAAGGGGAAAGGAGAGGTTGATGATGATCCAGCAGCACGACGGCGTGGTGGTGGATGCAGCAGAACTCGGCAGGCTTCGCTAAGCAACTACGGGAGGAGGAGGAGGTGTTGCAGGAGGAGGGAGGCGCCAGGCTTATGGGTGCGGCCACCCCTCCCTCCCTCCCTTTATATAGGTGCAAGAGAGGGGAGGGCGCAGCCTTGCTCCTTCCTCCAAGGAAGGGGTGCGGCCAAGAGGGGAAGGAGTCCATCCTCCCCAAGGCACCCTGAGGTGCCTTCCCCTTTAGGACTCTCCTTTTTCTTATATCTTGGCGCATGGGCCTCTTGGGGCTGGTGCACTTGGCCCATATAGGCCAAGGCACACGCCCTACAGCCCATGTGGCCCCCCGGGGCAGGTGGACCCCCCGGTGGACCCCCGGACCCCTTTCGGCACTCCCGTACAATACCAATAACGCGCGAAACTTTTCCGGCGACCAAAATAAGACTTCCTATATATAAATCTTTACCTCCGGACCATTCCGAACTCCTCGTGACGTCCGGATCTCATCCGAGACTCCGAACAACATTCGGTTTGCTGCATACTCATATTCATACAACCCTAGCGTCACCGAACCTTAAGTGTGTAGACCCTACGGGTTCGGGAGACATGCAGACATGACCGAGACGGCTCTGGGGCAATAATCAACAGCGGGATCTGGATACCTGTTGGCTCCCACATGCTCCTCGATGATATCATCGGATGAACCACGATGTCAAGGATTCAATCAACCCCGTATACTATTCCCTTTATCAATCGGTATTTTACTTGCCCGAGATTCGATCGTCGGTATCCCAATACCTCGTTCAATCTCGTTGCCAGCAAGTCACTTTAGTCGCATGCAGTAATGCATGATCCCGTGACCAAACACTTGGTCACTTTGAGCTCATTATGATGATGCACTACCGAGTGGGCCCGGTGATACCTCTCCGTCATACGGAGTGACAAATCGATCTCGATCCATGTCAACCCAACAGACACTTTTGGAGATACCTGTAATGCACCTTTATGGTCACCCGATTACGTTGTGACGATTGGTACACCCAAAGCACTCCTATGGGATCCGGGAGTTACACGATCTCATGGTCTAAGGAAGAGATACTTGACATTGGAAAAGCTCTAGCAAAACGAACTACACGATCTTGTGCTATGCTTAGGATTGGGTCTTGTCCATCACATCATTCTCCTAATGATGTGATCCCGTTATCAATGACATCCAATGTCCATAGTCGTGAAACCATGACTATCTGTTGATCAATGAGCTAGTCAACTAGAGGCTCACTAGGGACATATTGTGGTCTATGTATTCACACGTGTATTATGATTTCCGGATAATACAATTATAGCATGAATAAAAGACAATTATCATGAACAAGGAAATATAATAATAATACTTTTATTATTGCCTCTAGGGCATATTTCCAACAGTTGGCAGGTTAAGCATGGAGAGCAGATCAGCTTAGGTAAATGCAGGAAGATACATGCCACTGGGTCCAGCCCGAGCGGCTTGGGGATAATGCAGCCCGAGGGGCGCCCCCAGCAAGGTAAGCTAAAGACATAAGAAAAAGGGATACATGCCACAGGGACGGACCCATGCGGCATGGGAATAATGCAGCCCGAGGGGCGCTCCCAGCTAAACGAGCTTGGAAGATATCACCTGGTTCTGTAGACAAAGTAGAGTTGGTGCAGCTGAAGGCGTGCGTCGAAGAAATGACTCCTCATGAGCCACCGGGGCCCTGAGCCTCGGGAGGCTCTGGGGGCTCGGGAGGTTCCCTGAAGACCGTTTCCATCTCCTCCAGGACGGCGTGGTACCAAGCCTCCTGAGTCGCCAGGTCACGCCGCAGGTCGCGCTGATAGGCTGATGCCACGCTCGGCAAGCCGAAGGGCATGTGAACGTAGCTGTGCGGCGGGCCCTCGCAGCGACCCACGCGTGAAGGCCACAAGCGCTCCTGAGACACAGCCCTGTTGAGCCCTGGGACGTCGATGCAGACACGCAGCCTAGCATCCTCGCCGGGATGGGGAGCTGCGCCTCGAGAACGGCGGTCGCCGCGCATGGCTCTTGCGTCTTGCAGTTTCTGGGTGGTCTTGGTGATGAACTCCTGAGTGGTGGGCACTCCCTGCCCTGTGCTCTCCTGAGGAACATGTGCTGCGAAGAACGCTTCCAAGTGGTGCCCAAGCGCCTCCCTCGTGAGGTTGGCAAGGTCTGAGGCCCTCCAGAAGAGAGCCCCTAGGCCCTGCCCGAGGAGGGCGCCCGGCGTGCTTTCCTATGCAACGAAGGGAGGCGCCACTGGGACGGGCGCTGATCCTGATGAGACTCCAGCTGCGACGCCATCCTCCTGAGGTCCTGCGCGGCGCAACTGCTTCTTCCTGGGAATGGTCTCCGGAGGGCCTTCATTTCTGCTGTCGGGGTCGTCAATTGCTGCGGCTTGAAAGGCGCGCTCGAGGGAGTGATACGTCTCCAACGTATCTATAATTTTTGATTGCTCCATGCTATATTATCTACTGTTTTGGACATAATTGGGCTTTATTATTCACTTTTATATTATTTTAGGGACTAACCTATTAATTGGAGGCCCAGCCCAGAATTGCTATTTTTTGCATATTTCAGAGTTTCGCATGAAAGGAATATCAAACGGAGTCCAAACGGAATGAAACCTTCGGGAATGTGATTTTTAGGAAGAATATGATCCAGGAGACTTGGACCCTACGTCAAGAAACAAAAGAGGAGGCCACGAGGTAGGGGGCGCGCCCACCCCCCCAGGGCGTGCCCTCCACCCTCATGGGCCCCCTGTTGCTCACCGACGTACTCCTTCCTCCTATATATACATACGCACCCCCAAACGATCAGATACGGAGCCAAAAACCTAATTCCACCGCCGCAACCTTCTGTACCCACGAGATCCCATCTTGGGGCCTGTTCTGGAGCTCCGCCGGAGGGGGCATCATCATGGAGGGCTTCTACATCAACACCATAGCCTCTCCGATGAAGTGTGAGTAGTTTACCTTAGACCTTCGGGTCCATAGTTAGTAGCTATATGGCTTCTTCTCTCTTTTTGGATCTCAATACAATGTTCTCCCCTCTCGTGGAGATCTATTCGATGTAATCTTCTTTTTTCGGTGTGTTTGTTGAGACCGATGAATTGTGGGTTTATGATCAAGATTATCTATGAACAATATTTGAATCTTTTCTGAATTCTTTTATGTATGATTGTTTATCTTTGCAAGTCCCTTCGAATTATCAGTTTGGTTTGGCCTACTAGATTGATCTTTCTTGCAATGGGAGAAGTGCTTAGCTTTGGGTTCAATCTTGCGGTGTCCTTTCCCAGTGATGAGGGGCAGCAAGGCACGTATTGTATTGTTGCCATCGAGGATAACAAGATGGGGTTTTTATCATATTGCATGAATTTATCCCTCTACATCATGTCATCTTGCTTAAGGCGTTAATCTATTTTCATGAACTTAATACTCTAGATGCATGTTGGATAGCGATAGATGAGTGGAGTAATAGTAGTAGATGCAGGCAGGAGTCGGTATACTTGTCTCGGACGTGATGCCTATATACATGATCATACCTAGATACTCTCATAATTATGCTCAATTCTGTCAATTGCTCAACAATAGTTCGTTCACCCACCGTAAAATACTTATGCTCTTCAGAGAACACTAGTGAAACCTATGGCCCCCGGGTCTATCTTCATCATATTAATCTTCCAATACTTTGTTATTTCCTTTGATTTTTACTTTGCTTTGATTTTACTTTGCATCTTTATCATAAAAATACAAAAAATATTATCCTATCATATCTATCAGATCTCACTCTCGTAAGTGACCGTGAAGGGATTGACAACCCCTTATCGCGTTGGTTGCAAGGATTTATTTGTATTGTGCAGGTGCGAGGGACTCATGTAGCCTCCTCTTGGATTGATACCTTGGTTCTCAAAACTGAGGGAAATACTTACGCTACTTTGCTGCATCACCCTTTCCTCTTCAAGGGAAAACCAACGCAGTTGCTCAAGAGGTAGCAAGAAGGATTTCCGCACCGTTCGGGAGTCTACGCAAAAGTCAACATACCAAGTACCCATCACAATCCCTTATCTCCCGCATTACATTATTTTCCATTTGCCTCTCGTTTTCCTCTCCCCCACTTCACGCTTGCCGTTTTATTCGCTCTCTCTCTTTCGTTCGCCTTCTTCTTTTTGCCCCTCGCTCTCTCTGTCGTTATGTCTGAATTTGGGGAAATTATTGCCGATATGGACAATAACAATATCATAGAAAATTCTGATGCTCCTGCTGAAGAACCCCCTACCTTGCATACAAAAATATTTCCAATTGGTAGTGGTAATATTAATGGAAAAGGAGTTATTCAAGATTTCTTTACTTGTGCTAGTGCTTTGCCTTCTATGGGCGGTTCTATTCTCCATAGAACTAGTAGTCTTGTGGACGCTATTGTCGTGCTTATAGTTGAACTTGAAAGGCAATTTATGCACATGCATCCTTGCATACAAAGAATTTTCCTAGAATTCTCTAATATTGAGCATTCTTTTGTTAAGCGTGCCGCCACTATCTTTTTGGCTCATGAGTTTAGATTCATAATAAAAGAGGCCAAATAAATCTTTGCACATTATAGGGTAGATGCTAGTCATCCTCCCATTGAAGTTATCCTTTTTAATCAAGAAGACATGATGCGTTTACAATCTTTGGATCATATTGCTTATAACGAAAATCTTAGGAAAAAGGTTCCCGCCGATGTTCTAGTTGATAGAATTTCCGAGCTTAATGATGACTTTGCTATTCATAATAATGGATTAGGTTTTCCTCTTGAACAAAGGCTTGTGACTTTTTGCCAAAAGAATGCTCTTAATGATGAATTGGTTGTGCAATACAAAGGGCCTAGGGAGGAACCCATACCTCCCGAGATTGATCTTGGGGACTTTTGTCCCATTAAATTTAGCCCTTTTGATTATTTTTCCTTGCCTCAAAGAAAACTTGCTGCTAAACATAGAGAATATGAGAAAAGTTTTCATGATTTGCCATACCACTATTATGGCAATACCTAGATCTACCCTTGCTTTTATGCCTAGCTAGGGGCGTTAAACGATAGCGCTTGTTGGGAGGCAACCAAATTTTATTTTAGTTTTTTGCTTTTGCTTCTGTTTAGGAATAAATATTTGTTTCAGCCTCTGGTTTGATGTGTTTTTATGTTTTAATTAGTGTTTGTGCCAAGTTAAACCTATAGGATCTTCTTGGATGATAGTTATTTGATCTTGCAGAAATTTCCAGAAACTTTCTGTTCACAAAAACAATTGTTAAAAATCATCAGAACCTGATAAAATAGTGATTCCAATTGCTGATGATCAATAAAAAAATTGCCTAGGTCGTCCTATTTTGGCTGATTTTTTGGAGTTCCATAAGTTTGTGTTAGTTACAGATTACTACAGACTGTTATGTTTTTGTCGGAGTAATGGGCCACGGGTAGGCAAACCCGAGCCCCTGGACCTTTCAAAACATCGGGGCCGACTGCACCCTCAAGACCCCAAGACGAAGAGCCGCCTTCTGAGAGTCAGCGACAGAGCCGCCGACTGCCCCTCCCAGCCGAGTCCCAGAGACGGCCTCAAGATAAGCCAACTCCCAGCCAGCGACTTCCGGCGAAGCCGACTACGGGGAGTCGGCCCGCGACTCCAACCGCCTCCTACTGAAGCGACTACGGGACGGGATGGGGCCGCCTCACAGCCCATCCCTGCCCCATTCACAAAGGATGTGCATGGCCCTGAGGCGTCGTGCAACGAAGATCTCTCCGTCCGGCGCGGCACTGTTGCCGCGCCGGCCCTGACATCAGCCCCGTGGGCAGATCCCTGTACCCACGATGGCTTGTCTGTACGACCCGAAGACGGCGGGACCCGCCTGTCGGCGGGAGTGCAGAAGACGGCGAGAGCATCCCAAGACGGACCCGTTGGGAGTCGGCCTCTGAGAGTCGGCCGGCCCCTCCCACGGGCTCCATGCGCCATTAACCAGACAAGATAGGGAATGGCAACAGTGATCGCCCACCAGGCGGCGGCACTGTTGCCATGACCCCACGACCAAGCTCGCGTCATTAGAAGCGCTACAAGAACTCCGCAGCCAAGCAAGACCGCCACAAGGGCGGGCAAGGGCTGTCGGCCCCATGTTGGACCGCCGGCGAGGCCCACCAGTCGGCGGAGAAGACGACGACTTAAGAGACTGACGGCTGGGACCTGTGCCCAGCCAGATTACCATTGTACCCCCGGGGGGTAGGCCTATATAAACCCCCCGGGGCACCCATGCAAGGGGTTGGACCCTAGTATTTTAACACACACATAGAGGGAAGAGAAGAGCTAGCCGTGCCCTTCTCCTTCCTCACCCCGAACAGCTCAAGGAGCCACCTTGTAAACACTTTGCCATAGTGATCATGCAGAGACCCCGCAGAGCAGCAGTAGGGGTGTTATCTCCTGGGAGAGCCCTGAAGCTGGGTAAGATTCGCCGGCGTGCATGCCTTCGCCTCGTCCCGTTTCTGTGCACCGCGACGTTCTACTCGCCTCCATGATAAGCCATCCTTTGGCATATGTCGCACCCAACCCCCGACATTTGGCGCCCACCGTGGGGCTAGGTGCACCGTCATCCGGAGACCTGCTCTGGACGGGAACCGTCTTCCTCCCTGGCGAGCGCAGCCAGCCCGGCACGCCAGACGGAGTCTGCACCGACGCGCTGCATGGCGCTGAGGTCGCCTGCGCGGCGAGCTGCCTCGCCGAACATGTCGGCGAAGTTCGCCTCTCCGATGAGCCTGCATCCGACGCAGGCACGGACGGCCCCGAGAGCCTCCTCACGGGCCTCCTCGAGCAGCTCCACGTCGCCGGGCGAGCTCGCCGCCGACACAGTCCGTAGGCTCCACCGACCCGATGTTGGTCGACTCCGACACCGCGTCGCTCGACGTGTTCCCCACCAACGTGGTGGTCTACGATGAGCCGCTCCCTCGCGCGGAGAGCGGCAGAAGCACCGTCACGGAAGTACTCGTCATCGGTCATAGCGAGCCTTCCGGCGAAGGAACTCATGACCCTCTCGACGCGGTCCTGCAAGACCTAACCGCGCCTATTCCGGAAGACGCTGACGCTGGGACGCTGGAGGCGCGCCGCCACCAGCTCCTCGTAGGCGCGAAGAAGCTGGCAAGCATGAGACGCTTGTCAGAAGTCTACCAGCGCGAGATGGATCGCGCCGTGGGCGGCTCGCCGGCTCCGACTGGGCCTAGCCGCCTAGGCGTGGTCCGGCAGCGCGGCGTTGCCATCGCCAACCTGTTTAGGGCCAATCGCCCCGTGTACGCCACGCCCGCGGAAAACATCCGCGCCGCCCAAGCGGCGGCGGACGAGCTGGATAACTTCGAGGGCGAGGAGTGCCGCCTGATGACGGAGCGAGTCCAGCAGCTCCTCGACGCGGCTGCCGCGCAAGACGAAGTCGGCTGCCGCACGGAGGTTCTGCGACGACAACACGGTGACTTGCCTCCCCGCTGAGATCAAGGCGCGACGTCTCGGACGACGACTGGCGGTGTCCGTGGAAGAAAAAACAAGGATCCGGCTGTCAGCCATAGTCGGACTCACATCTCCATCGAGCGCGACGAAGACGGCCGCCCAAGGGCGGTGGAGCGGCGGGACGACTATCTGCCCCCTCCTCCCCGCAGAGAGAGGCGAGTCTCCCCGCCGCCCGTCGAGCATCTGACTCTCGGCGACCGCCTTGGCCGCCGAGAGGGATTCGGAGAAAATGACGCCCGCCACCGGATCGAGCGGCTCCACCGATCCCTGGCGCTGGAAGAAGAAGACGAGTTGGGCCCGCCGTGTTTCAGACCTCGCATCCGAGACGAGCCCTTCCCCAGAGGGTTCACACTCCCTCGAGATACACCCAAATACACCCCGTGTACGCCACGCCCGCGGAAAACATCCGCGCCGCCCAAGCGGCGGCGGACGAGCTGGATAACTTCGAGGGCGAGGAGTGCCGCCTGATGACGGAGCGAGTACAGCAGCTCCTCGACGCGGCTGCCGCGCAAGAAGACGGCTGCCGCCGCACGGAGGTTCCGCGACGACAACACGGCGACTTGCCTCCCCGCTGAGATCAAGGCGCGACGTCTCGGACGACGACTGGCGGTGTCCGTGGAAGAAAAAACAAGGATCCGGCTGTCAGCCATAGTCGGACTCACATCTCCATCGAGCGCGACGAAGACGGCCGCCCAAGGGCGGTGGAGTGGCGGGACGACTATCTGCCCCCTCCTCCCCGCAGAGAGGCGAGTCTCCCCGCCGCCTGCCGAAAGATCGACTCTCGGCGACCGCCTTGGCCGCCGAGAGGGATTCGGAGAAAATGACGCCCGCCACCGGATCGAGCGGCTCCATCGATCCCTGGCGCTGGAAGAAGAAGACGAGTTGGGCCCGCCGTGTTTCAGACCTCGCATCCGAGACGAGCCCTTCCCCAGAGGGTTCACACTCCCTCGAGATACACCCAAATACACCAGCTCCGTGAAGCCGGAGGACTGGCTAGTGGACTACTCCACGGCCGTCAGCATAGCGAACGGCAACAAGCGCGTTGCCGTAAAGTATGTTCCCCTCATGCTCCAGGGCACGGCCCGGACATGGTTGAACATCTTGAAGCCCCGCAGCATCAACAGCTGGGTCGACTTCACCGAGGCCTTTGTCCGCAACTTCACGAGCACATACAAGCGACCTCCCAAGCCTCGCCAGCTTTCCTTGTGCGTGCAAGGCCCCAATGAGTCCACTCGTGACTACCTCACGCGCTGGGCCGAGCTCCGGAACTCCTGCGAGGGAGTGCACGAGGTGCAAAGCTATCGAGTACTTCACCACCGGGTGCGAGAAGGCACCTTCCTCAAGCACAAGCTCCTTTGCGACGAGCCGAGACCCTCGACGAGCTGCTGATCATAGCAGACAAATCGCACAGTACCGACTCCTCCATGAAGTCGGAGATCGAAGTCAGTCTGTTGGCAAGGTGGCTCCTCAGGCTCCCGTAACTCCATTTGGCGACACCGGTCAGCGACAACGATAGAATGATCACAAGCACAAGGCCCGCAGCCGGCTTCCAACAGCTGCGGTGGCGACAATAAGACCAACAGCCAGAGGGGCAGCCTCCGGCCAAGCGGCGTAAAGGCGGCAAGTCCAACTGGTTGCCGGCCTTCTTCTGTGCAGACTCTAGATGGTCCCCGCAAGTTCCATAGCGGCCGGGCCGTCGAACCACACCACCCAGAGTGCCAGCGGCTCACCAGATCGCCAAGGAGACGGCCTCATCCCTCCCGCTTTCTTTGGGCCGCCGCCTCCGCCATCGCTTCCCCAGCCGGTTTGTCGAGCCGGTCGGTAGCGGTACAACACGAGTACCCAGAAGAGCATGGAGCTTATGTAGTGTTCACCAGTGTGTCCGACGATCGCTGCAGCAGGCGGCTGCAACAGCAAGAAATGAGTGCAGTAGCGTCAGATACTCCAGAATTCATGCACTGGTCCGAGAAACCTATCAGTTGGAGCCGAGCTGATCACCCAGAGGTGATGCCGAATCCGGGCTCCTACGCCCTGGTCTTGGGAGCCACCCTTGCTGCGGATAGGCGGGCCGCTCGCTTCTCGCGAGTGCTGATAGACGGAGGCAGCAGCATCAACATCCTGTACAAGGACACAATGGAGAAGTTAGGAATCAAGCAAAGACTGCTTCAGAACAACCGGACTGTGTTCCACGGAATTGTACCTGGCCTTTCCTGCTCACCGATCGGCAAGATCCTGATAGACGTCCTCTTTGGGGACAAAGATCACTTTTGCCGAGAGCCAGTCTGGTTGGAAGTGGTGGACCTCGAAAGCCCATACCATGCTCTGCTTGGCCGACCTGCCTTGGCCAAGTTCATGGCGGTCCCCCACTACGCCTACCTCAAGATGAAGATGCCGAGTACCAAGGGATTCTCGACCGTGGCAGCGACTCTGAGAAAGTCGTCCGCTGCAGCGGCTAAAAGCGATCGGTTGGCGAGTCCCAGTGATCGCAATGAGAAGCGGCTTCTTGATCGGGTTGTGGCAATGGCCGGCAAGCAGCCAGAGATGTCGCCCAACCCCAAGGAGTCGGAAGCTGAGGGCTCGTTCAAGCCGGCCAAAGAGACAAAGAAGATACCCTTGGACCCGGAGCACCCGGAGAGGTACGCTGTTGTAGGTGCAAACCTTGACAGTAAATAGGAAGGCGAGCTCGTCGATTTCCTCCGTGAAAATCGGGACATTTTCGCATGGTCCCCTAAAGACATGCCAGGTATACCGACGGAATTCGCCGAGCACAAGTTACACGTCTGATCTGATGTGAAGCCCGTCAGGCAGCCCTTGCGCCGCCTGTCGAAAGAGAAGAGAAGAGTTGTTGGAGAAGAGATAGCCTGGCTCCCCGCAGCCGGTTTCATCATAGAAGTGTTCTTTCCAGAGTGGTTAGCGAACCCAGTCTTGGTACTAAAGAAGAACAAGCAGTGGCGGATGTGTATTGACTACACAAGCCTCAACAAAGCTTGCCCCAAGGACCCGTTTGCTTTGCCGAGAATTGATCAGGTGATAGACTCCACAGCCGGATGCGAGCATTTGAGCTTCTTAGATGCATACTCAGGATATAGCCAGATCAAGCTGAACCCGGCCGACAGATTGAAGACCGCCTTCATCACGCCGTTTGGAGCCTTCTGCTACCTGACCATGACGTTCGGCTTAAGGAATGCCGGCGCCACCTTTCAGCGTTGCATGCAGAAGTGCCTCCTCAAGCAGCTTGGTAGAAACGCCCATGTTTACGTGGACGACATGGTGGTGAAGACGGAGAAGCGAGGAACGATGTTGGAAGACCTCAAGGAGACCTTTGAAAATCTGCACCGGTTCCAGATCAAGCTCAACCCAAAGAAGTGCATCTTCGGAGTACCAGCCGGCCAGCTCCTTGGTTTCCTGGTCTCCGAACGCGGCATAGAGTGCAACCCCGTGAAGATCAAGGCAATCGAAAGGATGGAAGTACCCCACGATCGCTAGATGTGCAAAAGTTCACCGGCTGTTTGGCGTCCATCAGCCAATTCATCAGCCGGCTGGGTGAGAAAGCTCTTCCTCTGTACCATCTCATGAAGAAGACCACCTTCTTCGAATGGAACCCCAAGGCGGACGAAGCTTTTCTCCAGTTGAATAAAATGCTGACTACTCCCCCGTCAAGTGCCCCGACTCCCAAGGAGCCCATGCTCACATATTGCCGCCACCAGCAGGGTAGTCAGCCTGATCATTGTAGTTGAGCATAAGGAGGAAGGCAAGGCGCTACCTGTCCGAGAGACCAAGATATTACCTGAGCGAAGCATCGCTTAACCTCCAAGCAGAACTACACCCACTACCAGAAGATGTGTTACGGCGTGCACTTTGCCGCCAAGAAGTTGAAGCCTTACTTTCAAGAGCATCCAATCACCGTGGTTTGCACGGCCCCACTAGCAGATATCATCGAAAGCCGAGATGCTTCTATCCGAGTGGCCAAATGGGCCATAGAGTTGGCCCCCTACACCATCTATTACCAGCCCCGCACCGCCATCAAGTCGCAAGCACTGGCCGACTTCCTCGTCGACTGGGCCGAGACCCAGTACCTGCCGCCAGCGCCCGACTCCACCCATTGGCGGATGCACTTCGATGGCTCCAAGATGCGCACCGGCTTGGGAGCCGGCGTGGTCCTCACTTCCCCCAAAGGCGACAAGCTCAAGTACGCTGCGCCGCAGATCCACTTCGCCGCCTCCAACAACGTCACCCGAATCTGGCGCTCATTCACGGGCTCCGGCTTGCCAAAGAGCTTGGCATCCGTCGGATCCTGTGTTATGGCGACTCGATTTGGTGGTCCAGCGATCATCCGGCGATCGACGCCAAAGATGCAAACATGGCGAGCTACCGCTTCTGGTACAGCAATTGAGTGGATATTTTGAGGGGTGCGAGTTCCTCCACGTGCCAAGAAACGACAACGACCAAGCAGATACCCTGGCAAGAATCGGCTCCACCCGCCAGGCAATACCATCCGGCATCGCCCTTCAGCGCCTCCTCAAGCCATCTGTCAAGCCGTCACCAGAGTCAGACTCCATTTTTGTGCCGACTCCCCCTGAAGAAGTCGGATCCGACTCCAAAGCCTCAGCAGACGGCACAAGAATTCTTGCAGACGGCCCCAAGAACGCTGCAGTCGAAGCCGCCCGGACTTCGTAACCGGCCCGGACTTCAGAACCTGCCCGGGATCGCGCCCGATCGGCTGGGACTTCTTCAACCCAGCAAGTTGTCATGAGTCCAACCCACCGCCTCCCAGCCCAGCCGCCCTCATCCAAGTAGCAGTACTGATTGTCGAAGAAATAGCAGCACCCTCATGGGCCCAGCCCATCCTGAAGTTCTTAGTAAGCGGAGAGCTACGAACCGATGAGACCTTGGCTCGGCAAGTGCAACACTGAGCGGCAGCCTACACTATAGTCAACAGAGAGTGGTCAGCGCGTCACTTTGGTGTCTACCGGTATTGTCGAGCCGAGAAAGCAAGGCCAAGCGATTCTCGAAGACATTCATCAAGGCGAAAAGTGGACCATCATGCAGCCTCAAGAGCACTCATTGCCAAAGCCTTCCGACACGGTTTCTTCGCCGATCGCCCTAGAAGAGGCCAAGGAATTAGTTAAAAATGCAAGGGTGCCAGTGTTCCGCTCCAAACCGCTTTCACCAAGCTTCAAGACTTCAAGACTATCCCCATCTCCTGGCCCTTTGCTGTTTGGGGCCTGGACATGGTGGGACCATTCAAAACGGCACGAGGCGGCTTAACTCACTTACTTGTCGCGGTGGACAAGTTCACCAAGTGGATTGAAGCAAAACCCATCAAGAAGTTGAATGGTCCTACTGCAGTGACTTTCATCGCCGACATCACGACTCGGTACGGCGTACCACACATCATCATCACCGACAATGGCACAAATTTTGCCAAAGGTGCCTTGGCCCGTTTCTGCGTGACACAGGGCATCCGACTGGACTTAGCGTCCGTCGCCCATCCACAGTTAAACGGCCAGGTGGAGCGAGCAAACGGCCTCATCCTCGCTCGCATCAAGCCTTGATCGGGTCGAACCACCGGAGCGTTCGCCGTCAGCTGGCTTGAGGAGTTGCTACCGCCCTCCGGAGTCTGCGCATACGACTCCAAACAAGTCAACTGGCTTCACACCCTTCTTCCTCGCTTCACGGTGCCGGGCCGTCATCCCAACGGATATAGAGTTCGACTCGCGAGTCACCATGTGCAATCAAGAGGAAGCGAAGGAAGCACGTCAAGACGGCGTCGATCTGCTGGAAGAGGGCCGGCTATTGGCACTCAGCCGGTCCAGCATCTACCAGCAGAGCCTGCGCCGCTACTACAACAAGAAGGTCAAGCCAAGATCATTCCTAGAGGGCGACCTTGTGCTCCGGCTGATCCAGCGAACAGCCGGCCAAAGACAAGCCGCCCGCCTTTGGGAAGGCTCATTCATCATCGACAAAGTGCTAGGCAACGACTCCTACTACCCGATCGACGCCGAAGCCCCGAAAGACGCAAGAGGGACGACTCCGGCAAAGAGACGGAACGTCCATGGAATGCTAATCTCCTCCAAGATTTTACAGCTTGATGCAGTATGTACCACGCTACCCTTTGTGTTTAAAATACCAAGACTTCGGGCCCTTCGAGACGCAGCCTGGGACTGCCCTCTTTGTTATCTCAGATGATAAGAATCATGCCTTCGAGTATGTTACTCTTTGTTATGTTATTTGGCACCGGCTCGACTAGTCGGCCCGGGACTCACCATCTGGCTATGAAATGCTTCCTAATCGTGCAAGTAACGTGGTGCCTAAGCCGCCTCTCGTCAAGCCGCAGCTCACAGAGCGACTGTTTGGTGGGCAGGAGTAAGGAAGAATGGGCGCCCACACGAAAAATGGCTAAGGACCAAAAGCATAAACATAGTTTAAGTCGGCTTCCAGCCCCGTTTTGCAAAAACCGACTCTTAAGTAGTCGACTTGCCGCTTTCTACCCAACTTGCTTAAAGACTCTAAAAAGTGGCCAAGTACTTTCCTTCTCAAAGGTAGCCAAGCACTTGACCCAGACGGCAGTCCGCAGAGCGGTTGCCCGATGGGCAAGGCGGCAACTCAGGGAAGGCGGCAAAGGAAAAATCCATAAGAGCAATAAGCAAGGAAAGATAAAATTAGGATAATATTTACACAGCTTAGGCCCTTGGCCGGATCTTCGGACACGCGGGTGGAATTGTGCGAATTAACAAGTTCTTTCAAAGACTATCAAAACAGATAAAATAAAGGCTAGACAGCGGCCTAGGAAGCGACAGATGGGGTCGGAAGGCCGGAGGCGACGGCGGCGTTAGGCGCCGGGGCGGCCGGCTGGGCTGTCTCGGTTTGATCGTCTCCGGCGGCGGCCCGTCGAACGGGCGCGCTCGTTCGGAAGGCGCGGTCGAAGCCGAGGCTGGTCGCCCGCTCCGCCTTCCGGGCGCCCATCTCGTCTCCGCCCTCCGCCTCGTCTTCCTCCTCGGCGCCGGTGTCGATCACCTCCGCCGAGTCCTCGTCGTAGTCCAGTTCATCCCGAACCACTCCGGGCGCCTCCCCACCGCCCTCACCCGCTCGGGGACGAAGACGCTGGTGTCTGTAGTCGGCAATAGCCACCGCCAAGGCCGACGAGGGCGTCCTCCGCGGCGAGCAGCTCCGCTGGCCTTCGACCGAATGCGCTAGCCGGTCCAGATCCAGCCTCGATACCACACCTTGACGAATTCTGTGGCCCGTGCGCTCCAGCCCGAGCCGTGGAACCCTTCTAGGCCTCAAGACGGCCAGCCGCGACCTCCAGCCAGTCGGCGGTCCGGCTGGGAGTGTGCAGAACCGGCATGTCCGGCCACAGAGCAGCGATCGCCTGGGCGCCGACACGCTGAAGCCGACGCAGCATCCGATGGGCCGGCCACAGACGAGCCTCAATGCTCAGGAGCTGCTCGTCAAGGGTCCGGGGGGCATTGGCAGCGATCGCAGCACCACTCGCCCTTCGCGCGCCAGCGGTCAGCCTCGATAGCTTGATTGGCCGCCTGCGTGTGGCCGGGGAAGAAGTCTGCCAAGACGAAAATGAAGCAAGTCAAAAAACAGGAGTCGGCCTGACCCATAGTCGGCGACCCAAAAGAAGAAGTAAAAGCAAGCTCACCATCAACGATGTCCTCGATTTCATGGAAGCCGGAGGTCAGCAGCGCTTCCATGTCTGTCCAGGAGGAGTGCTCGCTCTAAAACTCGGCCAGGAGAGCAGCCTCTTTCTTCTCGCCTCGTCTGCGCCCGCTTAAGCAGCCCCCGCTGCTCCGCCAACTCACAGAAGCAGGTCGCGCTCTGTGGCGAGCTTGCTGCACTCCTCCTCCTTGGCGCGTAAGGCGGTGCTGGCTGCACCCAGCTGCCGCCAAGAGTGGCGCTGGCCTCGAAGAATAAAAGAAGAAGGACGCAAAGTCGTCAGCTAAGAAGGTCGCCAGGAAGATCCGGCCCGACTACGCAGCAGTCGGCCCGAATCTCGGGAACTACAGCCCGTGGGTGCGCCAGCGCGCCCCCGCGAAGAAGAAAACTCACCTCGGCTCCTCGCCAGGTCGGCAGTCCGCTTGCCCAGCTCCTCAACGCTATGCGGTTGAAGCGGCGGCGCGGAGGTTGTGATACTCTCTGCGACAAGAATTTCGCATAAAGGTAAAAATTTGAAGAGAGCAAATAGAGTTCGAGCCGCCGCCAAGAGCCGCCCGAAACTCGGGACTACACTCCAGTGGAGTGCTGCGCGCCTCTACGTAGAAGAGCGAGAAAAAATTCAAAGAAGAAACATACCCGCACGGCGGCTCGCGACGCCAGGTGCGCCTTGGAGCAGTTCTGGATGGCGACGTCCAGAAGCGCCGTGTTCAGCGGGCCTGTGCCGCCTCCCCGCACCCACCCAACGGGTGCGGCGCTCGACGCCTCAGCGTCCGGAATGGCCGAGCTGGCGGCGCCGGTCTCCAAGGGGCGCGGCGCCGAAGTCTCCTTCTCAAGACGGCGTCGCGCTGGCGAGGCGACTTGAAGAAGCACACCGCCACGCGGCCTCGTCGTCGGCGGCACAGGCGGGTCCGCCGGCTGTTTGCCTCGTGCGCTCTCGGAATGCGGTGGAGGCGGCGGGGGTGGCTCGGCCGTGCCCGACAGGGAGGCCTCGCCGCCTTCCTTCTCCGCGACGGGGAACTCATCGCCGACTCCCTCCGTCTGCCCCGTGAACTCCGCCGGCGGCGGCGCAGAGCTCAGCGGGGTGATGAGCAGCGCCTACTGGTGGTGTGCGGCCTCCTCGGCTCGCCTCTTGGCTGCAACTGCGGTTCGGCCTCCTCCAACTTCTTCTGGGCGGAAGCCGCTGCCTTCTCGGCCTCCGCCTTCTCCAGACGGGCGGCCTCCTCCTCGTCGCGCTTCTCCTGCACGTTCCGCTCCATCGCTTCCCGGAGGTCGGCCGCAGGGTCAATCCGCCGAGTATTGGCGGACGTCTCTGCCGACCCCATGACGGAGGCGGCGGCGACCCTCTCCAAGGTGAGAGGAGCCCTGATGAGAAAAAGACATATAAAGACTTGGACAAGACGGACCGGAAGGAAACAAGACAAAACAAGAAGTACTTACGCGGAGACCAGCGGCGGCTTCTTCACTTCCTTGCGGAAGCGGTTAGCCTTCGCGGCCGCCTCTTCGCGCTGGGTCGCGGTGGCCGTCCCCATGAACTTCTTCGCCCAGCCGCCTGGCAAGCTTCTTCGCGCTGCCTCGACCGCCCAAGACGGCGGAGGAGCTCGCGCCTGGATGGCCGGCTTTCGTTGGCGGCGAGGGACGACTTCCCTCTCGCCGTCGTCGTCAGGCCAGTCAGCGAAGGTTGCCGAAGGCCTGAAGTCGTCGGCCCCTCCTCCTCCCTCGGCGTCGGTCTCCATCGCCGCCACCCCCAAGTTGGGGTCGTCGGCGTCGCTCTCCGCCCAGTCGGGGATGAATTCACGAGTCAGCCCCGCGGTGCCGGCCGCGGGCTGCATGAGGGGGTTCTGACTCGGGAAAGACCAAAGAAAATTAGAGTCGGATTCGGCTGAAGAAGGAAATAGAAAAGCGAGAGAGATGACTTACCACAGGCGGGGGGGTTGGCGCGCGAGTACGGCTCCTTGCTGAACTGCCATTCCTCCGTGAGGCCGCAGTTCGCCAGGAAATTCACCGTGTCCACCACCTCCGCGTGGGGCATATCTTTGGAGCACACTGATTGTCCCGGCGGCCGCTCATCCGACAGATCGATGAGGTCGGCCTTGGAGAGGAAGAACTTCGGCGCGCCACAAAGGCGGCCAGCAAGTCGGCCCCAGCCAGCCCTTCGATCGCCAAGACTCGAGTCACAGCGGGCGGCGGCGCCTGTCGGCGTCTGGCCCGATGGGACCAGTGGGAGTCGCCCCGCCAACTCGCCGACCATGTAAGGCGGCAGGTTGACCCAGTCGCCTTCTGGGCGACGTTCTTCACGTAGAAATACGTGCGCTGCCACATCTTCACCGACTTGATGAGTGGGATGGCAGGGAAGGGGTTGTCGGTCACCGGCCTCCTCATGGCGATGAAAGCGCCGCACAGAGCCGGCACGCGAGCAACGTGGGTTCCGAGCTTGGCTTGGAAGAATTCCCCCCACAGCTCGATGGTAGGGAGAACGCCAACAAAGCCTTCGCACAAGGATGCGAAGGCGGCCAGCAGCACCACCGTGTTTGGAGTGAGGTGGTGCGGCTGGAGCCCGTGGAACTCCAGGAACGCGTGGAAGAAGCCGCTCGCCGGCAGCCCCAGCCCGCGCATGAGGTGCGAGCGGAATATGACCTGCTCGCCCTCCTCCGGCGCCGGCGTTATTTCGCCCGCCAGCACGACGCGGGTCCGCACTAGGTTGGTGCCGGGGATGCGGCGTGTCTGGCGGAGGAACTCAATGATGTCGTCGTCCACTATGGAGCCATCCCACATGCCGGAGCACGCGGCGGGAGGCGCGGCGGCGGAGGAGGAGCTCATCTCCGCGGCTCGGCGTGGTTTGGCGCGGCGGAGGAAAGCGGGAGACGAAGAGGGGAAGGAGAGGAAGCGAGAGGAAGCGGGGAGAGTGGGTGCGCGTGCGTTGCCGCCCACCCCCCCTCCCGCCTACTTATAGGCGCCTAGGCTGAGAAGCCGAGGGGGCGGGCGTGGGATTAACTGCGCCCACGCCCCCACGCCCCCACGATTTAACCCACGACGTTACTGCGCGCAGTAACGGCGTGGGGAGCCCAACCGCCCGCACGGCCGCAACGGATCCGCCCGTGCGCCGAGGCGCGGTAGTGGCGGGCCCCGCCTGACGGGCCTGTCTAGTCACGCGCGTGGGCAGGCAGACTGGCCCTGCCGCGTGGCGTCACGTGGCGGGCCCGCAACGGGCAGCTGCCGGGAAGTTTATCAGGCACGCTGCCCGGATCCCGCCACGACCTTCGAAACCTTTGAGGAGCAAGACGGCCTCCTGCAAGGCCGACTCCAGCTAGTCGGATCAAGAGAGAGACGGCGAGCCGAGCCCAGATTCTTCCATTCGAGGGATGAAACTGTTGAGGCTCCTCGACACGTTGCCCTCGGCGCCTCACCAGCTTCGGGGACTACTGTCGGAGTAATGGGCCACGGGTAGGCAAAACCGAGCCCCTGGACCTTTCAAAACATCGGGGCCGACTGCGCCCCTCAAGACCCCAAGACGAAGAGCCGTCTTCTGAGAGTCGGCGACAGAGCCGCCGACTGCCCCTCCCAGCCGAGTCCCAAAGACGGCCTCAAGATAAGCCGACTCCCAGCCAGCGACTTCCGGCGAAGCCGACTACGTGGAGTCGGCCCGCGACTCCAACCGCCTCCTACTGAAGCGACTACTGACGGGACGGGATGGGACCGCCTCACAGCCCATCCTCGCCTGCTCACAAAGCGATGTGCATGGCCACAGGCGCCGCATCGATGAAGATCTCTGTCCGGGCGCGCATCGTTGCCACGCTGCCTCGACATCAGCCCCATGGGCAGATCCCTGTACCCACGATGGCTTGTCTGTACGACCCGAAGACGGTGGGACCCGCCTGTCGGCGGGAGTGCAGAAGACGGCGAGAGCATCCCAAGACGGACCCGCTGGGAGTCGGCCTCCGAGAGTCGGCCGACCCCTCCCACGGGCTCCATGCGCCATTAACCAGACAAGACAGGGAATGGCAACAGTGATCGCCCGCCAGGCGGCGGCACTGTTGCCATGACCCCACGACCAAGCTCGCGTCATTAGAAGCGCGGCTACAGTAACCCGCAGCCGGCAAGACCCGCCCGCGGCGGGCAAGGGCTGTCGGCCCCATGCTGGACCGCCGGCAGGGCCCACCAGTCGGCGGGACCCAGAAGTCGGCGGAGAAGACGGCGACTTATGAGACTGACGGCTGGGACCTGCGCCCAGCCAGATTACCATTGTACCCCCGGGGGGTAGGCCTATATAAACCCCCCGGGGCACCCATGCAAGGGGTTGGACCCTAGTAGTTTAACACACATATAGAGGGAAGAGAAGAGCTAGCCGTGCCCTTCTCCTTCCTCACCCCGAACAGCTCAAGGAGCCACCTTGTAAACACTTTGCCATAGTGATCATGCAGAGACCTCATGAGCAGCAAGAGGGGTGTTATCTCCTCGAGAGCCACAGAAGTGGGTAAGATTCGCCGGCGTGCATGCCTTCGCCTCGTCCCGTTTCCAGGCACCGGCGACATTCTACTCGCCCCCTCCATGATAAGCCATCCTTTGGCATATGTCGCACCCAACCCCCGACAGTTTTTGACAGATTCTGTTTTTCGTGTGTTGTTTGCTTATTTTGATGATTCTATGGCTAATAAAATAGTTTATAAACCATAGAGAAGTTGGAATACAGTAGGTTTAACACCAATATAAATAAAGAATGAGTTCATTACAGTACCTTGAAGTGGTCTTTTGTTTTCTTTCGCTAACGGAGCTGACGAGATTTCTGTTGAGTTTTGTGTTGTGAAGTTTTCAAATTTAAGATTTTTGATGGATTATGGAACAAGGAGTGGCAAGAGCCTAAGCTTGGGGATGCCCATGGCACCTCCAAGATAATCTAAGGACACCAAAAAGCCAAAGCTTGGGGATGCCCCGGAAGGCATCCCCTCTTTCGTCTACTTCCATCGGTAACTTTACTTGGAGCTATATTTTTATGTGTTTTGCTTGGAGCGTCTTGTATGATTTGAGTCTTTGCTTTTTAGTTTACCACAATCATCCTTCCTGTACACACCTTTTGAGAGAACCATGCATGATTTGAAAATTATTAGAATACTCTTTGTGCTTCAATTATATCTTTTGAGTTATATAGTTTTGCTCTAGTGCTTCACTTATATCTTTTAGAGCACGGTGGTGGATTTGTTTTATAGAAACTATTGATCTCTCATGCTTCACTTAGATTATTTTGAGAGTCTTAAATAGCATGGTAATTTGCTTAAATAATCCTAATATGCTTGGTATTCAAGAATATTAAAAACTTTCTTATGAGTGTGTTGAATACTATGAGAAGTTTGATGCTTGATAATTGTTTTGAGATATGAAGATGGTGATATTAGAGTCATGCTAGTTGAGTAGTTGTGAATTTGAGAAATACTTGTGTGAAAGATTGTGATTCCCATAGCATGCACGTATGGTGAACCGTTATGTGACAAAGTCGGAGCATGATTTATTTATTGATTGTCTTCCTTATGAGTGGCGGTCGAGGACGAGCGATGGTCTTTTCCTACCAATCTATCCCCCTAGGAGCATGCGGTAATACTTTGCTTTGATAACTTGTAGATTTTTGCAATAAGTATAAGAGTTCTTTATGACTAATGTTGAGTCCATAATACCGCGCACTTTTCGCCGGTATCGTACACCCACCATATACCTTCCTCAAAACAGCCACCATACCTACCTATCATGGCATT
Source organism: Aegilops bicornis (assembly GCA_021605145.1). Taxonomy (NCBI): domain Eukaryota; kingdom Viridiplantae; phylum Streptophyta; class Magnoliopsida; order Poales; family Poaceae; genus Aegilops; species Aegilops bicornis. The sequence continues at coordinate 542,466,928 of CM038671.1, forward strand.
TCCACCGCCATTCCGAGATATATTGCCATGGAACTTTCCACCGTTCCGTTTATTATGACACGCTCCATCATTGTCATATTGCTTAGCATGATCATGTAGTTGACGTCGTATTTGTGGCAAAGCCACCATTCATAATTCTTTCATACATGTCACTCTTGATTCATTGCATATCGCGGTACACCGCCGGAGGCATTCATATAGAGTCATATTTTGTTCAAAGTATGGAGTTGTAACTGTTGAGTTGCAAGAATAAAAGTGTGACGATCTTCATTTTTAGAGCATTGTCCCAAGTGAGGAAAAGGATGATGGAGACTATGATTCCCCCACAAGTCGGGATGAGACTCCGGATGAAAAAAAAAGAAAAGAGGCCATAAAAAAAGAGAAAAGGCCGAAATAAAAAAATGAGAGAAAAAGAGAGAAGGGACAATGTGACTATCGTTTTACCACACTTGTGCTTCAAAGTAGCACCATGATCTTCATGATAGAGAGTCTCTCATTTTGTCACTTTCATATACTAGTGGGAATTTTTCATTACAGAACTTGGCTTGTATATTCCAATGATGGGCTTCCTCAAAATGCCCTAGGTCTTCGTGAGCAAGCGAGTTGGGTGCACACCCACTTAGTTTTTTTGTTGAGCTTTCATATACTTATAGCTCTAGTGCATTCGTTGCATGGCAATCCCTACTCACTCACATTGATATCTATTGATGGGCATCTCCATACCCCGTTGATACGCCTAGTTGATGTGAAAATATCTTCTCCCTTTTTTGTCTTCTCCACAACCACCATTCTATTCCACATATAGTGCTATATCCATGGCTCACGCTCATGTATTGCGTGAAGATTGAAAAAGTTTGAAAATGTCAAAAGTATGAAACAATTGCTTGGCTTGTCATCGGGGTTTGTGCATGATTTAAATAATTTGTGTGGTGAAGATAGAGCATAGCCAGACTATATGATTTTGTAGGGATAACTTTCTTTAGCCATGTTATTTTGAGAAGACATGATTGCTTTGTTAGTATGCTTGAAGTATTATTATTTTGTATGTCAATATTAAACTTTTGTCTTGAATCTTTCGGATCTGAATATTCATACCACAATTAAGAAGAATTACATTGAAATTATGCCAAGTAGCACTCCGCATCAAAAATTATCTTTTTTATCATTTACCTACTCGAGGACGAGCAGGAATTAAGCTTGGGGATGCTTGATACGTCTCCAACATATCTACTCCCTCCGTTCCTTGATATAAGGTGTATAGATTTTTGAGAAAAAGTCCAAAATATAAGGTGTATCGCATTGCACCACTCGTTTGGATAATTTTTTAAGGGATTTGATTACATTTCCTTATATTAGGTAATCTCCTCTATTTTCTCATGTCAAATAGTCAGGAGTAATATCGCTCAAAACTTGTGAAATTTTCCCTCCACTTGCTTTCTTTAATTTTCGTGCCAAAAACTATACACCCTATATTTAGGAACTGAGGGAGTATAATTTTTGATTTCTCCATGCGATATTATATACTGTTTTGGACATTATTGGGCTTTATTATTCACTTTTATATTATTTTTGGGACTAACCTATTAACCGGAGGCCTAGCCCAGAATTGCTGTTTTTTTTGCCTATTTCAGAGTTCCGCAGAGAAGGAATATCAAACGGAGTCCAAACGGAATGAAACCTTCGAGAACGTGATTTTTAGGAAGAATATGATCCAGGAGACTTGGACCCTACGTCAAGAAACAAAAGAGGAGGCCACGAGGTAGGGGGGTGCGCCTACCCCTGTATGGCGCCCTCCACCCTCATGGGCCCCTGTTGCTCCACCGACGCATTCTTCCTCCTATATATACCTACATACCCCCAAACGATCAGATACGGAACCAAAAACCTAATTCCACCACCGCAACCTTCTGTATCCATGATATCCCATCTTGGGGCCTGTTCCGGAGCTCCGCCGGAGTGGGCATCGACCACGGAGGGCTTCTACGTCAACACCATAGCCTCTCCGATGAAGTGTGAGTAGTTTACCTTAGACCTTCGGGTCCATAGTTAGTAGCTATATGGCTTCTTCTCTATTTTTGGATCTCAATACAATGTTCTCCCCCTCTCTCATGGAGATCTATTCGATGTAATCTTCTTTTTTCGGTGTGTTTGTTGAGACCGATGAATTGTGGGTTTATGATCAAGATTATCTATGAACAATATTTGAATCTTTTCTGAATTCTTTTACGTATGATTGGTTATCTTGGCCTACTAGATTGATCTTTCTTGCAATGGGAGAAGTGCTTAGCTTTGGGTTCAATCTTGCGGTGTCCTTTCCCAGTGACAGTAGGCACAGCGAGGCACGTATTGTATTGTTGCCATCGAGGATAACAAGATGGGGTTTTTATCATATTGCATGAATTTATCCCTCTACATCATGTCATCTTGCTTAAGGCATTACTCTATTTTAATGAACTTAATACTCTAGATGCATGCTGGATAGCGGTCGATGAGTGGAGTAATAGTAGTAGATGCAGGCAGGAGTAGGTGTACTTGTCTTGGATGTGATGCCTATATACATGATCATACCTAGATACTCTCATAATTATGCTCAATTCTGTCAATTGCTCAATAGTAGTTCGTTCACCCACCGTAAAATACTTATGCTCTTCAGAGAACACTAGTGAAACCTATGGCCCCCGGGTCTATCTTCATCATATTAATCTTCCAATACTTTGTTATTTCCTTTGCTTTTTACTTTGCTTTTATTTTACTTTGCATCTTTATCATAAAAATACCAAAAATATTACCCTATCATATCTATCAGATCTCACTCTCGTAAGTGACCGTGAAGGGATTGACAACCCCTTATCGCGTTGGGTGCGAGGATTTATTTGTATTGTGCAGGTGCGAGGGACTCGCGCGTAGCCTCCTACTGGATTGATACCTTGGTTCTCAAAAACTAAGGGAAATACTTACGCTACTTTGCTCCATCACCCTTTCCTCTTCAAGGGAAAACCACGCAGTGCTCAAGAGGTAGCAGGGAGCACACCGCATCCCTCACTTCACATGGGACCGTGATGATTCCTCCGCTTCCTGGCATCTTGAGAACGTTGTAGCCGTGATGGGTGACTGCCATGAACTTGGCCAGGGCTGGATACCCGAGGATAGCATTGTACGGCAGGCGGATGTGCGCAACGTCGAAGTCGATGACCTCGGTGCGGTAGTTCTTGCGCTCCCCGAAGGTGACAGGCAGGCGGACCTGCCCTATCGGTGTGGTGGAACTGTCGGTCACTCCTGAGAAAGGCTTGGTGGGCTGGAGCTGTTCATATGGCACTTGGAGGTTGTCGAACGTGTCGACGGACAGGACGTTGAGCCCTGCGCCGCCGTTGATGAAGGTCTAGGTGACCTGCACATTGCTGATGACTGGGGAACACAGCATAGGGAGGGCGCCAGCGGTGGCTGCGCACTTGAGCTGATCTGCCGAGTTGAAAGTGATGGCGCATTGGGACCACTTGAGCGGGCGAGTGGCCTCGAGCTTGGGGAGCACCGCGTTCACCTCGCGAGCGAACTGTTTGAAGATGCACGGAGAGGCTGGGGCCTGGGCGCCGCCCAAGATGCAGGCGATTGCACGCTGCTCCTGGAAGCCCCCAGCCCCCTCGTCCTGGTGGTGATCATCGTTCCTTCTTGGTGGTGGCAGCGGGGGAAGACCGGTGTTGCCTTGGGGACGATCCTCACGAGGCTGATCCATCCAGACGCCATCGTGAGGTTGGTCCTGCCAGCGGTCCTTGCGAGGCCTGTCGCGCCATTCCTGGCATGGGCCACGGTCGTCCCAGCGTCCGCCTCCATGTCCTCCTCCATGTCAGAGCCCCGTCGCTGCGCTCGGGCGTCGACTGCCGCCCTTCTCAGATGGCTCTAAGCTCTTGGCGATCGGCTGGTGTTGTGGGTGTTCAGGTTGTGGAAGGCACAGAACGGTCGGCTATTCTTGGAAGACTCGGGCTGATCTCTGCCCCGCTTGGTGTCGGGCTCCGCTGCGAGCACAGCTGCCTCCTTGCGCTTCACGTCCTTGGCCTTGGTTTTCTTCTCCTCTGCTCCCACGGCTGGCAGCTCAAGGAGAGAGAGGCGCCCCTCCTCAGCTCTTGCGCACTTGGTCGCCAGGTTGAACAACTCGTGAGAGGTGCAGAGCTCCTCGTGGATGGCGAACTCTTCCTTCATCTTGACGTCGCGGGCGCCGTCTGAGAATGCGGAGATGATGGCTTCGTCCGTGACCTTGGGGATCTTGAGGCGGGTGTTGTTGAAGCGCTGGATGTACTTCTAGAGGGTCTCTCTTGGTTGCTGCTTGATGCGGTGTAGATCACCCGCAGCCGTGAGCGTCGCGAAGTGCCACAGAAGTTGGCGACAAGCGGTCACGCATTTCGGCCCCAAGAGGAGATCGAGCCGTCTTTGCAGTTCAGAGCCGTGAGCGGGCTCCATCCTTGAGAGCCATGGGAAACCAGTTCGCCATGACTTTTCGTCGCCGTTGGCCGCTTCGATGCTCAGCTCATAGAGCTGCAGGAACTCCGCGGGGTCGGCTGTGCCGTCATAGCGAGGAGGCAGATCTGGCTTGAACTTGCCTGGCCCGGCGACGCTACGCAGCTCGGGGATTAAGGCGCGGCAGCCAGCCATGGTCGCCGGGGCCCTCTTCAGATGTGGAGCTTGGTCTTGACGAGGTCCGCGTTGCGCCGCTGCGGGCGGTGCGCGGTCTTGACGACGTGGCGCGGGGAGTGCAGGTGCAGCTTCTCGCGGTCGTGGGATTTCTTGGCAGCTTCTCTCTTCGCGCACGGGCGCTGGGCGTGGTGGATCATGCTGTGGAGCCGCGCGCCTTGGTGCCAAGGCACCGTCTTGGGGCAGAGGTGCTGGAGGCACGCCATGAGCCTCGTCGCCCGCGGCTGGTTGAGGGGGAGGTAGAGAGAGGGACAGTGCCGGGGAGCCCCCTGCGGCACGGACGATCTCGGCTACGCTGTCGAGCCACTCCTCATAGAGGTCGTCGATGGGGCGGTAGCGCAGGAGTTCGTTTGCCGCGAGGAGCGTGGCCCGCGCCTCCATGGGAGCGCGACGCGCGTGAGGTGAAGAACCGGCAGGGGTCAGCGATGGAGTGGCGATGCAGCCATCCTGCCGCACCGAAGGATGCAGCAAGGACGCCTGCTGCTCGTTCCCCGCCGGGCCGGTGGCAGCGTTGGCGGCGGGAGATGGAGAATGACGAGGTGGCCTGCCGACGGGAGCCGTCTGAGCGACGCGGGCGGTGAGGGCAGCCCAACGCTCAGCCCGAGCACGGCGAGCGTCCGCCATGGAGACAACGGAGCGACGAACTAACGGAAGGGAAGCTACGACGCACCCCTACCTGGCGCGCCAAATGTCGGATGTGGGGTTCCGGCAAACCCTTAAGGTTCGAACACTGGGGTGCGCGCGAAGTCTTTCCCTCCCTACCGATCTCGCCCAAGCTCGCTAAGATCTCGCGACGAACTCTACGAACTCGCAACATACGTAAAGACATGAGGTTTATACTGGTTCGGGCCACCGTTGTGGTGTAATACCCTACTCCAGTGTGGTGGTGGTGGATTGCCTCTAGGGCTGATGATGAACAGTACAAGGGAAGTACAACCTCCTGAAGTTGAGGTGTTCTTTTGGCTAGGGTAGGCTCTCGATCGGGTTGGATCAAGCTAAGATGAGATGAGATGCCTCTACTATGGTGGCTAGCTCTACTTATATAGGCCCTGGTCCTCTTCCCAAATATCGAGCGGGAAGGGAGCCAACAACGGCGGGCAAATTTGAAGGGGGACAGCTAGTACAAGCTATCCTGACAAAAGTGGTCTTCACTTGTGAAAAGCTCTGTGGTGACGCCTGCCTTGGGCTCCACGATGACCTCCGCTTTGCCGTCCTCCTGGTCTTGGTCTCGTTGCACCAATATAGCAACCTTTGTCCGATGCCTCGGTACTCTTCGCCGCTACCGCCTCCTTAGCACCAAAGAGGAAATATGACGCTGCGGCCGGGCGCCTCACTGGTGTCGTTCTTCATGGCTCACGTCACGAGAGCCTCATGAGGTTTGCCCTGCCTTGATATCTCTGCTCCTCGTGAGCCTGCCTGGCTAGGCTACTCCAGAGGAGGTCTTGCATCGTCTGCCTCGCGAGGCTTGGACCCTCGCGAGGGTCTTGGATGCCTTGTTTATGAAGATGGGTCGTACAGCCTGCTTGCTTAGCCACGCCATGGGACGCAGGCAGGCAAGTCTCGGGACCCCCGTTGCTAGAATGCCGACAGATTCTTGCTAGTTTTGGGGGGAAAAGAGAGAGGAGATATAGATCTACGTTTCCACCAATCACTTTCTCCTCTATATGAGGGAACCCTTTGGATCTAGATCTTAGAGTTCTTCGTGTTCTATTCTTCGTTCTTCCTCTCATTTTCCTCCCTAGCATTAGTTGCTTTGGTGGGGTTTGAGAGAGAAGGACTTGGGCACTCCGTATGCCCTTGCCATTGAATTTGGTGCATCGGTTTGAGTTCTCCACGGTGGTACGTGGAAGTTACAAGTTGAGAAGCTTATTACTCTTGGGTGCTTGGTGCCCTTGAGCTTGTTCCTCTTAGGTGCTTGGGCGCCCTAGACGGTTGGTGGTGTTCGGAGCTAAATCATTGTGGTGTATAGCTCTGGGCAAGCTTCAGGGTATCCAATTAGGTTGTGGAGATCGCCTCGAGCAATTTGACGGGTTCCGGTGACCACCCCCAAGGGTTGCCAAAGTGTACGGGTTCGGTGACCGCCCCCAAGGGTTGCCATTTGTACGGGTTCGGTGACCACCCTCAAGGGTCCCTTGGTGGAATCACGGATCTTGCATTGTGCAACGGCGTTGATGACCCACAAGTATAGGGGATCTATCGTAGTCCTTTCGATAAGTAAGAGTGTCGAACCCAACGAGGAGCAGAAGGAAATGATAAGCAGTTTTCAGCAAGGTATTCTCTGCAAATCTTTGAAATAAGTGGTAATGTATAGTTTTGTGATAAGGTAAATTGTAACGAGCAACAAGTAACAAGAGTAAATAAAGTGCAGCAAGGTGGCCCAATCCTTTTTCTAGCAAAGGACAAGCCTGGACAAACTCTTATAATAGGAAAAGCGCTCCCGAGGACACATGGGATTATCGTCAAGCTAGTTTTCATCACGTTCATATGATTCACGTTCGGTACTTTGATAATTTGATATGTGGGTGGACCAGTGCTTAGGTGCTGTTCTTACTTGAACAAGCATCCCACTTATGATTAACCTCTATTGCAAGCATCCGCAACTACAACAAAAGTATTAAGGTAAACCTAACCATAGCATGAAACATATGGATCCAAAACAGCCCTTACGACAACGCATAAAATAGTGTTTAAGCTTCACACTCTAGCAACCCATCATCTACTTATTACTTCCCAATGCCTTCCTCTAGGCCCAAATAATGGTGAAGTGTTATGTAGTCGACGTTCACATAACACCACTAGAGGCTAGACAACATACATCTCATCAAAATATCGAATCTAATACCAAATTCACATGACTACTAATAGCAAGACTTCTCCCGTGTCCTCGGGAACAAACGTAATTACTCACAAAGCATATTCATGTTCATAATCAGAGGGGTAATAATATGCATAAAGGATCTGAACATATGATCTTCCACCAAGTAAACCAACTAGCATCAACTACAAGGAGTAATCAACACTACTAGCAACCTACTAGCACCAATCCCGGACTTGGAGACAAGAATTGGATACAAGAGATGAACTAGGGTTTGGAGATGAGATGGTGCTGGTGAAGATGTTGATGGAGATTGCCCTCTCCCGATGAGAGGAGCGTTGGTGATGATGATAACGATGATTTCCCCCTCCCGGATGAAAGTGTCCCCGGCAGAACAGCTCCGCCGGAGCCCTAGATTGGTTCCGCCAAGGTTCCGCCTCATGGCGGCGGAGTCTCATCCCGAAAGGTTGCTTCCGATTTTTTTTCTCATCGAAAGTCTTCATAGAGGAGAAGATGGGCATCGGAGAGCCACCAGGGGCCCACGAGGTAGGGGGCGCCCTGGGGGCCCACCGTGAGCGTGGTGTGGGCCCCTGGCCTTCATCTTTGGCGAGGATTTTTCTTTATTTATTTTAAGATATTCCATGGAGTTCAGGACTTTTGGAGTTGCATGTAATAGGTCTCCAATATTTTCTCCTTTCCAAATTCTGCATTCCAGGCATTCTCCCTCTTCATGTAAACCTTGTAAAATAAGAGAGAATAGCCATAAGTATTGTGACATAACGTGAAATAACAGCCCATAATGCGATAAATATCGATATAAAAGCATGATGCAAAAGGGACGTATCAGGCGTGAGGAGATTACGGTGGCCCTAATGGCTTCTTGGGGAGCATTGTGCCTCCACACCGCTCCAAACGGAGATTAGCATCTGCAAGGTTGTGAACTTCGGGATACATCATCGTCTCCGCGTGCCACGGTTATCTCTTACCCGAGCCCTTTACTTATGCACTTTACTTTGTGATAGCCATCATATAAGTTTCCAATCTATTTTTACTTTGCATTCTTTACTTTCAATCTATATCATAAAAATACCAAAAATATTTATCTTATTATCTCTATCAGATCTCACTTTTGCAAGTGGCCGTGAAGGGATTGACAACCCCTTTATCGCGTTGGTTGCAAGGTTCTTATTTGTTTGTGTAGGTACGAGGTGACTTGCGTGTAGTCTCCTACTGGATTGATACCTTGGTTCTCAAAAACTGAGGGAAATACTTACGCTACTTTGATGCATCACCCTTTCCTCTTCAAGGGAAAAACCAACGCAAGCTCAAGAGGTAGCAAGAAGGATTTCTGGCGCCGTTGCCGGGGAGATCTGCGCCAAGTCAAGTCAAGTCAAGACATACCAAGTACCCATCACAACTCTTATCCCTCGCATTACATTATTTGCCATTTGCCTCTCGTTTTCCTCTCCCCCACTTCACCCTTGTCGTTTTATTCTCCCTCTTCTTCCGTTTATCTCTTTTCGCTTGCTTCTTGTGTGCTTGTGTGTTGGATCGTTTGTCACGATGGCTCAAGACAATACTAAATTGTGTGACTTTTACAATACCAACAACAATGATTTTCTTAGCACTCCGATTGCTCCTATTACCGATGCTAAATCTTGTGAAATTAATGCTGCTTTGTTGAATCTTGTCATGAAAGATCAATTCTCTGGCCTTCCTAGTGAAGATGTCACTACACATCTAAACAACTTTGTTGATTTGTGTGATATGCAAAAGAAGAAAGATGTGGATAATTATATTGTTAAATTGAAGCTATTTCCGTTTTCGCTTAGAGATCGTGCTAAAACTTGGTTGCCGTTTTCGCTTAGAGATCGTGCTAAAACTTGGTTTTTGTCTTTGCCTAAAAATAGTATTGATTCTTGGAATAAGTGCAAAGATGCTTTTATATCTAAGTATTTTCCTCCCGCTAAGATCATCTCTCTTAGGAACGATATTATGAATTTTAAGCAACTTGATCATGAGCATGTTGCACAAGCTTGGGAGAGGATGAAATTAATGATACGTAATTGCCCTACACATGGATTAAATTTATGGATGATTATACAAAAAATTTATGCCGGATTGAATTTTGCTTCTAGAAATCTTTTAGATTCGGCAGCGGGAGGCACTTTTATGAAAATCACTTTAGGAGAAGCTACTAAACTCCTAGATAATATTATGGTTAATTATTCTCCATGGCACACCGAAAGATCTACTAGTAAAAAGTTTCATGCGATAGAAGAGATTAATGTTTTGAGTGGAAAGATGGATGAACTTATGAAATTGTTTGCTAATAAGAGTGTTTCTTCTGATCCTAATGATATGCCTTTGTCTACTTTGATTGAGAATAATAATGAATCTATGGATGTGAATTTTGTTGGTAGGAACAATTTTGGTAACAACACGTATAGAGGAAACTTTAATCCTAGGCCGTATCCTAGTAATTCCTCTAATAATTATGGTAATTCCTACACGAACTCTTATGGAAATTTTAATAAGATGCCCTCTGATTTTGAGACTAGTGTTAAAGAATTTATGATTTCTCAAAAGAATTTTAATGCTTTGCTTGAAGAAAAATTGCCTAAGATTGATGAGTTGGCGAGGAACATGGATAAAATTTCTCTTGATGTAGATTCTTTGAAATTTAGATCTATTCCACCTAAGCATGATATCAATGAGTCTCTCAAAGCCATGAGAATTTCCATTGATGAGTGCAAAGAAAGAACCACTAGGATGCGTGCTAAGAAAGATTGCTTTGTAAAAGTGTGTTCTTCTAGTTTTCATGATAATAGGGATGAAGATCTAAAAGTGATTGATGTGCTTCCTATTAAATCTTTGTTTTGCAATATGAATCTTGATAATGATGGGACTGGAGATGAGTCAACTTTAGTTAGAAGGCGTCCCAATGATTCGGAGTTTTTAGATCTTGATGCAAAATTTGATAAAAGTGGGATTGAAGAGGTTAGAACTTTACATAGTAATGAACCCACTATTTTGGATTTCAAGGAATTTAATTATGAAAATTGTTCTTTAAAAGATTGTATTTCCTTGTTGCAATCCGTGTTAAATTCTCCTCATGCTTATAGTCAAAATAAAACTTTTACCAAACATATCGTTGATGCTTTAATGCAATCTTATGAAGAAAAGCTTGAATTATAAGTTTCTATCCCTAGAAAACTTTATGATGAGTGGGAAACTACTATTAAAATTAATATTAAAGATCATGAATGCTATGCTTTATGTGATTTGGGTGCTAGTGTTTCCACAATTCCAGAAACTTTGTGTGATGTATTAGGTTTCCGTGAATTTGATGATTGTTCTTTAAACTTGCACCTTGCCGACTCCACCATTAAGAAACCTATGGGAAGAATTAATGATGTTCTTATTGTTGCAAATAGGAAGTATGTGCCCGTAGATTTCATTGTTCTTGATATAGATTGCAGTCCTACATGTCCTATTATTCTTGGTAGACCTTTTCTTAGAACGATTGGTGCAATTATTGATATGAAAGAAGGAAATATTAGATTCCAATTTCCGTTAAGGAAAGGCATGGAACACTTTCCTAGAAAGAATATTAAATTACCTTATGAATCTATTATGAGAACCACTTACGGATTGCCTACCAAAGATGATAATACCTAGATCTATTCTTGCTTTTATGCCTAGCTAGGGGTGTTAAACGATAGCGCTTGTTTGGAGGCAACCCAATTTATTTTTTGTTTCTTGCTTTTTGGTTCTGTTTAGTAATGAATAATTCATCTAGACTCTGTTTATATGTGTTTTTATGTTTTAAATTAGTGTTTGTGCCAAGTAGAACCTTTGGGAAGACTTGGGTGAAGTCTTTATGATCTTACTATAAAAAACAGAAACTTTAGCGCTCACGAGATTAGCTGCCATTTTTTTACTGGAGAGCGATTTTAGGTTGATTCTTTTTGCAGATGATTAATAGGAAAATTCCTCACGTCCAGCAAGTTATTTCAGAATTTTTGGAGTTCCAGAAGTATGCGTTTGATCCAGATTACTACAGACTGTTCTGTTTTTGATAGATTCTGTTTTTCGTGTGTTGTTTGCTTATTTTGGTGAATCTATGGCTAGTATCGGAGGGTATAAACCATAGAGAAGTTGTAATACATTAGGTTTAACACCAATATAAATAAAGAATGAGTTCATTACAGTACCTTGAAGTGGTGGTTTGTTTTCTTTCGCTAACGGAGCTCATGAGATTTTTCTGTTGAGTTTTGTGTTGTGAAGTTTTCAAGTTTTGGGTAAATATTTGATGGATTATGGAATAAGGAGTGGCAAGAGCCTAAGATTGGGGATGCCCAAGGCACCCCAAGGTAAAATTCAAGGACAATCAAAAGCCTAAGCTTGGGGATGCCCCCGGAAGGCATCCCCTCTTTCGTCTTCGTCTATCGGTAACTTTACTTGAGGCTATATTTTTATTCACCACATGATATGTGTTTTGCTTGGAGCGTCTTGTATGAGTTGAGTTTTTGCTTTTAGTTTACCACAATCATCCTTGTTGTACACACCTTTTGGAGAGACACACATGAATTGGAATTTATTAAATACTCTATGTGCTTCACTTATATCTTTTGAGCTAGATAATTTTGCTCTAGTGCTTCACTTATATCTTTTAGAGCACGGTGGTGTCTTTATTTTATAGAAATTATTGATCTCTCATGATTCACTTATATTATTTTGAGAGTCCTTTGGAACAGCATGGTAATTTTCTTTGGCTATAAAATTAGTCCTAATATGATAGCCATCCAAGATGGGTATAATAAAAACTTTCATAAAAAGTGCATTGAATACTATGAGAAGTTTGATACTTGATGATTGTTTTGAGATATGAAGATGGTAATATTAGAGTCGTGCTAGTTGAGTAGTTGTGAATTTGAGAAATACTTGTGTTGAATTTTGCAAGTCCCATAGCATGCATGTATGGTAAACGTTGTGTAACAAATTTGAAGCATGAGGTTTTCTTTGATTGTCATCCTTATGAGTGGCGGTCGGGGACGAGCGATGGTCTTTTCCTACCAATCTATCCCCCTAGGAGCATGCGCGTAATGCTTGGTTTTTGATGACTTGTTGATTTTTGCAATAAGTATGTGAGTTCTTTATGACTAATGTTGAGTCCATGGATTATACGCACTCTCACCTTTCCATCATTGCTAGCCTCTTCGGTACCATGCATTGCCCTTTCTCACCTTGAGAGTTGGTGCAAACTTCGCTGGTGCATCCAAACCCGTGATATGATACGCTCTATCACACATAAACCTCCTTATATCTTCCTCAAAACAGCCACCATACCTACCTATTATGGCATTTCCATAGCCATTCCGAGATATATTGCCATGCAACTTTTCACCGTTTCATTTCTTATGACATGCTTCATCATTGTCATATTGCCTTGCATGATCATGTAGTTCACATCGTATTTGTGGCAAAGCCACCATGCATAATTTATCATACATGTCACTCTTGATTCATTGCCCATCCAGGTACACCGCCGGAGGCATTTAGATAGAGTCATATTTTGTTCTAGTATCGAGTTGTAATCATTGATTTGTAAATAAATAGAAGTGTGATGATCATTATTAATAGAGCACTGTCCCAAATAAAAAAAGGCAAAAAAAAGAGAAAGGCCCAAAAAATAGAAAAAGAAAAAAAAGGACAATGCTACTATCCTTTTTTCCACACTTGTGCTTCAAAGTAGCACCATGATCTTTATGATAGAGAGTCTCTTGTTTTGTCACTTTCATATACTAGTGGGAATTTTTCATTATAGAATTTGGCTTCTATATTCCAACAATGGGCTTCCTCAAATGCCCTAGGTCTTCATGAGCAAGCAAGTTGGATGCACACCCACTTAGTTTCTTTTGTTGAGCTTTCATACATTTTATAGCTCTAGTGCATCCGTTGCATGGAAATCCCTACTCCTTGCATTGACATCAACTGATGGGAATCTCCCTAGCCCGTTGATTAGCCGCGTCAATGTGAGACTTTCTCCTTTTTTGTCTTCTCCACATAACCCCCATCATCATACTCTATTCCACCTATAGTGCTATATCCATGGCTCACGCTCATGTATTGCGTGAAAGTTGAATTTTTTTTGAGATTACTAAAGTATGATACAATTGCTTGGCTTGTCATCGGGGTTGTGCATGATAAGAACATTCTTGTGTGACGAAAATGGAGCATGACCAAACTATATGATTTTGTAGGGATGAACTTTCTTTGGCCATGTTATTTTGCGAAGACATAATTGCTTAGTTAGTATGCTTGAAGTATTATTATTTTTATGTCAATATTAAACTTTTGTCTTGAATCTTTCGGATCTGAACATTCATGCCACAATAAAGAGAATTACTTAGAAAATTATGCTAGGTAGCATTCCACATCAAAAATTCTGTTTTTATCATTTACCTACTCGAGGACAAGCAGGAATTAAGCTTGGGGATGCTTGATACGTCTCCAACGTATCTATAATTTTTTATCATTTCATGCTATTATATTATCTGTTTTGGATGTTTAATGGGCTTTACTAAGCACTTTTATATTATTTTTGGGACTAATCTATTAACCGAAGGCCCAGTGCAAATTGTTGTTTTTTGCCTATTTCAGTGTTTCGCAGAAAAGGAATATCAAACGGGATCAAACGGAATGAAACCTTCGGGAGAGTGATTTTTGGAACAAACGTGATCCAGGAGACTTGGAGTGGACGTCAAGAAAGAAGCGAGGAGGCCACGAGGCAGGGAGGCGCGCCTGCCCCCCTGGGCGCGCCCCCACCCTCGTGGGCCCCTCGCAGCTCCACCGACCTACTTCTTCACCCTATATAAACCCATATACCCTGAAAACATCCAGGAGCACCACGAAACCCTATTTCCACCGCCGCAACCTTCTGTACCCGTGAGATCCCATCTTGGGGCCTTTTTCCAAGCCCACGGAGGGGGAATCGATCACGAAGGGCTTCAACATCAACACCATAGCCTCTCTGATGATGTGTGAGTAGTTTACCACAGACCTTCGGGTCCATAGTTATTAGCTAGATGGCTTCTTCTCTCTCTTTGGATCTCAATACAAAGTTCTCCTCCATTTTCTTGGAGATCTATTCGATGTAATTCTTTTTGCGCTGTGTTTGTCGAGATCCGATGAATTGTGGGTTTATGGTCAAGTTTATCTATGCACAATATTTGAATCTTCTCTGAATTCTTTTATGTATGATTGGTTATCTTTGCAAGTCTCTTCGAATTATCAGTTTGGTTTGGCCTACTAGATTGATCTTTCTTGCAATGGGAGATGTGCTTAGCTTTGGGTTCAATCTTGCGGTGTCCTTTCCCGGATGTAGGGCAGCAAGGCACGTATTGTATTGGTGCCATCGAGGATCAAAAGATGGGGTTTATATCATATTGCATGAGTTTATCCCTCTACATCATGTCATCTTGCATAAAGTGTTACTCTGTTCTTATGAACTTAATACTCTAGATGCATGCTGGATAGCGGTCGATGTGTGGAGTAATAGTAGTAGATGCAGAATCATTTCGGTCTACTTGTCCCGGACGTGATGCCTATATACATGATCATACCTAGATATTCTCATAACTATGCACTTTTCTATCAATTGCTCGACAGTAATTTGTTCACCCATAGTAATACTTATGCTATCTTGAGAGAAGCCACTAGTGAAACCTATGGCCCCCGGGTCTATTTTCCATCATATAAGTTTCCAATCTATGTTTACTTTGCATTCTTTACTTTCAATCTATATCATAAAAATACCAAAAATATTTATCTTGTTATCCCTACCAGATCTCACTTTTGCAAGTGGCCGTGAAGGGATTGACAACCCCTTTATCGCGTTAGTTGCTAGGTTCTTATTTGTTTGTGTAGGTACGAGGCGACTTGCGTGTAGTCTCCTACAGGATTGATACCTTAGTTCTCAAAAACTGAGGAAAATACTTACGCTACTATGCTGCATCACCCTTTCCTTTTCAAGGGAAAAACCAACGCAAGCTCAAGAGGTAGCACATACCTGAAGAAGTTGTTGATGTCGCCCCTCCCCCTCTTCATCGGAGCACTCCCCAGCCAGCAGCCAAAAGCGGATGCCGACCGGCGAGACCCCTACTGGAGGTGGGGGAGGACTCGGAGGCGCGGCGAGCGCCTTGGGAAGCGTGGCGAACACCGAGGCAACGTCGTGGTCACCCGCTTCTGTCTCTTCCTTGGCACCACCGTCTCCTCGTCGTCTTCCTCTATCATGATCGGCGCCATCTGCGACCCCGGAGCAGGGAGCCCCATCACCACCTCCATCGGTGGTGCCGGTGGGTGGATCTGGCGGTAGCGAAGGGATCTGAAGACCCTCCACTTGTGCCTCTGCTCCTGGATCGGGGATTCCGCCTCAAGCATCGCCCAAAGTAGAACCCCCATCGCCGGCTGCCTGTCGTAGTTGGGGAAATACCGCAGGGTCTCCTCCTTGTTCAGACGCCCCCGGACCATCTCCGCCGCGTCATTGAGTGCCTTTGCTTTCGAAAACCACATGTCGATCTCCCTCAACCTTCCCATCATCTCGTCGTCGCCGGCGAGCGCCGCCATCTGCTGCTCGCGGGTCGTCATGGAACCCTAGCTCTCGGCGAGTCGCGGCACGGGGAGTCGATGCGTGTGGGAGGAGAGGGGGGATGCGAGGAGTCGGAGCACAGCGCAGGCTAAAAAACTCCCTCCCGTCCCCACGATCGCCATTACTCACCCCGGGACTCGAGACGTGTCTAGCCCGACCCGCTGTCGACGCAACCCGTGCCAAGTGACACGGGAACTGCACAATCTGACCTGCTACAAATCCCTCGTCGCCGCGCCACCCTCGCGCATCCACCGTCAGATCGTCGGCGTTGAGGAGGGCCAGCCGATGTCCTCGCCGGGGAAGGAAGCCCGGCCTGAATTCAAGCAGGGACGCCCCGAGATTGGGGACGAAATCGCACCGGAGTTGCGTGTCGCACCGGAACCGTGGAACTCACGTCATCCTTGGAGTCGCCATCACATGACATATTTGCTTGGACCCTAATGATGCTCATTTGTTAGCGTGAATGTTGATATTTTTGCTATGAAGTTGGTTAAACTTTACGAAGTTTGCCTCGAGAGAAATTTTGTATGTGGGACTAAAAAAAACGGAGGAGTATATTCTGCACATTTGCACCGATCGGTGTTTACTTGGAGACATGAGCCACTGTTTGTTGCTTCTTGCCATTAACCAGTCGCGCTGCTAGTCCTGAAGTCTTGCAAACTTTTGGTAGTACCATAACTAGGAAACTGACGTTTCAACGATCATCATCGCGTACGCTTCTTATTGAGTCGCTGCCATTGTCGGATCATGTGTCGATCAGCTGGTTCGGTGCTTCCCGTCAGATCACTTCAGCATCGTTAGCACTGGAGCAAATAACTCCAGCGTCAAACCAATCCTGCTGTCCTTTTGAAGAAAACATGGCGCATAACTACACGTTTGGCGGTTTGGGGCAGGACAAAAACATCAATGTGGGCACTGCTAAACCACCGTGTAGTTCTGAGCTTCATTTTATTTACCTTGTTCTATTTTCTTGGAGGAAAAACGAGTTTAATTTATAATTGACACTTGAGAGACAAAACATCCTCGATACATGGTTGGTAATCGTGATGCACTCAGTACGACTATAATTTACCAAACGAATACTCCATTTTGATCTCTACTATTTTTTCATGGAACAAACTCCCTATCGATGATCAACGTTTTGATCTCAACACTTTAGCAACTAGGAGTACTAGATGTCAAGAAAGAAAACCCGCAAAAAGAAGAAGAAAAGCCACTAAGCATGTACAAAATTCGGAGACTATCCAACAATTTGCAGCTACTGGTATCATACACCACCGTCCGCTCCGTCCGTCTCCATCTGATAGATCAGACGATCACCACATCCTGTCCAAGTAATAATCTCTTGCCGCGTCGTCGCTGAGGTCGGAGCGGCGCGTGTGGGTGGCATCCGAGGAGTGGAAGCAGAGGCCGCCATGCTGCGTGCGCGTGCACGTCGACTTCCTCGGCCCAGCAGGGACATCCCGCTGGGTCAGGCTCGCCCTCGGCGCCTCGGCCGGCTGCCTGGGCGCGCTCTGGCACCGCAGCCTCGCCGCCGACGAGGCCGTGCCCGCCATGTACCGCGGGCTCGCGAGCAGGTCCCGGTGCCAGAGCGGCCGCGCCGCCAGCCCGTCCACGCTCTTGGCAGGCGAGTCGTACGTGTACGGCGGGTCGGCCCCGCTAAAGCGCGGCGTGTTCTGCGCCGTCTTGGCGAGCCTGACGGGCTCACGCCGGGTGGACAGCCGCAGGGGCTGCTTGACGGACCGCGGCGAGAACGGCGGGGCCAGGTCCGGGGCGAGCCGGCCCGACGAGCGATCGGCGGCGTACCGGCCGCTCGCGATCCGGCTGGACCGGGAGCGGAGGTGGCACGTGTCCATCTCCACGATCCGCGGGCTGCGCTCGTAGTTGGAGTCCGTGCTGTCGGACAGCCTCCGCCGGTGCCCCGGCTTGGCCGGCGGCGTCCTCATCCTGGCATCTTGCGCGACAATCCTCTCCTGCATTTGCGAAAAATGCACCGCAGCAAACATATCAAACTCAAAATTCATCCGTCGACACGTGATCGTTGATCAACACGAACGAAGAGTTCAAGTTCGAGGCATGGTGTAAGTGAAAATGCCTGACCTGCTCCATGGATTTCCGGTAGGAGGCACTCTTGAAGGCGCGGGAATCGGCCTGCAGCCGCATGAGCGCCTGCAACCTGTGCAGGGTCGTGGCCGCCTGCTTCCTCACGAGGTAGCCTCGGACCAGGGCCTGCAGCTTGACGAGCGATCTGAGAGCGCGAAGCGCCTTCCTAGCCTGAAGCCATGGATTATTGTCTCAGAAGATTCAAAACTTAAACCAAAACAACTTGCACTGGGCCAAGGACTAAAGAACTATGCTTGGCCGATAGGCTCATGTCACACTGCGTAATCAGTAAACACTACACTGACACCGAACCAACACAGAGCTTATTATACAGAGAAGTCGCTGCTGAAGGCCCGAAGCAGAGTAAAGAACTGCACAGCCGATCAAGATCAACGTGCCGACTTTGCACAGGGACAGAGGAAGAGTTAACAACTACCAACTGTCCATCATGGAGAGGAACGTGACCAGCAGTGACATCACATACAGCGACGTTTATAGCCCACTAATCCAAACAGATAATACAAAACGAGCTGACGGGTCTGGAATAAACAGTGTGCGAACAGTGTGAACCTATCCACTAAAATAATTGATGGGAGGATCTGCATCGTTAACGTCAGAGTTCGGGCGCACACTGGGACTGTTCAATCCATTTCGGCACGCCGGATAACAAGAAATGATGAACATAGCCGAAACTCAGACACGCACGCGGTCAGCAGTATCTCAACTAACTTATACAGGGATGACGTACGATGGAGATATCAGATATGAATCAACGGGATGATGATCAAGAACCGGACATACCAGGTAGCCTCTGAAGGCTTTCTGAATCACGACGGCCGCGGTCTCCTCGCGTGCTCCCACCTGCTCGCCGCCTGCACAGCGGCATGGCTTCACCTCCAGCGCGGCGGCGAGAGGCTCTGAGGGCCGCTTCCCAGCGTCAACCCCGCTCTTCCTCTGCTTCACGAAGCTCCATCTCTTGGTGGACTCCTTCACCGCCGCCGCGTCATGCCAGTCGGTCGCGGCATGGATCTCCTTGCCGCCACCGTGCGCCTCCTTCCTGCCTGTGAGCAGCCTCTTGAGCCACCGCATGGCACGCCCCATCTCTGCGGACACGAACGAGCGCAAGGAAGAAGCTAGAGCGTCAAGTCGTCAACGGAACCAAACGTGAGTAAGATGAAGATTCTCAGAAGGAGAGGGCAGTACTTAGCCCAGTATGCCCGAGGGCGCGGCGCACTGGCGCAGAGGCTCCTCCGACTTGAGTTGAGTCGAGAGAAAGGGTGCTTTTGGGGACAGGGAGAGCTATGGAAGGAGAAACCTAGAGGAAGGAAGGAAGGAAGAAACACGGCGAGGTCTTATATACAGCTTGTCGACTCCGTACGCGACATCACGGCTCGTGGAGTATTAATTAGAATGGAAAAGAGAAGGGCGATTTGTACGCGAAATCCAGGAGAAATGAACGGGGCCGAAGGAAAAACTCCAAGTCCACACTTTGCTTTGAGAGGAAAGGCACGGGATTAAAGGAGGAAATCAACCTGCGGTTGCGGGGCAGGTAAGGGAGCAGCGGCAAAAGATGGAAAGGCCGGTGGCCGGAGCGGAGCGGCGAAGTTTACGTGAGTCACTCCAGTCCAGCCAGCCAGCCAGCCAGCCAGCCCGGAAGAGGAAACTTTGCAGCGCATCAACCTCGAACGGATAACCGCAGCGGCGGCGAGCGGATTACTCCTACTGCTACTTCTACTAGTCTAGCGGGCGGGGAGGGAGAGGGCGAGGGATAGGTGGGAGAGCGAGCCCAACTGACGCGTGGGTCTCGGCACCACCAGATCACCAAGCAGACTGGTAGCGCCACCGCCGAGCGCGCGCGCGCAAGCCAACAAATGCGCAGGCCAAAAGACCAACTCAAGTCCACATATGTATCGTACGTAGCAGTACCGACATGCGCCGATCGAGTAGAACAACAACAAAGCCGCCGTTGATCGGGCAACCTGGCAGTACACGGCAATGCACAATCATTCACTCGCGACCGCCTCCAAAACGGATCGGTCGGGATTCGGGACCATGCCACTCATGCAGCATGGACGTAGGTACGTACTACTCCCTCCGTTCTTAAATAATTATTTTTTAGAAATTTCAACAAATGACTACATACAAAGCAAAATAAATAAATATACATTCTAAAACATGTCTACATACATCCGTATGTTATAGTCTATTTGAGATGGCTAGAAAGACAATTATTTTGGAACGGAGGGAGTACATGAAACGGTGGGGATCGTTCGCGCCGATGCTGCACCGAGAGACCCACGCCGGCCGCTTCTGTTTCTTGGGCACCTCCCTCTCGGGCAACCCTTGTTCGGCGACTTGTATACCGTGCACCCCAGCCCGGTACGAAGCGCATGGAGGGATGCCCTCCACGAGATGAGGGTGGATAAAATATTGCAATTCCGGAGAAACGGAGTACGTAGTACTGGAGTAGTAGTACGTAGCACCAGGCAGGCACGGACACCGGGGGTGTGGCGGATCTCGCTTGTGCGTTTTCACTGTTTCGCGGGCAGAACGGGGAGAGGGATCCACAGTTGCCGTCAACGTCGCTGCTCGATCTGGGTTCATCGCTGGGACCACGGATGAAGCGGCCAAACTCACTCCTACTCGATCTGGATTCCTTGTCGGAATGGAGCAGAGCGGCGCTAGCCCTACCTTAAATTTCGTTACTACTCGATCTGGAGTCTGGACTCATGGCTATCAGTGCGGTTAGTGACGCTTTATCCTGCACCTCACGATTTGTTCCGTGGCTGTAACGTGTGCTATGTAGCTCGTCTTGACACCACGACAACGCATGGACGTTCTCGGTTTTCTACGGGGTACGTATTCAGCTTCTTTTGTGCTCCCGGGAGCTTCAGGCGGCGTGGAAAGATAGCACCAGATCATCGCTATCAGTTCTCCTGTGCAGCTTTTAAGTGCGAGATGTGCCAAAGTTTTGTGTTATCTCTATTTAATATATAAAGTCCGACTGTTGATCAGTCGACTACAAATTTCACAGACCACACCGCTCATGTGGTAAATTGTCTCGAGTTTACAATATCAAGACAGCTTTTATTATTTCGAAACCATGCCTCATTTATTGATTATCAGATTATAAGAAGACAGTATAGTTTTTGTGTTACAGAGGCCCCTAACTCAACGAATGACCCTAAGTTCCTTGGCATCCGCGGTTACCCAAAGTTTTGCGTTGGCCATGATGGCGTTGAGGAGAATGGGCGGAGAGGCACTTTTGTGACGGAAGACGCAAGAGTTCCTCTCGTTTGATTGTCCACGACACAAACAAAGTGAGTGAAGCCATGCCTTTCCTATTAGGGTTGACACAATCGCTAACAAAGTCTTCAACGTGCCAAATATAGGTGTCCATATGCGTGAGGCCTAGTGTTACTTCCGTATGAGATGTTGGATTCTTCAAAGAGGAAAAGGTGATATAGCACAACAGCAGATAATATTTCTCTCAGTAAAGAATCAAGGTTTATTGAACCAGTAGGAGGCACCAAGCTATCAACATTAGCAGCACCTACACACAAACAAACAAAATTGCTTGAACCCAACAGTAGCAAGGAGGTAGTCAATCCCCTTGTTCTTGCTAGTTATAAGATTAAAAGCGAATATATAATGATAGAGCAAACATCAAGAAAGTAAAAGAGCAAATTGTAGGAGCTTTTGTATTAATGCTGAATAGACCATGGAGCCATAGGTTCACAAGTGACATCTCTTTCGAAAGCAGATAATAGCATGTTAACAAAAAAATATTGGGCAATCAACAGAATAACGACAACTTATAACTATGATCATTCATGGCATAATCTCACATAAACATAACGTTGGTTATAACTAGACCGTTAATCGTCGCCGCCGAGAAACCACCTCCGTGACGCGCGGCGCTGTCAGCCAAGGGCCGCGGCCGAAGTTGCGCTGCCGCCCGGGATGGCGGCGGCGGGGCACTTAGGTCCCCCCCCTCCCAACGTGTTTCCCCGACCCGTCCCGCCACCACATCAGCGGCCCTCGCAGGACCACCTCCGCCAGATCCCGCTGCGCCGTCGTCGGAGGGCCGGCCGGCGAAGCTGCGCCGCGCCCCGGGATGGCGGCGGCGGGGCAATTACGTCTCCCCCCTCCCCATGCGCTTCCCCGCCCGCTTCCACTGCGCCACCGGCGGAGGGTCGGCCAGCATGGTTGTGTCGCACCTCGGGATGGCGGTGGCGTGACGAATCCGTCCCCTGCACCCTCCCCCCCTTCCCCGCGCGCGCGCCCCGCGTCACGTTCCTCCTGTGTGGGCGCCCCCCTTCCAGCTGTTGTACGTCTCTGCCGGTCCGGCGACGGGCGTAGCGTGCCGGCCTCGGCCATACGACGCCGTCCCTAGCAGTCCCCCCCCTCCATACGCGGCCCAGCCCTGCTGGTACTGCTCCCTTGGATTGGGCGCAGGATCTGCGACCGGTTGCAAGGGTGTCTGCGGCCTACCTTCCTGTAGGCGCCCCCCCATCACCGGCGGCCCATCCACTCCCTCGAGCCACGGCGATGGTTCTTACAGTGGCGACGAGTCTACAGTGCTAGTGGCAGTCATGAAGCCCTCAAGGCAGGTGCTTGCTGACGCTGCTCCGGACCGGACAACCTTGGACCCGCGTCCCTTCCGGTGTCCATGGCTGCCGGAGTCCTCTGTCGGGCGGCTCCGACCTTTGGCGACCCAGCAGCTGCATTCCTTCTAGCTTGTCTGGTTGTAACGCCCCGGACACACCCGCCGGTGGTTGTTACTCCTGGCGGGATCTAGACTGGCCCCACAAATCAATACAAGTCTTTTCTGTGCACTTTGTCCTCACTCGTGCGCACACGGGAGCAACTTCCCAGTCGGTCACCCATCCTAAAATTACTCCAAGATGAGCACGCTTAACTTTGGAGTTCTTTCTGAATGGGCTCTCGGAAAAGAAGGAATTTCTTATTGATATGAGTAGTCTACCATCCCTATTAAGCCAGGCTATCACATACACCCCTGACTCAGAGGAACCTACGTCCTCGTCGGGCAACAGAAACATTCCCTCTTGGCACATACTTATGTGCATCTAGTCCGGTACATGTGTCATGCCGGGTGCCACGACGGGTCACAAACGTCATGAACAACATGATCACACACCTGTCCGCAAACATCCGTGTAACTGTGAGGGTCGGCTCTGATACCAACTTGTAACACCCCAGACACACCCGCCGGTGGTCGTTACTCCTGGCGGGATCTAGACTGGCCCCACAGATCAATACTAGTCTTTTCTGCGCACTTTGTCCTCACTCGTGCGCATCCGGGAGCAACTTCCTGGTCGGTCACCCATCCTGAAATTACTCCAAGCTGAGCATGCTTAACTTTGGAGTTCTTTCCGAATGGGCTCCCGGAAAAGAAGGAATTCCTTATTGATACGAGTAGTCTAACATCCTATTAAGCCAGGCTATCACACTGGCTCCCCGACGTATGATGACCCACAAGTATAAGGGATCAACCGTAGACCTTTCGATAAGTAAGAGTGTCGAACCCAACGAGGAGCAGAAGGAAATGACAAGCGGTTTTCAGCAAGGTATTCTCTACAAGCACTGAAATTATCAGTAACAAATAGTTTGGTAGCAAGGTAATTCGTAAAGGGTAACAAGTGACAAGTGTAACAAAGGTGCAGCAAGGTGGCCAATCCTTTTTATAGCAAAGGACAAGCCTGGACAAACTCTTATATAAAGCAAACCGCTCCCGAAGAAACATGGGAATTATCATCAAATTAGTTTTCATCATGCTCATATGATTCACGTTCGTTACGTTGATAATTTGATATGTCGGTGGACCGGTGCTTGGGTGCTATCCTTACTTGGACAAGCCTCTCACTTATGATTAACCCCTCTAGCAAGCATCAACAACTATGAAAGAAGAATTAAGATAAATTTAACCATAGCATCAAACATGTGGATCCAAAACAACCCCTTCGGAAGCAACGCATAAACTAGGGTTTAAGCTTCTGTCACTCTAGCAACCCATCATCTAATTGCTACTTCCCAATGCCTTCCCCTAGGCCCAAATCATGGTGAAGTGTCATGTAGTTGACGTTCACATAACACCACTACAGGAAAGATAACATACATCTCATCAAAATATCGAACGAATACCAAATTCACATAATTACTTATAACAAGACTTCTCCCATGTCCTCAGGAACAAAAGTAACTTCTCACAAAGCATTATCATGTTCAAGACCAGAGGAGTATTAAATATCATTAAGGATCTGAACACATGATCTTCCACCAAATAAACCAACTAGCATCAACTACGAGGAGTAATCAACACTACTAGCAACCCATATGTACCAACCTGAGGTTTTGAGACAAAGATTGAATACAAGAGATGAACTAGGGTTTCAGATGAGATGGTGTTGGTGAAGATGTTGATGAAAATTTGTCCTCCCATGATGAGACGATCGTCGGTGATGACGATGGCTTTGATTTCCCCCTCCCGGAGGGAAGTTTCCCCAGCGGAATCGCTTCGCCGGAGCCCTAGATTGCTTCTACCAAGGTTCCGCCTCGAGATGGTGGCACTTCGTCCCGAACATCTTCTCATTATTTTTTCTAGGTCAAAAACCTTCATATAGCAGAAGATGGGCACCGGAGGCTGGCTAGGGGGCCACAAGCTTAGGGGGGCGCCATGGGGGATAGGGCGCGCCCCTAGGCTTGTGGCCACCTGGTGGGTCCCCTTTTGGTATTTCTTCGCCCAATATTTTTTATATATTCCAAAACAATTCTCTGTAAAGTTTCAGGACATTTGGAGTTGTGCAGAATAGGGATCTCAGATTTGCTCCTTTCTGGTCCAGAATTCCAGCTGTCGGCATTCTCCCTCTTCAGGTGAATCTTGCAAAATAAGAGAGAAAAGGCGTGAGAATTGTATCATAATAAAGCATAATAACACCCCATAATGCAATAAATATCAATATAAAAACATGATGCAAAATGGACGTATCAACTCCCCCAAGCTTAGACCTCGCTTGTCCTCAAGCGAAAGCCAAAATCGATAATCATGACCACATGTTTAGATATAGAGGTGTCGATAAAACAAAATACGGACATGAAGGCATCTTGATCATCATTAGAACAACAATATATTTTGTCATATAACTTCTCATGCTAAAGTGATAGTTCATTCACAAGGTAAAGTATGAACCATAAACTTCATTGGAAACTAACAAACTATGATCTCAGTCATTTATGCAATTGCAATTTTCGTAATGTCGGAAAGAGTCTATGTAACAACTTTTATTTAGAAAGTCCACATACTCAACCATCTTTTAGTCTTTCACAATTTGCTAACACTCAACTATTGATCAAAGCTTCAATCTGACACATAGAAAGATAGGGGCTTATAATTTTGCCTCCCAACCATTTACCTCAAGGGTAATGTCAACAATAATAACTCATGATCACCTACATCCGAGTGGATATGTATGCCTAGATCTTCCCCAACACATGGTGCTTGCCAAAAAGAGAAAAAATAAAAGGAATGGTGAAGATCACCATGACTCTTGCATAAAGGTAGGTATTCTAAAAGTAAAAGATGGGCCCTTCCCAGAGGGAAGCAGAGGTTGTCATGCGCTTTTTATTTGGATGCGCAAAATCTTAACGCAAAGGAACGTCACTTTGTATGCAGTCCGTCGCTTTTATTTCTTCCCCATCACAAGTTCGTACAAAGCTTATTTTCCTCACACTAAAATATCATACCTATTTAGAGAGCAATTTTTTCTTGCTTTCCACCGATGACAACTTACTTGAAGGATCTTACTCAATCCATGGGTAGGTATAGTGGACTCTCATGACAAAACTGGGTTTAAAGATTCTGGATGCACAAGTAGTATCTCTACTTTGTGCGGTAATTTTGGCTAGCATGGGATAGAAAGCAAGCTCCACATGTCGAAGGATCCATAACAATATAACTTCTATTCAGATATAAGAAAACACAACCCATTACATTGTATTCCTTGTCTAACATCAACTTATTAGCATATACTATTTTAACGAATGCTCACACTCATAAAAGACGTCCAAGATAGTGTATTTATATGTGAAACCTCTCTTTCCTTATTACTTCTCATTAATTGCAACAATGACCAATACTATGTTTATCAACCCTCAACAAATTTCATGCATTATGCCTCTTATATGTGAAATCATCACTCTCCATAAAATTATTATATAATCTTTTATTTCCTTTATTCTTTTTCATCTCTAGAATCAAAGCAAGACAGTAAAACACTCAACTAAAAAGTAATCTTTATTATATAACTCTCATACTCGATTGCATAGATAGATCACTAAGCAAAAACTTAAAGACTAGATATACTAAAACTTTTATTCTACTAGATCACGATTTAACCAAAATGATCGAACTAAAATAGATGGTAATAATAAAGATGTGATGGTGATATGATACCTCGGCACCTCCCCCAAACCTGGCACAAGCCAAGGGGAGTGCCCATACCCGTGTACTCAAGGCTCCTTCTTCGGAGGTGGTGGTGCAATATTATTTGCAACGATGCCTCGCAGAATGCGGTTCCCCTCCTCAAGCTTATTAATTTGCTGCTTGAGATCCGTAATTTCCTTGCGGAGCTTTCCTGTGACAATTAAATCACGTCCACCCATGGATGCATCCTGGCTGCAGAGGAAGAAGCAACACTCTTTTTCAAGTTATTGTAAGAGATAAATTTGGCATTAGGAGGTTTGAGCAAATCCGGCAGGCTTGATTTCTCGAATTCCACATGCATGTTGCCAAGTTGAGTTAGAGAAGTGACTTCTTGATCCTCCTCCATGAAGTCCACTCTTTTCAGGTTGGCTTCTATTTCTTCATCGGTCGACCACCCATAAGGGTCAACTTCACCGTACACTCTTGGATCCGCCATGAGGTGGGAGACACGACTCTCCCAGTATGATTCTTGTGAAGACATATTGCTCTAAATCTGCCACAAAATAGCTCAAAATAAGAATAGAGGATATTGTCGCAATACGGTGGTCAAAACCTCTGTAACATCCCAAATTTTCAATTTGGAATGTTATACATAGAGCATCATTGCATTCATATTTTTTCATTTGCATTTTTGCTCGATCCTAAAAATTCTACACAACTCAAGGACCCACGGGGAGAGTTGGGGATTTTCGTTATTTTCATATTTGAGTTTTCTCAAATTTTGAAAATAGGATCATTTGATTTTAATTATTTTATCTTCAATTATTTCTATTACAAAAATATGAGAGAGTGAATAAAAAGACTTTCCCAAACTAAAGAAATAATGAAGATTTAATAATAAAATCAAATAAGATTTTATTTTGGAGTTTTTCGCCTTTTTATTTGAATTTAGAAAAAATGCGCGTTTTCCAAAATTGCATTTAGGCCCCAAATAAATGTTCACTAAATCCGGCTTGATTTTAGAAGCCGGGGAAAATTTATTTCGGGATTTTTGGAGCCCGTTTAGTACTTCTTTTGGTTTTTTTCCCGAGCGTAATTATTTAAAAAAAAGTGAACATATACGGGCGTACCGGCGGGACACCGCTCGGCGCTATATAAATAACCACCCGCCCTGGCCCGTCACCCGCCAGCAACCCGCCTTGCCCGCCCGCCCACTCCGCCGCGCCCGAACCCTAACCCTAATCCGCCGAGCCGCCCCGATCCGCCCGCCGCCGCTTTGCCGCCGCCAGACTCCGCCGCGTAACGAACCTCATTGAGTTCGCCGCCGCCGCCGAGGTTCGCCGCCGCCTCGTTTTCCGTGCCGGTTTTTTCGGTTTTTTTAGTTTTCGTTTTTTTAGTTTTCTGTTTTTTTTGGTTTAGCTTAATTAGCGGACGGTCATCCGTTAGTTCGTTTTAACGAACGAGTTCGTCAGATTAGTTTAATTAACGAACGTCAGTTCGTTAACCCGTTCGTCGTTTTTCTTTTTCTCGGATTTAATCCGCGATTTTTCTGATCGCGATTCCATATCCGATTTTCGTTCTAGTATATCTTTTCGCTCGTTTATCGGAATCAAGCGATTCAAGCGCCTGGAGTTTCTTCTCGAAACCCTCTTTCCGAATAACCAACTTAAACAAGTTTTTGCTTCTGTAAAATTTGACTTAGATCCAGATTAGTGAATTGAAGATGTTTTCTTCCGCCGTTTGACTTTCGTTGCTTCGTTTGATTTGATTCTTTTTGCAAACCGGAGTTCTTAAGTTGAACTATCTGGTTAGATCTATTTGAGTTTTATCTGTGCATTAGATGAGTATTTATTGTATGCTTGTTTGTTTGTCTGCGATAGATTACCCAGTGCGCCACTTTGTTACTTCGAGTCTCTAGGTTTCGTGGATCATCAGCAAGGCAAGTAACACTTTGATCATATTTTTCTCATACCCAGTTTTTATGCATTAGATCTATCCTCAAACACTTGAATGATTAGGATCCAATTAAAGTGTGGGATGGGAAGTAGTTGAGGTAGTACCTATTACCTGATTTATATTTAAACCCTTGGGAGTTACTTCTACGTTTGCTTATTATGCCATGCTATGCTAGTAGACGTGGATCGGGTGAGTTTATCCATGACAGATGTGAGATTGTTATTTAATGGTTTATTTAAGGTGGCAACTTGAACACACATCTGGGTGGATTGAGGCACCTGCTTTCTATCAGGACTTGCCTGTATTTCTTTGGACCGCCACCCAGGCTCAAAGGGGATCATGAGATTATTCAAAGTAGAAACTTCCGTGTGCAGCCACAAGCCATTATGGGCTCTGGCATAGTTGATTAAGTTGTGCGAACTCTTACGGGTAGACTAGCAGATGTAGGGGTAAGTAGGTGTACCGGTCTATCCACAAGTAAGGTGCTAGTGCTTCTGAAAGACTATGTCTCGGTCATCCGTTTCTCAAACACCATGTAGTGCGAGAAACCAAACGGAGGCGATCGAGTCTTGTGGGGAAAAGTGTGCAAACCTCTGCAGAGTGTATAAACTAATCATGGTTAGCCGTGTCCCCGGTTATGGACATCTTGAGTATCTAGTACCTGGATATCATGTGAATCTCATCATGTTACTTCTAAATTAATATTGTTGGGTTTGTTAATGAGTACTTTTAATTGGGATTGAGAATGATGTTAACCATTCTCAATGTTTCACAACCACCATGATAGTTAAATAAATTTATTCCTTTGCAGTAGGGAAAAATTGGCTTTATGCAAAAACTGTAACCATAGAGCTTTCCACCAGCCATATATGCATGTAGTATAGGCTTATCATTCCATTATTCTCTATGTGTTACATTGCCAAGATATTCCATGTGTCTTGACCCGTTTTCGGGCTGCAACGCTTCATGTTGCGTACTTTTCGCATTTACGAGTAAGGTGCATAGGTCATGGTTCTATACTCGGTGATGCCGTTGGAGTTGATGGACTCGCTTATTCTTCCAAGCCTTCCATTTGTTATCGTATTAGATGGCCCTAAGCCATATTTATTTTATTAAGTTCTCTCTTGAGACATTCGATTGTAATAAGTGTGTGATTGCTACTCTGTTATAAATCCTTCGAGTACTGTGTGGTGTCAGCATTACTGATCCAGGGAGGACATTGAGCACGAGATCGATCGCTTGAGGTCCGGTCGCTACAAAGATGGTATCAAAGCACACGCCGATTGGATTGGACACGACCATTAAGCTAAAGCCCTAGATCACTACTCTCTCTTCTCATTTCGACTCCTCATCTTTTCTTCTCTTTTAGGATGATCGGCGAGGATCAAGTTCACTCAGCCGGATGAAGATACACCCTTTGGACGACACCTGAAGGAAGTCACTAAGTACCTAAACATTGGATTACCAAGCTTCACCAGGACTTACAATTCCACTTTACCCGAAGAAGAGCGCTGGAAGATTCAAGCTCAAGTTCCCGGAAGGACGTTTGCGCCAATCACGGAGCCCATAGAGTGTGTTTTCAATGCACCAGCCCGGAGTCTGGGAAAGAGCATGGCAGCTCACATAACCATGGGACGCATTGGATAAGTTTACAAAGAAGACCTCAAGGATACTATCTACCAGATTTGTGGGCGCCGAGATGAACAATGGGAGATAGTTGGCACTAAGAAGGATCGATCCATTGCAACTTTCATCCAGGAGTTAAACCAGCATATTCGACGTCAGGAGAACCAGATGTGCGCAGACATGATGGAGTTGAAGACAGCAAAAGCCAAGATTATCGAACTAGAAGGAAAACTGAAGGCCACTCGCAAGGACTACATGGAGGAGATTGTAGCTCTAGTGGGACAAAACGGCGATCTTAAGGAGAAGATTGAAGAACTCATGGGAAATTCAGCACCCGGAGGAGAAGATGAAGATAGCACCTGTCCGGAGAACTACATCATCATCGATTTACACCGATTCCGATCCTAGTGATGATGATTACGAAGATGAAGTCGAGCAGATATCATGGAGTCTTCATCGGAGCAGTTTTTCTAGTTGACCACCATAACGATGAGTAGATTACCCCATGTTATATTAGTTTTAGTTTCAGCACTTTGTAACGATAGATAGACCGTTGTATGCCCTTGTTTGCATTGATTGGAGTGATATTGTGTGATTTGTCTCATGTGCATATGGGTAGTGTTTCTCTCTAGACCTCATTCTATTCTTAATTCTCGTCTTTTCTTAAAACCCTCAGATGCCTCCGAGACGCGACCCCGGATTTGTTTTTCCACCAGAGATCACTCAGTTGATTCAGCAGCAGAATGCCTTGATTCAAACATTGGTACAGAACCAAGGCAACAACAACAACAACAACAACCCACCACCACCACCACCTGTTGACCATTTGACCCGTTTCTTAAGGCTGAATCCGCCGGTGTTTTCCAAAGAGCATCGAGCCGATTGTTGCGTATGATTGGCTCCGTAAGATAGGGAGGGAGTTGACCACTACAGGATGTCTGAGATGGAGAAAGGGTGAAGTTTGCTGCACATCAGCTTGAAGGACCCGCAGCAAGATGGTGGGAGAATTTTATAGCCACTTACCCTCAGAGACACCGTCACATGGGGTCAATTTCAGCAAGCTTTCCGTACTGCCCATGTTTCAGCAGGAGCTATGACCATGAAGAAGCGTGAGTTTCGCAACTTACGCCAAGGAGGACTGACAGTTGGCCAGTATGTAGATGATTTCAGTAAGCTAGCACGTTATGCCCCAGATGACGTTGCTACAGACGCAGCTAACAGGAGAAGTTTCTAGAAGGACTGAATGATGAGCTGAGCATGCAGTTGATGGTAGCCATCTTCAATAACTACCAGAGTTAGTAGACCGTGCTCTCATGATTGAAGGGAAACAAAGCAGCAGATTGAAAATCGCAAGAGGAAGTATGGACAGGGGAAGAATAACTCGAGCTCAGCAGAAACTTCGCTTTACCCGAAGGCGGGAGGACAATTTCAGCATACCCATGGAGGAGGTAGCTCGCACAACCGTAATGGCACCAAAATGGGAACGGAATGGAGGAAGCAATGGATGTAACCGCACCAACCCGTCAACACCATCCAAGGTAGACTGAGCCACATCACTTGCTTTAAGTGCCGCAAGATGGGCATTATGCAAACGATTGTCCGTATAGGCGTAATGGAAATGGCAATGGAAGCTCAGGAAAGAAGCTGAATCCTTTCAACAAAGGACAAGTGAACCACGTTACCGTGGAGGAGGTTGAAGCTCAGCCAGATGCAGTAATAGGTAAGTTTCTGGTTAAGTCATTTACTGCAGTTGTTCTTTTTGATACTGGTGCATCGCATTCATTCATATCAAGGGGATTTGCGAATAAGTTTAGCCTACCCACTAAAACTCTTAAGACACCCATGCTAGTAAGCTCACCGGGAGCGAAATATATGGCCAGTCAAGGATGTTTTCAAGTGCCATTAAGTATAGGGAGGCATGTTTTCCCAACGGATTTAATTATATTGGAATCCCAAGGTTTGGATGTAATTCTTGGTATGGATTGGTTGTCGATGTATGGAGGAAACATCGATTGCGCCAGTAAGACAATTTTGCTTACCACCCCAGAAGGAAGGAGAATCAAGTATGTAGCACGGCATGAGCCGAGGAGAGCGCATGTAAATTCCTTAACAGGAGTTGTACAGGAGGAAGTACCGGTGGTAAGGGATTTCCCGGACGTGTTTCCGAAAGAGTTGCCAGGCATGCCACCGGATAGAGACATTGAGTTTTTTATTGAACTACTGCCAGGCACTGGGCCGATATCTAAAAGACCGTATAGGATGCCAGCCCAAGATTTGGAGGAAATTAAGAAGCAAATTAAGGAGTTACTGGATAAAGGTTTTATTCGCCCAAGTTCTTCGCCTTGGGGATCACCAGTACTTCTAGTGGAGAAGAAGGATGGATCATTAAGAATGGTTGTTGATTATCGAGGATTGAATGAAGTGACCATTAAGAACAAATACCCACTGTCGATGATCAATGACTTGTTTGACCAGTTGCAAGGAGCTAAGGTGTTTTCAAAGATCGATTTGCGATCAGGGTACCATCAGTTGAAAATTCGAGAGCAGGATATACCTAAGACGGCTTTTACCATCAGGTACGGGCTGTATGAGCATACCGTTATGTCATTTGGTCTGACTAACGCACCTGCCTATTTTATGAACATGATGAACAAAGTGTTTATGGAGTTTTTGGATAAGTTCGTCGTGGTGTTCATTGATGATATTTTGGTTTACTCGAAGAAGGAAGAGGAACATAAGGAGCATTTATGCTTGGTACTCGAGAAGCTCAGAGAACACCAGTTGTACGCCAAGTTCAGCAAGTGTGAGTTTTGGTTGAAGGAAGTTGGATTTCTTGGACATGTTATATCCGGAGAAGGTATAGCAGTAGAACCCACTAAAGTTGTCACTTTAAATAACTGGGATGCGCCAACAACGGTTGGAGAGATCCGGAGTTTCCTTGGACTAGCAGGATACTACCGGCGATTTATTGAGTATTTCTGAAGGATTGCGGGCCTATGACAGAATTATTAAAGAAGGATACCAAGTTCATTTGGACCGAGGAGTGTGAAGCTAGTTTCCAAGAGTTGAAGAAACGTTTGGTTACCTCACCAGTGTTAATTCTGCCAGATCAGACCAAGGATTACGAGGTATATTGCGACGCTTCACGCAGAGGACTTGGAGCAGTGCTTATGCAGGAGGGGAGAGTTGTTTCGTATGCTTCAGGAGAGCTTAAGCCTCATGAGCTAAATTATGCTACGCATGATTTGGAGTTAGCACCCGTAGTGCATGCGTTGAAAACATGGAGACATTTCTTGATTGGAAATCATTGTGAGGTGTATACGGATCACAAGAGTTTGAAGTACATCTTCACGCAGAAGGAGCTAAATCTCAGGCAGAGGAGATGGTTGGAACTCATCAAAGATTATGATATGAGATTGCATTACCACCCCGGAAAGGCTAACGTTGTAGCAGACGCGTTGAGCCGTAAGAGTCACGTCAACACATTAATGGCGGGAGATATACCAAAGGAGTTAGCCGAGGATCTTCGAGAGCTATGTTTGGAAATAGTTCTGAGAGGCTATGTATCAGCATTGGAGATTCAGTCAACTTTGATGGACAAGATCAGGGAAGCTCAGAAGACTGACAAAGAGATTGCCTCTATAAAGGAGAAAATGAGCGAAGGAAAGGCTAAGGGATTTCGTGAGGATGAGCATGATACCCTATGGTTTGAGGACCGTGTTTATGTGCCCAATGACCCGGAGATCAGGAAGTTGATTCTACAAGAGGCACATGATTCCCCATATTCGATTCACCCAGGAAATACCAAGATGTATTTGGATTTGAAGAATACTTTCTGGTGGACCGGAATGAAGAAGGATATTGCAGAGTACGTAGCAGTTTGTGATGTATGTCAGAAGATGAAGGTAGAACATCAGAAGCCAGCAGGATTGTTACATCCACTGCCTATACCCGAATGGAAGTGGGATAAACTAGGTATGGATTTCATCACGGGATTGCCCAGGACTCGTTCAGGCTATGACTCGATTTGGGTTGTAGTCGATCGTTTGACGAAGGCAGCTCATTTAATTCCAAAGAAGACTACTTACAGAAGGCCAAATTGGCTAAGATATACATGACCAGGATTGTATGCTTGCATGGAGTTCCGAGGAGTATCGACGATAGAGGAACCCAATTCACCTCAAAGTTCTAGAAGCAGTTGCACGAAACTTTGGGAACCAGGCTGGAGTTGAGCACAACTTTTCATCCACAGACAGATGGACAAACCGAGAGGGTCAACCAGATTTTGGAGGATATGCTTAGAGCTTGTGCTTTGGATTATGGATCAAGTTGGGATGACAACTCGCCATATGCGGATTTTCTTATAACAACAGTTACCAAACCAGTCTGAAGATGGCCCCTTTCGAAGCCTTGTACGGAAGGAGGTGCAGGACCCCGTTGTTGTGGGATGAAGTTGGAGACCGCCAGCTTGTTTGGACCAGATTTGATTAAGGAGTCTCGAATGTAAAGTAAAGTTGATTCGCGATAGGCTCAAGGTAGCCCAGTCAAGACAGAAAAGTTATACGGATTCAAAACGCAAGGAGACAGAATACGAAGTCGGAGACAGAGTTTATCTTCGAGTATCGCCACTTCGAGGAGTTAAGCATTTTGGAGTTAAGGGAAAGTTAGCACCTCGATTTGTAGGACCTTATCGTGTTTTGGAACGTATGGGAGAAGTTGCGTACAAGTTGGAATTACCCGAAGGATTGTCAGGAGTTCACGATGTGTTTCATGTTTCTCACTTGAAGAAGTATCACGCAGAGATGGCTGATATACCACTAAGAGATACCGTGCCACTGGAAGCGATTCAGTTGAATGATGATTTGACCTACAAGGAGAAACCGGTTAAGATTTTGGAGTATGCCAGCAGAGTCACCCGTAGCAAGGTCATTAAGTTTTGCAAAGTTCAAAGGAGCCACCACACAGAGGATGAAGCCACCTGGGAACGAGAGGAAGATTTGCTTAAAGACCACCCTCACCTATTTTCTAGCCAACCCGAATCTCGAGGGCGAGATTCATCTTAAGGGGGTAGGTTTGTAACATCCCAAATTTTCAATTTGGAATGTTATACATAGAGCATCATTGCATTCATATTTTTTCATTTGCATTTTTGCTCGATCCTAGAAATTCTAGACAACTCAAGCACCCACGGGGAGAGTTGGGGATTTTCGTTATTTTCATATTTGAGTTTTCTCAAATTTTGAAAATAGGATCATTTGATTTTAATTATTTTATCTTCAGTTATTTCTATTACAAAAATATGAGAGAGGGAATAAAATGACTTTCCCAAAATAAAGAAATAATGAAGATTTAATAATAAAATCAAATAAGATTTTATTTTGGAGTTTTTCGCCTTTTTATTTGAATTTAGGAAAAAATGCGCGTTTTTAAAAATTGCATTTAGGCCCCAAATAAATGTTCATTAAATCCGGCTTGATTTTAGAAGTCAGGGAAAATTTATTTTGGCATTTTTGGAGTCCATTTAGTACTTCTTTTGGTTTTTTTTCCCGAGCGTAATTATTTAAAAAAAATGAACCGCCTTACGGGCCGTACCCGAGCGGGACACCGCTCGGGGGCGCTATATAAATAGCCACCCCCGGCCGCCCCTGGCCCGTCAACCGCGCCCCGCCGCCACCCGCCCCAGCCAGCGCCCGCCATCCGCCTACTCACTTCGCCGAACCCTAACGCTAATCCGCCGCCGATCCGCCGCCGACACCGCCGCCGCCGCCGCCGCCGGACTCACGCCGTCGCCGGAGCGTCGCCGGAGTTCGCCGCCGAGGTTCGCCGCCGCCTCGTTTTCCGTGCCGGTTTTTTTATAAAAACCGAGCGGTTTTTTTCGGTTTTTTTTGTTTTCGTTTTTTTAGTTTTCGGTTTTTTCTGGTTTAGGTTAATTAGCGGACGTTCGTCCGTTAGTTCGTTTTAACGAACGAGTTCGTCAGATTAGTTTAATTAACGAATGTCCGTTCTTTAACCCGTTCGTCGTTTTTGTTTTTCTTTGATTTAATCCGCGATTTTTCTGATCGCGATTCCAGATCCGATTTTAGTTTTAGTATATCTTTCATTGCTTATCGGAATCGGCGATTCAAGCGCTGGAGTTTCGCCTCGAAACACTCTTTCCGAATAACCAACTTAAACAAGTTTTTGCTTCTGTAAAATTTGACTTAGATCCAGATTAGTGAATCGAAGTCGCTTTTCTTCCGCTTGACTTTCGTTGCTTCGTTTGATTTGATTCTTTTTGCAAACCGGAGTTCTTAAGTTGAACTATCTGGTTAGATCTATTTGAGTTTTACCTGTGCATTAGATGAGTATTTATTGTATGCTTGTTTGTTTGTCTGCGATAGATTACCCGGAGTGCGCCGCCTGTTACTTAGAGTCTCTAGGTTTCGCGGATCATCAGCAAGGCAAGTAACACTTTGATCATATTTTTCTCATAACCAGTTTTTATGCATTAGATCTATCCTCAAACACTTGCATGATTAGGATCTAATTAAAGTGTGGGATGGGAAGTAGTTGAGGTAGTACCTATTACCTGATTTATATTTAAACCCTTGGGAGTTACTTCTACGTTTGCTTATTATCCCATGCTATGCTAGTAGACGTGGATTGGGTGAGTGTATCCATGACAGATGTGAGATTGTTATTTAATGGTTTATTTAAGGTGGCAACTTAAACACACTTTTGGGTGGATTGAGGCACCTGCTTTCTATCAGGACTTGCTCAGATTTCTTCGGACCGCCACCCGGGCTCAAAGGGATCATGAGATTATTCAAACTAGAAACTTCCGTGTTCAGCCACAAGCCATTATGGGCTCTGTCATAGATGATTAAGTTGTGCGAACTCTTACTGGTAGACTAGCTCATGTAGGGGAAAGTAGGTGTACTCGTCTACACCAAAGTAAGGTGCTAGTGCTTCCGAAAGACTATGTCTCGGTCATCCGCTTCTCAAACACCATGTAGTGCGAGAAACCAAACGGAGGCGATCGAGTCTTCGGGAAAAGTGCGCAAACCTCTGCAGAGTGTATAAACTAATCATGGTTAGCCGTGTCCCGGTTATGGACATCTTGAGTATCTAGTACCGGATATCATGTGAATCTCATCATGTTACTTCTAAATTAATATTGTTGGGTTTGTTAATGAGTACTTTTAATTGGGATTGAGAATGCTGTCAACCATTCTCAATGTTTCACAACCACCATGATAGTTAAATAAATTTATTCCTTTGCAGTAGGGAAAGATTGGCTTTATGCAAAAACTGTAACCATAGAGCTTTCCACCAGCCATATATGCATGTAGTATAGGCTTATCATTCCATTATTCTCTATGTGTTACATTGCCAAAGATATTCCATGTGTCGACCCGTTTCGGGCTGCAACGTTTCATGTTGCGTACTTTTCGCATTTACGAGTAAGGTGCATAGGTCGTGGTTCTATACTCGATGATGCCGTTGGAGTTGATGGACTCGCTTATTCTTCCAAGCCTTCCATTGTTATCGTATTAGATGGCCCTAAGCCATATTTATTTTATTAAGTTCTCTCTTGAGACATTCGATTGTAATAAGTGTGTGATTGCTACTCTGTTATAAATCCTTCGAGTACTGTGTGGTGTCAGCATTACTGATCCAGGGATGACACTGAGCACAGAGATCAGATTGTTTGAGGTCTGGTCGCTACAACCTCCGGGAGATTATGTAATGAATTTTACTGTGCAAAACAACTAATCTGGAAGAAAACAGAGTCCGAACGGCACACGAGGACTCCACAAGCGCGGGAGGCGCGCCCCCTAGGCTTGTAGCCTGCTCGTGCGCTTTCTGGACTACTTATTATTTTCCTAATTTTCTAAATATTCCAAAATGGAGTAAAATTGCTTCTATGGAACTTTTGGAGTCGGTTTACTTACCGTATCACATACCTATTCCTTTTCAGGGTCCTGGAGCGTTCTGAAAAGTTTCCTTTATGTATTCCTTCGATGTTATGGAATGAAAAATATTAGTCTCAACATTTATACGCGTACCTGAGATATAATGCTTGATTCTTTGTCCATTCACCACCTTCGGGTTGGTGCCTTCTGCGTTGTTGATCTTGATAGCACCGGGCCGATAAACTTCTCGATAATGTAGGGTCCTTCCCATTTGGAGAGTAGTTTTCCTGCAAAAAAAATTAAACGAGAATTCTATAGCAAGACTTGGGCACCTACATTAGTTCCCGCTTTTGTATTCCTTTATCGTGCCATAATTTGACCTTTGCTTTAGACAGTTTAGCATTTTCGTAGGCTTGGGTTCTACATTCATCAAGTGAGCTAATATCAAATTTCCTCTTTCACCGACAAGTTAAAAATCACAGTTGAGCTCTTTAATTTCCCAATAAGCTTTGTGTTCTAATTCAAGAGGTAAATGACATGCTTTTCCATAAACCGTTTAATATGGCGATATACCCATAGGATCTTTATAAACAGTTCTATAAGCCCATAATGCATTGTCAAGTTTCTTAGACCAATTCTTCCTAGATCTATTGACAGTCTTTTGCAAAATTAATTTTATTTCACTATTGCTCAACTCAACTTGGCCACTAGATTGAGGGTGATAAGGGGATGCAATTATATGGTTGACATCATATTTAGCAAGCAATTTACGAAAAGCACCATGAATGAAGTGTGAACCACCGTCCGTCATTAAATATCTAGGGACTCAAAACCTCGGGAAAATAACTTCATTAAGCATTTTAATAGAAGTGGTATGGCCAGCACTACTAGTTGTAATAACTTCTACCCATTTAGTAACGTAATCTATGGCAACTAAAATATGAGTTTACCCATTGGAGGAAGGAAAATGTCCCATATAATCAAATCCCCAAACATCAAATAGTTCAATAACAAGTGAATAGTTCATAGGCATTTCCTGACGTCTACCAATATTACCAATTCTTTGACATTCATCACAAGAACTTACGAGCATCTTTGAAGAGAGTAGGCCAATAAAAACCGGATTATAATACCTTGTGTGCAGTTCTGTCTCCCGCATGGTGTCCTCCGTAAGCCTCGGAGTGACATAATACGTCTCCAACGTATCTACTTTTCCAAACTCTTTTGCCCTTGTTTTGGACTCTAACTTGCATGATTTGAATGGAACTAACCCAGACTGGCGCTGTTTTCAGTAGAATTGCCATGGTGTTATTTTTGTGCAGAATACAAAGTTATCGGAATGACCTGAAAATCAACAGAGATTATTTTTTGAATTAATAAAAAATATTGGCAAAAGAATCAGCATCAGGGGACCCTCACCATATCCACAAGGGTGTGGGCGCGCCCTCTGACCTTGTGGGCCCCCTGGACCTCCACCGACCTAAACTCCAACTCCATATAGTCACTTTCGGGGAGAAAAAAATCAGAGAGAATGATTCATCGCGTTTTACGATACGGAGCCGCCGCCAAGCCCTGTTCTTCCTCGGGAGGGCAGATCCGGAGTCCGTTCGGGGCTCCGGAGAGGGTAATCCGTCGACATCGTCATCATTAACCATCCTCCATCACCAATTTCATGATGCTCACCGCCGTGCGTGAGTAATTCCATCGTAGGCTTGCTGGACCGTGATGGGTTGGACGAGATTTACCATGTAATCGAGTTAGTTTTGTTAGGGTTTGATCCCTAGTATCCACTATGTTCTAATATTGATGTTTCTATGACTTTGCTATGCTTAATGCTTGTCACTAGGGCCCGAGTGCCATGAACTCAGATCTGAACCCTTTATGTTTTCATCAATATATTTGTGTTCTTGATCTCCGATATTGCAAGTTATAGTC
This sequence comes from Aegilops bicornis, assembly GCA_021605145.1. NCBI lineage: Eukaryota > Viridiplantae > Streptophyta > Magnoliopsida > Poales > Poaceae > Aegilops > Aegilops bicornis. Next base: position 542,507,037 of record CM038671.1, read on the forward strand.
ACCTACTACGTGTTATGATCTAGCAACCCCGGAGTGACAATAGTCGGGACCACTCCCGGTGATGACCGTAGTTTGAGGAGTTCATGTATTCACTAAGTGCTAATGCTTTGGTCCGGTACTCTATCTAAAGGAGGCCTTCATATCCCTTAGTTTCAATAGGACCCCGCTGCCATGGGAGGGTAGGACAAAAGATGTCATGCAAGTTCTTTTCCATAAGCACATATGACTATATTCGGAATACATGCCTACATTACATCGATGAATTGGAGCTAGTTCTGTGTCACCCTATGTTATAACCGTTGCATGATGAATGCCATTCGACATAATTATCCATCATTGATCCATTGCCTATGAGCTTTTCACATATTGATCTTTGCTAAGTTACTTTTCCGTTGCCACTGTAACAATTGCTACAAAACTATTACTGTCACTTTTGCCACCGTTACCGTTACTTCCATACTACTTTGCTACTAAATACTTTGCTGCAGATACTAAGTCTTTTAGGTGTGGTTGAATTGACAACTCAACTGCTAATACTCAAGAATATTCTTTGGCTCCCCTTGCATCGGATCAATAAATTTGGGTTGAATACTCTACCCTCGAAAACTGTTGCGATCCCCTATACTTGTGGATTATCATGACACTTCCGTAGGATTTGTTCTTGTTCATGCTTAGGTATACAACGTCTAATAATAACATCTACTCCTTCTTTATAAAGGTGTGGGTCATCCTAAAAGTAAAGTCTTAAATCAATGAAAAACTTTTTCTTTTGTTGGTATGTGAAACTAGGTGGTATTAAATTAGGAACAATATAATTAGCATAGTCTGCATACCATGGAGTTTATGATAAGCATTTATAACAGCTAATTGTTCATCGGGAAAGCTATCATCAATAGGTAGTGGGTCATCAAGAATATTTTCTAACGTAGACAAGTTATCAACTACTGGGTTCTCAGCTCGCTTTCTATCAATAATATGCAAGTCGAATTCTTGTAACAAAAGAACCCACCTAATGAGTCTAGGTTTAGCATCTTTCTTTTCCATAAGGTATTTAGTAACAACATGATCAGTGTGCACAATTACTTTAGAATCAACAATGTAAGATTTGAACTTATCACATGCAAACACAACTGCTAAGAATTCTTTCTCAGTGGTAGCATAATTTCTTTGAGCAATGTCTAAGGTTTTACTAGCATAATGAATAACATTTAATTTCTTATCAACTGTTTGTCCCAGAACAGCACCAACAACGAGCATCACACATAATTTCAAATGGTAAGTTCCAATCAGATGGTTGAACAATAGGTGCAGTGATTAACGCTTTCTTAAGTATTTCAAATGCTTCTACGCAATCATCAGAAAAAACAAATGGGACATCTTTTTGCAAGAGATTGGAAAGAGGCCTAGAAATTTTAGAGAAGTCTTTAATAAATCTCCTATAGAAACCAACGTGACCAAGGAAACTTCTTATACCTTTGATATCTTTGGGACATAGCATTTTCTTGATTGCATCAACTTTAGCTTTATCAACTTCAATACCTCTTTCGTAAATTTTATGCCCCAAGACAATATCTTAATTGACCATAAAGTGGCACTTCTCCCAATTCAAGACAAGAGTAGTTTCTTCACATGTCTGCAAAACTCGATCAAGGTTGCTTAAGAAATCATCAAAAGTAGTTCCATAAACAGAAAAATCATCCATGAAAACCTCAACAAAACTTTCACAAAAGTCAAAGAATATAGCAGTCATACATATTTGAAAGGTAGCGGGTGCATTACATAAACCAAAAGGCATACGTTTATAAGCAAAAGTGCCAAAAGGACATGTAAAAGTAGTTTCTTCTTGGTCCTCTTGTGACACACGTATTTGGGAAAAACTAGAGTATCCATCTAGAAAACAGAAGTGTGTATGTTTCGATAACTTTTGTAGCATTTGATCAATAAATGGTAGAGGGCAATGATCTTTCCTAGTGGCTTTGTTTAGTTTTCTAAAATCAATACCATCCTATAACATGTTGTAATTCTTTGTAGGATAAGTTCATTTTTATCATTAGGAACAACAATAATACCTCCCTTCTTAGGAACACAATGAATAGGACTTACCCATCTACTACCAGCTATAGGATAGATTATACCTGCTTCCAGAAGTTTTAATATTTCATTTCTTACCACTTCCTTCATCTTAGGATTTAATCGTTGTTGTGATCAACAACTAGCTTAGAATCAGGCTCCATATTAATCTTGTTCTGACATAGAGTGGGACGAATGCCCTTAAGATCATCAAGAGTATATTCAATAGAGGCACGATGCTTTCTCAGGATTTTCAATAATCTCTTTTCTTCATGCTCTGAAAGGTTAGCACTAATAATAAGAGGATATATTTTCTTTTCATCAAGGTAAGCATATTTGATTGTATCAGACAATTGCTTAAGCTCGAACACGGGGTCACTCTTGGGTGGAAGAGGATCTCCAAGAGTCTCAATAGGCAAATTATGTTTCAAAATATGCATTTGTTTGAACAATATCCCATCTATTTCGTTTCATTCATTCATATGCATATCATTTTCATGGTCTAGCAAGTATTGTTCTAATGGATCAGTAGGAGGCACAACAATAGAAGCAAGACCAATAATATCATCCTTACTAGGTAATTATTTATCACGGGGTTGTCTATGGTATTTGGAGAAATTAAACTCATGAGACACATCACCAAAATTAACACTAACAGTTTCCTTAGTGCAATCAATCTTAGCATTGACCGTATTCAGGAAAGATATACCAAATATAATGGGACAAAAATCATCTTGTGGAGAACCAAGAACTAGAAAATCAGTAGGGTATTTTATTTTCCCACACAAGACTTCAACATCTCTAACAATCCCAAGTGGTGTGATAGTATCTCTATTCGCAAGTTTAATATCTTCTATCTCAGTAGGTGCAATATCATTCATAATTTATTGATATAGAGTAAACGTGATAGCACTCACACTAGCACCCAAATCTCATAACCCATGATAACAATGATCTACTATTTTAACAGAGACAACGGGCAGGCCAACAACAGGTTTATTTTTATCTTTATCATCGGGTTTAGCAATTCTAGCAACTTCACCACAGAAATAAATATTATCGACCAAGAGATCTTTAACCATAGCAACATTAGGTTCAACTTTAATTTGTCCATAGGGTGTAGGTGTTCTTATATAACTTTTGTTGACCATAGTTGAAGCCTTAGCATGTTCCTTTATCCTAACAGGAAAAGGGAGTTTCTCAATATAAGCAGTAGGAATAATCGGATTAACACTATATGTAATAATTTTTTATTTAGCTTTATTAGGTTCTTCTATTTCTATTACTATAGGGGGATGATATTTAAACCACTTCTCCTTGGGGAGATCAACATGAGTAGCATAAGATTCACAAAAAGAAGCTACTATCTCAGAGTCAAGTCCATATTTAGCGCTAAACTTGTGAAAAGCATCGGTATCCATAAAAGATTTAACACAATCAAACTCAAGTTTTATACCTGACTCTTTATCTTTGTCGAGTTCCCAATGTTCAGAGTTGCGTTTAATTCTTTCCAAAAGATCCTATCTGAATTCAATAGTCTTCTTTATAAAGGAAAACCAGTACAAGAAGTATCAAGCATGTATTGATCATTACAAGAAAGCCGAACATAAAAATTCTGAATAATAATTTATCTTGAGATCTCATGATTGGGGCATGAATACATCATTGACTTAAGCCTCCCCCAAGCTTGAGCGATACTTTCTCCTTCACGAGGCCAAAATACACACACACACACACACACACACACACACACACACATATATATATATATATATATATAATTACGATCACGATGAACTAGATGCATAGGATTTTTTTTTTGATGAATGATAACCCACAAGTATAGGGGATCGCAACAGTTTTCGATAAGTAAGAGTGTCGAACCCAACGAGGTGCTAAAGGTAGACTAAATATTCCCTCAAGTTCTATCGACCACCGATACAACTCTACGCACGCTTGACGTTCGCTTTACCTAGAACAAGTATGAAACTAGAAGTACTTTGTAGGTGTTTTTGGATAGGTTTCCAAGATAATAAAGAGCACGAGAATAAAAACTAGGGGCTGTTTAGATAAGGACACAATAAAGTAAATATAGCGAGTGTGGAAAAGTGGTGGTAGGAGTTGCGAAATTGTCCCTTAAGCAATTGACTACTTTACTAGACCGATAGCAAGTTTTATGTGGGAGAGGCCAGTGCTAGCATGTCATCCCTTACTTGGAATTCTATGCACTTATGATTGGAAATATTAGCAAGCGTCCGCAACTACTAACGTTCATTAAGGTAAAACCCAACCATAGCATTAAGATATATTGGTCTCCTTTCAATCCCGTATGTATCAATTTCTATGCTAGGCTGAAGCTTCTATCACCCTTGCCCTCCAATACATAGTCCTATCAACATACAACTAACCCTATCGTGTGATCCACACGCGCGCTCATATGATGGGCACCAAAGGATAGCAACATAACCACAAGCAAATTAAATCAATCATAGCAGTTCATCAACCACTGATAGGACAACGAAAATCTACTCAGACATCATAGGATGGCAACACATCATTGGACAATAATATGAAGCATAAAGCACCATGTTCAAGTAGATGGTACATCGGGTTGCGGGAGAGTGGACCGCTGTAGATAGAGGGGGGAAGGTGATGGAGATGTTGGTGAAGATGGCGGAGGTGTTGGTGAAGATCGCGGTGATGATGATGACGGCCACGGCAGCGTTCCGGCACCACCGGAAGAGAAGGGGAGAGGGGGCCCCTTCGTCTTCTTCTTCCTTGACCTCCTCCCTAGATGGGAGAAGGGTTTCCCCTCTGGTCCTTGGCCTCCATGGCATGGGAGGGGCGAGAGCCCCTCCGAGATTGGATCTGTCTCTCTGTCTCTCTCTGTTTCCGCGTTTTGTTATGCTGCCCTTTCACCGTTTCGTATATATATGGAAATCCGATCCATAACCCAGATTTTCTAAATATTCCAAAAATAAGCTCCGTCCGTTTTTATTCCGTTTGGACTCCATTTGATATGGATATTCTATGAAACCAAAAACATGCAACAAATAGGAACTGGCACTGGGCACTGGATCAATATGTTAGTCCCAAAAATAGTATAAAAAGTTGCCAAAAGTATATGAAAGTTGTAGAATATTGGCATGGAAAATCAAAAATTATAGATACGACGGAGACGTATCAGCATCCCCAAGCTTAATTCCTACTCGTCCTCAAGTAGGTAAATGATAAAAAAGATAATTTTTGATGTGGAATGCTACCTAGCATAATCTTGATCATATGTCTAATCATGGCATGAATATTAAGACACGAGTGATTCAAAGCAATAGCCTATCATTTGACATAAAACAATAATACTTCAAGCCTACTAATAAAGCAATCATGTCTTTTGAAAATAACATGGCCAAAGAAAGTTATCCCTACAAAATCATATAGTCTGGCTATGCTCCATCTTGACCACACAAAATATTCACATCATACACAACCCCGATGACAAGCCGAGCAATTGGTTCATACTTTTTAACGCGCTTCAGCTTTTTCAACCCTCACGCAATACATGAGCGCAAGCCATGGACATAGCACTATAGGTGGAATAGAATATGATGATGGGGGTTATGTGGAGAAGACAAAAAAAGGAGAAAGTCTGACATCGACGCGGCTAATCAACGGGCTATGGAGATGCCCATCAATTGATGTCAATGTGAGGAGTAGGGATTACCATGCAACGGATGCACTAGAGCTATAAATATATGAAAGCTCAAACTGAAGCTAAGTGGGTGTGCATCCAACTTTCTTGCTCATGAAGACCTAGGGCATTTGAGGAAGCCCATCGTTGGAATATACAAGCCAAGTTCTATAATGAAAATTCCCACTAGTATATTAAAGTTATAACTCAAGAGACTCTCTGACGGTGTCCTGGACTAGGGGGTACTCACCACATCGTCTCCCGATCAGTTAGATTGGGCCGAGGACCCCATGGCCGCATACTCATGGGCCAGTTCAGACAACCCCTTCCGCATACAAGCAAGACTCCACGAGACTTGGCGCCCAAGACAAGGACTCTCCTAAACCCTAGGCCTCTGGTGTCTTATATAAACCGAGGCCGGGCTAGTCAATAGACAATCTCATATTCATTACTACAACCTCGTGGTAGATACATGTAGAGTACTCATACATGTACTCTGTACTACACTCATATGAATACAATCAAAATCAGCATGTAGGGTATTATCTCAAGAGAGCCCGAAGCTGGGTAAAACCCCGTGTGCATGTTACCATCGCTCCAAGACGCCTAGCTTAGGACCCCTACTACGAGATACGCCGGATATTGAACCGACATTGATGCTGAGGCAGTACTGCCCACGTAGTGCGGCAGAGGCAGACCAGCTGACAGGCGCCCAGATCGGCAGCGATAGGTAGGCTCTATTCCTTCTCTTTCCCTTTCTTTAATCTGCTATTGTTTGCTTGTCATATGCTACTTTCGACCAAACATGCATAAGACAAATACTAATGTACTAGTACCACTAGTATACTAGTACTAATTTGCAGCACGTTTTTCAAGGTTTGATTGATTAAAGGTGGAGCTGGTTTTGCACGTAGCGTCAAGGAAAAAACAAGGCGCCAACGTCTCCACATTGTCATCGGATTTGCAGGTCCCGGATCAGTCTTTTGCTGCTCTCTTGCAGCGCTGACTCCTAGCCGTCAGGGCTGCTGCCGCCCCACGCGTCCCACAGCCGTACACGATATGGACTCAAGCGGCCACGCATCCAGATCGGCCGTGTTGTACACTGGTCGGCCCGACGCAGTTTCGAGGCACTCCGGCCAGGACATCGAGCGTCCATAATCACCTTATCCGTCATCAGTTTGGACGTTGTCGGATAAATCACCAGGTGCAATTGTTCTAGTTATTCATATTGTGCATATCTACCATTCTTAAGAAGTTGCTCCCCACTTCTCCCTATTCTCTCTTCATGCACACTGTCCACATCATCAATTTGCCACGTCATTTTCCAGTTCCTAAAATCACCCAATCATACTTATTCCACGCTGTCATGATGGTGGAAAAATACTTTCTTTTTCCCTCACCCGCAGCCCCAGGGCAGCTGCGGATCTCATCTCTCCCACCCAACTCCAGCCCAGCATCGGTTGAACCAACATGTTTTTCCGATGAGCTCGCATCCCCACTGCACCATGCGGTTGACCCAACAGAAAACGCACCGGGTAGCACCACTCAGCGAGTACCACCAGCGGTCGATACATTTTTGTGTATCGTGTTTTCCCAATTTTTTGCATGTGGGTTACCTAGCCCAGTAGCTAAGCCTGGTCATTGGTGCTAGCCCATGTAAAATAGGCCTGTGGCTGTGTTAGTTTGTCATTAGTGCTAGACCATGTAAAACCAGGGCTTAGTAGGTCATGATTCTAATCTACACATCTGCTGATCTGCAGTATGACGCCCACCTTCCTCTTCTCCGCCCGCTGCCGCCGCTCTCTCTTCGCGCAGCCGCCGCTCTCTCTTCTGCTCCCCCATGAAAAAACAACCACAAATGCAAGAAACCGCAGCCACAAATGCAAGAAACGGCAGCTTTCATCGCCTCTCATTACCGCACCTTCCATTACCTTGCAAGTGCGCAAGAAAGTGCAGATTTAATTGACCAGTGGCCTCCTTTGTCTTTAAAAGGATGATGTACTGTCATCATCGTCAACCTACTCGCGCTCTACTCTCGGAACCGGCCAGCACTCTGGTAGGTGACGCTCCCTATTTTCAGCCTCCCCCCAATTTTTTCTGTTACTGAATTTATGCTTTTTGAATCTGTCAGATTGAGTTCCAGATCCGAAGTTCTTCGATGTGACAGGTCTCTTGCTACTCCACTGGTGCGCAGTCTCTCCTCTCTTATATAAGTTCATTGCTTGATGAACCTCAGTTAGTCATACACGTACTTATTTGTTGGTTTTGGTACAGTTAGTCCTATCAAATGTCATATTTTTCATTTAGTTCCTTCCATAATACTGTATATATGGAGTGTAGAGAGAAAATCAATACATGGTAGAAAGTAAGGAAACTTCAAAGAAATTTGGCATTCCATGGTAGAAACAGAACCCAAGATTATGGCCTCCAGGTAAAAAATATATTATGCCTTTGTGTTACTTCTCTAGGTTAATGTTTCATATACTCCTGCACTTGGTACGTTAGTATTCTGCTCTACTTAGGAGTAGATGTTACTTAGGATAATGCAAAAAATGAGCAAACCTCTATATTAGAGAATGGTTTCATACATATGCAATAAAAATGGATTGACATTAATAACAGTTTTGTTGTACCTCACAAGGTTCACTGGTGGTACAGTATGTGCAAATATCCTTTCAAGTACGTGACAAAGGGATTTTATTGTACCAGATTGAAAATGGAGTCTAATGTTGGATCATCTGCTTCGTCACTTCAAACAGTCAATGAAATAGATAATCATCGAGAATGTTGCTATATTACACCAAATGAGGTTGTTTGGCGCTTATCAGAGTATGATATTCACCATACATACCCGTCCATACAAAGATTCGATGTTATACTTGCTGGAATGAAGATTAATTCGATGTCCAGGTTCCCCATAAGGTATGTCCCAAAGAAAAGCTTCTCGGTCGGCAATTCGCAAATGTTGCCCTCTACAAAGGTTAGACAATTTCTATTCATTCAGAGGTTATAGTTTTCTTCCTAATTTCAACCTTATTAGGAAAAACTAACATGAACCATGAAATACTTCCAGCCATCTCCACGTAAAGAACTGATGGCCCAACAATGTTCAGCGATAAGTATTGAGAGGTTTGCCATCAGCTACAAAATAGAAGTTACAAGCTCTATATAAACACAGAGATGACCAAACTTTTACTATTTCACAGTCCGATTATCCAAACACCAGAGAACTCAAACAATACTACACCTACCTCTTACCAAGGCGCAATTATTAACACCGAGAATAACCAAAATAAGTAACAATTTTAGAACTCTGTATAAACCAAGAGATTCAGATTCAACATGAAATTCAAATGTTGATTTTTGTTCACAGGTGCCCTTTAGCTAAAAGAATCACTGAATTTACAGAAGATGAAACCACCGACAAAGAGAGGTAAGAGCATATAACAATATTCCTTTTTGCCATGGAATTTCTCATGAATGCAATATTTACATGTCAGTAAAAAATAGGTAGAAACTGAGGCTACATAACTTCATCTTCAGGTTGTCAATAGGCATAAGCAAGAGTCTCATATCACATTCATAATTCCAAATATAAGATCCAACTTTCTTACTTTCTATCCTCAGACAGCATTGGAGACAACAATGTGGCAGTAAACGACTAAGAAGCATGAGATGATAACAACAATAAAAAAGGGTAATGCATGTTTCATGTCCGAAAAATCCGTTTCTCTCTGCTAGCTGACTACATGAAGATAACTGAATCCATAGTGCTCTCTTTTTTACAGCATGCAGGACATCGTCAAGCACATATCCAAGCATCAATGAACTGCAACTCCCTCTATTTTATTAGTTGTATGTGGCTTAAATTGTAATCCAGTCGAACTCTCATTACTACTACTCGATGATCCTATATGCATGTACTGAGATATGATTTCATATTTTGCAAGTATATATGGCTGAACTACATTGCCATCTATCTATTTAAATTAGTTATATTATTACAGTTTAAATTGTAATTCAGTCAAACTCTTATTCACTGTTACATGATGGATCATGTGCATGTAGTGAGATATGTATTTTCTTATGCAACTATTAAGTCTGAGTTGTGAAGTATATGGGACGTTGTGTACTTTGTTGAGATGAATATATAATTGTTGTCTATTTTCATGTTGCATATGCAAATGGTTCAAAAATAAGGATAGGGCATGTCAAAATTTCGGTGAAATTGCATCCGAAATCTTGATTACATCAACTCACCTGTCAAAATCTTACAACTAGCAACTAAACTAAACCATACTACATCAGCATTCTACATATACCATAGCCAACAACTACATCACCTAAGGCCACACAACAGGTACATAGCAAGCATGCAGCACACAAGCGCCAAGGTCTAGGGCGGTCAAGCCAGCTAACAAGCATACATGTTTACTTTCATGATCTTCAAAAAATATTATCGCATCAACTATTATCCACAAATTTCCGCAGTAATGCGCGGGGTATCATCCAGTATATAAAAAGCTCATAAACACAAAGTTCCATGCATCAGTGCAGAATCGTGCTTCCATTTCAAAGGAATCCCAGCTCCTAGGTGATTGTCACATAATCCGGCTTTAATGGCGGTGAGGTGCTTGCTGCTCTGTGTCGTCTTCCTCCTGGTGGCAACGACACACGCTGAGGAAGCGCGGTCTTCAGTGCCAGCCATTATATTTTTCGTCGATTCACTGCTCGATGTAGACAACAATGACTACATCCACCACAACATCTTCAAAGCGAATTTTCCATCCTATGGCAGGGACTTCGAGGGCCGTGTCGCCACCGGAAGGTTCTGCAACGGCAAACTACTTAGCGATATTGTAGGTAAAATACACGAAGCACTGGACACTTACGCAGTATCGCTCGGTCTTGTTAGATGCATAACTTTGTGTATGGATACAACATTTTGTGGTTTGTAGGTGAAAAGCTGGGGTTTACTAGCTCTAGTCCTCCATATCTCAGCGTGTGTGCATCAGGGCAGAACCTGGTGAAAGGAGACAACTTTGCATCAGCTGGATCGGGCTATTACGATCCTACTGCGCTTATGTATGTAAATATCCACACCCCCCCAACAGGCCCTTCCAAGGCTAGTTAATAATATTTCAAAAGGTATTTTCTGCTCGTCGTGATTGTTAGTACTGCAGGTTTTGCAGTTTGATCTACCTTGAGGCTGTCATCTTAGGGCGATCCGATATGCCGTCGTTTTTCCGCACTCATCTTTCCATAACCCGGGCGACCCTACGAATTCGGATTTTGTCACCTCGTCACGCCAACGCCTTGTGACACATCGGCCTCGCACCGGGCCAAATCTCCTTTAATAATTTATTTTACATAAAAAAATTGTAAAGAAATTTTCTTTTCTTTATTTTGTTATTATTATCTGTCTTGTGCTAGTTCTTGCACATAGACGGTGCCATGGCAGGCCGAAGTCATCATCCCGCTTGCGTCGACCAAGTTGTGACGTCGCCTCAGTGCGCGTCCTTGTACCAGCATCTCCGCGGCAACTCTGTCGGGACGACCTTGGCGTTCAGGCCATATTTCTTTAATTATTTACTTTATTTACATTCATTAAGTAGATGATTTTTTTATTATATATATAACAATATATTATTATCTCTGGCTTGCACTATTTTATCTGTCCAGGCAATTGACTTAGACCGGGCAGCACTGTCAACTCGGCGTGCTGACGTTCGCAACCTAATTGTGTCATCGCCTTGGTGCACTGCCCTGTGTTGGCAACCCCGTGTCACCGCTTCATCAACCTACTCGGCCGGAGACTCCGGCATCACCCCGCCGACCTGCTTCGTCACCTTGGCTAAACTATGAGCTTCAACTCTCCACAGCGGTCGTGCTGTGTCGCCACTTCGGAGTGCCTAGCTCTCCGCTCGGCCACCTCGGGTCCAGCTTGGGGGCTGGAACCCTGTTCCCCATCAAGCCCGGACCGCGTCATCAATGCCGAACACATTAACCAGCTAAGTCACTTTCATACTCAAAGTTTTAAATTTTTAACTTGTGTTCGGTTCGACCAAGCATTATACATTTTTGGAAAAAAGTTGCTTGTAATTTTTTTCTTGTCAAAACTTTGTTTGTGACACACAAATTCAAATACCCAATTCACTTGGGGGCTTCCTTTATGAATCCTTTCCTCTTGCATATGATTATACTTGTATGGCTTCGTTCCTTGTTCGTGTATTATGCCACAATATGCACCATATTGACTTAAGTGATTTGCAAGCTGGGTTGCCTCGCTCCTGTGTTTACCCCTACGTTCCCGATTGTTCGGCTAGGGAGTAAAGGGAGCACCTCTGCGATTGTCACGATCGGGTCATCCGAGCCGGACCTCAGACTGGGTGAAGCCGAAAGCTAGCGCTCTTACTGTTTTCAATTATGGCCGACACACAACGGAACTCATGAGTACAAAAAATCTATAGCACAAGTCTCATAGTAGCAATGAGAAACCGAAGAAAGGTATCGGTGGGGGTACTATTTTCTTCGAAGATGCTTCTTACACTTCGTTAGTAATATAGCATAAGTTCCCGAGCGCTTTTATGCATTCTGACCTTATGGCCTGATTGCCTGGTTATCGGAAACACCATCAATATTCTCGACAGGTGGAGTACATAACACTTTTCGGTCTTTGACCGAAGAGGGAGAAGCCGACGGTCGGTTAAGACGCGTTTAAAGTTCGGGTGGACATAGATATGATATAACTACTTCGGTACACACAACCATTCTTTTACCCAAGTCACTTGGGGGCTCTTAAGTTTATTTGAGCCGTTTTATAATAAGTATTCTTCTTGTTAGTTGCTGCAAAGTTTTTATTATTACTATTATTTATCACTCCTTTCTCGACGCAAGTGTGTGGTCAATATATGGATAGCCTTGCTTCTCTCTAAAGCCGCTCAAACTTAGTTTGTTAAACTAGCCGCAGAGAAGCACTCCGCCTTCGGGATAAGGAGGTTGAAGCCGTAAGCTGACCCGTTTGAAGTCTTGAGATAGGATCCGTCATGTTAAAGCACGACAGAAGCACTTTTTTTTTTCTCTAAGACAATTTTTTTGGATTGGCACCGAGCACTTGATCTAGTTCGGACGTCAAGTTTTTACTGACATTTTTGGGTTTTCCAAGCCTATGGCACTTTCTAACTATTTGTGCGTTTCCAGCATTAGTCTCGCAGTGCAATGCCGTACACCTTTAGGGGTTCGGCAAGAACATTCTCGGATATTGCTATATATGCATCGGTTTCGAATTGTGTCTTTGGTCAATAGTTGGGTTGCCCGGCTCCTGTGCTTGCCTCCTACGTTCCGCTTTGTTCGGCTAGGTGTGCAAAGGGAGAACCACTGCGATTGTGCTTCCAGCTCGCATTGTTAAGCACCTCAGTGGACAAAGCTGCAAACTGACTGTCACAATAGGCGAAAACTGGTCAGCGATCCGATGACTATGTTAAATGACGGGCCGTTCATAACATTGGACGAAGTGTTTACGGCTTGACCTCGGATGTCGCCGAACACTAACCGGGGGCTCATAGCTAGCTTCCCCAGTTTAAAGCTCCCATGAGTAAGTGAAAGTTATAAAGCCCGCATATTTGATTGCCTCGTTTCCGCTAACACAACCGCCTTCGGGCACCGAGACGTCAACTAAGGGTTGTTTTGTTAGTGCGGAAACACCCTGTGTAGTATCTACCAAGGGGTAGAAGCCGATGATGGGCCACTTTCAACTGATAAACGGTCGCAATGGAGTCAAAATAATGATGTAAAGTACTTGGATATATAGAGTCATTACACATAATTTTTTATTTTACTATGGATATCGATCCTTAATTCGGCCTCCTGTACCCGCATTAAGGCTCGGGGGCTACTAGGCTTCGGGCTTATTATTTACAAATAATAAAAGGGCACATCGATCCCCTAATCTAGTGTTGCCACCCGACCAGTGTCTCGGGGGCTACTGCATTGGCAATCCAATGCAGAAAATTTAAAGTGAAATATAGTTTTCAAGGAGATTATTATCCTCAGGTTGGTCAGCCGCACCCAACCTGAGTCTTGAGGACTTTGCACACCGTGTTTCTATTCCTAAGTATGCTGCCGAGCTGGGAATTGATCCTCAGGCTGATTTTATGAATCGACCTGAGTCTCAGGGGCTACTAGGGTCAGCGGTTTGTTTTTTTCCTTCAGATGCTTCCCAGGTATTAGGCCAACATGCACCTTGAGGGCTACTGGCTATACATCTCGGCAGTGATTACATTGCACAATTCAGAATTAAATTCATAAAAATCAGCCCATAGTCGAGGTGGTGCACCACCTCGGATACAGTCCGGCGTTGGTGCTCGACTTTAATAGACACCCTGGAAGCAGTCCGGCACAAAGATCGGATGCCAGTGGCTGGCTCCGTAGAGGGTGATGAAGTCATGTACCTAGGGTAGGGTCATAGACCTGCCCAAAGGTACCCTCCCTAAGGACACTCGCGAAAGAAGCTGCCTACCAGTCGACCTACTAGGTTTTCACTCGACAGATTCAAAGACACTCGACCATGAAGACCCACTCGACCACCAAGAGTCCAAGAGCCACTCGGTATCCAAACGGTCTGTAGTTAAATAGTCTTTATGGCCATGATGACACTTTATGTAAGGCGTTACCAGTAACGCCTAGCCTTAACATACCTTAAACCCTTCGCTACGTGGGCTGGCTGGGGTCCTGGCGCACTTTATATAAGCCACCCCCATCCACAGGTAGAAGGGTTCGCACCCCTGTAACACATACGCATATAATCCAGTCGACCGCCTCCGGGCTCCGAGACGTAGGGCTGTTACTTCCTCCGAAAAGGGCCTGAACTCGTAAATCCCTTGCGTATACAACTACTCCATAGCTAGGATCTTGCCTCTCCATTCCTACCCCCCATTCTACTGTCAGACTTAGAACCACGACAGAGGGCATTTCCAGCATTAAGCTCGGCTAAACTCCTTCAACTTTTTTGAACCAAGGCGATCTATGACACCTCGGATACAATCCGGCGTTGGAGCTTGGACATAGTCCGGCGTTGGAGCTTGGACATAGTCCGGCGTTGGAGCTCAGATATATTCCGACGTTGGAGCTCGGAAGCGGTCGAGCGTTGGTGCTCGGCTGCTAAAGATACCTCGAATGCAGTTCGGCGTTGGAGCTCGGACGCAAGAGGACGTTGCTGCTCGGGAACAATTTCAAACCCGAGGTGGCCGTGAAAATAACAAGGCAGTGATAAAGGCCGGAAACTTAAAGGGGCTCCTCGGATACCCGACGTGTAAACTCTTCGGATGCACTTTGGCGATCCTCAAGATCGAAGATGGGAAGATTTGTTGAACCAGTTTTCAACACCGGCGACCGAAGATGAAGAACAGTTCGGAAGAATCGAGGAGTGTCCCCAACTTGAAGACCGGTTCATGGGGCTACTGACGGTGTCCTGGACTAGGGGTACTCACCATGTCGTTCCCGATCAGTTAGATTGGGCCGAGGAACCCATGGCCGCATACAAGGAAGACTCCACAAGACTTGGCGCCCAAGACAAGGACTCTCCTAAACCCTAGGCCTCCGGTGTTGAAAGCACAAGTGCTCCCTAGGTGGTTTTGGTAATTAATGACAACATATCTCTTGTTGGACTAACACTTTTATCTAGTATGTTTCAGATAAGTTCAACAATGGAGTGGCATGGACTAAAGGATGTGGGAACTCCTTCAAGATGCTAAGGACAAAGGATTGGCTAAAGCTTCAAGCTCAAGACTCTTCATTTTACATTTTAGTGATCCAAGATCACATTGAGTCTATAGGAAAAGCCAATACTATCAAGGAGGGATGAGGTGTTGCTTAATGAGCCTCTTGCTTCATAGTGCTTAGTGATATGCTCCAAATACCCTCAACTACTTTCCCACTTCCACACATATGTCCTAAACCTAAAGTCAAACTCGGCCCCACCGATTCTTTCTATCCAGCGCCACCGAGTTTGGATGTCTTAGCCACTGCCACAAACCCTAGGCAAATCGGTCTCACCGATAGGGATCTCGGTCTCACCGAGATGGGATTGTAATCTCTCTGTGTATGTCCATTATCAAAATCGGTCTCACCGAGTTTGAGCAATCGGTACTACCGAGATTACAATGCAAACTTTCTGGTTAACTTATTATCAAAATCGGTCCCACCGAGTTTGATAATCGGTCCAACCGAGTTTGCCTGACCAACTCTCTGGAAAGCTTATTACCAAAATCGGTCCCACCGAGTTTGTGTAATCGGTCTTACCGAGATTACGTTATGCCCTAACCCTAACTGAATCAGTCCCACCGAGTTGCATTTCGGTCCCACCAAAAACCCTAACGGTCACATTATTTGCTAAATCGGTCTGATTGAGTTTAATGATTCGGTCCCGCCGAGTTTGGTAGATTGTGTGTAACGGTTAGATTTTGTGTGGAGGCTATATATACCCCTCCACCTCCTCTTCATTCATGGAGAGAGCCATCAGACTGAACCTACACTTCCAAAGATCCTATTTCTGAGAGAGAACTACCTACTCATGTGTTGAGGCCAAGATATTCCATTCCCATCATATGAATCTTGATCTCTAGCCTTTCCCAAGTTGCTTTCCACTCAAACCCTCTTTCCACCAGATCCAAATCCCGTGAGAGAGAGTTGAGTGTTGGGGAGACTATCATCTGAAGCACAAGAGCAAGGAGTTCATCATCAACACACTATTTGTTACTTCTTGGAGAGTCATGTCTCCTAGATTGGCTAGGTGTCACTTGGGAGCCTCCGACAAGATTGTGGAGTTGAACCAAGGAGTTTGTAAGGGCAAGGAGGTCGCCTACTTCGTGAAGATCTACCGCTAGTGAGGCAAGTCCTTCGTGGGCGACGGCCATGGTGGGATAGACAAGGTTGCTTCTTCGTGGAACCTTCGTGGGTGGAGCCCTCCGTGGACTCAAGGCAACTGCTACCCTTCGTGGGTTGAAGTCTCCATCAATGTGGATGTATGATAGAACCACCTATCGGAACCACGCCAAAAACATCCGTGTCTCCAAATTGCGTTTGAATCCTCCAATCCCTTCCCTTTACATTCTTGCAAGTTGCATGCTATATTTTCTGCTGCTCATATACTCGTTGCATGCTTGCTTGCTATATGTTGTGAATGTTAAACTTGTGCCTAAACTCCACTCAAACTTTAAAGAAACTTAAAAACTGCAACTTTGGTACTTAGTGTCTAATCACCCCCTCTAGACACCTCTTCTCAAGGTCCTACAAGTGGTATCGTAGCTTTGGTCTCCATTGCCTTGGTTTAATCACCATTGGAGGAAGATGGATGAGTCTACTTTGGGGAGTTTTAGACATAGAGTGCCTATTCTTGATGGAGAGTATTTTCGTGAGTGGAAAAATGAGATGCTTGTTATTTTCAATCAATACCATTTTAACAAGTACATTGCTAGCCCTTGTGCACCTTATGTTGATCCTATGCATCCAACCCATGATGAGTCAATTGACATGGTTAGGAATCTTAGAACTGTTAATCTTATTACTAGAGGCTTGCCTAGAAACTTGATTATAAAACTGCCTACTCTTGAGTGTGCCTACACCATATGGAAATTTCTTGAGGAACGATTTCCAGATTATTCCTTGAAAAATCTAGATGAAATTCTCCATAAGTCTATTGCTTTGAGTAAAATGAATACTAGTGATCCTATGTTTGGTGAACGTCTATTTCAGCTTACAAACCTTATGCGTGCCAAAGGAAATGTTGGTATTATTAGTGACATTATTTTCGAAGCTATAAGAATTCATAGACAAGATTATTGTCAAACTCATTCTAATGAATCACCCTCTCTAGGATTTGATCCACCACATGACGATGTTGAACATGGATACTATGATGAGGATGATGATAGTGACTTCGATCTTGATGATGCAATTAGAAATTTCGGTCTTATGGCAAATCTTCGAGGATATATGTCAGGAGGAAAGGAATGGGTTCTTGATAGTGGATGTACCGATCACATGACCGGAGATAGAGAAATGTTTCGTGAGCTTGCTGATAATGATAGTCCTTGAAAGTATGTCACTTTCGGTGACAACTCAAAGGGTAAGGTGGTTGGCCTCGGTAAGGTGGCCATCTCACATGATAGCTCCATACAAAATGTCATGCTCGTTGAATCTCTTGGTTACAACTTACTTTCAGTATCTAGACTTGCTGATTTTGGTTTCAATGTTCTATTTACCGAAGTAGACTGCCAAGTGTTTCGTCGAGACAATCATAAAATGGTCTTTACCAGCATACATAGAGGTGATCTTTACATTGTTGATTTCACTAAAAAGGCTCAACCTAAAACTTGCTTCATTGCTAAATCCTCAAAAGGCTGGTTATGGCATAGACGATTTGGTCATGTTGGTATGTGAAACCTTGACAAGCTTATTAAGGGAAATCATATCCTTGGAGTTAATGATGTCATATTTGATAAGGATAGACTTTGCGGTTTGTCAAGCGGTGTAAACAGGTTGGAGGAAGGCATCCCGTGAAGAACATCATGACCACGAAGAGGCCACTCGGGCTACTTCACATGGATCTCTTTGGTCCCAACTCTTACAAGAGTCTCGGTGGAAATTCTTTTGGTCTAGTTATAGTTGATGATTTTTCCAGATTTACATCGGTGTTCTTTCTCGATGATAAATCGCAGGTCCAAAAGATCTTCAAAAACTTCGCTAGGAAGGCCCAAAACCAATTTGAAGTGAAGATCAAGAAGGTTCGCAGCAACAACGAAACGGAGTTCAAGAACACAAATGTGGACACCTTTCTTGACGAAGAAGGGATTTCACACGAGTTCTCGGCTACGTACACACCTCAACAAAATGGAGTTGTTGAGAGGAAGAACCGGACGCTCATCGAAATGGCGAGAACGATGCTTGATGAGTACAAGACGCGAAGCACTTTTAGGCGAGAAGCGGTTGAGACAGCTTGTCATGCAACAAATCGCTTGTATCTTCACAAGCTACTCGGCAAGACGGCATACATCTGAGCTACTCACCGTAACAAACCCCAAGTTGGATACTTTCGGTATTCGCTCAAAGTGCTACATTCTTGATAAGCATCGTCGTTCTAAATTTGCTCCTAAGTCTCATGAAGGTTTCCTACTAGGTTATGGCTCAAACTCTCACACTTACCGTGTCTACAACAATTTCACCCGAAAGGTTGAAGAGACGGTAGATGTAAAGTTTGATGAATCTAACGGCTCGCAAGTAGAGCAATTGCTAATTGATGTAGGAGACAAACATCCTTTGGAAGCAATCCAAGACTTGTCTATTGGCAAGGTCCATCCAACGGAGGTGAAGGAGAGTACCTCGTCCGTCCAAGTGGAAGCTTCTACTTCACGACAAGGTGAACCAAGAGTTGATATGGAAGCATCCACAAGTGGGACACACCAAGATGAAGAAAACGAGGAAGTGCATCAAGATGAACGTCAACAACCTCCTTCTCCACCATGACAAGAGAACGGCAACGCCAACAATGAAGAAGGCCAAGAAGAAGAACAAGATGAAGAAGATGTTCAACAAAGATCCAAGCAAAAGCTTTCACGAGTTCGAGCAAGAATTGCTAAAGACCATCCCGTCGAGCAAATCTACAATGATATTCAAACCGGGAGAATAACTCGCTCTAAAACTCGTTTAGCTAACTTTTGTGAAAACTATTCTTTCATCTCTAGCATTGAACCTATGAAGGTCGAAGAAGCATTGGAAGATCCGGATTGGATAAATGCTATGCATGAAGAGCTACACAACTTTGAGAGGAACCAAGT
This sequence comes from Aegilops bicornis, assembly GCA_021605145.1. Classification (NCBI taxonomy): domain Eukaryota; kingdom Viridiplantae; phylum Streptophyta; class Magnoliopsida; order Poales; family Poaceae; genus Aegilops; species Aegilops bicornis. The sequence goes on from CM038671.1 coordinate 542,526,627, forward strand.
TTGGACATTGGTTGAGAAGCCCGACAACAACCACAACATCATCGGTACCAAATGGGTGTTTCGCAACAAGCAAGATGAAGATGGACAAGTAGTTCGCAACAAAGCATGTCTCATCGCCCAAGGCTACACACAAGTCGAAGGTATAGACTATGGTGAGACTTACGCCCCCGTTGCTAGACTTGAGTCCATTCGCATCTTACTTGCCTATGCTAATCACCATGATATCACCTTGTACCAAATGGACATTAAAAGTGCTTTTCTAAATGGTGAAATAGAGGAGGAAGTTTATGTTAAACAACCTCACTGCTTTTTCAATCCTAAGAAACCCAATCATGTTTACAAACTTCACAAAGCTCTTTATGGACTTAAACAAGCTCCTAGAGCATGGTATAAATGCTTGACCAAGTTCCTTATTGAAAAAGGCTTTGAAATTGGGAAAATTGATTCTACTCTTTTTACTAAAAGGGTTAATGGTGAAATCTTTGTGTGCCAAATTTATGTTGATGATATTATATTTGGTTCAACTAACACTCATTTTAGTGAAAAGTTTGGGAAGCTAATGTCAGAGAAGTTTGAGATGTCTATGATGAGTGAACTCAGATTCTTTCTTGGTTTGCAAATCAAGCAAACTAAGGAAGGTACTTTTGTCTCGCAAACAAAGTACACAAAGGACTTATTCAAGAAGTTCAATATGCAAGAATGCAAAGGTATGACTACACCCATGACTACTAGTCGACATCTTGACTTAACCAAAGATGGTGAACCGGTTGATCAAAAGGTTTATCGCTCTATGATTGGTTCATTGTTATATCTATGTGCTTCACATCCCGATATTATGCTAAGTGTGTGCATGTGTGCACGATATCAAGCTGCCCCTAAAGAATGTCATCTTAAGGCCGTGAAAAGGATAGTGAGATACTTAATCCATACACCAAATTTTGGCATTTGATATCCTAAGAGGGCCTCTTTCGATCTTGTTGGCTATTCCGACTCGGACTATGCGGAGACAAGGTTGATAGAAAGTCCACTTCAGGTACTTGTCAATTTCTTGGTAGATCTCTTGTGTCTTGGTCCTCCAAGAAACAAAACTTCGATATCCTTATCCACCTTGAAGCTGAATATATTGCCGCTGGTTCATGTTGTGCTCAATTACTTTGGATGACACAAACTCTTAAAGATTATGGGATATATGTGAGACATGTTCCATTGCTTTGTGATAATGAAAGTGCTATCAAAATTGTTCATAATCCTGTGCAACATTCTCGAACTAAGGATATTGAAGTCCGTCATCATTTCATTCGAGATCATGTTGCTAAGGGTGACATTGATCTTAAGCATGTTCGCACCAAAAAGCAATTAGCGGATATATTCACTAAACCTCTTGATGAGAAAGTGTTTTGCAGGTTAAGAGGAGAATTGAACATCATTGATGCTTCAAACTTGGAGTATAAACTTCATTGGATACATGCAAGACATGAGCTTATGACTAATCCTTGATATTTCTCTTATGATGAAAAACTTATGTCTTGGATATATTTGTATCTTGCATGTTATCTAACCCATGTAGGTACTTGGTTGAATCAAATTCCATGAGGTTGAAACCTACTCATATCTTGAGCAATCTCTACATCACCAAGTCTCTACACAAGGTGGTTGAAGACAAGGAAGCACGAAACCATTCAAACATATCCTTTGACAAATTCTATGTTGAGTTTCATGATTGTCATTTTTGGATATACAAGTGCTCTTCCTTGCAAGAACTAACCCATGTAGGTAGATGGACTAAAATTCCAAGTGGTGCTCCAAATTCTTGATGAGCTACATCGACCTTGAGCAACCCACGCAAGTTCAACTACATGGACAACACCACCAACCAAGGTATGTTAATCCATCTTAGAGAAGCTTTACTCTGAGACATTAGTTAAAGCAACTCGACAAGATGTGAATACATCAAGATGCTTAAACGAAAAATGGCAACCCCATTTTGAGCTTAAACGATGAGTATGGCCTATGATCAATTGATCTCACTTGACTCCTAAGTCAATATGCTCTAACATAGGTGACTTTGTCGCCGACCATCTCTAGATGAAGTTCTCATGTGTTCTTTTCTGAGTTTTTGCATTTGCCTCATGCATTTGTGTTTCCCCTTTCAAAAAAAACTTCATCTAGATTTCTTTCTGTTTTTCTGCATTTTCTCGCATCTAATTCCTTGCATATCTTTCAGTTAATTCCTTGCAAATCTTTGTGAGATCTTACTAGTCTAGTGAGCTGAGGTGACAAGTGTTCTCTCTGCGATGAACTCGGTTACACCGATTTGTTATTTTCGGTCCAACCGAATCTTTTCGGTACGACTGAAGCATACCACTCGGGCCCACCGATTTCATAACAGGAAAAACTCTTTGCCACATATTCTGTGTTTCTTCTGATCCAGCTCCACTCAATGAATCTTGTCCTCTACAAGCATCACATTTTTATCATTGCTTTATGTTGTGACTCAAGGATCAAACCCATTCACGACAAATTCCAGAGGGGGGGAGAGAGATTACATCTTTATCAAGCCCTTCTTGGAAATCTATTATATACTTAAAACGATAGAAAATGATCAGGATTTGTTTTAAAGAGGTACAAGTATGCATGTCTCCACTTCCTATACGTCTCCATCCAGGCTAATTAAGAAAGGTCTCCATGGTCTCTGTATCCAATAAAGAAAGGTCTCCATATCCTAGACGTTTCCGGTAACTTTTTTAAGCGGCAACGCGTTTCCAAGCAGTCTAGCAAAACAATAACCTCGGTACAAAGCCTATGCATGGACAACTACCTGCTCAAACGTAAACATGTCGATTAATAACAAACACGTCGATTGCATTCACAAAATAGGTGTTTGAACAGCAGAGATCTATTATTATATAATTTAAACAAAAGTAAAATAAGCCACCACATTTATTCACACGTGTAAAAACGTACCTAGAGGAAAGGAGTCCGGTTTATATATGAAGTCTATTATTGCTTCTATAATTAGTGATGTATTTCTATAAGAAGTAGTTACTTGAATCAACATTTTCAAGCGTTATTTTGATTCGGCCCTACTGCATATACTAAGAGCACCGATGTCATCAGCCAAAAAATAAAAAATCTTCGGTTTTGCTCCGTCGTGACTATAAATTGGGCGATTTGCTCTGATAAATTCCAACACATGTGATTAGTATGATAAGATACTTATTTGAAAAATAGATGTTTTTGAAAAATTATATTAAATACTTCTAATAATACAAGAATGAAATAAATTGTGGATATAAATCAATAGAGACACACTTCTTTTTTCTAAAAAACATGCAGGTAAGAGATGCAACACTTATTAGGTGCATTATGGAAAGGCAATTAAATAATATAAATGAAAACTGAAATGAATTAAAATGAAACAATAATTTTTATTTATCGACTTATACATAATCCAATATATAATTATGGAGTTCAAAAGTTGCTAACGTTGTTGGATTTATATATAAATCTTAACCTAAAAATGAATTGTATAATTGAAATGTGAGTAACCTTTGTAGTCTGACATATGAAGTGTGAAAGAAACTTAAATAAAGAAAATCTAATCTCGATATTTAATTATTTATACTCCTACAAAAATACCATACCTGGAAAATTTTTAAAAATACTTATATGAAAAATTATAGTTTAATATATGCATATAATTTGACTTCAATAAATCGTGAAAATTATTTACGATGATTCACACAATAATATTTAAAATAAAACAATAGTTATATATTTGATGACAGACACAATATGAACGAGCATGCATCTTTCATGTATTAATTACTTCGATTTATCGAAATGAAGGGGCGGTCCGAATGATACATCTTCATTTGGAATGGTTTGACATAGATAAATTATTTTTTATGGAAAATTTAAGAAAACCTTGATGGTACAAAAATAGGGGAATACGTACTTGCAATTGCCTCCCACCTGATAACACGCACATTTGTGTGAAAACATATCTTGAATATAAAATTAAACAATACGTATTGAGTCTAGCCGCGCAAATGCGCGGGTGAACCCGCTAGTTTATGTCAAAGGGGGAGAGAGAGATCACATCAAAGCTTATCATTTAGAGAGAGAGATCACATCAGAGAAGGAGAGAGAGATCCTTCAGGGGGAGAGAGAGATCTCCAGGGGGAGAGAATACTTAAGTAGAAAGTATTTCTCAAGGATCTCAGATGCTTGGTGTTCAAGAGGAGAGATGCCACATGTCTTCTTGAGGGGAGAGACATGTTCATATGATCTGTTGTGCTAAATTTTGCATTAGCATACATTAGCTCTGAATTTTAGCTCTGATCATCATTCATATCTTTCAGCTCTGTTTTTCTTCAGCTCTGATTTTCTGTTCCCTATCTTCTCCCAGTATCCCATGTTAGATTCAGGGGGAGCAAGACATCTAAGGGAAAGAGATCATTTAAATTCACTGCATATCTTTACTCTTGGGTACATGTCTAATCCAATGTGGTACTCAGTACTCACTCTCTACATGTCATCCCAGTCTTGGTATTCTTGTGGTTTCTTCTGTTTGCTCTGGCTAGTAGATGCATCTGTGTTATCTAACCTTGTTTTCACAAGTTCATTCCATCCTAAGCCAACTCAAGACCACAAGGTAAGTATATGCATCACAATCATGTGTATGAGGAATTCTTGCTGATGTACATACTGTTTGCAAGAAGGACTCATGGGCATGAAGGTATTCTCTTTAATACTTTTTGCTCTGATGCATATAGCCAAGATACATGTAACACATTGCCTGCTCTATCATGGTTATGCTATCACATGCTTCTATATTTCATATTCACATGATTGCATACATGTAGGGGAGCCTATGCTTGTTACATGTCTTTCCAAAGCTTTACTTGCTATTCTTTATATCTTTATCTAAAGCTTTGATGTATGTTGCCATCAATTACCAAAAGGGGAGATTGAAAGCACAAGTGCTCCCTAGGTGGTTTTGGTAATTAATGACAACATATCTCTTGTTGGACTAACACTTTTATCTAGTATGTTTCAGATAAGTTCAACAATGGAGTGGCATGGACTAAAGGATGTGGGAACTCCTTCAAGATGCTAAGGACAAAGGATTGGCTAAAGCTTCAAGCTCAAGACTCTTCATTTTACATTTTAGTGATCCAAGATCACATTGAGTCTATAGGAAAACCAATACTATCAAGGAGGGATAAGGTGTTGCTTAATGAGCCTCTTGCTTCATAGTGCTTAGTGATATGCTCCAAATACCCTCAACTAATTTCCCACTTCCACACATATGTCCTAAACCTAAAGTCAAACTCAGCCCCACTGATTCTTTCTATCCGGCGCCACCGAGTTTCGATGTCTTAGCCACTGCCACAAACCCTAGGCAAATCGGTCTCACCGATAGGGATCTCGGTCTCACCGAGATGGGATTGTAATCTCTTTGTGTATGTCCATTATCAAAATCGGTCTCACCGAGTTTGAGCAATCGGTACTACCGAGATTACAATGCAAACTTTCTGGTTAACTTATTATCAAAATCGGTCCCACCGAAGTTTGATAATCGGTCCAACCGAGTTTGCCTGACCAACTCTCTGGAAAGCTAATTACCAAAATCGGTCCCACCGAGTTTGTGTAATCGGTCTTACCGAGATTACGTTATGCCCTAACCCTAACTGAATCGGTCCCACCGAGTTGCATTTCGGTCCCACCAAAAACCCTAACGGTCACATTATTTGCTAAATCGGTCTGACCGAGTTTAACGATTCGGTCCCACCGAGTTTGGTAGATTGTGTGTAACGGTTAGATTTTGTGTGGAGGCTATATACCCCTCCACCTCCTCTTCATTCGTGGAGAGAGCCATCAGACCGAACCTACACTTCCGGATCCTATTTACGAGAGAGAACTACCTACTCATGTGTTGAGGCCAAGATATTCCATTCCCATCATATGAATCTTGATCTCTAGCCTTTCCCAAGTTGCTTTCCACTCAAACCCTCTTTCCACCAGATCCAAATCCCGTGAGAGAGAGTTGAGTGTTGGGGAGACTATCATTTGAAGCACAAGAGCAAGGAGTTCATCATCAACACACCATTTGTTACTTCTTGGAGAGTGGTGTCTCCTAGATTGGCTAGGTGTCACTTGGGAGCCTCCGACAAGATTGTGGAGTTGAACCAAGGAGTTTGTAAGGGCAAGGAGATCGCCTACTTCGTGAAGATCTACCGCTAGTGAGGCAAGTCCTTCGTGGGCGGCACGGCCATGGTGGGATAGACAAGGTTGCTTCTTCGTGGACCCTTCGTGGGTGGAGCCCTCTGTGGACTCAAGGCAACTGCTACCCTTCGTGGGTTGAAGTCTCCATCAACGTGGATGTACGATAGCACCACCTATCGGAACCACGCCAAAAACATCTGTGTCTCCAAATTGCGTTTGAATCCTCCAATCCCTTCCCTTTACATTCTTGCAAGTTGCATGCTTTATTTTCCGCTGCTCATATACTCGTTGCATGCTTGCTTGCTATATGTTGCGAATGTTAAACTTGTGCCTAAACTCCACTCAAACTTTAAAGAAACTTAAAAACTGCAACTTTGGTACTTAGTGTCTAATCACCCCCCCCCCCTCTCTAGACACCTCTTCTCAAGGTCCTACAGGTGTCTTATATAAACCGAGGCCAGGCTAGTCAATAGACAATCTCATATTCATTACTACAACCTCGTGGTAGATACACGTAGAGTACTCATAAATGTACTCTATACTACACCCATATGAATACAATCAAAAGCAGCATGTAGGGTATTATCTCATCAAGAGAGCCCGAAGCTGGGTAAAACCCCGTGTCCATGTTACCATCGCTCCAAGATGCCTAGCTTAGGACCCCTACTATGAGATACGCCGGATATTGAACCTACACTCTCTATATGAAGAACATGGTGCTACTTTGAAGCACAAGTGTGGTAAAAGGATAGTAACATTGCCCCTTTTTCTCTTTTTTTGCGGGCTTCTTTGGCCCCCCTTTTTTATTTAGGCTTCTTCGGCCTCTTTTTTTTGATGGGGCAATGCCCTAATAACGATGATTATCACACTTTTATTTACTTACAACTCAATATTACAACTCGATACTAGAACAAATGTATGACTCTATATGAATGCCTCCGGCGGTGTACCGGGATGTGCAACGATCTAGCGTAGCAATGACATCAAAAAACCGGACAAGCCATGAAAACATCATGCCCGCTATCTTACGATCATGCAAAGCAATATGACAATAAATGCTCAAGTCATGTATATGATGATGATGGAAGTTGCATGGCAATATATCTCGGAATGGCTATGGAAATGCCATGATAGGTAGGTATGGTGGCTGTTTTGAGGAAGATATAATGAGGCTTATGTGTGATAGAGCGTATCGTATCACGGGGTTTGGATGCACCGGCGAAGTTTGCACCAACTCTCGAGGTGAGAAAGGGCAATGCGCGGTACCAAAGAGGCTAGCAATGATGGAAGGGTGACAGTGTGTATAATCCATGGACTCACATTAGTCATAAAGAACTCATATACTTATTGCAAAAGTTTGTTAGCCCTCGAAGCAAAGTACTACTACACATGCCCCTAGGGGGATAGATTGGTAGGAAAAGACCATCGCTCGTCCCCGACTGCCACTCATAAGGAAGACAATCAATAAATAAATCATGCTCCGACTTCGTTACATAACGGTTCACCATAAGTGCATGCTACGGGAATCACAAACCTCAACACAAGTATTTATACAATCCACAACCATCCACTAGCATGACTCTAATATCACCATCTTTATATTGCAAAACTATTGCAAGGAATCAAACATATCATATTCAGTGATCTACAAGTTTTATGTAGGATTTTATGACTAACCATGTGAATGACCAGTTCCTGTCATCTCTCTAAATATATTATAAGTGAAGCAAGAGAGTTTTAATTCTTTCTACAAAAGATATGCCCACGCTCTAACAAATATAAGTGAAGCAAAAGAGCATTCTACAAATGGCAGTTGTCTAAGTGAAGAGAAACAGGCAATCCAAACTTCAAATGATATAAGTGAAGCACATGAAGCATTCTATAAAGCCATACTCAAAAGATTTAAGTGAAGTGAAAAGAGCATTCTATAAATCAACCAAGGACTATATCATACCAGCATGGTGCATAAAATAAAAGTGAAAACTAAATGCAAAAGACGCTCCAAGATTTGCACATATCACATGAATGAAACGAATCCGAAAACATACCGATATTTGTTGAAGAAAGAGGGGATGCCTTTCGGGGCATCCCCAAGCTTAGACGCTTGAGTCTCCTTGAATATTTACTTGGGGTGCCTTGGGCATCCCCAAGCTTGAGCTCTTTCCTCTCTTCCTTCTTCTCACATCGAGTCCTTCTCGATCATCGAACACTTCATCCACACGAAACTTCAACAGAAAACCCGGTAATATCCGTTAGTATAATAAAGCAAATCATTACTCTAAGTACTGTTGCAAACCAATTCATATTTTGTTTTTGCATTTTTCTACTGTAGTATAACTTTTTCATGGCTTAATCCACTGATATAAATTGATAGTTTCATCAAAACAAGCAAACTATGCATCAAAAAAACAGAATCTGTCTAAAAAAGAATAGTATGTAACAATCTGAACATTCACCATACTTATGATACTTGAATAATTCTACAAAAATTAGGAAAAATACAAAATTTGTACAGAAATACAGTGCGAAAAGAATCAGAACCATTTGACGTTCCAGTAAAAAAATAAAAATCGCGCACTACAGCCAAAGTTTCTGTCCTGCACCGCACAAACCAACAAGCATTGCAAACATCCTAAAGGCAAACCTGGGCACATTATTTTTATAATACAATGGAATTGTACAAGGGGATAATAATTTTTATTGAAAAATTTCTTTAATTAATATTCACAAAGTTTCCGTGAGCATGAACAAAGTTCAAGGAGCTCTCCCACTTCAACAATGCTTGTCTTTCTCACTTTCACTTTCCTTTTTGAAAAGTTTTGGGTTCCCCTCTTTATTTTGTTGTTGTTTTTAAACTATATGAAAGCACTCAACAGAAATAAATGACTCTAGAGAGAGAACTTCCGGGTTGTCTCCCTGGCAGCGCTTTCTTTAAAGCCATTAAGCTAGGCATATAGTGCTCAAGTAATGGATCCACCCGGATCCCAAGGTATATCAAAGCCAATTTTAATTAACAATGATTTGTAATTTAGTAATGAGCACAAAGTAACATATATAATGCAAAAACGAAGTATAACTCTGTTCCTATGCATCGGCATGTCATAAAAGAACAATTCATGCACACAAAGTAAAGGCCAGTGCATAGTATAAACAATTTCTTGCAATTTTATCATATTGGAAACATAGAGAGGTGGAGATATAGTTCCTCTCTCATAATAATTGCAAGTAGGAGCAGCAAGCACATGCATATTATATTCATCAAAATCATCATGTGCAACGGTAAAAGGCAACCCATCAATATAATCCTTAATAAGTGCAAACTTCTCCGATATAGTGTAGTTGGGAGAATGCAAAAAAGATAATAGGACTATCATGCGTGGGAGCAATAGCAACAATTTCATGTTTAACATAAGGAACTATAGCAAGTTCATCTCCATAAGCATAATTCGTATTGGCATCTTGGCCACAAGCATAGCAAGCATCATCAAAAAGGGATATTTCGAAAGAATCAAATGGATCATAACAGTCATCATAGCAATCATCCTTCGGTAAGCACGAAGGGGAATTAAACAATGTATGAGTTGAAGAGTTACTCTCATTAGAAGGTGGGCACGGGTGATCAATACGCTCTTCCTCCTTTTGTTCTTCGCTCTCCGCCTCATCTTTTTCATCCAATGAGCTCACAGTTTCATCAACTTCTTCTTCCAAAGATTCCTGCAAAATATTAGTCTCTTCTTGGACAGCGGAGACTTTCCCAATAAGTGCATTAATATCGGAATTGTATTCATAATTCTCATAGCAATATTTGAGGATAGCTAAATTTTCAGGTCTATAAACAGCATGATCAAAATCTTCAAACTCTTTAAACATAGATTCAATTTCATAAGCACCCATAAAAGCAACAAATTCTTCTATTTGTTCCACATCATAGTAATCATATATACCATTAGCATAAGAAGCTAAGGTTTTATTATCATTAAATTTGCATGAAAAGGGAAGGTGTGGAGCCTTCATCCTAGAGAAACAAGTATAATCATAACTCAAGCATACTTGCCAAGCATACCACTTCAATATATAAATTTGATCCCATAATAGTTTTCCTTTTTGTGTCAAGTGATAATCCCTAAAGTATTCATGTTGATCCAACGTTACCCCCATTACCAAATTGAATGAGGGTTTCTCAGGATTATCAAAGTGGTACATAATATTTTTCACATAATGATCATCAAGGGTTTTAGGAGGTTCCTCATCTCCATGAGTAGCAAGTAGACCTATTTTTTTTGGTATTTCATGTTCCATATCCATAACTAAAGATAAAGAACAACTAATAACAGCAAATAAAAAATTACTTAGTGATAAAGCAAACAAGCACACACGAGAATATTCACCCCACGCTATTACTCCCCGGCAACGGCGCCAGAAAAAGGTCTTGATAACCCACAAGTATAGGGGATCGCAACAGTTTTCGATAAGTAAGAGTGTCGAACCCAACGAGGAGCTAAAGGTAGAATAAATATTCCTCAAGTTCTATCGACCACCGATACAACTCTACGCACGCTTGACGTTCGCTTTACCTAGAACAAGTATGAAACTAGAAGTACTTTGTAGGTGTTTTTGGATAGGTTTGCAAGATAATAAAGAGCACGAGAATAAAAACTAGGGGCTGTTTAGATAAGGACACAATAAAGTAAATATAGCGAGTGTGGAAAAGTGGTGGTAGGAGTTGCGAAATTGTCCCTTAAGCAATTGACTACTTTACTAGACCGATAGCAAGTTTTCTGTGGGAGAGGCCACTGCTAGCATGTCATCCCTTACTTGGAATTCTATGCACTTATGATTGGAAATATTAGCAAGAGTCCGCAACTACTAACGTTCATTAAGGTAAAACCCAACCATAGCATGAAGATATATTGGCCCCCCTTCAATCCCGTATGCATCAATTTCTATGCTAGGCTGAAGCTTCTATCACCCTTGCCCTCCAATACATAGTCCTATCAACATACAACTAACCCTATGGTGTGATCCACACGCGCGCTCATAGGATGGGCACCAAGGACAGCAACATAACCACAAGCAAATTAAATCAATCATAGCAGTTCATCAACCACTCATAGGACAACGAAAATCTACTCAGGCAACACATCATTGGACAATAATATGAAGCATAAAGCACCATGTTCAAGTAGAGGGTACAGCGGGTTGCGGGAGAGTGGACTGCTGTAGATAGAGGGAGGAAGGTGATGGAGATGTTGGTTAAGATGTCGGAGGTGTTGGTGAAGATCGCGGTGATGATGATGACGACCACGGCAGCGTTCCGGCGCCACAGGAAGAGAAGGGGAGAGGGGGCCCTTCGTCTTCTTCTTCCTTGACCTCCTCCCTAGATGGGAGAAGGGTTTCCCCTCTGGTCCTTGGCCTCCATGGCATGGGAGGGGCGAGAGCCCCTCCGAGATTGGATATGTCTCTCGGTCTCTCTCTGTATCTGCGTTCTGTTATGCTGCCCTTTCACCATTTCGTATATATATGGAGATCCGTAACTCCGATTGGACTGAAACCTTCGCCCTGATTTTTTACCAAAAATTAGCTTTCTTGCGGCCGAAGAAGGGCATCAACCGCCTTACGGGTGGCCCACGAGGGTCATGGGCGCGCCTAAGGGGCAGGCGCGCCCCCTGCCTCGTGGCCACCTCGGGCACCGTCTCGCGTCGATCTTTCTCCCAGATTTTCTAAATATTCGAAAAATAAGCTCCGTCCGTTTTTATCCCGTTTGGACTCCGTTTGATATGGATATTCTGTGAAACCAAAAACATGCAACAAATAGGAACTGGCACTGGGCACTTGATCAATATGTTAGTCCCAAAAATAGTATAAAAAGTAGCCAAAAAGTATATGAAAGTTGTAGAATATTGGCATGGAACAATCAAAAATTATAGATACGACGGAGACGTATCAATGAAATTCCAATTTCAATCGATTCCAATCCCAAGCTCCAATATCATCACATAGCCTATACCATGTCAATGCCTTTCCCTTCAAAGATAAAGGGAAGACCTTCTTCTTGACTTCATCTTCGGGTAAACCTGCAAGCTTAAATAATCCACAAACTTCATCCACATAGATTAGGTGCATGTCAGGATGTAATGTTCCATCTCCTGCATAAGGATTAGCTAGCAGTTTCTCTATCATACCCGAAGGAAATTCATGATAAATATTTTCAGTAGGTGCATTAGGTTGAGGAGCAACTCTTTGTGCTTCCGTTCGAGGTGAAGATACCCCGAACAAACCCCTCAAAGGATTGTTTTCCATAGTAACAAGTAACAAATTTCAGCACACAATATAAATTTTTCCTTACCAAATTCCACTAACCAAAGGCGCTTCACTCCCCGGTAACGGCGCCATAGAAGAGTCTTGATGACCCACAAGTATAGGGGATCAATCATAGTCCTTTCCATAAGTAAGAGTGTCGAACCCAACGAGGAGCAGAAGGAAATGACAAGTGGTTTTCAGCAAGGTATTCTCTACAAGCACTGAAATTATCGGTAACAAAGAGTTTGGTAGCAAGGTTATTCGTAACGGGTAACAAGTAACAAGTGTAACAAAGGTGCATCAAGGTGGCCCATTCCTTTTTATAGCAAAGGACAAGCCTGGACGAGCTCTTATGTAAAGAAAAGCAATTATCATCAAGTTAGTTTTCATCATGCTCATATGATTCGCATTCGTTACTTCGATAATTTGATATGTGGGTGCACCGGTGCTTGGGTGCTGTCCTTACTTGGAAAAGCCGCCCACTTATGATCAACCCCTCTTGCAAGTATCCGCAACTATGGAAGAAGAATAAATATAAATCTAACCATAGCATTAAACATGTGTATCCAAAACAACCCCTTACGAAGCAACACATAAACTAGGGTTTAAACTTCTGTCACTCTAGAAACCCATCATCTAATTGCTACTTATGCATGCCTTCCCCTAGGCCCAAATCATGGTGAAGTGTCATTTAGTCCATGCTACTTCTTGAGCTTGCGTTGGTTTTTCCCTTGAAGAGGAAAGGGTGATGCAGCAAACTAGAGATAAGTATTTCCCTCAGTTAGAGAACCAAGGTATCAATCCAGTAGGAGGTACAAGCAAGTCCCCAATCGATGCACCTGCACAAACAATCAAACACTTGCACCCAACGCGATAAAGGGGTTTTCAATCTCTTCACAGTCAATTGCAAAGTGAGATCTGATAGAGATAGATAGAAATAAAAAGGTAACTAAATATTTTTGGCTTTTTTGGTTCATAGATCTGAAAATAAAAGATTGCAAAATAGTAGATCGGAAACAAGTATGATGGAAAATAGACCCGACGGCCATAGGTTTCACTAGAGGCTTCTCTAGTGAAGGCAAATAATACGGTGGGTGAACAAATTAATGTCGTGCAATTGATAGAAAATCGCAAAGTTATGATGACATTGAAGGCAATGATTATGAAATATAGGCATCACGTCCGTGTCAAGTAGACCGACTCCTGCTTGCATATACTACTATTACTCCACACATCGACCGCTATCCAGCATGCATCTAGAGTATTAAGTTCATAAAGAACAGAGTAACGCCTTAAGTAAGATGACATGATGTAGAGGAATTAACTCAAGCAAATATGATGAACACCCCACCTTTTTATCCTCGATGGCAACAATTCAATACATGTCTCACTACCCCTACTTTGTCACTGGGTGAAATCATGCAAGATTGAACCCAAAGCTAAGCACCTCTCCCATTGCAAGAAAAACCAATCTAGTTGGCCAAACCAAACCAATAATTCAACGATAATACAAAGATATAAAATCATGCATATAAGAATTCAGAGAAGATTCAAATAATATTCATAGATAAGCTGAAAATAAATCCACAATTCATCGGATCTCGACAAAAACACCGCAAAAGAATATTACATCGGATAGATATCCAAGAACATCGAGGAGAACATGGTATTGAGAATCAAAGAGAGAGAATAAGCCATCTAGCTACTAGCTATGGACCCGTAGGTCTGAGGTAAACTACTCGCGCTTTATCGGTAGGGTAATAGGGTTGATGTAGAAGCCCTCCGTGATTGAATCCCCCTCCGACAGAGTATCGGAAAAGGCCTCCAGATGGGATCTAACAAGGTTAGAGACCTGCGGTGGTGGAAAAGTATTTTCGTGGATGCTTTTGAGGGCTCTAGAATATATGTGAATATATAGGACGAAGAGGTAGGTCAGGGGATCCCAGAGGGGGCCACAAGGAAGCCCCCCTAGGGCGCGCCCTCCACCCTTGCCGCCGCCTCGTGGCTCTTCTGGCTTGGACTCCAAGTCCTCCGGGTCTCTTCGGGTCCAAGAAAAATCATCGTGAAGTTTTATTCCATTTGGACTCCGTTTAGTATTCCTTTTCTATGTACCTCAAAAACAAGGAAAAAACAGAAACTGGCACCGGCACTGGGCTCTAGGTTAATACATTAGTCCCAAAAATAATATAAAGTAGCATAATAATGCATATAAAACATCCAAAACAGATAATATAATAGCATGGAACAAATAAAAAATTATAGATACGTTGGAGACGTATCAAGCATCCCCAAGCTTAATTCCTGCTCGTCCTCGAGTAGGTAAATGATAAAAAAAGAATTTTTGATGTGGAATGCTACCTAACATATTTATCCATGTAATTTTATTCATTGTGGCATGAATGTTCAGATCCATAAGATTCAAAACAAAAGTTTAATAATGACATCAAAACAATAGGTTAGTCTCCAGATGTCGCTTCCTTCTTGGAGGCAATGTCAAGGCCCTCGATTGCGCCCCTCTTCGAGCTCAGGGAAAATCCTAGGTCTGGTTCCCCCGGACCGTATGGCGATTGAAGGAAATATGCCCTAGAGGCAATAATAAAGTTATTATTTTATTTCCTTATATCATGATAAATGTTTATTATTCATGCTAGAATTGTATTAACGGGAAACTAGATACATTTGTGAATATATAGACTAAACAAAGTGTCCTTAGTATGCCTCTACTAGACTAGCTCGTTAATCAAAGATGATTAAGTTTCCTGACCATAGACATGTGTTGTCATTTGATGAACGGGATCACATCATTAGAGAATGATGCGATGGACAAGACCCATCCGTTAGCTTGGCATGATGATCTTTGAGTTTTATTGCTATTGCTTTCTTCATGACTTATACATGTTCCTCTGACAATGAGATTATGCAACTCCCGAATACCGGAGGAACACCTTGTGTGCTATCAAACGTCACAACGTAACTGGGTGATTATAAAGATGCTCTATAGGTGTCTCCGAAGGTGTTTGTTGGGTTGGCATAGATAGAGATTAGGATTTGTCACTCCGAGTATCGGAGAGGTATCTCTGGGCCCTCTCGGTAATGATCATCACTATAAGCCTTGCAAGCAATGTGACTAATGAGTTAGTTGCGGGATGATGCATTACGAAACGAGTAAAGAGACTTGCCCGTAACGAGATTGAACTAGGTATGATGATACCCACGATCGAATCTCGGGCTAGTAACATACCGATGACAAAGGGAACAAAGTATGTTGTTATGCGGTTTGACCGATAAAGATCTTTGTAGAATATGAGGAACCAATATGAGCATCCAGGTTCCGATGTTGTTTATTGATGGGAGATGTGTCTCGGTCATGTCTACATAGTTCTCGAACCCGTAGGGTCCGCACGCTTAATGTTCGATGATGATTTGTATTATGAGTTATCTGATATGATGTACCGAAGTTTGTTCGGAGTCCCAGATGAGATCACAGATATGACGAGGAGTCTCTAAATGGTCGAGACATAAAGACTGATATATTGGAAGCTTATATTCGGACACTGGAATGGTTCCGAAGTGTATCGGGTATTTTTCAGAGTACCGGGAGGTTACCGGAACCCCCCCGGGGGGGTTAATTGGCCTTCATGGGCCCTAGTGGAAGAGAGGAGGCAGCAGCCAGGTGGAGGCGCGCGCCCCCCAAGCCCAAACCGAATTAGACTAGGGTTGGGGGGCTGGCCCTCCCTTTCCTTCTCTTCTCCTCCTCCTTCCCTCCTTATCCTACTAGGAATAGGAAAGAGGACGGGAATCCTACTTGGACTGGGGAGTCCTAGTAGGATTCCCCACACCTGGCGTGCCCCCCTAGGGCCGGCCACCTCTTCCCTCCCTCCTTTATATACGCGTGGCCGGGGCACCCCATGAACACACAAGTTGATCTTTTAGCCGTGTGCGGTGCCCCCCTCCATAGTTACACACCTCGGTCATATCGTCGTAGTGCTTAGGTGAAGCCCTGCGCCGGTAACTTCATCATCACCTTCACCACGCCGTCGTGCTGACGGAACTCTCCCTCGGCATCAACTGGATCAAGAGTTCGAGGGACGTCACCAAGCTGAACGTGTGCTGATCACGGAGGTGCCGTGTGTTTGGTACTTGGATCGGTTGAATCGCGAAGACGTTCGACTACATCAACCGCGTTACTAACGCTTCTGCTTTCGGTCTACGAGGGTACGTAGACACACTCTCCCTGCTTGTTGCTATGCTTCTCCTAGATAGATCTTGCGTGATTGTAAGCAAATTTTTTGAAACACTATGTTCCCCAACAGTGGCATCCGAGGCAGGTCTATGCGTAGATGTTATATGCACGAGTAGAACACAAAGAGTTGTGGGCGATAATAGTCATACTGCTTACCAGGAACGTCTTACTTTGACTCAGCGGTATTGTTGGATGAAGCAGCCCAGACCGACATTAAATGACCGCGTTCATGAGACTGGTTCTACCGATTTGCTTCGCAAACAGGTGGCTAGTGGGTGTCTGTTTCTCCAACTTTAGTTGAATCGAGTTTAACTACGCCTGGTCTTGTTGAAGGTTAAAACATCACACTTGACAAAAAATCGTTGTGGTTTTGATGCGTAGGTAAGAACGGTTCTAGCTAGAAGCCCGTAGCAGCCACGTAAAACTTGCAACAACAAAGTAGAGGACGTCTAACTTGTTTTTGCAGGGCTTGCTGTGATGTAATATGGTCAAGACGTGATGATATATAAATTGTTGTATGAGATGATCATGTTTTGTAAAAGTTATCGGCAACTGGCAGGAGCCTTATGGTTGTCGCTTTATTGTATGAAATGCAATCGCCATGTAAATGCTTTACTTTATCACTAAGCGGTAGCGATAGTCGTAGTAGCAATAGTTGGCGTGATACGTCTCAAATAGTTTTGAGTCGATTTTATGGGGTGTACCTGATCTTTCACTCGCGCAAATAGCTAGCAGATATAATTTTTGGAAGAAGAAGAAGTGTACGTGCAGAAGAACTAGTAGCTAGACTAGATGGATGGATGGATTGTAGGGATTGGAAAGTAGTAGAAGATGTGTACGTGGTAGTTGTAGTACTTGGATAGATGGATGGATTAAGCTAATGATGATTAGTGGCGGCGACAGCGACAGAGTAATTAACCAAGGAGATTAGAAGTAGATGGAGAAGCAAAAGAGAGATTGGATCAATCCTGGAAGATCAAGAAGCGAACAAACTAATGCCCTGGCAATCTAGGTCGCCGGAACACATGCAATCATCGAACCAAAATTATGGAACGCAGGAACACAGATGCGGTGCATCCATCAGATGCTTTTCTGAGTATTTTCTTCACGTACTAAAACCTAAACCTAGACAAAGCTGCATCCCTTGCTTATATAGGTGGTGCGTAATACCTGGGCCAAGCCCGACCTAGACTAGGACACGATGAGGACTCCTCATCAATTACAAGTTGTACACAGAAAGAAACTAGAAAATCTGAACAAACTAGGAAAAACGAATAAAAATAACACACGTATGTATACTTGCATGTATGGTTGCTAGGCCAAAACTAAAATGAACTCGATGGTGCAACCTTCAAACTTTCATTCTGCTGGCTTACGTAGAAGTATTCGCAAGGTGTTCTGAATGTGGGCTTCACTTCTTCCTGAGGCACGAGCTGAGGAGCAACCGAACAAAGAAAAGAATTATTTATGATGATGTTTTTGCATTCAATAGGTAGAGCATATGACCATCTCCTTTCAGTAGCATAGGGAACATGCTTCACACCTAAGATCCCCCTCTGTTCTGTAGCACACATGATCTTCTTATGATGTAGAGCGGGAACCACATACTTTTGCATCTTGCTTTCATAGTGAGCCTCTTGATTGTCAGATATTTTACCTGACAATAACGGTGGAACGGCAAGAGCACCTATGGTGTCCATATCATGGCGAGACGACAGCGATGCTTCGATGGAGATCAAGGTGTCATGCCGATGACAATGGTGATCATGACAGTGCTTTGGAGATGAAGATCAAAGGCACAAGATGATGATGGCCATATCATATCACTTATATTGATTGCATGTGATGTTTATCCTTTATGCATCTTATTTTGCTTAGTACAGCGGTAGCATTATAAGATGATCTCTCACTAAATTTCAAGGTACAAGTGTTCTCCCTGAGTATGCACTGTTGCTACAGTTCGTCGTGCCGAGACACCACGTGATGATCGGGTGTGATAAGCCCTATGTTCACATACAACGGGTGCAAGCTAATTTTGCACACGCAGAATACTTGAGTTAAACTTGACGAGCCTAGCATATGTAGATATGGCCTCGGAACACTAAGACCGAAAGGTCGATCGTGAATCATATAGTAGATATGATCAACATAGTGATGTTCACCATTGAAAACTACTCCATCTCACGTGATGATCGGACATGGTTTAGTTGATTTGGATCACGTGATCACTTAGATGACTAGAGGGATGTCTATCTAAGTGGGAGTTCTTAAGTAATATGATTAATTGAACTTTAATTTATCATGAACTTAGTCCTGATAGTTTTTGCATATCAATGTTGTAGATTAATAGCTCGCGTATAGCTCCCCTGTTTTATTTTTGATATGTACCTAGAGAAAAATAAGTTGAAAGATGATAGTAGATATGATGCGGACTGGGTTCGGATATGAGGATTACCCTCATTGCTGCACAGAAGAATTATGTCCTTGATGCATCGCTAAGTGATGGACCTATTGCAGGAGCAGATGCAGACGTTATGAATGTTTGGCAAGATCGGTATGATGACTACTTGATAGTTTAGTGCACTATGCTTTACGGCTTAGAACCGGGAATTCATAAACGTTTTGAATGCCATGGAGCATATACGATGTTCCAAGAGCTGAAATTGGTATTTCAGACTCATGCCCGAGTCGAGAGGTATGAGACCTCTGACAAGTACTTTGCCTACAAGATGGAGGAGAATAGCTCAACCCGGTGAGCATGTGCTCGTAATGTCCGAGTACTACAATCGCTTGAATTAGGTGGGAGTTAATCTTCCAGATAAGATAGTGATTGACAAAGTTCTCTAGTCACTATCACCAAGTTACTGGAACTTCGTGATGAACTATAATATGCAAGAGATGACGAAAATGATTCCTGAGCTCTTCGTGATGCTGAAATCGACGAAGGTAAAAATCAAGAAAAACATCAAATGTTGATGGTTGACAAGACCACTAGTTTCAAGTAAAAGGGCAAGGGAAAGAAAGGGAACTTCAAGAAGAATGTCAAGCAAGTTGCCACTCCCATGAAGAAGCCCAAAGCTAGACCCAAGCCTGAAACTGAGTGCTTCTACTGCAAAGGAAATGGTCACTAGAAGTGGAACTGCCCTAGATACTTGGCGGATAAGAAGGATGGCAAAGTGAACAAAGGTATATTGGATATACATGTTATTGATGTGTACTTTACTAGTGTTTATAGCAGCCCCTCGGTATTTGATACTAGTTCAATTGCTAAGAGTAGTAACTCGAAACGGGAGTTGCAAAATAAACAGAGACTAGTTAAGGGCGAGGTGATGATGTGTGTTGTAAGTGATTCCAAGGTTGATAAGATCACCATCGCACACTCCCTTTACCTTCGGGATTAGTGTTGATCCTAAAATAAATGTTATTTGGTGTTTGCGTTGAGCATGAATATGATTGGATCATGTTTATTGCAATACGGTTATTCATTTAAATCAAAGAATAATTGCTGTTCTATTTACGTGAATAAAACCTTCTATGGTCATACATTCAATATAAATGGTTTATTGAATCTAC